>CM024547.1:1225000-2425000 GCA_014182365.1 Eucalyptus tenuipes | reverse complement strand
GCCAACCTATTTAATCGACACATCGCCTCGACCCTTGCTGCCCGCCGTGTCAACAACAGAGCCAGGAGACCATCGAGCATCCTGTTCCTCCAATGTGAGTGGACTCGAGCCGTATGGACACACCAACATTAATAGAACACTACCCCCTTGGAGCAACCAAATAATTGATAAATGGATCTCGGCCATAGCAGCGACACCAAAGAACCTGGGACTCGAGCTCACCGCCAATACACTATGGCAGATTTGGAGAATGCGCAATGATGCAGTCTTCCGCAACCAAACACCAGATCCGCGACGAGTGGTTGACATGGCCATCACTGCACCCGGTCCCTCCTCTCCCCCTCGTTCGGATCGAGATCCGTGATTCCGCACCTTAATCCCGTGCATCCGTGGCGTCCTCCCGGACTCCGGCACTCGAAATATAACATCGACGGAGCTTTTCAACCGGGCAAGACCGAGGGCACGATGGCCTCGTGTCGGCAGAGATCATCGTGGGAGGCTTATGGACGGATTTTCTAGCAAGTTTCGGTCGCACTCGGCTGAAACTGAACTCAATGCACTAACCTATACCCTGCACCATCTGCTTCGACGACAACTCCATAACACCACTCTGGTGATTGAAACTGACTGCTTTCCCCTTGTTGAAGTTGTGCGCCATGGCAGATCGCCCATGTGGGAGCTTCGGCCGATCGTAGAGGAGGCGCTCCAACTGCTCTCCCGCTTCGCTGACCTAACCCTGCAACACTGCCTGAGAGAAGCGAACCGGGCCGCTGACTGGGCTGCAAAGGCCCACCGCACAACTAATTCGGCCCAACACTGGTTATATCAACCTCCTGCTGTTTTTCTTGCTATTTTGATTGCGGACGCTATAGCCGATGGATGTAATTTCAGTTGATATATATATGAATGTTTTTTCCGACCAAAAAAAAAAAAAAAAAAAGTAAATGCTAACAAGCAAAATCACAAAGAGTAAAAGGATCAAAATTTGCCTATTCAAGATTCGATATTATGCATTACATAACAAGATTTTCCGAAGTTTGTCGGAACATGAACTTTCAATGTATATTCACTATTTTTCTCACCACACTATCGTGTCTCAATAATTGTTAGAATATTTAAATAATATATTATATTTTTCATCTAATAAATGAAGATACGGTATATTATTTAAATATTATAATGTAAGATTTTGTGGAATTGCTACAAACTATTCTATAAGCTTAAGTTATTAGATGAATATTTGGTATATTATTTAAATATTATAACACTCTTTTTACACTCATTCTGGTTTTTGGCCTAGTATTAAGCATGAAAATTTAATTGGGGAGGCAAATGGGCTTTGGTAAAATTTGAACTCAAGACCTCTAATTCCAATACTATGTAAAATTATGTGGGATCACTACTAACTATTCTAAAAGTTTA
Source organism: Eucalyptus tenuipes (assembly GCA_014182365.1). Lineage (NCBI taxonomy): Eukaryota > Viridiplantae > Streptophyta > Magnoliopsida > Myrtales > Myrtaceae > Eucalyptus > Eucalyptus tenuipes. The sequence continues at coordinate 2,423,578 of CM024547.1, read as the reverse complement.
AGTTATTAAATGAAAGCGTGATATATTATTTAAATATTCTAATAGTAATCTTGCCCAAATTTTCAATTTCAAGTCACTGCAAAGTTTATCCAATTGTGTAATAAATCAGCTAGATACATAGAAAATTCAAGTCACAATTAACATTTACCACATTCATGATTCATAGCATTATTTCTCTAGCACGGTTAGAGACTATACATTGTACAACCTATATTGACAACAGTGCACCTAATGTACTACTTGTCGAATTGCAAGAATGTCCAAATTGGCTTAAAGTTGGAAACTAACATCTAATGTCACATGATTTGGCACACGATACAAACATGTCAACTTGCAAATTTGGCCGACGACAATAGCATTGATAGACATGTCTACAATAGCATGGCAAAAAACTGAGTATGAATAATGCTCTCAATATTTACATAGTAAATTAGACCCAGGAATTTTAATAACCGAGATAGTCACTTTTCAATAGAAATAAAATGAATCTAATACAATATTATTGATCAATAGCTTTATTTTTAAGTGGTGTATGGATGTTAGTTAATGTGTGACAAATTACAATCATCATTTCATGCGATATAAGTCCCACAACATAATTTTTAAGTTCACCATGCCGTGCAATATGGACATGGAACTTACCTCAACAAAAAGTTTATTTGCTACGATCTTGAAAGTGAATTGTGAATAATAGAGACTGTTGGAGAAATTTGATTGCTAACGAAAATAGAACAGTAGCTATATATCTTAATGCTTTGATACTTGATGACAATCATTGTCTTTAAGGTATTATATGCCCCCACTACTATTGTTACCAAACTTAGAACAAATTTACATCTAGAATATACACCAAAATCGCAGAGAAACAAGTTCATCAATTACTCAATTTTTAATATAGAATTTTCATCTTGAATGCGTTGTCAAAGTTGTGTGTATGAAAATAGAAGAAGAAAGAGTTATGAAAAAGAAGTAGTTGTTTTGAACAGTAGTGTTAAACAATGTATTATTTGGGCAAGGAGTTTTAAAAGTGTGTTGCCCGCTGTTCTTTTGGTGCGATGTGCCATATCATTTGGCAAAATAAGAACGGCATACTCTTCAGGGGGAGCAGCTTTCTGTTTTGGTCATGAAGAAGCATCTCCTTCAAGTTGTTAAAGACAAGGCGGTCACCTTTAGGAACATGGAGGACTCCATCAGGAATAGAAGGTTGCAATGCTCTTGGGATGTTGACCCCATTATCTTCTCGTCTAGGGATTTCACTCAGAGGTTTTGGCTAGTTTGGTTGCCTTTGGCTGTCGGTTGTGACTGCCGCCTGGGCCTTTCTTTGCCGTTCTTGTTGTAGCCATTTGGCTTTTCTTACGGCTTCCTTTCATTCATTTAGAGCCTGTTCTTCATGAGTGCAAGTTTTGAAGCCGTCTTCTTTGTACAGTTTGGCTTTTCCCCAATATATTGCTTACTTTTACCAAAAAAAAAAAAAACAATGTATTATTTGGTGCTATTTATAAACAACAAATCGACACATCTCTTGAGAATAAGTACCTTATCTTTAGCTTCATCACTTATCATGGTTAGCCATCACAAATTTTCATGTCAACAATTACTTTTTTTCATGTTCAGGAGTCACTTCTTTTCATAATAAGAGTCATATTTTTTCATAATTTACTTACATATAAATTTTTCATTATCTTTTCTCTCTTCATAATGCTTAGCATACATTAGACTTCAAAAAACACTAGTATATTATAATTGTGCTAAATGTTGTCTAGTATTTTCCTTCAATGTAATTGATACATCATATAATACGTTGGACTCTTTGATTCATAAATGCTAATATTTTCAAATGATTTTCTCCAGATACTAAACTTGACTTAAAGTATAACCACCACTATATTTGATCATTTTGATACGTAAAATTGTATCCACTTCTCCTAAATCTTCATTTTAAACCATGAAGATTGTTACTTTTTAGTTTCATCTACGCCACACACATTTGTATCAACAATCAACATATTATACACATATAAGCAAATTAGTATTGCTTCGATGCTTTCTTTGTCTTTGCTCATTTTGCCATTCTCAACAAGTGCGCCTTATCTACAACTTCCTTCATATAATTAACCTCACGATTTTGAAAACCTTCCTCAATTCGAATATATTTTCTCAAATTATCCACAATCAAGTTCTCAATTGTATGGAGAAGTTTCTTTCAATAATCATTCCAAGTTGAAAGCAAATTTGAAATAATTGCAGTAAATTAAAGAGACTAATTTTCCATTAATTATGACAAATTCAAAATATTTCAAACCATTAATCTATCTATACCTTGTTTGTGTGTTTGATCTCTAAGGCACCCCAAATATCTTTAGCATTTGTGTAAGATCGAAATTTTTTCATATATATTTTGTTACCAAGGCATTCCAATTACAATTGATTGTTGCAAATACTGGAGGTTGGTATTGCTCAATCTTGATCTTTGCAAAAACATACCCATATTATTTTTGTGCATGTAGGGATTGTTCTCACTTTTAAGGGTAGGAATGCTATGGGCACGTTTGGCAACCGGCCAAATAGTATTTGATTATGCTCTTTTGTTCCCAGGAGTAGATTTGGAATAAATATTCGTTTCATAAATTTTTTGTTTCTAAGAACAAATTTGTTCACTGAAATAGATTTGAAGTAGAATTGAGAAATAAAAAAAAAAAGTTAATTTTTTTTTTATTTTCGAGAATAATTTTAGAATCAAGCCAAACGAAATTTTTTCTTTTCTTTTCTTTTCTTCTTTCCTTATTGTTTTTATTTCTTTTTTCTTCTTCTTCCACTGCCGTTGCCGCTACCGCCGTCCACCGCCGTCCATCGCCGCCGGTTGCTGGTGACAAGTTGGGGGGGCTCGCCGGAAGCTCGCTAGGCTAGGGCGAGGCCCGACAAGCTCACCGGAGGCTCGCCCAGCCAACGGCTAGGCTCGCTCAAGACTCCCCCAACCACCGGCGAGGCCAAGCTTGCCCGGCCGCTAGTGGGGCTCGACCTCGCCGGGCCACCGCGAGGTCGGCATTGCTTGGCCAAGGCAAGGTCGACCTCACGATGGCCTGACGAGGTGGAGCCCCACCAGCCGCTGGGCGAGCTCAACCTCGCCAAATCTAGGCGAGGTCAAGCCTCCCCAGTTGCCGACAAGACTTGGCCGACGAGGCGCGGCCTCGCTGGGGGCCGGCGACTCTCCGACAAAGTCGCTGACCCTCGTCTGGCCGGTCGCTGGTCATCCTAAGGCTAGTGATCGGCTGAGAAAGAAGATAAAGAAAAGAATAGAAAAAAAGAAAAAAAGTAATAAAATTATTAAAAAAATTAGAAGAAAATAGTCTGGATTAGAAATTTTGAGGACGGTGACAAATGCAATTCTTTATCGAAATAAAATTTTTGGATAGTTACCAAATGCCTTCAAATACTTAGAATTTGTTCCTGGGAATAAAATAAAAAAGAATAATTTTTTATAGAAATTGTTCCCAAAAACAGAATGTTTACCAAATGCACCTTACATCTTCTTCTTCACTGAATTTCTCAAAGAAATGACATGATACTGAGCAACGTCATCCAAAATATGTGATATATATTCATTTATTTATTTTTCTCTCTTAATACTACCAGTGAAAATGGAGATATTTTCACATGCTAAACTTTAACATTGTGCGTTTCTAGTCCTAACGACTAATAATTAATTTTGATTTAGAAGATTGAATTTGATTAACTGTCCACCATAAACGTCATCAATGTCCTATGAAAAGACAGAGGCATGAATGACCAGTACTAGTAGGACAACACACAACCTAAATAGTACCAACACGTGATACGACACAACACGACACAATTCGCCGACATGTCATTTCTAAAAAAATAGAGAATTTCGACATGTTGTGACACGTTATTTATTAAATCTATATTTTTATATATACAAAATAAATTATCATTTTTATGATTATTTAACTCAAATTAATTTGATTCAAATTTACAAATAAATAAATAGTAAAAAAATCCTAGAATGAATTTACATTAAAAACTTTAATCTACAATTTATTAATATCCTTCATTATTTCAATTTGGTAAATTCAACTTCATTCCATTAATCCATAAAATTTGAAGGGAAAAAAAATATAAGCAATTTCCATTATGGATTTGTGTGTCAAACGTGTCAGAAGAGAAGAAAAAAAAACTTAGGTCTAAATTGTGTATCACAGGAAGTAAGAATCGAAGAAAAAAAATATTAGGTTTTTCTTATTTTTACATTTATTATTTTTATTATTTTATTTTTCATATATATTTTGACCCATCATTTATTGAAATTTTTTAAAATTGATCTCACGTGTTGGAATTACGTGTTGGAAATTCATATGTCAGAATTTTGATTCGAGTGTCAGGAAAATCGATCGGGTGTAAGATTTCTCGACACATGTTGATCGAGTGTCGGAGAGTGTCTGAGAGTGTTCGAGAATGTCGAACACATGTCGGAGTGTCTGACACAAAACGGCGCTCCCGAAGAGTATCGGTGTTTTCTAGCACACAACATGAAGTGTGAACGTGAAGTGAAACTTTGGGAAAGTCTATGATTGTTATGTGAATTAAAGATGTCAAATTGTTCATACTAAAGTATCCAACACAAAACACATTATAGTTTTCCGTACTCTTCGATCAGACATGATTTTTGCACAAGCCTGTTCATGCAAGAAACGATTATGTTCAGGTTAGACCATTTGCAATCATGAAGCCCAAGTTATTCTTTTCTTCGCGCCTTACCTTTTCCTTTTGATTTATCTTAATTAAATGGGTTTGTCAGAGCCTAACCTTTTGTGATGCCCCAGAACGTTATGTGTGACACAAAAAACATAAGCTTGACAAGTATGAATAATTTACGTATGCATTTTTCATTATATTCTAACCTCAGCACGTGAAGATTCATTGGTTCAAGTCAAATGGACACAACGACTCAATAGTTAATCAATGAAACTTTCTCACACTTAACATCAAAATTTAACCTAAAATTAACCACCATCAAAAAATCAAATCAAGAGTACTAAGTTGAACAATCTAACTTAATTCATAAAGTTTCACTTACCTTTAACAAAGACTTTATCAGCTCAAAACCTTAGTCTCTTCATGGCAAAATAAACAAGAACAAAGATTAACAACTTTCAAACTTTCAACAAAACTAATTTAAAAAAGAGAATAAAGCCAACAAAACCATCTTGTAAACTCTTGAAAGATTGAATTAGAGGCTTTAATAGCACAAGTGTTGGACCTTCAAAAGATGGAAAATGAAAATTAGAGAGGAATGTGACAATGGCTCTCTCTTTTCTTTGCAAGAATGAGTTGAAGCTCTCTATTTAGAACCTGAATACTTTAGCGGCTTCATACGATCAAGAGGGGGATGTACTTGGAAGACTTATATGAATTACAAAGGATAAAAATGATTAACCAATGTTAAAAACAATTATGACATTGGGTTGAAGATATTTGGTGGACAATGAGAGGAAGGTATTCAAGTTTAAAAAGTTACAAGTGGTATAAACATATGGTTCCAAAATAGTATTTTGACAAGTCACTAAGACATCTAGTGTAACAGTACATAAATAAGAAAATCGGTGTCTATTTTAAACATTGAAAACAATGATGAATTTACCAAAACATTTAACAAAAGTTACCGGACGCTAGGAGAATCACAACTCAGTAAATTTCTAACATGCCACTTATCCGATATGTAATTTCAGATTACGAAGGCGATACATATTTCCTCGCCACTCTATATAATCAATCTATGTGCAAATGCTTATTAATTTGATTGTAATGGAATCACTTTTCAAAAACTACGGACAAAAAACAGAATTCGGACCTTCCGCTTACTACAACATTAATAATCCAACTAAGAGTCCACATATGACATTCATTTTTTTATATCCTACTTATTATAAGCTGATGAAGGAATTTCTTAGTATCGCATCTGTTGTGTCAAAAGTATAAATTTTTAGCCCCACGGCTTGCTTAGTCCGTGGGGACTGCAACACCCAACGACCAAACCAACCTTAGTAACGAGGAACGTTAAATGGTTACCGGAAAGTGTAATTATGCAAAGCCCTTGATCTGAACCTTGACACTAGCCTAATTTACTAGGGATCAACACAAATCTTAATCCAAACTCACCCATTTCCCATTCACATGTCAAACTTTTCAATGCGACGACATCGCTATAATTGGGCTTGAAGCTATTGAACAAAACCCGTTCAATCCGATCACGTCGTGTACATGTCTACGCTGTCAAGACAGAGACACTGTCGCTTGAATTACGTCATCGCTTTGTGGAATTTCAGCAAATATACAGTCTGTATTCTTCTTTGTTTAGTCATATTTTGTGTACTCCTCAATCGACCCATTGAAGACTCCACCCAAGTCCTCTTCACAAGCCATTTTCCACAAAAAGGTAATGGGCGCCACCACCCATTGTCCTATCCCCAGGCAGTTGCCATGCGATTGAGCTCGCATTGAATTGACTCCCTGTTTCTCTCACTTCTTAGCGCTTTCCAGAATCTATTGCATATCTATTTATTTTCTTTTTCTTTCCTTTTATTATTAGTGATATCTAAGAACCTATGTACCCACCCCGTTGATGGTAGAGATGGTGGAGTCGCACGCTGGCCACTCGCAAGGCCGGAGTTCGACTCCCCATCTCGTCATTTGCGCGATTGAAGTGCGGTGCCGTGGGAGGTGGGGCCCTGCACTAGCGTCGCCCTGGGTTTACGTCGCCAGCTACCGACTGTTTGACAATTTCCGAGTTAAAAAAAAAAAAAAAAAAGAACCTGTAACTTGTGTTTTGGCTGGGGCATGTACAGGGACCCCAAAATTCAACCCAAAGAATAGTCTCGCCTTGTTCATCGGACCAGACCTTATCATGCAGCTTTATTGGGACTTGCCGAGTGTAATGCTCTTCTGAAGAATGCGCTCTAAAGAACGAGATGCACAAAATAGCAGCACTGCCTTAGGGAGAAAATATCTAGAGTTGAATTTATTTATTATTCTTTTTTTGGATCGATAGGTGAGGAAATCTGGGTAGGAGCCGGAGTAAACTAACATATAAAAAAGATCGTTGTCACTATATGCGCAATATTGATCGGAATCGCTGTCGATAAAAAAGATGACTAAAGACAACTTGCACCAATAATATTAACTTCTTGGTCACTGTCATGATTAATAAGAAGGAAAAATTGCTCCCAATTTTTAAATATCTAGATTTCTCATGTCTATAGATATGGACATGGTACAATAATGAGTGGTCTTGTCCAAAAAGACTATGTTTTGCACCTCTTATTAACCTGATACTAAAAGTCCGACCAAAAAAAAAAAAAAAAAAGAACTGATATTAAAAGAAGGTGTTGTGGGTAGAGGCTGATGCAGACAGATGGACGCGCTACAGCACTGGTTTCTCTGTAAAAGAACATGGTTTTGCTGGGGAGGAGCTTGGAATATGGAACGTATATGCTCGAGGTAAACATGAAAGCTAAAACCGTCGGACCAAAACAGCCAGTTTCGGTGAAGACTTTGCATGTACGTATCTGAAAAATCTTTCAATCCTCGTCCCTTCGGAGCGTATAAGAAGCAAAATTTACCTATTGAAGAATTTATATTATACTTTACATGACAAGTTGAATGCGAAGTTTGTCGAATCATGGAACTATAATTTATATTTACTATATCTGTCTCTTACCTGTCTAGTTTTAAATGATTAGTCGCCACAAAAAATTTTCTAGTGCGGCTTAGTGCTTCAAGTTCATAACACATTAAGTAATACTATTAGCTACAAATGAGTCACTTAACAAGTAAAATATATTTAACATCCCACGTCATTTACTTGGCATTTCAATTTAGTAAATTAATTTTTACATATTTATATTACTTGTCCAGCATGGTCAGAGACTCAGTACAATTGTACTCAACAACCTATATTGACAACAATGCACTAGATGTATGACTTGTCAAGTTGCAAGTATGTCCAAATTTGCTTAAAGTTGGAAACTGACATGTAATGTCGCATGATTTGGCACACGACACGACATGTCACCGTGCAGATTTGGCCACACTCAAAATTCTCAAGACCATAATTGCATTGATGGATACGTCTCCAATAGCGTGCCAAAGAAAGTGAGTATGAATAATTTTCTCAATATTTACATAGAACATTAGACTTAATCATTTTCATTGTCGAGATAGTAACTTTTTAAATAGAAAATAATAAATCTAACATGATATTATCAATCAAAAGCTTTAGCTTTAAGTGGTGCACAAATATCATCTAATGTGCACTGAATCACAAAATAAAGTTATTGCATGTGGTATAAGTCTCGTGACATAATTTGTAGAGACAAGTATACTAAATATCCTTTCTTATAAAATATAATTGAATACTAAAACTTTTGAAAAGTGCATTTAAGTCTTATAACTTATCAAATTAGTGCAGTAAGGCCTTTCTATTGATTTGTTAAATTTATGAGAAAATGATATCACAATTACCATAACTTTTGTACGATATCTACTTGAATGCTCTAATTTTTTTAATCACTTGAGTGCCATAACTTATATTGGGCATTGATTTGAGTGTCGTAGTTTTTTTTTTCTTTTTTTCCGGATCATTTGAGTACTATATAACTTTTCAATCGATCACTTGAATAATATAAATCTCTAAAAACATTCACCACACATGTTTTAACACTCAAATGAGTGTTGTATGAAAGTTACGACATTTATGATGTCTTATCCCTCTAATTTGACTAATGAAAAATGTTGACGTGATATTTTTATTATTTTCTCTATCCTACGTGGTGCTAATGTAACTAAAATAACATCATTTTGGTCTAAATCTAATTTTAAATTCAAATTTTACTTAAGTTTTTAGGGTAAAGCCACAAAAGACCTTAAATTATGTCTACCATGACACATTTATCATATTTTTTTTTTTGTGACATAAACAAATTTGTTGTCCGTCATAGTTCTATCAATAAGGACCATTAAAAATTTGCCTACATTGATATCATAAAAGCAAACAATGTTCACATGGTTCCCATGTGGCTTAAATAAATTAAAAATGACATTATTTTGACTAAAAAATCATCTAACGGAACTTTGATAGAGGGTCAATATGTCATAAAGGTATAAATTTTGGGTTTTTTATGTCATAAGAAAAAGTTTAAGGTATATGTGTCACGGTTGATATAATTTAGGGTCTTTAATGTAAAAAAAAAAAATCAAGGCAAAAATGCCACAATAAGCATTGTTGGGCATTTCCCCTTAAGTTTTATTTAAAAAGAAAGAAAAATTAAAAAAAAAAGAATAAAAACACAGGCGAGGGCTTAGTTTTCCTTCCACCCCTTTTTTTTAAGCTTGCTTATTTTAAATATAATTTAAATAAAATTTGTATTAAAAATCAGATTTGGACTCAAACAATGTCATATTGGCCTTATGTTTCATGTTTTAATGACGCCATCACCATGAAGGAGAGAAAAAAAAGGGGCAAAGGTAGCATTTTCCATTTAGTTAAGTTGGACGAAATTAATATAAGTACTTGATTACATTAATTTGATAAATTTTAGGACATAATTGTACTTTCTGAAAAATTTATAGTTTAATTGTACTTTAACAACTAATTTTAAGACTTCTAGTAGCTTATCCCTAAGCTTTAAATTCGCCATGTTGGGCAATATGGACAGGGACTTGACCTCATAAAAAACTGCAGCAATCTCGAAAGTGAAATGTGAATAATATAGACTTATCTTAATGGACTGTCCTTGCTCTTAACATTATATATGTACATGTATATTAAGCAGGAAGAAAAAAAAATCAATTATCCAAATATAATTAGGATCGGTCCAGAAACGTAGCCCTAATCCTTTTTCCAAGTGGGGCTTAAGTAATGTGATTAGCTACAAATTAGTCGTTTAACAAGTGAAATATATTCAACATGCCACGCCAGTTGGCATATCAATTTAATAAATAAACTTTTACATATGTAGCATTATTTGTCTGGCATGGTCAGAGACTCACTACTTGACAACCAATATTGACAACAGTGCATCAAATGTACTACCTATCAAATTGCAGAGTGTCCAAATTGGATTAAAGTTGGAAAGTGACAGCTAATCTCGCGTGATTTGGCACATCATACGACATGTCACCTTGCGGATTTGGCTGCACACAGAAATCTCAAGACGATAATAGCGTTGATAGATACGTCTACAATAACATGCCAAAAAAAATGAGTATGAGTAATTTTCTCAATATTTGCAGAGTAAATTAGACCTAATAATGTTCATGATGGAGATAGCAACTTTTTAAATAGGAAAAAATGAATCTAACACGATAGTACCGATCAAAACCTTTATTTTTAGGTGATGTACAAATATTATTTAATGTGAGCTGGATAAGAATCTCACGTGATTTCGTGCAGTATAAGTCTGATGACATAATATTTAAGTTCACCATGTTGTGCAACATGGACACGGGCCCGACCTCACAGAGAACTTTATTTGCAGAGATTTTAAAAGTGAAATGTGAATAATATAGATTTATCTGAATGGACCGTTATTGCTCCTAATATTATATATCATAATAATTTCTCAGTATGTATATGTATATATATATACATATATACATATATACACATGCATAAATGTATATGTATATTAAGCCAGAAGAAAACAAAAGAGATTTATTATCAAGATGGAGGAATTGGTGTCCCAGCAATAGCATGATGGGTCACATCCACTTATCATCTTCCCCTCCACTGAGCCCATCATAATGTGATTTACTACTGTTCTTGTCCATACGCGAATTGGTTCCTACGATAAATTTAGAGGAATTGATGTGGACAATTGCTTGAAAACGTGATTAAGGTTTCGTTTAGTATGCAAAAATATATAATTTAAAAATAATTTTTCAAAAATAATTTTTGTATCATTTAAAATAATTAATCAATAAAAATTATTTTCATTATCAACAGTAATTTATGTATGAACATTTTTGTGAATGCTGAAAATATTATTTTATTAATTTATTTTTGTAAATGACACATGTGATTATTTTTAAGAAAATATATTTTTTCAAATTATTCATTTTTTTGTTAAACAAATGAAGTGTAAATTTCTATGTAAGTGTTTGGAAGATTCAATTTCTCCATCTGACCTTCCTGGATCTCTTTAGATTTTCAGTATGTATGTGGGTGTAATTTCCAATTTTTGCCTCGAGGGATTTTAGTTGGCCTTTTTAAATGCATTTTTTTAGCTAGATATGTAGAAAAAGCCACCAAAAACCCCAAACTTTGTATAGAGTGATAAATTTAGTCAAAACTTTTTTTTTTGTGACACAAAAAACCTTGAAGTTGTATCCAGTAACACATTTACCCTAAACTACAGGCCATTTTCATCTTTTAATTTTTTCTTATTTTTTTTCTTCTTCTCTCTTCCCTCCGTCGGCCGTGGTGGACTCAAGTGAGGGCAACAACGTCGGGTGAGGGCAGCCCTTAGCTAGGTCTGGCGAAGGCCTCCCTTGCCAAATCCCTCGCTGGCGTCTGGCGAGGGGTGCCCTCGCCAGATTTGGCAAGGGTCTGGCGAGGGCCGTCCTCGCCCTCGTTGGCATCAGGTGAGGGACGTCCTCACCAGATTCAGCCCAGGTGAAGGCCACCCTCGCCGAATCTGGTGAGGGCTTTCCTCGCCTATGCTAGCGAGGGCAACACCTTAGGCAAGGGCACCCTTGCCTAAGTCCATCTTCTCTCCGTCATGGTTGGCGGAGGGAAGAGAGAAGAAGAAAAAAGGAAAAATAGAAAAAAAAAAGATGAAAATGCCATTGGTCATAGAGTTTAGGGTAAATGTGTCATAGTTATCAAAGTTTGAGATTTTTCATGTAAAAAAAAAAAAAGCTTAGGGTAAATTTGTCACTAAGGGTAAAATTTGGAGTTTTTGGTGGCTTTTTACCAAAAATAAATGAAATAAAATAGGGCGACTTCTCAGATTTTATCGTATCATTTTGATTTACTTTATTTATTTATTTATTTATTTTTTGCAATATGAGCAAAGGTATGAAATGTTGAACCATTATTACTCTACCGAAGGTATGTATTTGCGGAACATCAATACATGGATATCATGTCCTTATCTTCGCCAGAACAAACGTATTATGTCAGATTCCCTAGTACTGACCGTTCTCATTTTTTCTCTGTTTTCTCTTTTCTGTTTTGCATATTCATTTTGTTTACATTCAAACAACAATGATGTTGCATTGTCATCATTTATAAACATGTCAAAAACCCTATCCTGATAATTCATGACTCCAAGGGCCAGTTATTGAGTTATTTCGAATTCTCTTGTTGCGTGAAGGCCGCTGAATGATATTGATTTCCATAGACAAATGCACGGATTTTGGCTTCTTTAGATAAGTAGAAATTTTGATGAACTCTTGTGCCTTTTTTTTTAAACTACGATGAGAAAATCAATTGTAATGTAAATTTCTAACTACTAAATCACTCTATCAACCTCATACATAAGGGAAAGATGCAAGTCAAAATTCAAGTGTTCGGCTCAAGTATAGATTAATATGGTTCTCAATCAATATATCAATCTTGTGAATTAATTGGTAAATTAATATCGATTTATGTGCACACATCTGGAACTCGAATAGCAAAACTTTGAGTCCACCCAGCAACTTTAAAAAAGGCTATAATGGAGTTACCAAACATGGAATTAAAGCTAGCAAATGCATGTTTTGTGGCATTGTAGTGGCACTAAAATGAAAAGCTTCTTTTGTCAAATGTCAACTTCAACTAGTTAGAAACCACTCTGGAAAACCCTCGTTTTCAAGTTTCATCACTTCATATATGCTCCCATCCCGAAAGAATCCAAAAAGGGTCTTCAAGTTTTGGGCCACACGAGGGATACAAGAGGGTCCCAATTGAAAAACCAAAGGCAATTCCAACTCCAATTCACCATCTTGAAGATAAAACAAAAGGGGCACTACCCGACAATCCTCTCCAGCTGTGTGTTATTTCCTTTTAGGCCCATCTCTTTTGTCTTTGTCCATCGCCACCATTCCCAAGTTCACTCCTCCTAACCCTCAAGACAAAGCTTCGAAAAATTAATGCTCGTTGGCCAACCAAGAAAAAAGAAGATCAGGGTTTGAATCTCTTCATCTAGTTTGCCACAAACAGACAACAAGAAAACTCCCTTCAACTAAAGTTGGGACTACCATGTTGATTCTTCGCTAACAAGGATTAACGGCACATGAATATTATTTTTTTCCGAAAAGATGAAAGTTAACTGGAACTGCAACAAAAGTTTATTTTGTATGAATAGAGATGCGCGCAGACATATTTAATTACTGAATTGGTTGAAGTTTGCACATAGAATTGCTTTAAGCAATGATAATAAAAGGTTCCATTTTCATGAATATCATATAGAAGAAATATGTGGTAATTTTAATTAGTGGAAACTACATAAATTGATTTTTTCAAACCCAAACTCAAAGTGCATGAACTTTGGCATCGGCCTTTGGCGTTTCCTCACTCGGCCAGCATTCTCCATCGTTCATCTTGTCCTCTCTTTGTATTTTCTAGCCAAAAATGCATAATATTCGACTATTATCATCATGAATATCACAAAATGAAACCAAAAAAAAAAAAATTGACTGGAAAAAAAGAAGAAGATGGTGCAATGTATTCTATTTAACAACGTCCAATCATGTGGCTCCAACCCTTGGCATATAATTTCCCAATAACCTTGCTGAAACACAAGGCATCTTTTTTTGTCTATTTGCCCATTTTTTGTCCGCTAAAGTCAACAAAACATCAATGTCGTTGTATGGCCGCCAAGCGTCACGACGGCACCGCGACATGCGTACGCATTCTATTGGTCGGAACAACTTCTTCTTGCGGTTGACAAGTGTTGCGCACCTAAAGCCCCCATGGAGCTTCCCCTTTAAGATCTCTTTTTCCAAATGTGGGAATTTGAGGTTCAATCGTACTGCCCATGAGTCGCCCCAAAGTGCACGTTTCATCACTCTTCATTACCAAAATTGGAGCATATACTTCTCCTTTTTCTTCCTTTATGGTTGAAATTCGCTCACTTTACAACCCAACTACAAGTTATTCCCATCAACTTTCTTTCAAACTAAAAGGCTATGCCACGCCAATGATCATTGCATCCTACCTCATAGAAAGAGAACTTCTTGGAACTTTCCCTCTTGAGAATCTCTCCTGCCATTTGCCAATCAAAAATAGGTTGTAGAAGAGCTTTACTTCAAAATGGATAAACAGTAATTTAAGTTAGTAATTTTCTCCGCCTTGAGTTTGCATCACTCATTATGAACAAACGTTACTAGGATATATTACCTAATGCGATATGATAGACCAATACTCTTTTTTTCTTTAAACTAAATTACATATACCATTGAAGATGTAGAGAGGGTTTCTTAATGATCGTTCATTGATTCATTGCCTCTTATTTCAGAGATAGATTTGCTCGATTTAAGGGTAAATCGAAAGGCTGAATTTACCTCACAAGATCTTGGCTTATGAAAAACAAAAAAGTCAATGGATGGTTAAGGTTCCAAGTCTGATTATATGACTCGTTTGAAGGTTGTCCATGACATTTTTGGTGAAAAAAATTTCGAAGCGCGTTGATTCCTCCTTCCAATGGTGATACAGTCAATTCCGTTAGCGGATCGATCTTATGCCCTTCCTCGACTTGACGAGTTAAATTTGAGACAGGGACAAAAGTGGGCTCGACACTTTTCAAGAAACGTTTTTTAAAATGCCAATTTGCAGCATGGTGGGAACAGGCCTTTCCACATTGGAAGAGAATTTGAATATTTTTTTATCAAATTGGAAGGAAGAATCTTAAATGGGTATACATCTACACAGCTCATAAAATTCAATTTTTTTTTTTTTAATGTCTTTCTGTTTCCTTTCTTTTTGTATTATCAAGGGGGAGAAAACAATGGTCGATGATGACGGTTTTCGCTTCATTCCGTGATCGAATTTTTTAGCTTTGTGTTGAAGCCTTGGAAAAAGAAAACCCAGCACATCAAAAGCAGAAGTTTCCAAGCCATATAGGCCACGAAAAATAAATTGTGTATTTTCACAAAAATAATTTCGTTAGACTTATTTCACTAGTCAACTGAAGTTTATAATTAGTAAATCTAACTCGTCTGGTATTTCACCTTCGTAGAAATTAATAGTACGAGAATGACTGTTCGAAATTACAACGAAAGTAAAAGGGAAATAAAATAGAGCTATTCTATATCAAATAAGTACCCTCTCTTTCTATTTTTGCTTTCTCCATTTTTTTCGCTCCTTTTCTCTACCACTTTCACCAAGGGATAGGCCAGTTTTGTCCTATTTCTTTAATCTTTTCAAAGTGCGGTATTATTTCATCCTTGATTAACGCTAAAAGTATCGGCTTAAGCATGCGTTTCCCTTTGGAATTCAAGCCCTAATTATTCAATTTTAGAAGTAGGTGTGCTGTCAGCAGTTGCAAAGCAACTACCAGATTTTGATGGTCTATTATGGGCTGAACAGGTTTTCTTTAAATGACCCTTTCTTCCACTGAGGACGATACATTTTGCACAAGATGGTTCGATGCTACTACTGCCAAATATGGTCCTTGGAGACCAATTATTGATTGGAGAACATGATTAGGGTTTTGTTGTCAGTGGCATAACAATAGCATGGTGGCTTACTCACATGGCCTCTTGGAACTGTGGGTATACATATATATAGTTAAAGAAATTTATTTCGTGCACAAACAGCGAAAATAAAAGATTACACGCTAATAGGATTACGATAGTGAACGCCAACTTGAGTATATGTCAAATCAAATATTGATAAAGAGCGTTGATTCACAACTTAACTTACTTCGCTTCTTAATATTGACTGGCTTTGCACACTTATTTTTTCTTTTTCTATCGGGCGAAGAGGTTATTTAAATGATTAAAATCCTCTGCGTTTCAATGAGATACATTTTGTGCTCGACCATGACATTTTCATCAAGCAAATTCGCAAGTCACGTTGCTCATCTTATAAGAGAAGCCTTACCCGAAACACAACTCGACAATTTGCGTTTATCTCGAGATTAATTCGGGCATACTGTTTCGACATTTGGGTAGTGCGTGAATAAAGAAAACCATGATGTCAAGGTCGTGATGAAAGGGTAGCTTGGAGGTGCTGAACAGCTGCAGAAGTTATATACCTCCCGAAATGTTTCCACGAGGTCGACTCGTTGCATGATGTGTGCGAATCGTATGCGCTTGCTTTAACGAAAAGACCTAATGCACGCTGCTGAATAAGTCTTTGAGTTCATGTCGTCTGTCTTTAATCAACAGCGACTGCTTTGGCAATTTCCACCATTGGCGGGTCCAACGCAACTTTTTGAGAGAATGTCTTGCACACTTCTGAGTTTACATGGCTATAATGCTGGAGGCTTTCGCAAACTAATTCTTTATGAAGACGAAGTAGTCATCCCGCCAAAGGTGTTGCCAACATTTAAAATAAAAACAAAAGACGGAAGAGAATGTCGAGATAATTTTTTTGTGTGAGTGATCTTGAAGATAGTTTCAAGGAATCACGATCGATTTCATTATAAAGAAGAACAAAAATGCACGCTTTTAAATAGAAGACATTTGTGGTCTTTTGTTGTTAAATTTTCAAAGATAAAAATCAGCATGAGGTAAATTCAGCCGATGTAACGAAACTTTTCACCACACATGTCCCCAGTTTCCCTAATGTGTAAAATTTTGTTGACCTAAAACTTTTGGGAAAGTATAAAAGAAAATAAATTGATTACCCATCTATGTATTGAAAAGCACATGCCACGCAAAAAGTAGATATGCTATACCCTAATTAAGGAGAATGGAAATTGAGAGATATAAAAGTGGATGCAGTTAATTTAGATTTTGACCTCCTAGATGATTGACCAACGAATATAATTACTAGATTGCTACCTTAATTATCTCATTGGTTGGATGTCAATCTAAACAAATTGCAGTCAATTATGTCATGACGGGTACATATATATAATATATACATATATATATTTTCACATTCGCAAGGTGGCGCCTGGCCCATCATGGTCATTATTTACTATTAATCAATAGAGAGAGATACCAAATAATATTCTTCTCATGCTTTCGAAGCTATCCAGAAGCTGCTAGGCTCAAATTTCCGAACCGAAAATTTTACTTGACTGTTGGATAGAGACCCTCTATTTCGCCAATTATCGAGTCTCAATTCGTGTTAGGTGTTTTGATCTCGTACAAATGATGTGGATAATAACCTAATAATACTCAATACTCATTGTATGTACTACTGATTCACGCAATTTTGTTTTTCACCCTCATATTAGGTCAGTGATCGAGATACTATCGAGCAATTTTGGGTTCGGAATTATTTGCGCGATTCGATCGACATAATCAATGAAAGTCTGAGCTTTAATAATCGATCTTTCAAAAGGTATCACACCCATGTTCTGATTTATTGTCATTTGGACTTTTGATTAGGCGAATTCACATGCCATGTATGTACTTTAATTATATCGAATTTGAGATGAGCAACAGGTTAAACGCGAAAATATAACTTACATTTCTTTAATTTACAAATTTTTCTTCGAATCCGACATATTACAAGCTCAACAATGAATGATGTGGAAATTATTTTCCAAAAATAACTATTTGTCTTTCTTATAAAAATGATTGAACAAAAAATATTTTCATAATTCATAACAAAATTTAGATATAAATTATTATCGATAATAAAAATATTTTTCATTAATTACTTAATTTACATTATACATACTAGAAAAATTGATACGACTTGGGGATATTTTACCCTTTTTAAACGGAAAACGACAGAGTTCATAATGACCGGAATCTCGTTTATTAGGCGCACGCAGTGACCGTCCCTCCGTTTACACGCGGAGCGAAAGGCGCGTGGCCCGCCCCCACCTCCCCAGCCTCTGGCGTCCGACGACCACTGATGCTGAGCAGGCGAGCACTGTCCTCGCCCCCGAACACGTCCCCCATATTTTCGTCCATATTCATTCAACACCTCCTGCAATTCGCAGTTCAATAATCCAGAAAGCACCACCCATTTTCCTCCCAAATCGAAAGAAGAAAGGAAAATGAAGTTGTAGAAAGATGGGATTTTTAGCCAAAGACGCAGCACGAACACGACGAGGGAGAGAGAGAGAGAGAGAAAGAATGGGGTCCCTTTACATCATTTGTCCTTGTCATATAAAAAACAAACCCACCCTCTCAATTCGCATCGCATCATTAGGAAAGGTGTCTCTTTTCTGCGCCTCTCTCTCTATATAAGCGGCCCTCTCTCCTGCTTGGAGTCTTTTTATTCAACAACCTTCAGGACAGCAAGCAATCGGGTGCGGCGGTGTCTGCCCGTCTGGCTCTGTCCTGGTCTTTCGGCGAATTGAGGCTCTGTTTCTGGGAAGAGCTAGACTTTTTTGTGTGGGGAGCTTCTGGGGGGTTTCTCTTGGCTTTTCAAGAAATGTATGCAGAGACAGGACTGATGTTCCCTGCTTCCAGAACTTGTCTCAGGAAGTTCAGCAGCTTGAGGAGTTTTGGAAAACCCACAAGTCAAATGCCTCTGTGGTATTCTCTGTCTCTCTGTGTCCCTGTCTGTCTGTCTCTAATCAGTTCACTGCTTCTTCTCCATCTGTGCATGCATATACATACTTCATGATGACTACACTGCTCATTTGTTGGCCTGTGTGAATTCACATCATATTGCTGGTTTTCTGGTACTTGTTCTTCTTGCCTCTGCTGATATCATCTGGGTGTTTGCTGAAAGTAACTTTTTCGATTCGTTTTTTTCTTGGAGAAAATTTGTGAATGAGGGGTAAAACTTTATGCTCATGACGGGTCATTGATCATTGATTTACTTTATCAGATTTGGTTTGAGGAAGAACTGAAATTGGGTGTTCTCTTGCCTATCTGATCGTTTCTTCAGAGTCTTGAACTTTGATCAATTTGCTTGTAATATGAAAATGTCAAGAAAACATGTTGTAATGCAGCGGCTGCTTTGTGTTCTTGTTCATGAGGGTATTTGAATTATCATCATCGAAAGCTTCTCTTTACCTTTTCCGGCAAAAGGTTATTTACGAAAGAGCGTTAGTGGAAACAACTGGACTTTCACTTTACATGCTGGACCTTAAAAAGGATAAGAAACAGAGGACATAGATGGGAAAAAAATCTTGGTATCCCATTTCCGTGTTCGATAAGCTTGTTTGCATTTGCTTTGAAGTTTCTATGTGCGTTCGAACCCAATTGGCAGAGGTTCTCCGGCTTTCTAAGAGACTTCGTGAGGACACAGCCAAAAAAAAGGAAGAGCACTTACTTAGAGAACAAATAAAATAGAAAGTAATGGTTTTTCGGGAAAAAGCAAAAGCCAACTTCCCACTCGATTGTTTATATCCTGTGAGATTATTATTTTTAAACGCCATATGTAGAAAGAAAGATAAAGGAAAGCTGATAGTCTTTGAAAGTGTTGCAAGTCTTTGAAAGTGCTGCAATGGGTCTCTGCTTTTGCCTAAAGTGGAATGCTCTTTCCGGTGAGCGAACTATATCTGGTACTTGGATTTTGACAAAAACCGCATGCTCTGTTTCCTGCCACGTGGTGTTTTTGGCTATTTTTGGCGAATGGATACGTTTTGGAGATTCAGAAATTAGCTTTTGGATCAGTTCCTTCGATTGTCGGCTCCTTTCCAAAACATTAAGCTATATATGGATGAGCACAGAATAAAATAAAGGGACCGATGAAACACGCAGAAGTTTTCTTGTATTTATTTCTCTTGAAGCTGCGGAGTCATCTGATGGCAAAATAATATGGAAGTGTGAATTGTTCCCTTTATCGTGTGAAGCTTTAAGGCTACGATTTTAGCAAAAAAGAGTCCAGAGATTTTCAGAGTTGTAGTTGTCTTTCATCTTGAAAGGCTAATGAAAACTTGGTAGAAAGGGATGATACTAGGCCAGGTTTTGATGATGATTAGCATAGGATCTCCGTAAGTATTGCCATCGTATGTTGCAGCTTGATCATCAAAGATCCAAAATGTTGTCGATGTCTGTTTTCGATGCTTTACAGTCCTGCTCTATTGTGCATGAGTAAGATTTCTTAAGTAGTAGCTACCCTTGAACTATTATCTGCCAAAATTTATATCACGTTTCTTGTAACCATTTTGACTCATGGCTTGTCTTGTATTTCGATCATGTTCATGTCTTTGAATTTCCTAATCCTATTTTAAGTTTCTTTTTTCTAATTTCTTTTCCATTGAAGGGCAACCTAATTCAGGCCACCGCCATATCAGAATATGACCTTGGTGCAGAAGGGGATCTTTTCAAAGCTCCAGAGCCTATAATAGAAGAACCGCAGCCGGTTGTGGGCCTGGATCCGATGACAGCAGCCATTTCGATGATGTCCAGTGGGGAAGACGTCATGTTGCCTCAAGGACTGAAGGTTGCAGATTTTATGTCGCTTCAGAATGACCCACTGTTCAGCGAGGTCTTCTATGATTGTAAGAAGGATCTCCTGGAGAAAGCGGGGATTAACACGCCGCTAGCTGGAACTTTCGATGAAAAGATACCTCCTCTGAGGATAGACGAAAACGAATCCCTAAAGGATGAGTTCTCTTTTGATGAGCCATTTCAGAAAAGTGTGAGCTCGGGAAGCCTGACCTCGATGGAATGGATGCATGGGGCTGCAGCAAAGCCGAGTTTCCTGGATTTTTCCGGACTTGATTATGGAGCTGTTTACGGGATGAGGAGGGCATTCAGTGAAGGAGACATAAAGGTCAAAGTCATTCACCTTGCATGATGTTCTCAATTTAGCTGTGCGCATCATCAGTTAGTTTTTGTTTTTCAGCTTCTCTGTTGCCCTTGATTTTGGGCTCAATATCTCAGATTGAAATTGTTTGAGTTTATCTCAACTCTATTATTGTGTATACATCCTTTTTGGCCTGAAAATCATATGTCTTGTCTCTGTTGTATGTCTATTGCTGTTTCACTAGTCATTTCTGATTGCCTGTGCCTGAACAAGACACCAAATTTTGGCGATTATCTTCTTTTGAGATTGATTGGCTATGTGACAAAGTCTATGGACTGAGAAACTTTTAGATGTTTCTGGTTATCTCCACAGGATAGGGCTGGGTCATTGATACTGAGTTTTTATGGCAGACTCTTGGTAATGGTAATGTGAGCCTTATCTATTCTCCACTTGAGCAGCCGATCATTGTCAGCAACTGCACCAGCGAAGAGCGCCGGGAGAAGCTCTCAAGATACAGAAACAAGAAAACAAAGAGGAACTTTGGGAGGAAGATCAAGGTATATTGATTAACCAGTTTGCTGATATGGCTTTTTATGTTGCACGTGATGTTGGTTTAAGTGTGGTGCTTCTTTTTTACCTCGAACATCATGGCACTAAATAATTTGTTGCCGTGTATTTATATGAAAAACTAAGGATATTGTCTGTTACAATGTTGAGATCCAAGTCCTATCCATCACTGCCTTACTAATGATCCCTCCAGCAGAGAATTTTTTGTACATTACGTAGAATCATATGAGAAGTTACTTCAGAAGTTAAGGGAATGCCCACAAAAGAGAGAATCAACGTCCTAACATTTTGTAGAGATGTTTTATTCACATTTCTTATTTTCATCGTTTATCCTCATTTCCTTCAAGTAGCGTGCCTTGGCTTCCCCAGTAAATTATTGGATTGTGTTGTTCTCAGTATGCATGCAGGAAGGCGCTTGCGGACAGCCAACCCAGGATTCGTGGAAGATTTGCAAAGACTGAGGAAGGTGACGCTCCCAAGAGACAGTAAATTTCGGGCATTGAGTACCAATAATGAGGCCGCAATAGCCGTTCCAGAGGAATACCAGAGAGAGTTTAGCCTCACAAAGAGAGCCAGGGAAGTCGATGAAGAAGGCTCATCGAAGTTAGGACTCGGTAAACGGAATCCCCAACTCCTGCAAACTAGTTGCTCCTCTAGAGCCACCGTAGTAACACTCCTATATAGACCAGAAGCTGCGGGCAAGATCTGTACATAGGTTTGTTGAACAATAAAGGGTGGTCGAGAAAGAGATGTAGATGCTCGTATTCGCATATATATAATGTCGTTCATGTATCAAGTGCATCGATGCTGCCACTACTTGGTGAGTTCTTCCATCACTGAAGCACTGACATCTCTCTCTCTGAACGGCCCTGAAATAATTCCTGCAGACATTCTACCTAATGCATGGGATTCTCCCATGTGCCACCTCCATTAACAACTTGAATCAAAGAATGATGGATGCGGCTGTGGTTTCGAATCCCATTCACACAAAGACGACGTGAAAATGCAAAAGAATAAGCAGTTGAACTCTCAAAATCATACATATTCGGGCACTAAAAATTTCCAACGCAGAGAATCGAGAGAGTTTCTCAGATCCTTGGTGGGGTCGATTACGTTTGTAGATACAAAACAGCTTTACAACCACTTTGCTTGTGCAGTAGGAGTTTTGTGCAGTACCATCCTTCCATTCCATAACTCATATTATCACAATAGCGGTAGCAGCAGCAGAGGTTCATCGTTTCCCATTATGCATATTTCCTCAAATGCTCAAGCAAAACTAAACAAAGGATCAAAGGTAGCGTATGGCATTGATGTTGTAATAAAACTAATGTACGAATTACTTGAATTTCGAGAGTTATTAATGATGAATAAATATTTAAAATAACAACTTTGCAGTCAAGTTTCTTGGACATTCTGCCCCCCAAAAAAAATAAAAAAAATCTGATCAAATGAAAATGAATAAGGTTGTTTTTGGGCCAGAAAACCAAGTACTTACATTTGTGCAATTTCAGAACAAAGGGAGTTCTCATAGGGCCGGGAGAGGGTAGCAGATGCAATTTCGTGGCAAGCTATTTGTTCTTTGGGCTTTGAACACCCAATCTACAACTCTAAAGGGCTCTCCTTGACATGGGCCAGTTTAAAATGAGGAAAAGCCCAAATAGGAGATTGGGCTCTGGTGTAAATCGGAGTAATCTCCCAAGTGATCTACGCTGAGTTCAAGAGGCAGCAACACATCAATTCTTGATTTTCTGAACGTATAGGATTGTGTTCACAAACTTCTTCTATATGATTTTTTTTTTTTGGTCGAATTATTCTTTATGATTGAAAGTGCTGCTTTTCTGACCAAAGAAAAAAAGAGTAAAAAATTGTACAATTTATGCTGAGATTATTTGCGGTACAAGAACTTAGATTTCAAAATTTTCATTCGACTAGAACAAAGCTGTCAAAAACAACACGAAAAAGAATTGAGTATCGCATGAAACCTTGTCCCATAGTCAATCATCACATTACCATCATGACCAGACGAACTATCCAACTTCTGCAAACTCAATGAGCATCCGCATCTCCAACATACAAGGAATCTTAATTCATGGCTAAGCAACCTCAAGTCGACCGAGCTCGGCAGCATGATGCCTCAAACTAGGAGCCAAAAACTTTGCAATGCGTGGCTTGCGATCCCTTCCGCACTTGAGGGTACTCTTAGGGTTTGTTTGTTTATTTTTTTTTATGTTTCCCGGAACACAATTTTTTGTTCTTTTGTTCTGGGGAATAAAAAAGAACAGAAACACGTTTGTTTACATTTTTGTTCCGGGAACATATTTGGAACATAAATAAGAAATAGAAAAAACTTGTTTCTTCTTCCCGGGTACACTTCCAAGAAACACTTTTTTTTCTTCTCATTTTCTTCTTATTTTTTCTCTTTATTTTCTTCTTTTTTTCTTCTTCTTCTTCTTCTTCCTTTTGCTGGTCACCGGCCTTGGCCATGGTCGGCGACCTCGCCGGAGCGTCGCCGGCCCAAGCCTTGCCGTGGTCGCGCGAGGCTTAGCCTCGCTGTGGCTTGGCCTCCCCAGTCGGCACGAGGCCGGCCTCCGCTAGGCTAGGGCGGGCGACCTCGAGCCTCGACCTTGGCCTCGGCGAGGCTCGCCGGGGCCTGGGCTCGTCGGCCCGAGCCTCGATGTGGCTGGCGACCGGCCAAAGAGAAAAAGAAAAAAGAAAAAAGGAAAGGGAAAAATATAATAAAAATATTAAAAAATTAAAAGAAACAAAAAAATTATGCAAGTTTACCAAACACGTTTCTATCCTAGAGTAGAAATTTTTGCAATTACTAAATGAGTTTTTATACTCAGAAATTGTTCCCTAGAGTAGAAACAATAAAAAAAACTATTTCGTTAAAAAATTATTCCCCGAAATGTAAACGTTACCAAATGCGCCCCATTTGTTTCAAGTTTACATGCTTCGATGTCAAAGAGCTTTAGGGACTTAGAGTTCAGGTTCAGCAAGCATTCAGATTCAATTTTGAATAACAATAATTTCTCCTTTTTCTCACTCTCGTGATTAATGAGCATAATTGCAACTTAAATACACACTGCATCATAATTCAGATAATGACAGGGAAGCCCCATTTTTACTCTTCAAAATTGTTGATATTCAGAGGCGTAGCTCTAATACCGCATGTAGAGTACAAATGGATACTCAATTACAATAAACACTCTCTCTTATTATTATAAGAAAGAGACTCTCAACGCCACTCACCACTAAAGCAAGAGTGAAGCAAAAACTTGGTGTGAATATTTTGAGAAATTCTCCAAATGTTGAGAAGAATGTCTCCTACGATAAAGGAGTGTGTTCATACGTGAGTGGTGTGACTGTTCTTATGATAAAAGTAAGAGAGTTTTTATTTAAGTTGGGGTATCCACTCAAAACTCTACAAGCATTAGAGATGGCAAATAGAGGACCTGTCATGGAGAATAGCAAAAGCAACCAGAAGGGATGAGGAGGAGCTCGACGAGATTGTGACAAAGATGACAATGAAGATAAGAGTAATAAAAGGCATAACGAACAGTGTTACATCTACGGTAGAGTAGGTCACTTTGCCAAAGGTTGTTGATGCAAAAGAATTGAAGGAAACATTGCAACATCTAAGGAGAATGATAGCGAAAAGGAGTGAGATTTCCAAGTGTATCTTGCAGTGGAGGAACAAAAGAGCTTGCAGCTTCTTCCATCATAGAGTTAGAAAATGGGATAGCCTTAATCATTGTAAGTGAAAAATTGATCAGTTACACTGATGATTGGATTATTGATTTGAGGCAAGCTATCAAATATGTTTGAGTACACCGATGGACAAGTAATTGTCATCGTAAACAACTCAAGGTTGCTAATTGCCCATGTCGGCCAAATCGTGAAAACACTCTGGTTTAGTTCACATCAAGTTGAACTAAAACCATGCATCACGTGTCTAGAATGAAGAAAAATCTATTGTCTGTGTCACAACTCACAAACTTGGGCAATTATGTGGTGTTTAGTCCAAGAGATGTTAAGGCATACCGTAATTTGAAACCTACTATTACAACAATCATGGAGGGACATCAACTAAAGTCTATCTACATGACGTCAGCTTATACGTCATATGTGGACAAAACTTGAAAGAGCGATACACTTGCTTTGTGACATGTATGGCTCGGGCCATAAGTTGAGGGATGAAGAAAGGCATGCTAAAGGATCTCCCCACTTGGAAGTTCAAGAAAACATAGTCTACATTGGATGCCAGTACGGGAAGGCACGTTAACTCTAAATGAGGAGTCTACACTTAGAGATAAGATGCCTTTTGGGCTCATCCATTCAGATGAATTTGGACAGTTGGACTAATAAAGCAGGAGTGAAGCAAACACTTAATGGGAGTATTATGAGAGTTAAGTCTCCAATTATTGAGAAGAAAGTCTCCCACGCGTGGAGTCCGAAAATAAACTAATGTGTTTGTGTGATTGGTGTGTGTGAGCGTTCTTATAATAAAATAAGAGAGTTTTTATTTAAGTTGGGGTATCCACTCAAAAAACTACATTATTGGGGCATATACATTGACTGGGAATAAGGGCCACCACAGAGGAAGGTTCATTGCAACTTCTGCTCTCTATTTTCCCATTTCTTCGAACTTACTTAACTTGTTGAAAAAATAAAAAACGAGGGCCCCTTGGCATAATCAACGCCCCTTGATCAATCAGCTATTGACAAAGTCATTTGAATTAGCGTGGTTGATAGATTAATAAAGTCATTTGAATTAGCGTGGTTGATAGATTATCACTCAGATCTTAATTGTGCCGTTGAATGCAATACGCGTAATCAAGCGGAGAGCAAGTCAATCCTAGAAAATAGATGCACCGCCAAATGGCCGCCTGCAACTCCAAAACGTTAAAGGACATATACAAGGGCCAAGTCTGAAGATAGCAAAAGTATGTGTCCAAGTTCTTTTTCTAGCTAATAAATCAATAAACTAGTGACCAATAAAGAAAAACCTCTCGTACTCATCTTCTCAGACAATCAACTGGATATTATCATTGTGCCAAGTCTCCGCACAAAGAGTTGATCAAATTAGGGTTTTTCAAATCAGAAACAAACATACAATTCAAGTAAATACACAGAAAAAAGGAGGGGAATTTAATACGAGGAATTCTGTCATCTCAACGCTCGCAACAACCCTCGTCGACTAAATTTGCTTGAATCAAATGATCTTCGCATTTTTTTCTACAGTACAAAGTGAATCGAATCTCGATTCCAAATTTTGGAACCGGTGCTGTTCAGCATAAGGTCTTCAACCGAGAGAAAATATTGGGTGTTTAAGGCTTCGTTTGTTTCGCGGAAAATAATTTATGAGAAAACATTTTCCGGATTTTTCACGTTTGTTTCACGGAAAAAGAATTCATTGGAGCTCATTTGATCTTTCTTATTTCACACCTTTATAAATCCACACTTGTTCCTCCCTTTTCTTCTTCTTCTTTTCTTTTTTATTCGAATTATTTTTTAATTTTCTTTTTCTTTTTAATTTGAATTATTTTTAATTTCCTTTTTCTTTTTCTTTTTGTTTCCCATCTTCTTCTTTCTTGGCTACTCATTGGCCGTCGCCGGGTAAACCTCGAGCTCGTCAATCTCAAGCTCGCGCTCGTCAATTTGGCAAGCCTCGAGCTCGACGCTCGTGCTCGCCAATCTAGTGAGTGGCAAGCCTCGTGCTCGTTGGTGAGCTCGAGGCTCGCCGGTGGCCGGTCGTGGGCCATCGCCGTGGCCAGCGATCGTGACCGGCCAAGAAAGAAGGAGATGGAAAACAAAGAAAAAAGAAAAGAAAAAAAATTAATAATAGATTTTTAAAATTAAAAATAATTAAAAATCAAATTTTAAAAAAAATGAAAAATCCAATTTAAAAAATAAAATAAATGGAAAATAGTATATGGAGGAAAATATTTTTCTTATTGAACAGCAAAAAATATTTTCCACTTCATTTTCAAGTTTCATCCGAACATCAAAAAATAATTATATTTTCCTAAAAAATGATTTTCTAAAAAATATTTTTCAAAAATGTTATATTTTCCGTGAAACAAACACATGTGATGTCAGTTCTATACAAATGCAATCAACAGGTGACATGTTGTCATATTTGGGCCCACCTCTTTGCATCCTCGCACGTTGACGCGGCGTGGCGGTCCTGCATCCTTTCTCTTCAAGTATACGACACACACACACACACTCTCTCTGTCTCTCTTCCGCGTCTTCTGAGAGAAAGAACGAAGCCCCCTCGGTATATATGATCCCACTCCCGATTTCTTACTCCCTCGGATTTTCGCTCTTGCGGCTCGATCTCGACAGTGTAATGATCTTGGCAGCCACGAGGCTCATAGTTGTCTCTGCTTGATCTCCTCTCCCACTTGTTCTCCTTTCCGTACCTTCGTCGACCGGTGAGATTTTCCGTCACTAATTCCCATCTTCGACCGGATCTTCTTCAGTTTTTGACTGGACCTTGCGCCTTTACTGATTTTTATCCGCAGAATTGGCGACCAAGAAGAGCGTCGGGTCTCTGCAGGAGGCCGATTTCAGAGGGTGTTCGTGAGGTTCGATCTCGACGTCCCCCTCGACGACGCTTCAACATCACCCGACGACACCGGAGTTCGCGCCGTTGATCCCACCATCAGTCTGCTTTTTGGGGTACTGTGTTGATCTGTCTTCCACGTTTCGTTGCTCATTCCATGCCATCCATTACGCGGCATGGGCTGTTCATTAGATTCCCATGATAAAATGCTCATGAACGGTTTTCTTTGGCATGTTGGTCTTGTTTCTGGTTACGATTTGTTAGCTTTGGACTCTATATCAGGTAGCACTGATTTTTTCTTTTTTAATTATTTTTTGTGGGCCTTTGTTAGACATTTTAGGAGACTTCTCGAAATTCTTGTGGTCCTTTTAGCTATTGCGGCTCTGTGTGTCCTCTCCCTCTTTACGTTTAATGTTTTAAATCTGGCGGCATCTCAAGTTAAACTCCAATCAAGTTTGATGTTACCTTGTTGATTCTTAGTACGTTAACATGTTTTGCGTTGATATGGATGTTAATTTCTCACTTGCTTTGAATGTAAACACCTTCATGAAAGTACTTATCACATGTTTGACGGAATGCACAAATCATATCATATGTGAGTTTGTCTCTAGTACCGAGAACTGGTCCCGATAGGTATTTTCTAGGTTCCAAGTGTACAGAGTAACTTCAGGTTTCAAAAATAGGGAATTGTGCCGAAATGGCAAGTTCTAAGTTATTTTGAACCTGGACCAACTCTTGAGCTACTCCCCCTCGTGTAGACCCAATAATCACGTGGAGAGTGGAAGAAACTTGGAGATCAGAGGACACAGAGAGATCATATTTGAAGCAAGATCTTTGAATTTTCTACGGGTGAAATGTTCAAAATCCGCTGTATCTAGAGGTGATCTTTCAATTTTCTCGATTTCATGCATTTAGTATGTTGATTGACTTGGTCTTTTCTACAGTACAAGGCGACTCCAAGTCTCCAATTAAACGAGAATCATCCATCTCTTTTCAATCCTTTTATATCGTGCCTTCTCCACACACGCAGACCAAGCAATTCTTTACGAATTTTTCCTTGCCCAAAGATGAACAGAGACATGATTACGGCTCTCAACTGCATGAATGTCTATCTAGTGTTGCTACTCGTTCTTGTTCTTTTACAAGCGATGACTAGCAACGCCAGGCTGAGTGATTCGCGATGCGTCACTTCATCTTGTGGTAACATTCAAAATATAAAAGAGCCTTTTCGACTGAAGAGTGACCCGAGAGGATGTGGTGATCCGAAGAAAGAGTTGGTTTGTGAAGATGATCGCACTGTTTGGTACCTCAATCATGGCCGATTTTATGTGCAATCCATCAATTATTCCGTTGGACTAATTAAAT
Organism: Eucalyptus tenuipes; assembly: GCA_014182365.1. Lineage (NCBI taxonomy): Eukaryota > Viridiplantae > Streptophyta > Magnoliopsida > Myrtales > Myrtaceae > Eucalyptus > Eucalyptus tenuipes. Next base: position 2,394,242 of record CM024547.1, on the reverse strand, counting down.
TAGTCAACGATGGGTTGCAAAAGGATAACTGCTCATCTCTCCCCCATCATTCACTAGTTTGGGATAACCTCGTGGACATTGTCTATCCAAGCAAATCATACTACCGCGTCGGCAAATCATACTACGACGACTACAAATGTACATTGGCCATTGTGAACTGCTCAAAGCCAATTAGTTCTCCACTCTACATCTCTACTGGTCCATGCATTAAGGGGTCGTATTCTTCCAACAAATTATCTAATTGGAACTTGTATGCTTTGATCAATCCAGTAGCATCGGATGTTAAAGATTTCTGCACCATTAGTAGGTGGAGTGGGCATCAGCTGATTTTGAGCAGATTAATAGTAGCTCCTTCAACTATGAGCTAATCCATAACAACATGGCCGATGGATTTTTTCTCAGATTTTATTGGAGGACATTTGGGAAAAGAAAACTCGCATGCTATTTTGATTTGTATAGTATCTACAGAGGTCAGGTTTGCGGATCCTCGTATTTCATTGGTAAGCATCGCTTGGCAACCAAATTTTATGGCAACTTTGCATGATTTTGAACGCTCTTTCACTACCTGCTTTCTGTTCAAAACTGGAAATGAAAGAAATATTTAAAATCCAAGAAAGTTTTATGAAAAAAATATAAATTTTAGTATATGTCAACATGAGTGTATTTGAAAGGTTTCGGAGCTTGGCATTACATATTAAAATCAAATCCTTGAAGTTGCAATATTGGCAAAAAAAAAACAGTGACAATAGAAGTAATCCCAAACAGACCGACTTGCACATAAACATGTGCCTAGATAACAATTCCTTTCCACATAAAAGCTAGAGCTCCCATGTGAAAAAAAAAAGGTGATATTGTGCTAGCAGCTACATGACTAGTTTTTTGTTGGCATGGAGTTCAGATTAGTCTCTTAGCAGTCCTTAGTTAGTCACTTAGCTAATGATTTGAAAGACACTCGTTGAAAAATTCCTTAAAAAGTTGTATTAATATGTCGATTAGAGTTTAGATTAGTCTCTTAAGTAATTCCTTAATTTGTAAATTAGCTAACGATTTGAAAGACGCTTGTCGACAAATTCCTTAAGAAGTTGTATCCATATACCAATAAGAAGAAATAAATTATTGATTAAAAGATTATATCATCGTTTCTCTATATTTGTTGATTGCCAACAAAGCAAATGGAGTTTCTTGCATTGTCTATCATCTATGTGAGATGATTTCCATTGATTTGTAGATGCATGCATCCCACTTCTCGTATTCTTTCGCAAAAAATTCAACTTATACGAAGAAGCTTGCTACTACTTTGTTTCCCTGTGAGTTTTGTTTTTAATTTTTTTTTTCCTTCAATTCCTTATCACATCATTCATTCCTTTCACAGGTGTCGTCGCTTATGCAGTAATGACAGCTTGGGATGTTACAATTCTACTAGGTAAACTGCAATGATTTGTTCTTACAATAATTTAGAAAATATATTCTAACCTATCAAAATTTCCTCAGTGTATTTCTGTTTAGCGAAATTCGCTATCGGAATGCCATTTGTTGCGACATTTCTAGTCTATAACTACAGAAGAAGGCACTTAGCAAATGACAAGAACATTGAAGAATTTTTGCAAGCTCATAACAACTTCCTACCCATAAGGTACTCTTACTCGAATATTAAGAAGATCACTAGGAACTATAAGCACAAACTGGGTGAAGGGGGGTATGGTTCTGTCTACAAAGGAATGCTAAGAAGTGGCAACGAAGTGGCCATCAAGATTTTAAAGTAGTCCAAGGCTCATGGTCAAGATTTTATTAGTGAAGTGGCTACTATTGGAAGAATTCACCATGTTAATGTAGTGCAGCTCATTGGCTTTTGCTTCGAAGGCTCGAAACAAGCTCTCGTGTACGATCTCATGTCAAATGGATCTTTGGATAAGCACATTTTCACTAATGAAGGTGATAAGTTTCTCGATTATAGGAAAATATATGAGATCACTCTTGGGGTGGCGAGGGGGATTGAATACTTACATCATGGGTGTGACATGCAAATATTACACTTTGATATCAAGCCTCACAACATTCTTTTAGACAAAAATTTCACTCCGAAAGTTTCTGACTTTGGACTCGCGAGACTTTATCCTACTAATCATAGCATAGTCTCGTTGACTGCTGCAAGAGGAACCTTGGGATATATGGCACCTAAGTTGTTCTAGCAAAAACATTGGCGGTGTATCTTATAAAGCGGATGTCTATAGCTTTGGGATGTTGCTTATGGAAATGGCAGGGAGAAGGAAGAACATAAATGCAAATGCGGAATGCTCAAGCCAAATTTATTTTCCCTTGTGGGTGTACCATCAAGTCAATGAAGGAGAAAGTGTTGAAATGGAAGAGGTTGCAAAAGATGAAAGGAAGGTGATAAAAAAGATGATAATAGTTGCACTTTGGTGTATACAATTAAACCTTGATCATCGACCTCCAATGAACAAAGTCCTAGAAATGCTTGAAGGAGATATTGATGAACTTCAAATGCCTCCAAAACCGCTTATTTACCCACCGGACGAGCCAGTCAACAATGACAAAGCCAAGATGGAACTAGAAACATTCTCAACTTCATTGAGTTCTCATGTAATTTCCACTAGCTTTCCTTTTGGAGATAGCGATAATGTTTAGAGAATCATGCATAGTTTGATTGGAAAAGCTTTGTGCATTTGTCACACATCCCCACAATCTAGTATTATATTGGGTGGGAATTGGGCTAGTTTAGCTCGATAGTGATTACTTTTGAGATTGTCTTTTTCCAGCTCTTAGGTTAATGTTATGTAATTGTATTTCATATAGTGGAACTCTCTTGCCTCCTCCTTCTCATAGGACAAACGAACTGGTAAGAGAGCAAGGACAAAAACAGAGGGGAAGGTGACGAACAGCATGAATTTTCCTTCGTCATTACATGACTTAGGATAATCTCAATTAATAACCTGCGATCTTCCTAGTTGAAGTGCTACTACCGGCCTATGCTTTTCTTGCCAATTTTGACTATGGAAATTAGTTTTAGAGAAGACATTTATGTATACATTTTACAAAGTAGACACCTTTTGTCTATACAAAAACAAATTTTATTAAAAACGGAAATGAAGATTTTGAATTAAACAAGTCTATGTAGTTTATATTTGAAAGACCTCAAATTCTGTTTAAAATTAATATGAAATTACCGACAAGTAACAAGATTTTAAAACTACAATTTCCTCTTAAAAATTATCACTTGATTACGGAGATTCAATTGGCGGGTTTGTAGAACTTCAGAGTACCTTAATGAAACTTCATCAACCTCGTTTATATGCTCGACATCAGCCTCGGAGGGAAAGGGGAGGCTCCCGCCTCCCCAATTTCTTTTCTCATATGTACTATACAGATATAAAAAAATAAATGTCTATCAAAATTAATCCCATCTTGAGTTTCATGCTCAAACCCTTTTCTGAAAAAACTTTGTCAGAGTGCATATCAGTTTGCTTTTGGTAAATTACAATATGTTGTATTCAATGGGAAAATATTTAAAATTTCAAAGATGTAATTTAATGACATAGTCTCATCTTAACTTATATGTATTAACAATTCTATTTTATCATCTTTTTCCTGGTTTATTTTAATATAAGAAACTGTGATTTTTGACTAACACTATATATTGGTTTCGTATTCAAAATATGTGCATTTAGGTATATCTTTTCATTTTGGAAACAAATTAAATAGGAAAGAAGCCGACCTCAATTAATTGAATGTTTTCTTGGAAAAGTTCCAGCTTAACAACATATTTTAAAATTTTACATATTTAAAACCAAGAAAAAGTATTCTCTTGTCCCGATTCTTGTTTGGGTTCCTATAAAGAATCAATAACAAAATCTACAAAATTTCGAATTGAACTTGTTTTTATCTTAAATCTCTATATAGGAAAAAATATAAATTGAAACCCAAACTTATTATACTTTCCAAATTTGCTAACATATAATGTAATCTTTTTGATCAATTGCAGCTAGAAATTACTAATGCAGCGGTTCAATTATTGCCCATCGTCTTATATGGGACCATTGTGTATGGCACGAGAGAACTACCACAAAATGACATCGTTTTGATTTTACTGAATTTTGTGATCTATTTATTTCTTTCATTTACATTTTCTTCTCTTTATTTTCTTTGCGCTACTGATCTTCTTCTTCCGTATGTGTTCTCCATTGCGTCTGCTTTTGAGGTAAACAGACCTTACATTTTGCCGTATCCAAATGTCTGGTTTGCCAGAGTTCTTATCAGTTATCACTAAGAAGGCCCCTCGACAACATCTCTACTTCAAATTGGTGGCCCGAACCGCAAGGAACACCAAACCTAAATCAGGTCAAACTCCGAACAGCAACAAAATCAATGCAAACGACGAAACAGATGATTATTCTCGAATTTGATATCTTCAAGCTAAGAGCTTAATGAAGTAATTGCCCTCCGAACCGCCCAATCAATTGCAAAACTGAGTTTTAGTGAATGATGACGCGATATGGTGTGATTCTAGAACACACAAAGCACGGCATCGCAGGCACGAATAGGCATGAAAACACAAAAATTGGTGCACTGTTACGAAATTAACATAACAAGAGTTTGAGAAGCTACCTCGCTTGACTGAAAGCCAAAAGTGGTAGAGCATAGAATTAATGGCAAAATCAGATGAATACCCAAAGAAGAAGATGAACAGAAGTGGGGAAATGAAAAAGAAAAGAAAATGAAAAAAATTCAGAAAATTTACTCAAAATAATGCCATTTCCTTAACTTCTTCCATCTCGTAGCCTGATTATGCCTTGTAGGATGATCGGAGATGATTATACCATGTATTACATTACAATTTCACATAAAAATTTAAGATTATAATGACAATTTTAAAGGGTTTTTAACTTAAGTAGTATTTATAAAATAGTTTAGAATTGGGAAAAGTGCCAAAAAAGTCCTAAACCTTTTGTTATTGTGCTGATTTAGTCCTAAACATTTTTTTGGTGTCGATTTAGTCCTAAACCTTTTTACGTTGTTCCAATTCAGTCCTTTCCGGCCAATTTTGATCGGATTTTGCTGACTGAACGCCGGCTGACTAACGTGGCCTAATCGGTGTTGACGTGGACAACTTTTAATATTTTAATATTTTTTTTTTTTTTTTTATTTTTTTTTTTTCTTTTCTTTTTTTTTTTTTTTTTCTTCCCTCTTCTTCCTCCAACCGGCGAGGCAATCGAGGTCGACCTCGAGGTCCACCTCGCTAGTGGCCGCGAGGGCGAGCCTCACCGCTCAAGCCTCAAGGGCCGCCGAGGGCGAGTCTCGCCAACTCGGCTCGAGGCTAGCTCTCCCCCACTTCGTTCCCCGATCCCAATCTCGCCCTAGAAAATTCCTCCCTCTGCTCGTCGTCGTCGTCTCTAGGGTTTTATGGGAGCTCAGGGGTGTCCTCGGTCGCGCCGCTCTAGCCCCGGATTTTCGCCTGGTTTCCCCCGCGGCGGCGATCCGTCGGGCGAGGCTCGACCCTCGCCGAGATCCGGTGAGGGTCGAGTCTTGTTGACCTTGAGGGCGGCCTCACGCCGAGCGGGCGAGGCTCGCCCTCGCCCGCCCGAGTCATCGAGGCCGGCGAGGTCCGACCTCGTGACTAGCTCGGTCGCCGAGGTCCGGGATCGGAAGGGGGAAGAAAAAAAGAAAAAAATAAAAAGAAAAATTAAAAATTAAAAATCAAAAAATTAAAAAATTAAAAAATTATTAAAAGTTGTCCACGCGCCAACCGACCGGCGTTTAATCAACAAAATCCGGTCAAAATTGGCCGGAAATGGCTGAATGGGCACAACGTAAAAAGGTTTAGGACTAAATCAACACAAAAAAAAGATTTAGGACCAAATCGCACAAAGACAAAATGTTTATGACTTTTTGGCACTTTTCCCGTTTTTGGTTTGTAATTTTTTCATTCATATAGTATAAATTCAATCAAAATTCTCAAGTATAAAAAAATAGACTCCATACTCCGCCCAAAAGTTTCACCCGCCCCGATCTAAACCTTGGCTATGTTGACCGTCATTGCTCCCATCAATAAAGCAGCGAAAATGTCGCATCAATTGCACCCCCCGCCCCCAAAAAAAAAAAAAAAAAATGTCGCACCCATTAAACTGTGATCCTTACCGACAAAAAAAAAAAAAAAACCTGTGATCCTTTCCCGGTGAGCCCCGTCCAACTTTTGTTTTTGTTGACTTTGAAGTCTCCTATTCTCTCCAAAGATATTACGTCGATAATAAAGTTTAAATCTTTTACTCTAATGACCTCTTGAGAAATTTCTTCAATGATAATGATATAAAGCGCATAATTCTTTTGATATCTTAATATTTAATTTTCCTTCAAATTGAATGTGTGCGATGATTAATCATAAGATGGCTTTATGTCATCTTGAAAAAAAAAAAAAAAAACTTTTAACATCATAAATATCTCTGAAAATACGGAAAACTAACTTATCTAAGAAAGATTCTTCGAAAATATGAAATGATGTTGTGCACAGCTAATCATATGGGTTGTGTGTTATTTTGCTGGAAAGAAATGGTGATTATAACATTCTCGACTTGATTGATTTTGTTTTATCGGTTGTTCATATCCTTGTTGATCCTCCACCACATACGAAGCCCCAACTTTCCATTACTCACAGGCTGAGAGGGATATGATTTTTCCTCTTCATCCACACCTTTGTACGTTGTGCCATTGGTCTTTCTAGTTTTTACTTTTCGATCTTCTTCCTCAAAACCATAAATCCATTTTACTATGATCGTGGGGGCGGTAAAGAAAGAAGATGGGGAAGAAGAAGAGAGGAGGAAAGAACGAAACTATAAAGAACGATGATGTATCAGAAAAATAGAGGGGGGGAGAAATTTCTTGTCGTTGGGATGTCAAAACGTTCGGAGAGAGTGGAAGAAATAGAGGAGAAAGAAAGACCAACGTGAAAGGACATCTTTTGAATCAAAGGCGTCAAAAAGGGATAGCCACCAGCCGTGCACAAGAAAACGCCAACACCAATAATGGAACCTCGGTTTGGATCCACCTCTATAATTTCTTGACTTTCCATCCATTTGTTCCGTTGACTGACTTGCGCTTCTCTATTAGACCAGGCGACTCCCAAGTCTCCAATCAAACAAGAGAGCGTCCCATCTTTTCTCAATCTTTTCATATAGTGCCTCCCCTACACAAACCAAACAATTCTTTACCTATTTCTCTTCACCCAAAGACCAAAAGAGACATGATCAATGCTCTCATCCCCATGAATATCTATCTAGTGTCGCTACTCCCCCTTGTTCTATTGCAAGTGATGACATGCAGTGTTGAGAGTAGTCGGCAGCGCATTGCATTATCCTATGATGATATTCGTAATATAAGTTAACCATTTCGGTTGAAGAGTGATCCAAAAGGATGTGATGACTTGTATTATGAGTTGACTTGTGAAGATAGTTGCATTGTTCTATACATCCTTAATGGCAAATTTTATGTGCAGTCCATCAATTATGTCGCTCGCCAAATCATATTGGTCGACGATAGGTTACAAAAGGATAACTGCTCGTCTCTCCCCCATGCTTCATGGTCAATGTATGACTTCAGTAAACGTTCCTATTTTAACAACCCATACACCAGGTACAACAACAGTATATTGGTCATTGTGAACCGCTCAAATTCAATTAGCTCTCCATTCTATATTGCTAGCAGTCCATGCATTAAGGGGTTCGTATTCTTCCAACACATCATCAAATTGGAACTTGTATGTCAATCCAAAAGCATTGTATATAAGGGAGTTTTGCACCATTCATAATTGGACGTGGGTGCCATATTATTTTGAGGGTGAAGATTAATAGTAGCTCCTACAACTACAAGCGTATTGATAACATCATGGCCGATGGATTTGTTCTCTGTGTTTATCAAACTATATGGAAGTCGGGTTTCTTTTGCTCGTTTGATTTCTACAGCATCTACAGAGGTCAGGTTTGCCAATCCCACGTCTTCGACTACAACGGTGGTAAGCATTAGTTGGCAACGAAGTTTTACGACGATAGTGCATGATTTTGTACGTTCTTTCAATAGCTACTTTCTCTTCAAAACTAGAGAATGAAAGGAATTTATAAAATCTCATAAAATTATGCAAAATACACATGTCAGTGCACGTCAACATTTTTGTATTTGAAAGGTTTCTGGATCTTCGTGTTACATGTTAAAATCAAATTAGAGGAGTTGCAAGATTCCAAAAATAAATAAATAAATACACAAAGTGACCGTAAAAGTTACCCCCCCCCCCACTCCCCTCCCCAAAATAGATCCAATTTCAGTCCAAGATTATAATTTTTTTCTATGGAAGGCTTAGAACTCCCAATGTAAGGGGAAAAGAAAAGGAGCGGCCACATAACTAGCTTTTCCTTGGTATAGAGTTCATAATTTTTCTTATAATCTTAATGAGTTACTAAACTAATAATTCGAGAGACACTCATTAGCAAATTCCTTAATTGTATTCATGTATAGATAGGAGGAACATTTTAATTAACTATGGAAATCACCGTTTCTCTATATTTTGTTGGCTGCTAACATAGCAAAAGGAGTTTCTTGTATAATCTATTGTTTCCATTTATTTACAAATGCACGCATCCCCCTTCTCATATTCTTTTGGACACAATTCAATTTATACGACTCTGTTTCCTTTCCTCCGGTTCCTTTTCACATTAGTCGTTCCTCCTCCAGGTGTCCTGGATGATCTTGCCTTTTTGACGACTATAAAGTTCGTAGTATTGCTAGGTGAGCCGCAATGATTTGTTCTTATAGTAATTAAAAAAAAAGTAGTTATTCTAACTTATCAAAATTTTCCTCAGTTCAATTTTGTGCAGTGAAATTCATAATTGGGATGCCATTTGTCGTGATACTTCTAATCTACAAGTATAGAACAAGGCACTTAGCAATGGACAAGAATATTGAAGAATTCTTGCAAGCTTGTAACAATTTTTTGCCTATAAGGTACTCATACTCAAACATTAGGAAGATCACCAAGAATTTTAAGCATAAACTGGGCAAAGGGAGATATGGTTCCATGTACAAAGGAACAGTTAGAAGCGAAGTGGCCATCAAGATTTTAATGCAATCCAAGGCCGATGGCCGAGATTTTGTCAATGAAGTGGCAACTGTTGGAAGAATTAACCATGTTAATGTAGTGCAACTCATTGGTTTTTGCTTTGAAGGCTCAAAACAAGCTCTAGTGTATGATCTCATGTCAAATGGATCTTTGGATAAGCACATTTTCACTTGGAAAAGGTGACAAGTTTCTCAATTATAAGAAAACACATGAGATTGCTCTTGGGGTGGCGAGGGAGAGTGAATACTTACACGTGGGTATCAAGCCTCATAATATTCTTTTAGACTAGAATTTCACTTTGAAAGTTTCTGACTTTGGACTCGTGAGACTTTATCCGATTGATCGTAGCATGGTCTTGGTGACTCCTGCAAGAGGAACCTTGGGATATATGGCACATGAGTTGTTCTATAAAAACATCGGCAATGTATCTAATAAATCAGATGTCTATAGCTTTGGAAGTTTGCTCATGGAAATGGTAGGTAGAAGGAAGAATATAAATACAAATGCAGAAGGCTCAAGCCAAATTTATTTTCCCTTGTGGGTGTATGGCCAAATCAATGAAGGAGAAAGTGTTGAAATGGAAGAAGTTGTAGAAGAGGAAAGGAAGGTGATGAAAAACATGATAGTAGTTGCACTTTGGTGTATACAATCAAACCCTGACTATCGGCCTCCAATGAGCAAAGTCCTAGAAATGCTTGAAGGAGATATTGGTAAACTTCAAATGCCTCCAAAACCGCTTATTTGCTCAACGATGACAAAGCGGAGATGGAACTAGAAACATTCTTAACTTCATCAAGTGTCCAGATAATAGCCGCTAGTTTTCCTTTTGGAGATAGCGATAATGGTTAGAGGTTCATGCATGGTTTGACTGGAAAAGTTTTGTGTATTTGTTATATGTCCCGATAATTTAGTATAATGTTGGGAGGGACTTGGGCTAGTTTAGCTCGACTGTGATTGCTTTCGAGATTGTGCTCCTCTACCCTTAGTGTTGTTGTGTTATTGTATTTCATATAGTTTTGCTCTCTTGCCTCCTCCTTTAATAGGATAAACAAATTGGTAAGAGTGCAAGGATAAAAACGGTGGGGGAAGGGATGGAGATCAAGAACTTTCGTCCCTCATCCCGTGATTTAAAAGCAATGCCAATTCAAAAGCTATAATAACCTGCGATCTGGCCATTTAACGTAGTTCTACCGGCGTGTGATTACTCAACATCAAGAACTCCCGATTTCGACTTATATATTCATTTTTCAAAGAAAATGTATATGCATACGTTTTACAAATTAGACACCCTACTTGTACATGTGAGAGACAACTTTTATTAAAATGGAAAAGAAGAATGCATTAAATGAAATAATTCAATGAAGTTTATATTTGAAGAAACTCATGTTCCATTTTAGCATTTACATGAAATTATGGACAAGTAACAAGGTCTGAAAATTGCAATTTTCCCTTTGATTATTGCGGTGATTTTAATTGACGGGTTGTAGAATCTCAGAGCACTTTAATGAAACTTCATCAACCTGCTAGACATCAGCCCCGAGTAACTTAATTCAAGAACAATACTTATATAGATTTCTATAAATAATCAAGAACAAAATATACAAAATTTCAAGTTGACCTTCTATTTTCCTAAACTTATGAATTACTAATATACAATCTATATACGGCAACTTCATTCAAAATCCTCCAGTAAAAGACAAATGCTTGCCTCCATTTTTGGTGAAAAGTATCATGCTTCCTCAACCTAAATCTTGGCTCCATCGTCAAGAAAGAGTCAAAGGTCAAATCGATAAGACTATGATCCGTTCCTAGTGAACCCTATCCTTTTTTTGTCTTTGGTGATTTCTTTTTGGTCAAAATTTTTGGTGATCTCTTTTGAACACGTTATAATATTCTTCCCCAAAGATAATGACGAAACTATAAAGTCCACATCTTTTATGCCAATGAGCTATGGAGAATTTTCTTCTACACTAGTTCTATAGAGTTGATAATTCTTTCAATTTCTTGACATCTCTCTTTTTTTTTTTTTCCTTCAAATTGAATTTTTGCAATCCTTAATTATCAGAATCCATCATTCGTAATTTACATGGATTCAAAATGAATCAAGGTCTAACTGATTCTTAAGGCAGCTTTCGTGTCATCTTAGAAAAAAAAAATCCATTAACATCAGATACATGCAATGAAATGAAGTTGTAAGACGGCTAAATATATGAATTGTCAATTGTGTTGTTTTCTTGCCATAAAGAAATGGTGATGATGATGGGTTTTACTCGCTACTCCTGTAATGTTCCTAACTTGATTGATTTTGTTTTATTGGTCGACATGGACTTTTCAATAGACGACCTCAAGTCTTCATATTCAATATCTCTCATTTGCCAATATTGCATGTGCATCCTATCATTGTTGATCCTTCCCCACATATCAAGCCCCAAATTTCAATTGCCCATTGACTGAGAGGGACATGATTTTCCCCGAAATTCCACCCCTCTACTATGTGTCATTGGTCTTTCTCGTTGAGCTACTAGAGGATGGGTACACAAAAAATCCGGCTTCATTGTGCAGTGAGGTTCACAAGATAAGGTAGGGTGTGAAAATAGTTATACGAATTACATTATCAAATTCCTCTATAGAAATAATGACCATGCCGATTCTGGCAACATCCTCATGGTTGACGTTGATTGTAAAAGTGTAGTTGCTCCCCCCCTTCTCTCTCTCTCTCCCCCCTCTAACATATTTTCTAAAATATCTCAAATGTGTGGGTATTAATAAGCTGTGATAGCTGCAAATGCATCAGTTGTCAACGGATCTTGCACCATATTGTAAAGCTCTAAAAGCTTGCACAAACAGCAACCTAACATTTATTTCTAGGAACATTTCAAATCTTGTAGTAAAGCCCTAAAATTTTATTTAATTTTGAGCATGATTTTTATCTAAGATTTCCACACATTTTAAGAGAAAACTACTTTAAAAAAAAAAAAAAAAAAAGCTTTTTCCTAGTTTTTACAAAAAATAAAAAATTCGGAATTTTTTAATTTTTAATTAATTTTTAGAAAATTTTAAATAATTTTAAAAATATATATAATTTGTTAAAAAATTCTTTTAATCTGAAAAAGGGGATCCGGGCAGGGCCCTTGGGCCCCACCCAATGTGGGCAGCGACTGGTCTCAGGAAACTGGGCTCATGGGTTCAATTGGACTTTCAAATTGAGCACTCCCTAGCCCCTACCAAATCAAACTAAGCCAAGCCCAAGCTGATCTAGGGCCGCCACGACCCCAAATTCAAAATCATTCTAAGCCCAAATTTCTAAAGAAAAACAAATCAAGTCCTAAGCCCAACTTCTTGTACGACCGAATTAAGCCCAAGGCCCCCTAAACTACACTAAGCCCAGTCCAAGTTGAATACCATATTCGCAAAGTCCAAACTCGAGCTCAGCTTTCACTCTTTCTTCCCAAGAACTCCCCGTCTTTTCTTTCCCCAGGAGGCTAAAAACACTCGCCGACTCGCACGTGAACACATTCAACCTTTCGACCCTGGACAATTTATGCATCGCCACTAAATCCCATTACCCTTACCGACAGACGCCGTCGCCAACCACCAAGAGGTCATTATCCCCGGCCATTAATCATCTCCGTCGATCACCGGCCGGCTTGCCTGCTCGGGGATGGCCAAAGGCGAGCGGCCTTGAGCCGGCTGGCGACTAACCCTGAAAGTCGTTGATCACCAGAGAACTTGTCGCTGGCCATCACCGGATAAACACTACCAAGGTAACAAGCATGGGAGTATACGAAAGAAACAACCACAGCAGCCACGATCAACCAGATAAGGCTTCACACGCGACAAACTCAGTGGCTAACGATCAAAACAACGATACATGAGCTCCGGAGATGGCAAAAACAGTGGCTGTTTTTACGGGATCGTCTGAAGGGCATTTAATCAAAACATACAGGGTGCATCGGCTAAGGGGAGGACACCAGTTTATTCGGGGCACGAGGTTGCGTCCAAAATCAAAAGCAAGCAGCAAGTGACATTCCCAAAAAATTAGAGACGACTCGCTCGAGACCTTACTATACACACGCATAATCGGAGAAGACAAGTCTCGGTCTTCAGGTCGACCGAGACAGAGCAGAACAAAAGGGGGTCCGAGTTTGGCCAATCTCGTTTGTGGAAGAGGGCGATTCACGGTCGCCAGTCGAGTGGCTGAAAAACAGAGATGAATGAGAGGGGGGAACCAGGTCCCGGGGTAGCGAGGAATGACGGACACGAATCGGTTGTTGGGCGAGCATCTCGAGAGAAGACTTCACCGGAAGTAAGAATCGTCGTTCGCCTCCTTTCTCATGGCTCAATGCCCACCGTTTCTTGTCTCTCTCCCTGTGTGTATTCTCCTCAGTCCATCCAAAAAATCCCAGCACTGGAGGCTCGGGGATTCAAGGCCGGACTAGGCTCTTCCCTTCTCTCTCCCTCCTCTCTCTCTCTCTCTCAAAAATTTCTTTTGATTTATTTATTACAATAGCTACTATATTTTTTTGTTTATTTTTACTAATTTTGCTATTTTTATATTTCTCCATAAAAAATTGCACATTTTGATAGTCAACAAAAGTAAATGTGTCAACACCATTGCAAGTTTGATGAATAACCTATCAAGCATGTATTAGAAGACCTTTGGAAGTCATTTGCTATGAAGTGTGTTTTACTTAAAGATGGGAAAAAATGTGTCGGTTACTAATCATATTAATGAACTCAATGTGATTGTCAGTCAATTGAATTTTGTTGAGATTGACTTCGATGATGAGGTGGATATTTTGATTCTATGATCCTAGTTTTACTTCATAAATGGAATACTATTGTTACTGCCTAGGTCAACAAGCTTGATATTTGATGAGGTTCGCAATTTGAACCAAAGTGAGGACATTTGTATGAAAGAATCCGATGTACTTGCATTTGTGCTTTAATAGGTAAAGGTAGAGGAAGAACTAGTATTAGTGTTTTTAATTTTTGATAATCCATTTATTATATAGAAAATTAGGGATCGATCTTGACTCCTAAACAAAAATATTTTAAATTTGTATTAGCATTTTAGAAGCATTTACATTAACATAATATGCCCATATAATTGCATTCGACTTTTTGGATTTAAGCAAAAAGGTTTATGAGTTTAATTGAATTGATTGGACTAAGTTCTTATAAATTGAAAATATGGCCAAACTTGTTTATCTCTAAATGGCCGAAATTTATAATATGGGTGCCAAGTTGGGAAATTGATTTGTTATATGCAAACTTAGTTAGTAATTAAATCAATGTGGGATTAAAGGAAAGGTTTCCAATACTTAAATATTGTGTATATCCTTTGATTCAAAATAGGAAATAGATACTTGCAAGAAACCCTAGACTTTCTCTTCTGAGATCGTGCTTTCAGAGTTCAGAATAGGAGGTTCACAATTTGAAAGAACAAACATACGGGGACATCCGCAGTGGAGAAAACGGTTCATAATTGAAGAGCGGAGCTCTTACACGTGCATGCCAAGGGAAAGGAGCAGTTGAGGTTTAATTCAAGAAAAAGACACAAACACAAATAAGAAGGGAGTCAGAGGTTCGAGCAGTGGTCTTAAAAGAAAGTGGAAGAGTGGTAGAAAGGAAAAGAAGATAAGTGAAGCAAGCAGACACCACCGAGGTTCAACAGCTCCCCCGGTGAACTGCACTGCCTCTTATCCACATCGAGTGTGGCATTTCTTTTTTTCTCACGAGCATCGCGTTGCTACATAATTCGTTCCCGTGTATTCTTGACAAAAAACTAAGGACATTGCTCGGTACACTGCTAGTGCAAATGATAATTTTCACCCTTGACGTTGAATAGCTGACACTCATACCATGTAATTTGCTTGACTTAGGCAAAGTCCTGTATGTCGTCGCTCCATCACTACCTTACTAATGATCCCTCATGCAGAGAACCTTAAGTACATTCCATAGAATCACATGAGAAGTTCTTCAGAAGTTCAGTAAGTGAATGCCCACAAAAGAGAGAGTCAACTCCATAACATTATGCATAGATGTTTCATACATCTTTTGTCCTCATTTCCTTCAAGCGTGTGCCTTGGCTTCCCCAGTGCGTTAATGGGATCGTGTTGTTCTCAGTACTCATGTAGGAAGGCGCTCGCGCACAGTCAACCCAGTATTCATGGAAGATTCACAAAGACCGAGGAATGCAACGCTCCCAAGAGGCAGAAAATATTGGGCATTGACTACCAATATCTAGGCCGCAATAGCCGTTCCAGAGGAATACCAGAGAGTTTAGCCTTACAAGAAGTCGATGAAGAAGGCTCGTCGAAGTTAGGACTCAGTAAACGGAATCCCCAACTCCCGCAAACTAGTTGCTCTCTAGATCTACCGTAGTAACACTCCTATATAGACCAGAAGCTGCCGGCAAGATCTGTACATAGGTTTGTTGAACAATAAAGGGTGGTCGAGAAAGAGATGTAGATGCTTGTACTCGCATATATCTAATGTCGTTCATGTAT
The DNA here is from genome assembly GCA_014182365.1 of Eucalyptus tenuipes. Classification (NCBI taxonomy): domain Eukaryota; kingdom Viridiplantae; phylum Streptophyta; class Magnoliopsida; order Myrtales; family Myrtaceae; genus Eucalyptus; species Eucalyptus tenuipes. The sequence goes on along the minus strand of CM024547.1, from coordinate 2,378,612 downwards.
CGGATGCATCGATGCCGCCACTACTTAGTGAGTTCTTCCATCACTAAAGCACTGACATCTCTCTCTAAACGGCCCGGAAATATTCTTGCGGACAGTCTACCTGATGCATGGGATTCTCCCATGTGTCACCTCCATTAACAATTTGAACCAAACAATGATGGATGCGGCTCTGGTTTTGATTCCCATTCACACAAAGACGACGCTAAAGCGCAAAAGAATAAGCGGCTGAACTCTCAAAATCATACATATTCGGGCACTAAAAATTTCCAGTGCAAAGAATGAAAAGTGTTTCTCAGATCCTTGGTGGGGTCGATTACGTTTGTAGATACAAAACAGCTTTACAATCACTTTGCTTGTGCGACACCATCTTTCCATTCCATAGCTCATATTGTCACAATAGCAGCAGCAGCAGCAGAGGTTCATCGTTTCCCATTATGCATATTTCCTCAAATGCTCAAGCAAACCTAAACAAAGTATCAAAGGTAGCGTATGTCATTGATGTTGTAATAAAATTAATGTACAGATTACTTGAATTTCGAGAGTTATTAATGATGAATAAATATTTAAAATAACAACTTCGCACTTAAGTTTCTTGAATGCAATCAGATATAAATTGGGAAAAGCACAAGAAAAAGTTATAAACTTATTTCACTGATGCAAACTTAGTATGAAACTTTTCAATTTGACCAATTTCATCCTAAACCATTTGACGAATTGCCAACATAGTCATTTTGCCCAAAATTCGCTGAAAATCACTTTTATGGACACTGTTCATCGCTAACGGGAACAATTTTTGTATTTTTATAATTTTTTTGAAAATAAAAAAGGGAAAAAAAGAAAAATAATTGCATAAATTGTCTATTTTAGCACCGGCAATGTTACGTAGGACCATTGCCGTCTATGTTAGTGATTTCTAGTTAAGATAACTAAATTGGCAAATCTTCAAATGGTTCAAGATAAAGCTAAATTAATAAATTTACAACTGAGTTGATATATGTATAATAAGTTTATGAATTTTTTGGTAATTATCTTAAATGATATCCATGGGGAGTAACGCTTTTGTCTAACATATGATCTTTTATCAAGGATGTTGCAGTTGATAATAGAAACTATATTTTGACTCGACCTTTGACATTTTGATGCATTAAGGAAAGTTCCCTGCATAATGCTTAATGGGCTGCGCCCAAAAAAAAAAAAATCTGATAAAATGAAAATAAATAAGGTTCTTTTTGGGCCAGAAAACCAAGAACTTACATTTGTGCAATTTCAGAACAAAGGGAGTTCTCACAGGGCCGGGAGAAGGTAGCAGATCCAATTTCGTGGCAAGCTATTTGCTCTTTGAACCTACAACTCTATTGGGCTCTTCTTGATATGGGCCAGTTTAAAATGAGGAAAAGCCCAAAGAAGAGATTGGGCTCGGTGTTAACCGCAGTAATCTCCCAAGTGATCTACGCTGAGTTCAAGAGGCAGCAACGCATCAGTTCTTGATTTTCTGAAGCTATGGGATTGTGTTCACGAACTTCTTCTTTGAGATTTGTCTTTTTGGTCGAATTATTCTTTATGAATGAAAGTGATGCTTTTCTGAACCCCCACCCCCCCAAAAAAAAAAAGAAGAAAAAATTGTGCAATTTATGCTGAGATTATTTGCAGTACGAGAAATTAGATTTCAAAAATTCTCATTCGACTAGAACAAAGCCATCGAAAACAACGCAAAAAAGATTTGAGTATCGCATGAAACTTTGTTCCATAGTCAATCATCACATTACCATCATGACCAGACGAGCTATCCAACTTCTGCAAACTCAATGAGCATCCTCATCTCCAACAAACTAGGAATCTTAATGTATGGCTGAGCAAACTCTAGTCGACCGAGCTTGGCAACATGATGCCTCAAACTAGGAGCCAAAAACTTTGCAACGTGTGGCTTGCGATGCCTCCTGCATCTAAAGGTATTCTTAGCTGCTTCATGTTGGAAAAAATATGGTTTCGAGTTGGGTAGAACAATGAAGTCGGATCTTTAAAGTAATCAAGTTGGACTTTGAGGCGTGATATCACTTTTTTTTAAGGACTTATTTGCCCCCACAAAGTTGCTAATGGTCATCGGCAAATATCCTCCAGGATACAACAAAGTCTCAAAATTGAGAATATATATAGCAATTCTAGTATTTCTCCAAGGTCTCTGTAGGAAACAATTGAAAAGATGGCTGTAATTTTTCAGAAAGAATGCTCGAATAGATAAAAATGATCACACCCACGTTCTTCTGAAAATTGACATGTATAGATAAAACAATCTTAAAACATAGGCAACTCTTCGTGAAAAATTGCAAAATGAACAAACGTGTCCTTTCGAAAAATTGTCCAAATGAACAAAGGCGTCCATTCGGAAGAAGTTGAAAAAATGAACAAATGCCCTCCGGGAAAAGTTGCAAACTGAACGAGTATATTTTCCAAATGTTGTCTTGAAAAGACAAACAAAAATTCGGAATAAAAAAATATTATTTTTTTAATAAATAAAATTTTGATTTTAAAAAAAAATAATTTCCAAAAAATTCTCAATAAACAAAAAAATAACCTTTGAATTGATTAAAGTAAATGAGATAACCGATAATAATAATAAAGGGATTAGTGCTAATTAAATTGCGCACCCGCACGTGAGTATGGTGGGATCTAGCCCACACCCAATCATTCCTTTAAGTACACAAAATAAAACCCACACTTATTAATTAGTCCATTTCCTCCCACTTTTCTTATGTGGGACAAGGAAACATACACTTAGTTTGTTTTACAAACAAACTTCCAACACTTCAAGTTCACACACTCTGATGTCGAAGAGCTTTAGGGACTAAGAGTTCGGGTTCAGCAAGCATCCGGATTCGATTTTGAATAACAATAATTTCTCCCTTTTCTCACTCTCGTGATTAATGAGCATAATTGCAACTTAAATACACACTGGATCATAATTTAGATAATGACAGGGAAGCCCCGTTTTTACTCTTCAAAATTGTTGAGTTTCGGAGGCGCAGCTCTAATACCACTTTTAGAGTACAAATGGATACTCAATCACAATAGACACTCTCTCTTATTATTATAATAAGAAAGAGACACTCAACACCACTCACCACTAAAGCGAGAGTGAAGCAAACACTTGGTGTGAGTATTTTGAGAAAGTCTCCTACGTGTGGAGTCCAAATATAAAGGAGTGTGCTTGTGTGTGAGTGGTGTTGGGTGTTTTTATGATAAAAATAAGAGAGTTGTTATTTAAGTTGGGGTATCCACTCAAAACTCTACAAGCATTAGAAATGGCAAATAGAGGACAATTCATGGAGAATAGCAAAAGCAACCAGAAGGGATGAGGAGGAGCCCAACAAGATTGCGACAAAGATGAGAATGAAGATAAGAGCAACAAAAGGCGTAACAAACAGTTTCTACGACAAAGTAGGTCACTTTGTCAAGGATTGTTGACGCAAAAGAATTGAAGGAAACGCTGAAGCATCTAAGGAGAATGATAGCGAAAAGGAGTGAGATTTCCAAGTGTATCTTGCTGTGGAGGAAAGAAGAGCTTGCAGCCTCTTCCATCACAGAGTTAGAAGATGAGACGGCCTTAATCACTATAAGTGAAAAATTAATCAATTACAGTGATGATTGGATTATTGATTCAAGGCAAGTTATCAAATATGTTTGAGTATACCGATGGTTGAGTAATTGTCACAGCAAACAACTCAAGGTTGCTAACTGCCCATGTCCGCCAAATAGTGACAACACCCTAGTTCAATTCACATCAAGTTGAACTAAAAATCATGCATCACCCGTCGGGAATGAAGAAAAATCTAGTGTGTCACAATTCATAGACTTAAGCAATTATGTGGTGTTCAATCTAAGATGTTAAGGTGTACTGTGATTTGAAACCTACTAGTACAACAATCATGGAGGGACGTCAACTAAAATCTGTCTACGAGCTTAGACAACATACGTGGACAAAACTTGAAAGAGTGATACACTTGATTCGTGGCATGTATGGCTCAGGCACATAAACTACCATAAGTTGAAGGATGAAGAAAGGCATGCTACAGTCTTCCCACTTGGAGGTTCGAAAAATGTAGTCTATGCAGGATGCTAGCACAAGAAGGCACATTAACTTCCGTATAAAGAGTTTACATTTAGAGCTAAGATGCTTTCGAGCTTATCCATTCATATGTATTTGGACCAATAAAGCAGGAGTGAAGCAAACACTCTTTGAGAGTATTATGAGAGAGTTAAGTCTCCAATTAGAGTCTTTCAAATCAGAAACAAACATACAATTCAAGCAAATAGATAGAAAAAAGGGGGAATTCAATACGTGGAACTCTCTTTGTCATTTCAAAGCTCGCACCAACCCTCATTGACTAAATTTGCTCGAATTGAATGATCTTCTCATTTTATTTTTTCCACGGTACAAAGTGAATCGAATCCCGATTCCAAAATTTGGAATCGAACTGTTCATCACAAGGTCCTCACCCGAGAGAAAATATTAGGTGCCTAAGTGATGTCACATCAGTTCTACACCAATATAATCAACGGGTGACGTGTCACATTTGGGCTCACCTCTTAGAAACTCTTCCATCCGAGAAAATATTGGATGGGCCCGGAGCACTACGTCGGCGTGCGCCCCGACCAATGAGAATTGCAGGGTCGACAGCGATGGTGGTGGTGGTGGGGAAGGAGGAGGTTGTGGTGGCGAACTGTAGGGATTCGCGAGCGGTGTTGTGTTGTGGTGATGTGGCCGTGCCCTTGTCTGTTGATCACAAGGTGAGCTCTCGCTCCATGTTTGTTCGTTTCCGTTGAAGCTGTGTAGCAGAAGTTTTAGGTGGAGACTGGCCCTTTCTTTTGTATGTGTGCCATTGTGTGGTGTCTGTATCTAATAGCGTTTACTTGCTGCAGGAGACTATTATTTGAAGCCATACGTGATAGCAGAGCCAAAGGTCACGGTAAGCAAGAGAACAGAATTGGACGACTTCCTTGTGATAGCAAGCGATGGTTTAAGGGATGCGCTCTCTAATTTTTTCTTGCCAAGTCATGAGGAGACACCTCGACAAACATCTAAAGAGGAGGTTCCCTGAGGGGCTGAGAGGAAGTAACGCTGCCGAGGCGGCTGCGGTGCTAGCCGAACTGTCCATGGCTCGAGGTAGCCAGGACAACATCAGCGTGATTGTGGTCGAGCTGAAGAAACCAAGCTCGAAGAGTCCTTAAAAGTTCCCCCGGCACCATGTAAACTAGTAAAATGTAAATAGGTGCCTTGCAATTGAGAAAGTTTCTTTATGGCCAGTGTTGGGCTAATCAATGTTCATCTTGTATAATCTATTGTATTGACTTCAAGTTGGTATTAAAATGCCAGATCCTTCATGTCATTGCTTTGTGGTGTTTATCATTTATACCTCAAATGATGAACTTTTATCCCAAGATTGAAAATTACGACATCAACATTGTGTTGGAGACTACTTGCTGAACTACTTGTGACAGATTCTATCTTTGTATCTGTCCATTAGGTGGAGTCCAATTGAGCTTATTACTTTGCGACGATATGCCGGACTTGTTCAATCGGTGAACTTGAGAATGTCGAGTTCGGGGTACAAGTGATTCCCAACTAGAAAAGATTATGAAAATGGATGTGTAGACCCAACCTTACTTTCCAGTATACAGATCCCCTGCGTGCATAATGAAAAGAGAAAGAAAAGAGGAGTGCAGGAAATTCATGAACAAAGCCAACATGGGAAGAGCATGAGCAAAAGTAAACTTTAATAAATTAAATTCTTTAAAAACTGAATAGATACAATTGTTTACAGAATGCTATATCCTAACAAACACAGAAATTGTTGCAAAGTTTTATAACAACACAATCAAGAAGGAAAAGTTCAAGAAACAAAAAGGACTCCGTGAACTATAAGGAAGCCTTCTCTTTTCTCACTTCTCAGCAAATCATGCTTTGCTGTGGCACATCTCAAACTCTCTTTTAATCAGCGAAGTAGAGGGGAAAGAGGATGAGCATTCGTTTTATAATGTCTCTTCACTCCTTTCGTCCTCCGATCCTCGCCCTTATTCAGCTTGGAAGCAGGTTCCGACATCATGAAGCGAAGATGAAAATTTTCAAAAAGAAAGAAAGCGAGAACTTTCTAAGGCCGGATCTGACGGGTATGGCTGCGCAATCCTTTACATCCCCAAAACCCAGAAAAACTGTGCAATTACTTCTGAAGCTGGAGTATCTTCCTATACCGGAGTGTAGCTTAACATGGAGATGTCCGCTTGAGGCGAAGTTCGGATGTGCACAAAACCAGGGGACACAGATCACCGCCACCTCCTCCTTCCCCACCACCACCACCATCGCCGTCGACCCCGCAATCCTCATCGACGCGTCCACCCCATTCCCTCTGACCTCCTCGTCCATCTTTCCGCACGACGCCTCCATCACCTTGTTTCTGGTTACGATTTGTTAGCTTTGGACTCTGCATCAGGTAGCACTGATTTTTTTTTTTTTTTGGGCCTTTGTTAGACATTTTAGGAGACTTCTCGAAATTCTTGTGGCCCTTTTAGCTATTGCGGCTCTGTGTGTCCTCTCCCTCTTTACGTTTAATGTTTTAAATCTGGCAACTTCTCCAGTGAAGTTTGATGTTACTTTGGTGATTCTTAGTATGTTAACGTGTTTGGCGATAATATGGATCTTAATCTCTCTCACTTACTTGGAATATAAATACCTTCATGAAACTGCGTACAACATGTTTGACGAAATGCACAAATCAAGTTGTATGTGAGTTTATCTCTATTACCGCAACTACTCCCAATAGGTGGTTTCTAGGTTCTCCGTATACAAAGTAGCTTAAGGTTTCAAAAACTGGAAATCAGTCCAACATGGTAAAGTCTATATTACCTTGAACCTGGATCGACTCTCGAGCCACTCACTCTTAATGTGTACCCAACAATCACGTGGAGAGTTGAAGAAACGTGGAGATAAGAGGACAAAGAGATCATAAGTGAAGAAAGATCTTTTGAATTTTCTATGGCTGTAAATGTCCTAGGTCTGCCGTATCTGTAGGTGATCTTTCAATTTTCTCGATTTCATACATTTAGTATGTAGACTGACTTGGCCTTTTCTACAGTACAAGGTGGCTCCAAGTCTCCAATCAAACGAGGATCATCCATCTCGTTTCAATCCTTTTATATCGTGCCTTCTCCACACACGCAGACCAAGCAATTCTCTACAAATTTCTCTTTGCCCAAAGACGAACAGAGACATGATTAAGGCTCTCAGCTCCACGAATGTCTATCCAGTGTTGCTACTTGTTCTTGTTCTATTGCGAGCGATGACTAGCAACGCTGGGCAAAGTAATTCACGATGCGTCGTTTCATCCTGTGGTGACATTCGTAATATAACAGAGCTGTTCCGACTGAAGAATGACCCGAGGGGATGTGGTGACTTGAAGAATGAGTTGGTCTGTGAAGATAATCGCACTGTTTTGTACCTCCATGATGGCCGATTTTATGTGCAGTCCATCAATTATTCCGCCTACCAAATTAAATTAGTTGACGATGGGCTGCAAAAGGATAACTGCTCATCTCTCCCCCATCATTCGTGGACTCTGCATAACCACATGAACAGTGTCAATCGACGCAACTCATACTACTACTCCTACGTAGGCACATTGGCCATTGTGAACTGCTCAAAACCAGTTAGTTCTCCACTCTACATCTCTACTGGTCCATGCATTAAGGGGTCGTATTCTTCCAACAAATTATCGAATGGGAACTTGTATGCTGTGCTCAATCCAAAAGCATCGGATGTTAGGGATTTCTGCACCATTAGCAGGTGGACGTGGGTATCAGCTGATTTTGAGCCTCGTGAGCAGATTAATAGTAGCTCCTACAACTATGAGCTAATTCATAACATCATGGTCGATGGATTTGTTCTCAATTTTTATGGTGTGGGGACAACGGGGAAGAAGAAGACAACTTTCTTTTGCTATTTTGATTTCTTTAGTATCTACAGAGGTCGGTTGTGCGGATCCCAGGATTACTTATTCGGTAAGCATCGGTTGGCAACCAAAATTTACAGCAACTTTGCACGATTTTGAACACTGTCACTTGCTGCTTTCTCTTCAAAACTGGAAATGAAAGAAATATTTAAAATCCTAGAAAGTTTTATGAAAAAATATAAATTTTTGTATATGTCAATATGTGTGTATCTGAAAGGTTTGGGGAGCTTGGCGTTACAAATTAAAATCAAATTGTTGGATTAGTAAGATTGACAAAAAAAAAAAAAAAAAGTTACAGTAGAAGTCATCCCAAACGGACCGATTTGCGCATATACATGTGCCTAGATTACAATTCCTTTCCACATAAAAGCTATAACTCCCTCTGTGAATAAAAGAAAGGGACATTGTGCCAGCAGCCACATGACTAATTTTTTTGTTGGCATAGAGTTCAGATTAGTCTCTTAATTAGTTCCTTAATTAGTTACTTAGCTAATGATTTGAAAGACACTTGTTGACAAATTCCGTAAAACGTTATTTATATATCGATAAGAGGAAATAAATTATTGATTATTGATAAAAAAAAAAAAATGAAATCACCGTTTCTATCTATTTGTTGATTGCTAACAACGCAAATGGGTTTTATTGCATTGTCCATCATCTATGTGTGAAGCTTATTATCTCCATTGATTTGTAGATGCATGCATCCCACTTCTTGCATTCTTTTGCTTCTTTTGCACAAAATTCAACTTATACATAGAAGCTTGCTTCTACTTTGTTTTCTTGTGAGTTTTGTCTTCCAAATTTCTTTTCCTTCAATTCCTTACATCATTCATTCCTTCCACAGGTGTCGGGGATTTTGCATTTTTCACAACTTTGGATGTTATGTTTCTGCTAGGTAAGCCGCAATGATTCGTTCTTACAATAATTAAAAAAATATATTCTAACCTATCAGAATTTTTTCAGTGTATTTCTGTTTAGCGAAATTTGCCATCGGAATGCCCCTTGTTGCGATATTTCTAATCTACAACTACAGAAGAAGGCACTTAGCAATGGACAAGAACATCGAAGAATTTTTGCAAGCTCATAACAACTTCTTCCCCATAAGGTACTCTTACTCGAATATTAAGAAGATCACTAGGAATTTTAAGCATAAACTAGGTGAAGGAGGGTATGGTTCTGTGTACAAAGGAATGCTAAGAAGTGGCAATGAAGTGGCCATCAAGATTTTAAAGCAGTCCAAGGCTCATGGCCAAGATTTTATCAATGAAGTGGCTACTATTGGAAGAATTCATCATGTTAATGTGGTGCAACTCATTGGCTTTTGCTTTGAAGGCTCGAAACAAGCTCTCGTGTATGATCTCATGTCAAATGGATCTCTGGATAAGCACATTTTCACTAATGAAGGTAATAAGTCTCTCGATTATTGGAAAATATATGAGATTGCTCTTGGAGTGGTGAGGGGGATTGAATACTTGCATCGTGGGTGTGACATGCAAATATTACACTTTGATATCAAGCCTCACAATATTCTTTTAGACAAGAATTTCACTTCGAAAGTTTCTGACTTTGGACTTGCTAGACTTTATCCTACTGATCACAACATAGTCTCATTGACTGCTGCAAGAGAAACCTTAGGATATATGGCACCTGAATTGTTCTATAAAAACATTGGTGGTGTATCTTGTAAAGCAGATGTCTATAGCTTTGGAAAGTTGCTCATGGAAATGGCAGGTAGAAGGAAGAATATAAATGCAAATGCAGAATGCTCAAGGCAAATTTATTTTCCCTTGTGGGTGTATGACCAAGTCAATGAAGGAGGAAGTATTGAAATGGAAGAAGTTGTAGAAGAGGAAAGGAAGGTGATAAAAAAGATGATAATAGTTGCACTTTGGTGTATACAATTAATCCCTGACCATCGGCCTCCAATGAGCAAAGTTCTAGAAATGCTTGAAGGAGCTATTGGTAAACTTCAAATGCCTCCAAAACCGCTTATTTATCCACCAGATGAGCTAGTCAATGATGACAAATCCGAGATGGAACTAGAAACATTTTCAACTTCATCAAGTGTCCAGATAATTTCCGCTAGTTGTCCTTTTGGAGATGGCAATAATGTTTAGAGAATTATGCATGGTTTGACTGGAAAAGCTTTGTGTATTTTTGTATGTCCCGACGGTCTAGTATTATGTTAAGAGGGACTTGGGCTAGTTTATCTCATCAATGATTGCTTTCGAGATTGTGGTCTTCTAGCTCTTAGTTATATTGTGTAATTATATTTCATATAGTTTTGCTCTCTTGCATCCTCCTTTGAAAGGATAAACAAATTGGTAAGAGAGCAATGACATAAAGGGTGGGGGAGGGGACGGAGATTTGGAATTTTCCTCCCTCATTACGTAATTTAAGAGTAATGCCAATTAAAAAGCTAATCATGTGGTTCTACCAGTGCGTGATTACTCGATGTCAAGAATCCCTGATTTCAACTTATATATTCATTTTTCAAAAAAAAAAAATATACATGCATAAGTTTTACAAAGTAGACACCCCACTTTAATATGTGAGAGACAATTTTTATCAAAATGGAAAAAAAAATGCATTAAATGAATTCTATGAATTTTAATGCATTTTATATTTGAAGGAACTCATATTCCATTTAAGAATTAACATATAATTACTCACAAGTAACAAGGTCGAAAAATTGCAATTTTCACTTTTGAGGATTGCGGTGATTTTAATGGACGGGTTTGTAGAATCTCGGAGCACTTTAATGAAACTTCATCAGCTTGCCCTTTATACTAGACATCAACAATGGGTAACTTTTGTCGAGAACAACACTTATATAGGTTCTTTTAAATAATTAAGAACAAAATCTACAAAATTTCGAGTTGCACTTCTATTTTGTTAAACTTGTAAATTACTAGTATACACTCTATAAAGGTTAACTTCATTAAAAAATTTCCAGTAAAAAAAATGCTCGACTCTATATTTCGTCAAAAGTATCATACTTCCTCGACCTAAATCTATGGATGAGTATGGTTCTCGGGTAGATCGAGAACCTAAGAATTGGGTCGGTTCCCACCGGTTTGTTTCTAGGTTATAGGATATTTAGGTAGGTTCTAGGTTCCAAGAATATAAGAACCTGTTCCGACAGGTAGGTTTCAGGTATTTGTGTTTTTCTTATTTTGTGTTTTTGCGCGATCCTATAGCATTTCATGACGTCTAATGACGAGCGTGTAATCTGAAACCACTAATATGAGTTCTTATTTTTGCAATACCCATGAATGAGGCATTTACTTTGTTAATATTTTATATTCTTTGTGTGTTTAAATAAGAATTGTGATTAGTCAACTATAGTAAATGATAGTCATTAGAAATAATAATTTATTGTAATCGTTCAGTTAAAAGTACAAGTGGAGCTTCAGTAGACCTTGAAATTGACCCTAAAACCTGTGACGGGATAGATTCTAAGTTTCTAAGTATGCAAAGTAGGTTTCGGGTTCAAAAAATTAAGAAATTCGTTTCGATTGGTAGGTTTCAATCTTGAGGTGGAACTTGGAATTGCTCACTCCTACCTAAATTTTGGCTCCAGCATTGCTTCTATCAAGAAACGAGCCAAAGGTCGAATCAATTAGACTATGATCCTTTCTAGTGAGCCCTACCCTTCTTTTTTTTGTTTTTTGTGATTTTAAAAGTCTTCTAATTTTGCCAAACTTTCTAACAAATTATAAGGTTCTCCCCCAAAGATAGTGAGAGAACTATAAGGGGGAAAATTGTCTAAAAAGTCCTAAATCTATTGCACTTTTGTCAATTCAGTCCTAAACCTTTTAATTTTATCAATTTAGTCCTAAACCTTTTCACTTCTTGCCGATTAAGTCCATCCGGCTAATTTTGGCCGGAAAATGCTGACGTGGACATCGGCGGTGCCACGTAGGACCGCCGACGCTGACATGGATAATTTTAAATAATATTTTAATATTTTTTTGAATTTTTATTATTTTTTATGTTTTTTCCCCTTTTTTTTTTCTTTTCTTTTTGACTTTCTTCTTTGTCTTTTCCGGTGGCCGGCCACCGGCCACAGTGACGGTCGGCCATCGCCCAGCCAACCGGCGGGCCTCGCCGCCACGGGCGAGGCCCGGCCGGGCGAGGAGGAGCCCCGGCGCCCGGGCGACCGTTGCCGGGCTGCGCCTGGGCGAGGGCTCCCCTCGCCGGGGCTCCTCCTCGCTCGACCGGGCCTCGCCTGTGGCGAGCAAGGCCAGCCAGCTAGCTGTAGTCGGTGGTCGGCCACCAAAAAGACAAAGAAGAAGGCCAAAAAGAAAAGAAAGAAAAGAAAAGAAAAAAAGGAAAAAACAGAAAAATATAATTAAAATTCAAAAAAATTATTAAAATATTATTAAAACTTGTCCACGTCAGCGTCGACGGTCCTACGTGGCACCGCCGACGTCCACGTCAGCATTTTTCGGTCAAAATTGGCCGGATGGACTAAATCGGCAAGAAGTGAAAATATTTATGACTGAATTGGCAAAGTTAAAAGGTTTAGGACTGAATTGGCAAAAGTACAATAGGTTTAGGACTTTTTGGACAAATTTCCCAACTATAAGGTTCATGTCTTTTAGACCAATGAGTTATGGGGAATTTTCTTGTACAATAATAGAATAGAGTTGATAATTCTTTCAATTTCTTGACTTCTCTTTTTTCCTTTGAATTGAATTTTTTCAATTGTCAATTATTAGAACCGATCAATTCTTAATTTACATGGATTCAATTTGATTCAAGGTCTGCATTGAGTTTTAGGGAAAAGTACCAAAAAAGTCATAAACCTATTGCATTGGTACAAATTCAGTCCTAAACCTTTTTACATCGGCACCAATTCAGTCCATTCGGCCAATTTTAGCCTGACGGCGCTAACGTGGACATCGGCCGGTGACCGGACGCCGACATGGCAATTTTTTAATATATTTTTGAATTTTTATTTTTTTTTTATTTTTATTTTCCTTTTCCTTTTTCTTTTCTTTTCTTCTTTCTTCCTCCTTGCACCTTTCCGGCGGTGGCGGCGAGGGTCGCGGCTCTCGCCCGACCTCTCCCTTCGCCCGGATCCGGGCAAGGCCAGCCTCACCGGCCACGGGTGAGGGGCCGGCAAGGCCAAGGCTGGCTGGCCTCTCCCTAGATCCGGGTGAAGCCGCCTCACCCACGGCCCTCGCTCGGCCTTGCCGCGAGCAATGGCCGCCTTCGCCCACGGCAAGGCCTGGCAAGGGCAGTGTTGGCCTCGCAGGCCCCGGCGAGGTTGGCCTCGCCCAGATCCCGGTGAAGCCGCCTTGCCGGCGGCCCTGAGAGAGGCTAGGCGAGGGCCGCAACCCTCGCCAGTGGCAGGCGAGGGCTTCGAGGCCCTCGCCCAATGGCCAGAACAGTCTAAGGAGGAAGAAGGAAGAAAAGAAAAGGAAAAAGAAAAAAGAAAAGGAAAAGGAAAAAATTCAAAAAAATATTAAAAATTGTCACATCAGCGTCCGGTCACCGACTGATGTCCATGTCAGCGCCGGCAGGCCAAAATTGGCCGAATGGATTGAATTGGCACCGATGTTGTTGGAGAAAACTTCCTTACTTGTTTTGATGTCGACAAAACATTTTCAGTCTAGTCTGAAGACTTGCGAGACTCACTCAACAAAGTCCGAAGACTCGCGAGACTCTTCCGTCAAAGTCCGAAGATCGTCAAAGTCGAAGATCGCCGGACCACCGGACTCAAGATGTAAAGTCCGCCCTCATTGACGGTTTCTAGACCGACAAAGAAGATTTATCCAGATTCAAGTATTTCTTTAGGGATTTGATTCGAGCGGTTATAGAAGATCTCACGGCTGGAGATAGCACCTCAAGATCGATTATTCGGTTTGATTCGATTTGAATAAATTGGATTCGTTGATTGGCGAAGTACACTTGGAAGGTTCTACTTATGGAAACCTAGATCCTGATTGTATGGGCGAGCAAGATTGGTGGGCTATCTTCACATTCCTTAAGTAACTCGAGATCTCCCTAATTGATTCTGTCCAACGGGTAGATTGGAAGAACTCCTTTGGAAGGTGCCAACGGTTATGAAGGCATGGAGGAGTATATAAGGAAGACGCTGCGGTTATTTGAGTGTGCGAGATAGATAAATTCCAAAGTCTGAAGCTTCTTGTTCTTTGTCAATTCAATTATTGAGCGTAAACTTGTACTCAAAAGAGAGTTTATACTTCGTGAAGCCTTGAGGAAGTGTAGTAGAGTCTCTACATTGTGGAATCAAGGAAGTGATCGTAACGACTCTTTTGATTCATAGTGGAATCCAGCCGGTGGGCTGTCGGTGCGGAGAGTGGACGTAGGCTTGGATTAAGCCGAACCACTATAAACCTTGTGTTCTTATTCTCTTCATTGAACCCTTTTACCTTGATCGTAACTCTATTTAATTGTTCGAGTCTAATTTTCATTTTAAAGTCTATTGCTAAACAGATTTGAAATTATAATTTCTGGTTTACTTAGCAAAAATTATTTTCGCACCTATTCACCCCCTCTAGGTGCTCGTACTAGCGTTTACAATTAGTATCGAGCCCGTGTACTCATTTAAATTGAAGTGTTTTTACTTGAGTTAACGATCCATGGCTAGTATGTTAGCTCAGTGTCTGGTTGAAGGGCAAAGCAACACAAGACCGTCTTATTTTGATGGAAATGATTACAGCATATGGAAAAACAAGATGAAGGCATTCCTAAGATCTAAAGATCCTATGGAATGGGACGTGGTAGACAAAGGAATCACTCCTAAAGCTACAACGGAGTCTCGAAAGGGAAAGGAAGCTATTGAGTCCGGCGGGATGACTCAAGAAGAGATAACCAAGAGACAAGCTCTCGATGCAAAAGCAATTTATTCCTTATATTGTGCATTATCTCCTACTTGAATATAACAGAATATCTTCTTGTGAAACAGCTAAAGAAGTCTGGGATAGGTTGAACATCACCTATGAAGGAACCGATCGAGTGAAAGAAACCAGAATCAATATTCTGCTCGTCAATACGAGGCCTTCAAGATGAAACCAAGATAATCTATCACCGACATGTTTAGTCGTTTTACGAAATCGTGAATGGTCTTGAGTATCAAGGTCAACCAATCTCTCGGACCTATGAAGTTCAACAAGGCTGCTGCGTGGACTTTCCAAAGATTGGAATCACGTAAAGACCTCAATAAGGGAGACACGAGAGAATCATGCCACTTTTGTTGACAAATTGGTTGGCACTCTTGAGTCTTATGAAGTGGAGCAAAACAACGAAGATGAAGATCCCAAAGGTAAAAAATCTATTGCTTTAAAATCTAACGATGACTCGATGTTACAGATTCGAAGATGATATGGACGATGAAGAGCTTGCTCTCATGATAAGAAAGTTCAGAAAACTGAACAAAAAGGGAAGAAGATTCAATTGGAAGAAACAAAGCTCTCAAAAGTTTCAAAACAAATCAGAGAGGATGATGAATCCAATAAAGATGTGATTTGTTTTGAATGCAAGAAAAAAGGGACACATCGGATCTAACTTGTCCCTTACTAAAGAAAAAGAAAGGAAAAGCTGAGAAATACGAAAGGCTCTCAAAGCAGAAACTTGGAGTGATACCGAATGCGAAGAGAGTGATGATGACTATGCCAATATTTGTCTAATGGCACAATCGGACTCGGACTCGAGACGGACTCGGACTCGAGACTCGGACTCGAGACTCGAGACGGTGAAATCAAGGTAAGTAATTTTAAGATTCCTACTAAAGTTTCTAAATATATTGATGAACGTGTCTTAGTCTCAAAACCTCTCTCAAGAGGATTTCCGAACGAAAAGGGAAAATTCTGCATTGAAGCAACAGGATACCTTGTTTGGAAAGAAAAGGTCGAAAATTTAGATAAAAGTGTCATTACCTTGAAAGAAAATGCAAACTCTCTTTCTAAAGAAAATGAAGTTTTGAAAAATGATATTTCAAGCATCTCAAAAAGGTTTTCTGTAGGATTTGAGAAATTGGAAAAGATTCTTTTAGCACAAAGACCTTACTTTAACAAATCAGGCTTAGGAATGACTGCTGAAATCATTCCTCTAATTGATCAAACAAAGACCTACAAAATATTTTTATAAAACTCATTTTCAAAAAGCCTTTGTAAAACCTGTAGGCCGCAATGCTCTTAAATGTTCTAAGTGTAATAGTTCAGAACATTTTGAGAAAGAATGTCCTATGGTTTGGAAACCTGTTAAGAAGGTTTGGGCAAAGACCGTATATTGTACTAACAACATTGGACCCAAGAAAATATGGGTACCAAAAAAGACTTGAGTTTTCCTTTTAAATGCAGGTCATTATCAAGAAAAAGGTCAAATGGTACTTGGATAGTGGATGCTCAAGACATATGACAGGAGACTCAAGTTGTTTCATAAAGCTTATGCAAGTTAATGGTGGAAAAGTTTCATTTGGAGGAAATAGTAAAGGCAGAATTGTCGGACGCGGAACAGTAAAGATTGGAAGTCTCACAATCAACAACGTTTCTTTAGTAGAAGGACTTAACTACAACTTGTTAAGTATCGCCAACCGTGCGATACAGGTTTCAAAATTAACTTTCAAGAAGGAATATGTTCGGGAACCAGCAAAGATTCCTCTCGGACTTTCACGGGACGAAGACATGGGAACATCTATCTTCCGGACATCAAACCAGAAAAATCCCAATGTCTAATCTCAATACAAGAGGAAGCTAATCTATGGCATAGGAAACTTGGCCACATCAACATGAGGCAAATAGCCAAGATCTCTCGCAAAGAAGCTTGTTCGTGGACTACCAAATCGACATATGAAAGATCCGATCTATGCACCCCATGCGTCTTGGGAAAACAGTCGAAGTTCTTTCAAACCAATAAATCAAGTTTCCACTAATCGTGTGCTGCAACTCTTGCATATGGATCTCTTTGGACCAACCAGAACCCGAGTATTGGTGGTAAGAAATATTGCCTAGTAATAGTAGATGATTACTCACGATTTACTTGGGTATATTTCTTGGCAAGTAAGTCTGAAACTTTTTCTTATTTTATAAAGTTTACAAAGAAAGTACAGAATGAGAAGGGGTATGTTATTTCTTGTATACGAACGAGATCATGGAGGTGAGTTTGAAAATCAAGATTTTGCTAAATTCCGTGATGAATCTGGTTTTCAGCATGTGTTCTCTTCTCCGTACACTCGAACAGAATGGAGTTGTGGAAAGGAAGAATAGATCACTGCAAGAAATGGCTAGAACTATTTTAATTGAAAGCAACATTTCTTCTCGCTTTTGGGTGAAGCGGTTTCTACAAGCTTGTTATATTATTAATAGAGTTTTCTTAAGACCTATTTTGGAGAAAACTCCCCATGAATTGTTCAAAGGTAAGAAACCAATTGTTTCCTATTTTCATGTGTTTGGTTGCAAATGTTTTATATTGAAAAATGCAAATGATCGAATTGGTAAGTTTGAAGAAAAATCAGATGAAGGTATTTTCCTTGGATATTCAACCACCAGCAAAGCTTACGAGTTTACAACAAAAAGACTCAAACAGTGGAGGAATCAATGAATGTTAAATTTCAAGACTTCACACAAATTCAATCGATCCAGACTCAACTTCGAAGAATCGAACCTGCTCCGAGACTCTACAAAGTCTAAACCCCCGAAGCGGCTCGAGACTTCGGAAGATCAACAAAGAACAAACATTGAAGAACCAGATGAAGAGAAAGATCGTCTGTCAAACCAACCAGCAACTCGGAAGCACAAGTCTAGTCACCCCAAAGAACTCATAATTGGCAACATTGATGAAGGAATCCGTACGAGATCCAAAAGGCATGAAGAGTCTAGTGCCGTGGCACTTATTTCTGAAATAGAACCCAAGAGCATAGAAGAAGCCTTAACTGATGAAAGTTGGATTGAAGTTATGCAAGAGTAACTCAGGCAATTCAGCATTAACGATGTCGGGAATTGACTCCTAAACCAAAAGGTAAATCTGTTGTTGGAGCTAAATGGGTTTTCGAAACAAGATGGATGAAAAAGGAAAGGTTATAAGGAACAAAGCAAGACTCGTGGCCAAAGGATATACGCAAGAAGAAGGGATAGACTATGATGAGACTTACGCACCAGTAGCAAGGTTAGAGGCAATTAGACTATTACTTGCCTTTGTTTGTTATAAGAATTTCAGGTTATTCCAAATGGACGTCAAAAGCGCATTCTTAAATGGATTTATCCAAGAGGAAGTCTATGTGGAACAACCTCCTGGATTTGAAGACCCAAGGAAGCCAGACTCTGTATTCAGATTGAAAAAGGCGCTATATGGATTAAAGCAAGCACCTCGAGCTTGGTACGACAGATTAAGTAAGTTTTTAATCCAAAATGGTTTTGTTAAAGGTAAGGTAGACACCACCTTATTTATTAAAAGAGAAAATAAAAACTTTTTACTTGTACAAATCTATGTTGATGATATTATCTTTGGATCACCTAACGAAAATCTGTGCAAGAAATTTTCTAAGTCTATGCAGGATGAATTTGAGATGAGCATGATGGGTGAACTTTCCTTCTTCCTTGGACTACAAGTAAAACAATTGAAGGAAGGGACTTTCATTCATCAAGAAAAATATGCTAAAGATCTTGTTAAAAAGTTCGGATTGGAGAATTGCAAAAAGACTGATATACCAATGTCTAGTTCTTGAAAGTGGACAAAGATGAAGGAGGAAAGAAGATTGACCAGAAGTTATACGGGAGTATCATTGGTTCACTTCTTTATCTTACTGCATCTAGACGACATTTTGTTTAGTGTATGTATTTGTGCCAGATTCCAATCGATCCAAAAGAATCTCATCTAAGTGCTGCAAAACGCATCATCAAATACGTTGTAACAATCTCAAAGTTTGGTCTACGGTATCCTAAAGAAGGAGATCTTACTCTCCTTGGTTACTCGACTTGCAGACCTAGCGGGATGCGAGTTGATAGGAAGAGCACCTCGGGCACTGTCAATTGCTTGGGAACAGAACAAGTATCTTGGTTTTCTAGGAAGCAAAGTGCGTAGCTCTTTCAACAGCGAAGCGAGAATACGTGGCTCTTGGAAGTTGTTGTTCTCAAATCTTATGAATAAAACAACGGCTAAGAGACTTTGGAATCGAAGACTCATGCACCGAGATCAAATGTGACAATACCGGCGCAATTAATCTCACCAAGAATCCAATTCTTCATTCAAGAGCAAAGCATATAGAGATTCGACATCATTTATTAGAGACCATGTTCTAAACGGAGAAGTATTGATTCATTTCATCGACTCAAAGAATCAGCTGGCGGACATCTTTACTAAGCCACTGGAGAAAAGCCAATTTGAGTCTATTCGCTCCAGACTTAATATCTTAAAGTCTGAAGAAGTTCAAACTTAGGGACTAAAGTCTAAGAAGGCTCAGACTTAAGAGATTAAGATCTACTACTGTAAGTTATTTCTATTTTGGAAATTTATCTTTTGGACAAAATATCGAAAAGGTACGTTCATCTATTAATCTGTAATTGATTGATGTTATCTTTCTAAATTTTCGGAATTATAGCAATCATTCCTTTTCGAAAAAGAAGTTATCTTTTTGACAGTTATACATTTTTCAAAAAGGCAGTTATTTTTAAAAAGGTATTTTCTATTTTCCTTTTTGCGACGATTCGTATAACCTGTTTTGATTGCTTTATATACCGATCGTCTTCCTCACAAACCCTAGAAGCACAGAACTTCACTTTCTCACTTTTTCTCTCTAGTTAAATCTTAAAGTCTTCACCTTTCTCGCGAATCGAGTTTGGAATCTCCTAAAGGCGTGATAATGGCCTCTCAAAGAAAGTCCTCAAGAATCGCAAGCGGAGACCACCGCCTTTGCGTGAGGGTCCTACGCATTTTGACCTCACCGAGGAAGAAGATTCTTCGAGACAATAGCAGAGCCCACAACATTCTCAACCGCGCCGCTCTTCTCAGGCTAGATCACAACAGCAAGCGCATGAAGAAACCGTCGAGGATGCCGCACTGTAAGGTCTCAAAAGCCCGCTTTTACCTACAAACGTACTGCTTGCTTTAAAAGAAGGAGGCTCCGCTTTGAGTTTCATTGACGAGTTTTTGGTAGAAAAGGGGTATAGGAATGAAACCCATTTTTGCGCACAATGGAACGCTTGGGAATTGCTCTGCGGGCTCGGCGAGATAGAGCTTTTGCGAATATTCCAAGTGATCCACGTGTAAGTGGACATAATCAACCCGAAGGAAATGATAATGAGAAAATGTTCACAAATTTTAAGTCTATAATGGGTATTGCTGCGAATGTTAGAAGCAACAAAACAGATTTGTTTTGTTCGAGGAACACAAACGACATTATACTAAGTTCTTTGAAGAGAGGGGTGATGAACCCAAGGAGTGTAGACTTTGATTTTCTAGACTCTCGAAGGTGAACTTGCGGGAGAAATTCGCCTTACTTCAACTTGATAAATTCTGCTCACGAGACAACAATAGCACATCCGAGGAACTTTCTTTGCTTACTTCTATTCAAATCTAAGTTTTTTGGATGCGAATAGATTTTCATTCAGCGTTAGAGATCGGGATTATGTGGTTGACATGGACACCTTGGCCGATGTGATTGGGGTTGAAAGAGGGGAATTTCAATCAATCGGCGTGTCTATTGGCCGGGCAACAGTGGAACTCGTTCGAGATGGGATAGCCGAAGGACGAATCTCATACGTGAGGTTGAATGCCTCAAATGTTCTTCTTCACAAGATAGTGATCAAGCGTCGAGAACAAAATCGACTTCAAAGCGATGTTTCAAATTCGGAAGCAATGCGATGTATGCCATCAATGCGGCAAGAAGTTCTCCCTACCACACACTATAATATTTCACATGTACATATCGGTGGTGAAGGACAAAGGCCAACTTCCTTACTCAGCACTTGTTTCTAAGCTGTTCAGACACCTTCACATTCAGCCTCCCAATACTCTTTGTGTTCGATCGTGTGATCAGATGGTGGTGGGACTAAAGATGGTCTCCAAGATGCGTCTGAAAGAGCTAAACAAAGCTTTGGAGCGATTCAAGAAGAAGACTCCTACCAAGACTCATCAAGTCTCTTATGCTGCAAAAAGAAAGGGAAAGGATCCCATGACAACTCCATCCAAGAAAAGAAGAGTACTCATCTTGGAGGATGAAGAGGATGAGGAAGATGTAACCTTATCAGCTCTTGCATTAAGCAATCTTCAGCATTCTGTTCCAGACAGAGGAGAAAGAGGATCAAGATAGAGAAGAGGAAGAACAGAGGGAAGAAGAGAGGGCATCAATAAGGAAAGAGGCAGAGGAAGAAAGAACTTGAGAAGACGAGGAGCAAGAAGAACCGCAGCATCATGACACGACGAGGAGACGAGCATGAAGAGTACTTCTCTCCACCCGAAGGCTTTGAAATAGGGGAGTTGATAACAAAAGAGGTACTTCTTCAATTGCTTTTGCTAGTGAAGATGTGAGCCGTTCTCTGCGCAGATCCGAGAAGATGTCTATGCCTCTCAATTTCTGAGGAAGGTCATGAGGCTTCTTCTCCAAATCTGGATACTCATGCTCGAGATGCCATCTTACGCAAATACTCCTAAATCGACCATCTTTGGGGCAAGCACTCGGACCGATAACTCAGCGAGACCTTCGACGAGTGCTTGATATTCTTATGGAGATGCGAGGTCGGATCTACGCTCAGGATATGAAGTTTAGAATCTGCGGGAATGCCGGTCAAGCCTCTTGGTTTCGTTGAATGATCAAATCCAGACTCTTACTCTTCAAGTTCAAGCCCTTTGCCAAGAGTCATGAAATAGAAAAGCTGAAGGAGGATTTGAAAAAGTTGGAAGCCCTTTGTCCAGTCGATGGGAGATTTCCAACTTGTTTGCATTCCAAGACAATCCTAATTTCATTCTCTTTTCATTTCTTCCTTTTTAATGATGACAAAAAAGGGGAGAAGCTGAGTGCGACGAGATTTGATTAGATTTGACTTATTTCGACTTTTGACTTATTTCGACTTCTGTTTTAAACTTTACTTTTGTCTGGTTGTGATTGTGACTGATTTGAATTTAGATTAATGTTTGGATTTGGATTACTTGTTTAAAATTGTTTAATGCTTGCTTGCGGTACTTTAAGTGTTGGCAAAGATAGTTGTTTATCTTTGGACTAACACATTTTCTGTGGATGCGAGATTCAATACTATCTTTATTCATTTATGAGATATCCATGTTTGCTTAAGTATTGTCTTGCAGGTTAAAATATCCAAATCTGCAGAGAAAAGTTTTGTCACCATAAAAAAAGGGGAGATTGTTGGAGAAAACTTCCTTACTTGTTTTGATGTCGACAAAACATTTTCAGTCTAGTCGAAGACTTGCATACTCACTCAACAAAGTCGAAGACTCGCGAGACTCTTCCGTCAAAGTCGAAGATCGTCAAAGTCGAAGATCGCGGACCACGGACTCAAGATGTAAAGTCGCCCTCATTGACGGTTTCTAGACCGACGAAGAAGATTTATCCCGGATTCAAGTATTTCTTTAGGGATTTGATTCGAGCGGTTATAGAAGATCTCACGGCTGGAGATAGCACCTCAAGATCGATTATTCGGTTTGATTCGATTTGAATAAATTGGATTCGTTGATTGGCGAAGTACACTTGGAAGGTTCTACTTATGGAAACCTAGATCCCGATTGTATGGGCGGCGGGATTGGTGGGCTATCTTCACATTCCTTAAGTAACTCGAGATCTCCCTAATTGATTCTGTCCAACGGGTAGATTGGAAGAACTCCTTTGGAAGGTGCCAACGGTTATGAAGGCATGGAGGAGTATATAAGGAAGACGCTCTGGTTATTTGAGTGTGCGAGATAGATAAATTCCAAAGTCTAAAGCTTCTTGTTCTTTGTCAATTCAATTGTTGAGCGTAAACTTGTACTCAAAAGAGAGTTTATACTTCTGTGAAGCCTTGAGGAAGTGTAGTAGAGTCTCTACATTGTGGAATCAAGGAAGTGATCGTAACGACTCTTTTGATTCATAGTAGAATCCAACCGGTGGGCTGTCGGTGCGGGGAGAGTGGACGTAGGCTTGGATTAAGCCGAACCACTATAAACCTTGTGTTCTTATTCTCTTCCTTGAACCCTTTTACCTTGATCGTAACTCTATTTAATTGTTCGAGTCTAATTTTCATTTTAAAGTCTATTGTTAAACAGATTTGAAATTATAATTTCTGGTTTACTTAACAAAAATTGTTTTCGCACCTATTCACCCCCTCTAGGTGCGCTACTAGCGTTTACAGATGTAAAAAGGTTTAGGACTGAATTGGTCCAATTAAAAAGTTTAGGACTGAATTGGTATCAATGCAATAGGTTTATGACTTTTTTGGTACTTTTCCCTTGAGTTTTAAGGTGGCTTTTCTGACATATTAGAAGAACAAAAATCCATTCACGATGCAAGAAAATATGAAATAACTTACTTGTCTAATAAAATTTCTCCAAAAGTGCGAAATGATGTCGTCGGATGGCTAAATATATGAATTGTCAATTGTGACGTTTTCTTGCCAAAAAGAAATGGTGATGATGTTGGGTCCTACTCTCTACTTCTCTAAAGTTCTTGACTTGATTATCTACTTAAAAATTGTCCTGTACACAGCTAGTGCAAATTCTAATTTGCACACTTGACGTGGAATAGCTGACACTCGTGCAATGAAATTTACTCTGACTTACGCAAAGTCCTATATGTCGTCACTCCATCACTGCCTTACTAATGATCCCTCATGCAGAGAACCTTTTGTACATTATGTAGAATCATATGAGAAGTTCTTCAGAAGTTCAGTAAGTGAATGCCCACAAAAGAGAGAATTAACTGCCTAACATTTTGCATAGATGGTTTATACACATTTCGTATTTGCATCAAAACACTAAGTGGCACATTTATTCCCTTCTTTGGGTCTTTGTAACATAATTGAAACATAAGACTCAAAATATTTTCGCGTTTTGAAACAATTCCTCAGCAACTGGTGAGCAAAAGGTAGAAATAGAAAATCGATTAAAAATGTCTTTGCGTCAATCAAACGTGTGTTAAGTTCCTGCTGAAAAGTGAATCAAGAGGCTCTAAATTGTTAAAAGTATCTCAAGTGGGAATCAGTCGCATCAAATTTCAGTCTGGCAAGAGCATCAGAAAAGGCATTAACTTTAGCTCTCCCCAACTTCTATCGACCTCTCTACAGCCATCACTGTCGTATGAGCCAGACCGCCAAATCCTCAAAGGGGAATTTGAGCCATAATTCGTATCTCCCCACAAGTAGAACCGTTCGTGAAGATTATACGAGACCGAGGACTTTACATATCGACCGAAGAACCCATACTGAAGAACCCATAAGGTCAAATAGAGCATGAAACACTTATCTTGACCCTCCCTTCATTCGTTTCAAGCAAGTGAATGATCAGAACTCAACGCCAACCAACACGGTCCAAGAAACAACCACGTCTCTCTCTGTCAGGCACTTAATCAAACACTTGATGCGCGCTCATCAACAAGCACAGCCCCACAAACCCAAGTAAGATTACTCCCAAAAAACACCACCGCAACGATCCAACAAGCAAAAATCGGAACACTCCCTACTCCTCTCCGTCTTCGATATATCTCAACCCGGCACAAGAAGCTAGATCAGCGAAAGAGCCTCACCTTTTCTGCCGGTTGTGTGAGGTCGAGGCTTGGACGGGAGAAGTGGTCCTCGATTGGCCGTCTAGTGAATCTTTGCAAAAGCGGTCCGTGGCTGTTGACACCTAAATTTTTGCATAATTTTTGGGTTAATTTTTACCAAAATAAAAAATAAAAATCACATGGCATATAGTTTAGGAACATTTATTTTATTTTTGTTTTGTTTTATTTTATTTTAGACCGCGTAGGTGAGGAAAGATTTTTCACATATTCCGTTTAGATTTTTCATATTTTTAGGTAATATACACTGAGGGATATATTTTGAGCAGAAGGGAAATTTTTGGATAAAATATGCGAAAAATACAAAAGAGGATATTGCGCGAGGTGTGTATATTTTAATGATATATTTAGGGGATCGTGCACAAACAAAAAGGAAAATAAAATATATCGTGAAGATATAATTTTTGGGCCTATAAAAGACATCGTGTGCAAAATAGACCGGGGGTTCTTTCTTTTGGGGTAAAAAAAGAGCACAAAAGCAAAAGGTTAAAAAAAGTGACGTGAAAAAAAAAGAAAAAGAGAAGAAAGAAAAGCCCCCACGCGACTGTTCATCTTCCTCGTGGGGGTGTCCCTGCCGGCGCCGGCGCCGGCGCCGCTTGCCCGCACCGTCGTGATCTCGCCCGCGACGCTCACAGAGCCGCCCCGCGTCCAACGCCGTTGCATTGCCACCGCAGCTAGCCCTTCCGACGCCAGAGCCGGTCGCCGATCCGTCGCGCGTCTGCCACCGCTGCGGCCGACCCGCGACCTGCAGATCTCGAATCGCTGGTCGCCGCTACAACAACCCCGACGTCCTTCTCCGCCCAGATCTGCCCGGAGCCCACTGTGCGTTTGACGCCACCAGATCCAGAAGCAGACGCCGCCCGCCAGTCTCGCTGTGCCGCCCCGACGCCGCCTCCGCCTCCCCGCCAGCCCGTGCCGACCCGCGATGCCAGCCCGTGCCAATCCGTGACGCCCCCTGCTGCCGCGCCACCGTCGTGCCGCTCCTGCTGTGCCCTCGCCGGCGACCCTCCTCCTCGCCGGACCGGCTAGTCTCTTTTCTTTTTTTTTAAAAAGAAAAAAAAAAGAAAAGCAAAAGAAAAATTAGGTAATTTTTTTCTTTTATTTATTTGTCTTATTTTTGTTTTATTATTTTTGCCATTTTATTTTCTCTTTTTAGTGTAATTATCCCTTTAATGTAAATATTGAAATTGCATGATATGAAATAGCCTTGAAATTTGTGATTGTCGGTCCGATTTTCGCGCCCGAAATCCGACTCGCATGATAACTCGAAAAAAAATCGCTAATCCGATCTCTCGCCCGAGATTCGATTCGTGATTTTGTTTAAAATTGGCCAACCCGATCTCGCGCGAGATATGGTTCATCAATTTGGGTATTAATATTCTTGATTTCTTTGTTATGTCACTTAAGTTAATTCACTTTTAAAAAAATCAAAAAAATGTAGGTTAGAATTAGGTTTATTCCCTGTTTTAGGGTTTACATATTTAGAATAGGAATTTTATTTCGTATTTAAAAATAAAAATCAAAATCAAAAAATAAAAAAAAAAAAAAAAAATAAAAAAAATCAAATCAATCAATTTAGGTTGCTAGATTTTTAATTTGGATTGCATGTTTAATTATTTGGCAATTATTAATTTCGAAATTAATAAAAAACAACAAAAAATCATCATGCATATATCATGTAAAATTAGGGCATCTTTTATACGTCATTACATATTAGGGTAAAAATTGCACAGTTTAATTTTAGATAATATTTTTCTTAATTTATTATAAGTTTAGGCATTTTCTTAGATAGATTGCATTTTAGGATTACTTGGGTTAAGATAATATTTTAGTTTAAATTAGGATTTGACTTAACCTAATTCCTAATATAAATTAGACAATATCTTAATCTATGTAGATAATTTTCACATTTTTATAATTTCGAATTTTAGGGAAAATACCAAAAAAAAATGCCTTAGAATAAATTGATTTCATTTTTTAGGATAGACTGCATTTTATCTACGTCATATAGTTAGGTCATGTTACCATGTCGTATTATTTTATGTTAAATTAGTAGCATGCATTGCATATTGTATGATTTTCATTAATCAAGTGAAAACAAAAAAGAAAAAAAGAAATTGCGTGTCAATTAGAAATCATATCTAGGACTTTGTTGATGTGAATTCGATCTAACAACGCAGATCTTTCGTTGCTATGAGGTAAGCCCGCAATTTATTTCTTGTTTTACTTGAGTGTTAAATTGGTGGTTTGCGCACCCGTATAATCGCCTCACATGTTAGGGAAATAGATTTAAAATCAATTTAAGCAGCCTACAAAAATATTTTTGAAAATAAAATAATGGCACCGAAATGGCATTAGAGAAATTTAGTGTAACCAAGTCCTCATACCCATAGTCTCTGGTTTGTAGGAATAAAATAAAACTTCCGTTATTTTACTTGAATTTCTAATCGACCCACCAAAAATAGATTAGTGGAGACTTCCTTTTTGCATGCTAGATATTTGAACTTTAGTCGCGAGTTAGTATGGGGCAGGAGGCGTGGTTTAGGGCAGCAAGAATCCATTAGCCAAATCCTAGGTGGTTCACCCGAAAATTTGGTCGCGACAGTGGCGTTCTCGTGGACCCAAGGGACAAGAAGAGGCCAAGGAGGAGGAAAGGCCATTGACGGCGGCGGAGTCGACGGAAGGGTTCCAGCTCTGAAGTTTCAGTCTCTCTTTCGTGGAGGTATGGGCAATGTGTTTTGCTTGTTTGGGTTTTATTTTAATGTAAGTAACGTGTTTGGTTTGGGTTGAGCAATGTTTCGGCCCCAACCAAACACGAAACATGTACTCCATTCATTTTATAATTGTTTCCAGATCAATATTGAGACCCAAAACCTACACTATCCTTGTTTTGTTTTCGGGTTGAGTCCGGTCAGGTTCACCCCTAGTGCATGTACATCGCCCATGAAGAAGGGTTACCACAAAGAGAGTTCCGTCACAACTTTGGCTCTATATATTTCCATTTCCTCAAACTTCCATACCTTTAAAAAAAACAAGGACCACTTGCAGGATAACCAACACCCCTTGATTAGTCTGCTGCTGGCAAAATCATCTGAGACAGGGCAATTGATAAATTAATCACTAAGATCCTAAGTGTGCCACTGAATGCAATACATGTGATTGAGCGGACTGTTGGTCAATCCTAAAAAGAAAGATGCACCAGCAAATGGCCGCCTGCTATTCCAAAACATCAAAGCACATATTCTAGGGCCAAACTTGAAGATAGCAAGAGTATGTGTCCGGGTTCTTTACCTAGCTAATAAATCAATACACCAGAGACCAGTCATAGAATCCCCTCGAACTCATCTTCTCAATTTATCAACCGGATATTATCAATGTGCGATATTTCTACAAAAAGTCGATGAGAATCAAGCCTTTCAAATTAGAAACAAATATACAATTCAAGCAAATAGACAGAAAAAAAGGGGAATTAAATGTGTGGAGTTCTCTTCGACATCTCAACACTTGCACCACCCTTAGTCGACTAAATTTGCTTGAATCCAATGATCTTCGCAATAGCAATGCGAAAAAGGGAAAATAAACAGAATAGATAATCATTCAGATTGAGTGCTCATCGGCCCAAAAAGAAGTTTTTGCAAGCCTGGCCCATGACGATCCAAGATTAACACCAACCTTTGCCCAAGTCAAATTCAACCCTTTGAAGTCAAGTCTCATAGTGTCACCATGGAGAATTATACGCCCGAAGTATCCGACTTTAGACTTGCAAAATTCCAACTCTCAAATTAGGACACTTTCCTTCACTGTAGGGAATAGAGACTTTTAGATGTACAACGTCGAAGTTGCTCTACAAGAGCATTGGTGGCTTCTCTTGTAAAGTTGACGTCTACAGTTTTGCCGCATTGCTAATGAAACTTGCAGGAAGTATGATAACCTTGATGCAATTTTAGAAAGTTCGGGGCAAATTCGTTTCCAGCTGTGGCATACGACCGAGTCAATGATGGGAGAAACTTCGAAATGGGTGAGGAAACAGTAACCCCGAGGAAGATGATGGGAGTTGCAATCTGGAGCATACATGATCGGACCTTGATCATCAATGTTCAATGGACAGAGCCTTAGAAATGCTTGAACGGAGATACATCGATAAACTACAAATCTCTTCGAAACTGCTTATCTATCCCTCGGATCTGGCGTTTAAATCTTGGAATGGAAAGGGAAACGAAAATTAATTTTTTCACGAAAATTGATTTTTTCTTTTGTAATGCATTTGAAATGTCGGTGTCTAATATAATTGTCCGAGGCTAATCCTAAGGACTTTTATCCATACTGATTCGATTATACGCAAATGGTCCCGGGATAGAGATATCATTGAAACATGAGTTTTCGTGGAAAAGGGGAGTTGTTGGGTAAAAATCTTAAGAGCAGATAATGGAAAACAAAATTGTTTGGTGATATTCCTTAAAACTAGCTACTGGATATGGTTATTAGTTTGGTGGTTGGTCGAGTGGTTTAAAATTTGTTTTGCAAGCTGAAAGTCACAGGTTTGATTTCTCTCATCGGCATCAAGAAACCTAGATTAGTTTGTGATGGGTGTATCTAGGTTGACGTGTATTGTCGATCTTGAGCTCCCCCGGTAGCACTCAAATAGATAGTTGGTGCTCTATTGACTTCTTAAATTGAACATTATAGCTGATAGTGAGGTAGATCCGAACACAGTCTAAACCTTCTTCGAAAAATCTATTGGGTCTCATTGGTTTAGTTTCACGCGTGGAATTATCGATATTAATAGATAGGTTATAGTCACGTTAGACACTAACCTTCACAAATTATTATTTAGATGCCAATGGATTTTCTTTTTATGAGTTATCTTTGCATCTATAAAAGAATTTTCGATGCCGGTTCTTCCTTGTAATAGAAATTGACACTCAAATTACATAATTTATTTCTTTCGGTGTTAGACTTAAATTACAAGACACTCATTCTTCAAGTTATTTTGCAACAGGTGGTGAGCAAGGTCAGCAACGTGGTGGCGGCAGTGCGGCTAGGTTTGACAGATGAGCGGCTGGTGCTGGTGGTTTGCCTATGATCATGACTAGTGGTAAAAGAAAGGAGATGTTGAAGAACGGAGAGGAGAAGCAAAAAATGAAGAAGAAAGAAGGTGTTTCAAAACGAAGCAATGGGGAGAGAGGAAGACACGGATTCGTTGGTTTGATGGGATTTGTACCAAACAATCATGTGGAGAGAGTGGAAGAAACGTGGAGATAAGAGGACAAAGAGAGATCCTATATGTGAATTAATGTCTTTTGAATTTTCTATGACGTGAGATGGGGATAGAGGGAGAGACGGATTCATTGGTTTGATGGGATGTGTTCCGAATCCAAACAATCATGTGGAGAGAGTGGAAGAAACGTCGAGATAAGAGGACAAACAGATATCCTAGATGTGAATTAATTCCTTTTGAATTTTCTATGACGTGAGATGGGGAGAGAGGGAGAGACGGATTCATTGGTTTGATGGGATGTGTACCAAACAATCATGTGGAGAGAGTGGAAGAAACGTGGAGATAAGAGGACAAAGAGAGATCCTAGATGTCAATTAATGCCTTTTGAATTTTCTATGGCGTGTAAAAATGTCCTAGATCCGTTGTATCGGTAGGTGATCTTTCAATTTTCTCAACTTCATGTATTTATTAGGTTGATTGACTTGGGCTTTTCTACGGTACAAGGCGACTCCAAGTCTCCAATCAAACTAGGATCATCCATTCCATCTATTTTCAATCCTTTTACATTGGCCCTTCTCCAAAGACACCAAGCAACTCTTCACCCTTTTCTCTTTGTCCAAGAATATATAGAGACATGATTGAAGCTCTCAGTTCCATGAATATCCATCCAGTGTTACTGCTTATTCTTCTTCTAATTTGCATTGCGTCCCTTCATCTTGTGGTGATATTTGCATTATAAATCATCCATTTTGATTGAAGAGTGACTCGACGAAATAAATAATTAATCTCGAATTCAATATCTTCAAGCTAAGACCTTGACGAAATAATTGCCCTTTGAACCGCCCAATCAATTCAGCAAATGATGGTGTGATATGGTGTGATTAGAGAACAAACAAAGCATGGCATCGCAGGCACGGATTGACATGAAAATAAAAAATTGGTGGACCGTTACAAAATCAACAGAGCAAGATTTGAGAAGCGACCTTGCTTGACCGAAAGCCAAAAGTGCTAGAGCCTAGAATTAATAGCAAAAATCGGATGAATACCCAAAGAAGAAGATGATCGGAAGCGGGAAAATGAAAAAAAGAAAAGAAAAGAAAGTGGAATAAAAATCACAAAATTGACTCAAAACAATGACATTTCCTTTAACTTTTTCCAACTCGTATTCTAATTATGTCATATAAAATGATAAAAGTTCCAAAATGACTGTACCATATATTAAATTGAAATTTCACATAAAAGTTTAAAATTATATTGATAGTTTAAAAAAAAAGCTTTATAATTTAAATAGTATCTGTATAATAGATATATAATTGATTTATAATTTTTTATATAATATAAATTCACTCAAAATTCTCAAGAAAAAAAAAAAAAAAGGCTACATATTTCGCCAAAACGATCCAAGCCTTTGCTCTATTGACTGTCATTGCTCACGTCAATAAAGCATAAAAAATGTCGCATCAACCACACTATGATCATTACCCGGTGAGCCCCCACCAACTTTTATTGTTGTTGACTTTGAATTCTCTTCAAAGACAATGATAAAGTTCAAATCTTTTACTCTAATGATAAACAAGGGAGGAGGAAAGAACGAAGAAGAAACTAAGAAGAAAGATGGTGCATCAGAAGGAAGTGATGGATTTTTTTTTGTCGAGGAGATGTGGACACAATGATCCCGTGGAGAGAGAGGAGAAAGAAAGATCAACATTTCTGGACTTGCCTCCATTTGTTCTGCTGACTGACTTGGGTTTCTCTATAAAGGACGAGGCGACTCCCAAGTCTCGCATCAAATAAGGATTGTCCAATCTCTTCTTAACTTTTTATACTGCGCCTCCTCCGCAACAACAACAGCCCCTCTTATCTTTTTATTGTTGTTGACTTTGAATTCTCTCCAAAGAAAACGATAAAGTTCAAATCTTTTACTCTAACGGCCTCTTGAGAAATTTCTTCAATAATAACAGCATAGAGCAGATAATTATTTTTAGTTCTTAATGTTTCTTTTTACTTCAAATTGAATGTGTGCGATCATTAATCATCCGAATTCATTTGATTATTAATTCAAAGGAATTTACTTTGATGTAAAATCTGCACTAATTTTTTAGATGGCTTCCGTGTCATTTTGAAAACAAAAACCCATTAGCATCACAAATGTCTCCAAAAATATG
Organism: Eucalyptus tenuipes; assembly: GCA_014182365.1. Lineage (NCBI taxonomy): Eukaryota > Viridiplantae > Streptophyta > Magnoliopsida > Myrtales > Myrtaceae > Eucalyptus > Eucalyptus tenuipes. The sequence continues at coordinate 2,346,497 of CM024547.1, read as the reverse complement.
AAAACCTTACTTATCTAAGAAAAATTCTCCAGAAATATGAAACGATATCATTCATGACTAATTATATGAGTTGGCAATCATGATGTTATCTGGCCAGCAAGAAATGATGATTATAACATTTTCGACTTGGTTGAATTTGTTTTATCTTGTTCATATCCTTGTTGATTCTCCACCACCCATGAAGCCCCAATTTTCCGTTGCTCACAGGCTAAAAGGGACGTGATTTTTCCTCTCAATTCCACATTTATATACCTGGCGTCATTCGTTATTCTAGTCTTCGATTTTTGATCTTCTTCCTAGAAACTTTACATCAATTTAACTATGATCGCAGGCCAGTGAGAAAAGAAGACGGAGAAGAAGAAGGGAGGAGGAAAGAACGAAGAAGAAACTAAGAAGAAAGATGGTGCATCAGAAGGAAGTGATGGATTTTTTTGTCGAGGAGATGTGGACACAACAATTTTGTGGAGAGAGAGAGTTGAAAGAAAGATTAACATTTCTCAACTTGCCTCCATTTGTTCCATTGATTGACTTGGGCTTCTCTATAAAGGACAAGGCGACTCCCAAGTCTCCCATCAAACAAGGATCGTCCAATCTCTTCTTATCTTTTTATATTGCGCCTGCCTGCCCAAAGACAAACAGAGGCATGATTAATGTCTTGGCTCCATGAATATCTGTCAAGTCTTAATACTCACTCTTGTTTTATTTCTAGCGATGACTAGAAATGTCGAACCAAGTAATCGGTCAAGTGCTTCATCCTGTGGCAACATTCACAATATAAGCGATCCATTTTGACTGAAGAGTAACCCAAAAGAATGGGGTGTCTCGATGTACGACTTGGCTTGTGAAGATAATCGCACTGTTGTGTACTTGCTTAGTGGCCGATACTGTGTACAGTCTATCAATTATGATGATGGTGACATTAGGGTCGTCGAAGACAAGCTGCAAAAGGATAACTGCTCATCTCTCCCCCATCATTCATTATCGGCGACCCGGAAGAATTATCAAGGCAATTTATCCTATGCAAACAATGGTAGGATTAGTTATTGTGAACTGCTCAAAGCCGATAAGTTCTCCATCCTACATCGCTACAAGTCCATGCATTGAGGCGTCTTACTCTCCCAACACATCATCGTATTGGAACTTGTTATGGAACTTTAGTTTGGGTCCACCTATTTAATTTCATGACTTGCATCCATTTGTTCCATCGACTGACTTGGGCTTTTTTATATAAGACGAGGCTGACTCCCAAGTCTCCAATCAAACAAGGATCATCCAGTCTCTTATAATCTATTTATAATGCGCCTCCTCCACACCCACCCAACAATTCTTTACCAATTTCCCCTTTCTCACAAAGACAAACAGAGGCATAATTAATGCTCTCGACTCCATGAGTATCTATCAAGTGTTGCTACTTGTCGGACATGACACGGAAGCTCCAGCAACGTGTCCGTTTTTCATAGGCTAGGATCATCCATTCCATCTTTTTTCAATCCTTTTATATCAGGCCTCCTCCACAGGCACCAAGCAACTCTTTGCCCATTTCTCTGTCCAATGACATACAAAGACATGATTATTGCTTTCAGCTCCATGAATATCCATCCAACGTTTTTGCTGCTTATTCTTGTTCTATTGCAAGCCATGACTAGCAATGCTAGGCTGGCTAATCCACAATGCGTCGCTTCATCCTGTGGTGATATTCGCAATATAAGTCACCCGTTTCGACTGAAGAGTGATCCGCAAGGTTGTGGTGACCCAAAAAACGAGCTGCTTTGTGAAGATAATTGCACCATTCTATACTTCCATGATGGCCGATTCTATGTGCAATCTATCAATTATTCAAACCATCATATTAGATTGGTTGATGATGGGTTGCAAAAGGATAACTGCTCATCTCTCCCTCGTCATTCATGGCCATTGAATAAACTCAAGAACTATTCCTATCCCAACCATATATACCACCCATATGACCAAGGTACATTGGTTATCGTGAATTGCTCAAAGTCGGTTAGAGATCCACTCTACGTTGCTAGGCGTCCATGCACTGAGGGGTCGGATTCTTCCAGCACATCGTCGGATTGGAACCTGTATGCTTTGCTCAATCCACCATCATCGGATGTTAGGGATTTTTGCACCATTAACTGGTGGACGTGGGTATCACCTGATTTTGGGCCTTTTGAGCATACGAATATTAGCTCCTACAACTACAAGCAAATTCATAAGATCATGACCGATGGATTTGTTCTCATCTTTGATGATACTTCATGGAAGACAACTTTCTTTTGCGACTTTATTTTCCTCACCGTCTATTATGGTGATGCTTGCGGCAAGTACTATGAGTACACGGGAGGTGAGCATCGGTTGGCAATGAAATTTTATAACAATATTGCATGATTCTGTTACATTCTTTCAAGTGCTACTTTCTCTTCAAAACTGGAAAATGAAATGAATATTTAAATCCAAGAAATTATGCAAAATATACATATTAGCATACATCAGTATTTGTGTATTTGACAGGTTCCCGGTGCTTCGTGTTACATATTAAAATCAAAGTGCAGGAGTTGCTGGATTTTGAAAAAAATAAATAAAAGAAGCAACAGTGGAAGTCACCCCACAGATCCGTCATCAGTTGCACCTGTACCTGTGCCTAGATTATTATTACTTTCCACTAATTGGGTTAGAACTCCTGATGTAAAGAGAAACAAAAGGAGCAGCAACGTGACTAGTTTTAAGTTGGTATAGAGTTGAGTTTTTCTTATTTCCTTAATTATTTCCTCAATTATTGACTTAGTAATTCAAGAGACGCTCATTAACAAATTCCTTATTTTGTATTCATATATCGATAGAAGTAAGAAATTATTAACTAAAAATGAAAATCACTATTCCTCTAGATTTTGTTGACCGCTAAAAAACTAAGAGGATTTTCTTATATATACTGTTATTTTCATTCTTGCAAATGCATGCATCTCCCTTCTCATATTCTTTTGGACACGATTCAACTTATACAAAGTAGCTTGCTGTTGCTACTACTCTCTTTTCTCGTGAGTTGTGTTTTCCATACTTCTTTTCCTTCGATTTTGCTTCTTTTTTTTTTTTTTTTTTTTTTTTTTTTTCACATCATTCGTTCCTTCTACCTTCTACAGATGTCCTAGATGATATTGCCTCGTGGACAGCTGAAGATTTTATAGAACTACTAGGTACGCTGCAATGATTTGTTCTTAAAATAATTAAAAAACTACTAATTATTCTAACCTATCAAAATTTTCCTCAGTGCAATTTTGTGCAGTGAAATTCGTAATCGGGATGCCATTTGTCGTCATATTTCTAATCTACAAGTACAGAAGAAGGCACTTAGCAATGGACAAGAACGTTGAAGAATTTTTGCAAGCTCATAACAACTTTTTACCCATAAGGTACTCTTACTCGAACATTAAAAAGATCACTAGGAATTTTAAGCATAAATTGGGAGAAGGGGGGTATGGTTCCGTGTACAAAGGAATGCTCAGAAGTGGCAACGAAGTGGCTATCAAGATTTTAAAGCAATCCAAGGCCGATGGCCAAGATTTTATCAGTGAAGTGGCTACTATTGGAAGAATTCACCATGTTAATGTAGTGCAACTCATCGGTTTCTGCTTTGAAGGCTCAAAACAAGCTCTCGTGTATGATCTCATGTCAAATGGATCTTTGGATAAGCACATATTCACTGATGAAGGTGATAAGCTTCTTGATTATAGGAAAATATATGAGATCACTCTTGGGGTGGCGAAGGGGATCGATTACTTGCATCGTGGGTGCAACATGCAAATACTACACTTTGATATCAAGCCTCACAACATTCTTTTAGACAAGAATTTCACTCCAAAAATTTCTGACTTTGGACTTGCGAGACTTTATCCTATTAATCATAACATAGTCTCATTAACCGTTGCAAGAGGAACCTTAGGATATATGGCACCTGAATTGTTCTATAAAAGCATTGGCGGTGTATCTTATAAAGCAGATGTGTATAGCTTTGGGATGTTGCTCATGGAAATGGCGGGTAGAAGGAAGAATATAAATGCAAACGCAGAACGCTCCAGCCAAATTTATTTTCCCTTGTGGGTGTATAATCATGTCAATGAAGGAGAAAGTGTTGAAATGGAAGGAGTTGTAGAAGAGGAAAGGAAGGTGATAAAAAAGATGATAATAGTTGCACTTTGGTGTATACAATTAAATCCTGACCATCGGCCTCCAATGAACAAAGTCCTAGAAATGCTTGAAGGAGATATTGGAAAACTTCAAATGCCTCCAAAACCACTTATTTACCCACCAGATGAGCTAGTCAACAATGACAAAGCTGTGATAGAACTAGAAACATTCTCAACTTCATCGAGCGCTCAGATAATTTCCGCTAGTTTTCCTTTTGGAGATAGCAATCATGTTTAGAGAATCATACATAGTTTGATTGGAAAAGCTTTGTGTATTTGTTACATTTCCCGGCAATCTGGTATTATGTTGGGAGGGACTTGGCTAGCTCTTAGTTACGTTGTATTATTGTATTTCATATGGTTGTGCGCTCTTGCATCCCCCGTCCAAAGGTGGGGAAAGGACGGAAATTGAGAATCTTCCTCCCTCGTTACGTGATTTAAGAGTAATGCCAATTGAAAAGCCAATAATAATCCGTGATCTTGCCACTTAATGTCTATCAGTGTGTGACTAATCAATATCAAGAATCCCCGAATTGGACTTAAATATTCGTTTTGGAAAGAAAATATTTACGTATGCATTTTAAAAAGTAGACATCCTATCTATTTATAGACAACTTTTATTAAAATGAAAAAAGCAAAATGTACTATATGAAATAATTCCATGAAGTTTATATTTGAAAATAAGGTAGAAAAGTTGCAATTTTCTCTTTGACAATTGCGTGACTTTAAATGACGGGTTTGTAGAGTGTTGGACCACTTTAATGAAACTTCATCAACTTGGCTTATATACTAGACATCAGCCATGGGAAAGGGAAGCAGCAGAGGCGCCCCCTAGGCCCCACCTCCCGCCGCCCCCTCAACCCCATCACCACCCACCACCCACCAGTCCACCACCCACCCGGGCCGTGGCGGCCCCCAAAAAAAATAGTGATAAATCTCTAATATATAGAATTTAATCTCATCTTTAGTTATGCTCAAAACATTCAAAAAATTGTATTGCTTAAAGTAAAATTGCAATGTTTTGTATTCAATGGGTAAAAGGGTAATTTGCAATGATGTAAACTGATGATATAATCTCATCTTTCCTTGTATGTGTTGACAAATTTATTGTATTATCTCTTTCTTCATATTATTTTTCATATAAGGATTGCTACTTTTAATTGACACTATATACGCCTCATATGCAAAATATATAGTGTTTAGATATATCTTTTCAGCTTAAAAAAATTTCAATATGGACGAAACCAACCTTAATTAATTGAATATTTTAGTGAATAAGTTCTAGGTGAAAAAAATAAATTAAAAAATTTACACGTTATAACCAAGAGTCATTAAGAGAAAAGTATATTCTTGCCCCAATACTTATATAGGTTCCTATAAAGAATCGAGAACAAAATCTACAAAATTTTGAGTTGAACTTTTGTTTTTAAAAAGTCATAAATTACTAACATACAATCTACATATGGAAACTTTATTCAAAATACTCCAGTAAAAAAAAAAAACAAAAATCCTTGACTCCACGTTTCGTCAAAATTATCATGCTCCCACAACCTAAATCTTGGCTCGGTCACTGCTTTTGTCAAGAAACGAGGTGAAGGTCGAATCAATTAGATTATAATAATTTCCCAGTGAACCCTACCCTGTTTTTTTTTTTTTTTTTTTTTTTGGCGATTGGAAAAGTCTTCTAATAATGTCAAACTTTTGAACACGAGAAAAGATTCTCGCCCAAAGACAGTGAGAGAACTATAAAGTTCACATCTTTTGTGCTAACGAGTTATGGAGAATTTTCTTCTACACTAACAGAATAAAGTTGATCGTTCTTTCAATTTCTTGACATCTCTTTTTTCCTTCCAACTGAATTTTTGCAATTGTTATTTTTGAGTTTCAGTCAATTCTTAATTTTCATGGGTTCAATTTGATTGAAGGTCTGCATTGATTCTTAAGGCGACTTTCATGTGATCTTAGAAAAAGGAAAATATATTGACTATGCAAGAAAATATGAAATAACTTACTTATTCAATAAAAGTTCTCCAAAAATATGAAATGATGTCATTGGATGGCTAAATATATGAATTATCAATCGTGATTTTTTCTAGCCAGAAAGAAATCATGATGATGTTGGGTCCTACTCGCTACTCCTATAATGTTCTTGACTTGATTGATTTTGTTTTATTGGTTGATATGAAATTTTCAATAGATGACTGCAAGTCTTCGTATTCAAGATCTCTCTCATTCGTCAATATTACATGTATATCTGATCCTTGTTGATCCTCCCCCACATATCAAGCCCCAACTTTCTTGCCCACAGGCTGAGAGGGACACGATTTTCCCTCAAGGCCACACCTCTTCCTTGTGATATTGGTCATTCTTGTTGTGCTACTAGGGACGAATGGTCATGTCCTGCTTCATCCTGTAGCAAGATTCTCAAGATAAGCTTTTCCTTGCAATTGGAAAGCGATCCGAATGGCTGTGGTGACTCAAGAATTGAGGTAGCGGATGAAAATAGTCATATGAAGTATATTATTAAATTCATTTATAGAAATAATAACAATTTTGATTTTGGCGACATCCTTGTGTTTGACGTTGGATTGCAGAATCGTAATTTCTCCTCTCTCCCTGGTTATTCATCGACGAACTCTATCTTCAGTTACAAGGTTTATCATGTTTTCGATAAATCAGTGGTCTTTGCGAAGTGCTCAAGACCTGTTGCTTCTTTTTTATAAATACTGACAAAGCATATTGCTCGGACATATCTTGTAAAATATCGCGAATGAGTGGTACTAGTTGTTAGCTGGGTTCACTCTACATGTGGATGCAAGGGTTTCTTCATATAATAAGTTATATGGAGAAATTTTTATAAATACCGACAAAGCATATTGCTCGGAGGTCGACATATCTTGTAAAATATCTTCTCGAATGAGTTGATTTTCGTTTGAAGCTGCCTCCATCAGGTTTTTCGTGGATTGATCAAAACCTACATTTTTTGTTAGATTTATCCTTGATCTCTTGTGAAATTCATGTGTATTGCCAAGAATTATGTTCTTGAGGTCTTTGCTGCTATGTACCTCTAGTATTTGCTAAAGAAGAACAATTTTATTGATACATCGTTTTGCTATCGAGGAGGTTTTCCACGTAAAAATCTTGCACCATCACTCATGATTGATTTTATTGGGTTAATTCGATATTTTTGAATTGTTACTGTTCTCCCATCACTAGTCAGCTGTGATAGATGCAAATACATCGACTATCGAGGAATCTTGCACCATCACTCATGATTGACATGGGCATTTTTTCCTCGCATGGTTTCACCATAAAAGTGACTCTATAATGCGATGGCCAGCGGAGTTTTCGAGAGCTACACATCTTGTATCGCAAGAGAAAGTACCCAGTTTGCGCTTCCTTGATGTGGCCAAAAGTTATCATGGAAAAAGTACAAACAAGTTTTAAAATTATTGTATTTGTACTAATTCAGTCCTAAATATTTCAATTATACCAATTTAATTTTAATTATTTTTATATTTTGCCAATTAAGTCAATTCGACTAATTTAGGCTGAAAATCGTTAATAAATATGCCAACAGTCTTATGTGGCATGACTGATTCTAATATATATTTTTAATAATTCCAATGATTTTTTTTTTGTTCTTTCCATTTTCTTTCTGCTGGTGGTTGGTCAGCGGCCACCAACCACAAGCCATAGTTGGCAAAGTTTGGCCTTGCTTGAGCAAGGGTTGTCCTCACCGTCACAAGCAAGGTAGGCCCGGCGAGGGGAAGCGCTAGTGAGCAAGGTTGATCATCACTCTAGCCAAGGCGGCCTAGTTAAATTATTTGGTTCTCTTCAGTTCGTTCTTTGGTGCAATAACTACATGTTCATGTATGTTATGATTATCAGTTCAGGATTACCTCAGTGACATGTACAGAAGATAACCTGGGATCAACTGTCCTCAAGAGATTTGCAAAGGCGTGGCAAACAAGAACGTTGCCTTAGTTTGTTTGTCATTTTTGGCAAGCGCATTCCAAAAACACAATCATGGTTAATAATATAATTTTAAGCGGAGTATAAGAGAGGGTATTTTATGTAATTGCCATACATGTATGCTATTAAAAATTTATACATTTTAACTTCAGATGAGGATTTCTTCAGATTTACGAGATAAAACATGTAGTTGTTTGTATCTAGGTCGATGATGATGTCGTGTAATGTATCGCTGTCGCACGACATATTCTTCGTATGGCAGTTATTTATTTCACGAAATGAATTGACCATGTAGAAAATTGAATTTCACCCGAAGTTTGTAACTTAATTTAGCAAGGATGGAGTACGTGTATAAGTGATCAAGTGCTGATGACCGAACAAAAAAGAACTCGACGAAGATGGAGAATAAAAGGTTCCGAGGCAAGCTTGTTTTCCTTTTCGTTCTTGTTCCTCAAAACTAGACATCAATTTCCCTAACATCGACACTTTTTCCCTTCATAGAAGCAGACACGTGCATATGCCAAATCGAAGCGTCCAAATCTTTTGTCCGAATGTGTTGCTCTGTTACTGTGCTTTCCATGTATTCGGATCCAGCACTATAGAAGGGAGGCCAATTTCATTGTGGACTGGGCAGCTAAAGCCCACGGACGCAATTCTCTACCTTCAGCTCCTCAATCTCTTTTGGACCTTTTGTGTACTGAAGCTCATTTAATGGGACCTTTTGGTTTTCCTAGTTGAATGAAATGCAGCTTTATTTAGACAAAAACATAAAAATAAAAATAAATATGCTTCCAGATCGACTCATGCGCGATTTCTGTTCCTTCTATTGCATGTAATCTTGTAATGTTCTAGCGTCAGAAGAGTTCAACAAGTCGCCAGGCCAACCTTCCCTCTGTTTTTCCTACATTTTGCAAAAATCATACGGTCACTTCACCCTAGGTATTTGCTTCCAGCCAATGCTCTGCTCCGTCCTGAACGGCCGGTCCAGCTCCAATTAAGTAAGCGAAATTAGACTAATTAAGAATCTTTGAGCTGAGTTCATAATCTTTTACTGAGAGAAGCACCTCCTCTTTTCCCTGCTTCAAAGTGTGGTGCCTTTGTTTCAGTTTTTATCATTATTATTGATAACTCTATCTTATGCAGATGACTTTTTTTCCCAGTAAAAAAAGGAAAAAAAAAAAAGGTGCTGTTGTTGAGAATGAAATCCTGCCACAGTAGATACAGTCTTGATGCTTGTCTGTTCATGTTCTATCAGATGTTGGATGTCTACTTTGCTTCTAGATTTATCAGCTGTACTGGGGTATTATTTGGCTCAAAATGTTTGTAGCGACATCATGCTTGCAAGTAAATTGTGAATTGCAGTTGCAAATACATATTTACATTGGAAAAGAGCTTGTTCTAATCTATAATTCCTCAAACCACGTAAAGCAATATCTATGCAGGTAGTTCAAAGAGACTTGTTCCTGAACTTCACTGGCTCATTCAGGATTGTAATCCATCTTTATCCTGGGTGCTTGCCTTGCCGCCCACTCAGAAACCAGTTATATTGCCCCCTTCCTACTGAATAGCAGTCAGTCTCCTCCTTCAATCTGAGGAGGCTTTCATTCCTAACTTCATCAGTCTTAAATTGGCAACTTATAACCTTAAATGTTCTCTTTATTTGTTTCTTCCTTTTGGATGGTGACTAAATAGTTGTTTTGTGGTTGCATATTGGTGCATGAGAGTTCATCGTATGTATGATATAATGGGGCCAATGTGACTGTTTAGATGACAATAGTTGCCTGAGCTGCACCATCTTCTCTCTTCTGAGTTCCTAGGATATCATATGATCTCAGAAAGAGCAACAACTTGTTGTAGCAAACGACAAAGGTAACAAATGCTCTAACTGTTGAGTGTATTTGTGGGAACAGAATTTTGAAAATGGCAAAGCAGAAACTTCCAAGGAGCTGTCTCATTATCTCGATAAATCCTCCAAGACAAGGCAAGTGCATTGGAAATATTGATGTGCCGTGTTAAGTGGTTGGCGCAATGGTTCATTGCTGCTTAACCTGTGAATTTGTTTTGAGTTTCCTTGCGGACGATTTGCAGGCTCCACCTCCAATTTTGTGAGTCGCCTAGGAAGCGGAGGACCGAAGGCTCATCTGTTGCACTTATCAAAGGCATTCCCAAGGCCAAGAGTAAGAAAGCGAAATTGTCTTAGAGTCATATCAAGCCTTCCCAATGTAAATTGTGAGGCTTGATAAGACTGCATACCTAGAATTGCATAGTGGAAATGCTTGCTGTTAATTGGAGATTGCAATTGGATGGTGATGATTACCGTGTGAAGCTCAATTCAAATGTAAGCAGAGTGAATTCATTTAAAAAAATTTCAATTTTGGAGAGGTCTCTAGATTGGCGGTATGTCCTGTGAAACTGTCTAACTTCAAAGCAGTAGTAGCTTTGTCTTTAGAAATTGTTTTGAAGAACTTGAAACATTGTACCTTCAGGCAAAATTCACTGTAAAGGCATCTCTTTTCGAGTAAATTAACATGCATCACAATTCGCTATCATGGTTGAGGCATTGTTCCATTGGAAGGTGACGAGAATGGTGTTATTGAGGATGCTGATCTGTTTGGTGCTTACTTGCCGATTACCATCATCGATCGAAATAATATGCTGGTCAGTCAGACGGGATTGTCCTTTGCAGATGTCAGTCTTCCTTTTGGTGAATGATGCTGGTAGATGCTCTGACGACAGGGTCCAATATGAAGCATACGACCAATTCCCTTCAGGTAGACTAGCCAAGACAAGCGATTCTCATGTCCATGAGATTTTAATTTTAATCAGCAAATATGTTTTCTATATTGCGTTAGATTTTACATTCCTTGATTGTATATCTGATTGTTGTGAGAACTAGAGCGCATATTTGAGCTGATGTCTGATTAAAACAAACTTGTGGTTTATGTTTGAAGGTATAAAGGCACCTTCAGTTCAATGTTTAGTCAAGTCCCAATTATTATTATTTTTTCCAATTTAGTTCTTGAATTATATGATTTCGGCTAAAAGTCACCAAAAACTCCAAGCTCGTACCTATGCGACACATTTACCCCAAATTTATACATCGTGACACATTTATCTTGAACTCTTTTTTTACATCAAAAATCTCAAACCTGTATATGTGTAACACATTTACCCCAAAAATTTGTTGTTATAGAAAAAGTTTGGGTAAATATGTCACGAATAAATGTGTGATAGATGGTAAAGTTTGGGATTTATTTGGTGACTTTTTTTCTATAATTTTTGTTCAAGTTAGTCTTTCGGTCAAAATATGGACGGAAATGCAGACGTAACAAATTGCATCGCTGATCCATCATATGTGACTAGGTATTTTTTAGATCACCGACTAAATTATTTGTTGAGTATGGAAATAAGGAATTAAAATGAAAGATTAGAAACCCGAGAGAGAGAGAGAGAGAGAGAGAGAAGAGAAGTAAGGGGGAGGCTAAATGATGCTGGTGGCGCCACCCACGAAAAGTAAGGGGGAGGCTAAATGATGCTGGCGGCGCCACCCACGAACTGGCAAGGGGCCAGCATCCCTTGTTGGCCTTAGGATAACTCGGTGGGGTTGCTGCCCACCTTCGACATCGATCATACAAGCCCGGAAGAGAGAGAGAGAGAAGGGTGGCGCCCCTCGCTTGCACGACCGCCGTCATGATAATAGCCATCAAGTTTCTGTGCGTTTGAGATTAGTAAGAGGTGGCGGCTGGGGCGCATCGCGCTCGCCTAAGCCCGGTGAGTATCGTCGGCCCGTCATCCCTGTTGAGCGCTGTGGGCACCACATCTGCCATGACAGCATCTTTCGCTCGCCACTGTCTCCTTTGTTGGTGCGGTTTCATAAAATTTGCTCATCTTAAAAGTATTTATATTGTAATACATCTTTTAAGATTTATAATAGCCAAAGTAAGATGCCACATCTGATCGAGCATTTTGCAAAAGTTTATGAACTGTCGGTGTCTCACTTCCATGAAGAGAAAAGGAGGAATTCATGTACGAAATGATTTGTCATTAATTAATTTATAATAAGTAAAAGGGCTATGAGGAGCCACCAATGCTAGCGACTCTCTCTATTAGACTCTTTCGATTATTTACTTGAATTTTAACGGTACTAAGCAGCCAATTTTTTCAATAATCCAAAGGCTAATTGAGTCTACTAACTGTAGCAATGTAAGGGTGTTAAATTGATATTTTGTCCTTCACGAAGGACGGATGACTTGCTCGCGAGATGATATTAGTATAGTTGTGGGTGTGAATTCTTCTGCTTCTTTTTCTTCCAACAATCAAGCTTGATGGGTGAACGTGCTTATGTCCTGAAAATAACTTGGAGTAATTGATCATGCGTGTTCAGCACATTGGATGAACTGTCTTTCCTTTATCTGTTTCAGGAGAAATATTATTTGATCGAGAGAGCACCCGATCTTTGTCCTTCAACGTCTTTGCTGTTCTTTTGTTGTTTTTATTGCGCATATTTGTTTGTCTGATTATGCTTTTTTATGTTTCCATTTCTTCAGCAGTACATGCTGGGCAGGTTTTGTCTGATTTCCCACTCTTGTCATCCCGATCTTTGGGTTGTTATATGCAATGTCTTCACAATCTTCACTATCTATAGCTAGTTATCTAAAGAATGACTTCACTATCTATAGCTAGTTATCTAAAGAATGACTGTTAACATATCTTGGTTCTTTCGTTGTTTATTGTAATCTATGGTTGAATATTGGGTCTTTTGCCTTTTGAAGTAATCTGAGATTTTGGGGCATGTTTGGTGATTACGGAAGGGTTTCTTCCTCAAGAACTAATGTGTTAGAGCTGTTTTTTAAGAACTTCTTTAATCATTTAATAGATTTTTCCGTTGCTATCCAAAATGATGTTATATTTTCTTTCCATCTAGGTCTTTGAGAATATAATCATCAATTTAGATGGTGCATACATGTTCATAGTAAGTCTCTACCCAGCAGGCCTCAGCTAATGTTAATTTTGTTTTTCGGATGTGTATGTTTGCAAGGTGACAGCTAGAATTTGTTTTATTATCCCTTGGTCATATCTTTCTGAGGGTTGCTTCTTGGAAAAGCTCCTGTAGACTGTAGAGCAGAATGAAAATGTGTGAAATGTGAGAGTGGGACTGGAAAAGGCAATAGCACTCTGTAGATGATCTTGGAGATTTGCTTCTTGGCTATTGTATTTTGAAGCAGTCCTCGCTCTATCATTTTGGTGAAAGAAGTACCCCAAACAAAAAGATGTGTGACTATTACGAAACATCATCTCTGTGTGTTTGTCTTCAGCTGATAGATATGACTCTCTTGGAAGTATTTCTTTGGGTTAACTGTGCACCTTAGAAATTTACATGCTTTTACTCCTGCGTCTTTGCTGTCATTTAATGAATGTGAGCATTGCGATAGGTTACATAAGCACATCAATAAACGATGGTCCTGGATGTTTAACATTGAGATGTCTGATCCATCTTGTGGTGCTGCCGTCGGTCAAGACATGATAAATCTATTAGCGCCTAAAGAAGATAAGAAAAAGTATTCTCAATACTTTCTTCGCTCGTTCATTGAAGACGATAGAAAGGTATATGTGCAACCGTATTATTTTTCTTTGTTTGAAGTTTTTTTTTTTTTTTTTTTTAAAGTGTGATAATGACTTTGCTACTGGGTGCCTGTTAAAATGAAATATAACTTCCTTTACCTCATTTTCCTACTGCCAGACCAAGTGGTGTCCTGCCCCTGGTTGTGAATACGCTGTAGAATATATTGCTGGCAGTGAAGGTTACAATGTTTCCTGCTCTTTCAACTTTTGCTGGAATGTAAGCTTCTTTTGGAAATTTCTTGTATTGATATGTAGCAAGTAGTTTGTTGACGTCCTTTTGATTTGATCTGCTGCAGTGTACAGAGGAAGCTCACCGTCCAGTAGATTGTGGCACTGTGGCACAGTGGATCATGAAGAACAGTGGTGAATCTTAAAACATGAACTGGTACAGATAACTTTAAGCATTTAGAATTTGCCATCATTTGGGTTCTATGACAATGGTGTACAACGGATTGTTTTATGTGACTTACTAGGTTGGACATAGATAGTCCTATTTTGGCATGCTTTTATCAGCAGTATAGAGATATTTGAGGGCCTAAGGGCTATCATATATGGTGTAACCATTGGACCTTCTAAAATCAACCAGTCGACTGCATACAGGAGTTCCACAATTATGCCCTTTCTGTAGTTAAATTTGGAATCCTTGGAATTTCTCAATAGATGGATATGTTTGTTCTTGCTATCATATGGTTAGTGCATTCACATATTTTCTCTGGAGGAGATCCAATAATGCTAAATTGGATGATTTGTCTGGAGGATAATGATGTCACCCATGTCAGTTTGAAGTTTGAACATACAACAATTCTAAATGTGTCATTTCTTTTTTCTTATTTTAGGAAAAATACTAAGTTTAGCCACTGCAATTCTCCTTTTGATTTATTTATGCATGTTTATTACTCCCATCTAGTCCTATACAGATATAGAACTACGAACAGGCGGGAAGAACCATCTATATGGATTATATAACAAGTCAATGCTTGCGTGGAAACTGACTAGTGTTATTTTCCCTATATAGTTTTCCAGTTGATTTTTTTTTTTTTTTTGGGGGAAGGGGGGTGGGGCGGTGGGAAATCTTTTGGAGATACCAGTTTGACTTTGTTTAAGTGTCTATATTTGTGCTTGATCTTACAATTCTACATTCATAATCCTTCTGACCTCGACACATGTCTATCAATATGAAAATTTATAGGATAAGGTCTTTTTTTCTGTGGAGGGCGGTGGATGGGACCGATGGAAATGGAGTCCAGTCATTCTGCTACATTTCAAAGCTTTGATTGAGCTAGTAGTGGTAGGAGGCGCTTCAACAGATCTGACTGGGATGGGTTTTCTAGAATACTTTTAATGACTGATATGGTGTTGTCAAAATTAACACTATTGTTTTGATGTCACCTTTCCTATTGGAGTCTTTTATCCTGTTTCCAGACGGTTTTATCAGGCTTATCTCTGTTATTTTGTCTGCCTTTTGGGTCATACCCAGTTTATCAGAGCAGGCCGGGATTCATGCTGAAAATATATGTTTGGAGAGTTTGTTATTTGTGAACTTGTTGGTGCCATGTTGACAACCTGTGTGAATGGAATTGAAGCTCTTTTATAGAAATAAAATTGACCTTGTGGAGAATGTTGTGATGGGACATGCTAAAGTTTGATCAACCTAGTGCCGGTTGTTTGTATCTTTCATGATTTGTTGTGGCAATATGTTTTGTTAAAGTGGGATGACAGGATAGAGCTGAGGTTTACAGAATTTCTGGAAGAATATGACTCTTTATTTGACGTGAAACGTTGGCAATCCTACCTCAGGTTTGCCTTTAAGAATGAATTTGGACAGTCGTGCTCCCTCAATAATTGCCACATTTTCTTAATTTGGATGCAAAATTTTGAGGAAGTCTTAAATAAAATAGTGATTCAAGTGTCCAGAAATGTCATTATGTGCAAATATGTGGTTGTTGCTCGGCTTTCCTAACAGATATGAAATGATATGCAGGATTCTAGCCAATTCAAAGCCTTGTCCGAAGTGTAAGCGGCCAATAGAGAAAAACCAAGGGTGTATGCATATGACTTGTACACCTCCTTGTAAATTTGAGTTCTGCTGGTAAGGTTATTTTCTTCTAAATGGAGCATTTTCATTTATTTTTATGTACTCATTTTTATTGGGCCTATTCTTGTGGTGATACAATGTAATTCCCTTGGAACCGGTATTCTATTGCTGGTTTCAGTTGTTAAGGAAACCTCATCAAAAACCCTTCTCGGGAAACAAGGCCTTGTTGCTGCTGCTGCAGGATCTCACCCAATTGATCAAGACAGTGCTTTTTGAGGACGTGAGGTTTCCTGCATAACATTCACCAAGCCAGCATCTTTCAGTTTTCTGGCACGCATTTGGAGATATCCTTTTCACTATTTTCATCTTTTCAGAAGAAGAATCATACAGACACGATCCTAATTGAAACAATTCACTTGTGCGTTCACTGTCTTCATCTTCACTTCCACAGGAGTCCGGGCTTTCCCGCTGATTCAAGAGCTCATACAGAAAGGCTTTGCGCCGCAGCAAGCCACAGATTGTATAGAATGGGTCGATATAAAAGACGTCACCAGGTTGCAAGAACGACTCGGGCTGAACAACTATCCAGGGAACTTGAACACGTCAGGGCAAGTCACAAAGTGTCTGGGATTTTTCTTCATGACTTCAGCAGCAGTGATCGGTTTTTATGCATTTCGGTGAGGCCTCCTGGATGCACCAGCTTCACCACAGGCTTATTGCGGGTAATCGCATCCATCGCTTATGATGTGGTGGAGACTTTGGATCAGGAGGCAGCCGAATGGATGGGGGCCGGAATATAAGCCCGATCATTTAGCCTTATCCTAGAGAGGGGACCTTGCTGCTGGCGTAGGTAACCATGTAACCTGGGAATTGATGTTGTATGTAGTTCGTCTTGAGCAGAATGATATTTTAGATGCTTCTGGATATTATCTATGCAATAATACACGTCCTCTTCAAGGAGTTGGCTTCAGCCATCTACGCGGCGGTTTTGTTTTGGTTCATTGATAGCTCCTTCTATGGGACAGGGAGAGCGAAAACTCAGTCTGGACGATTTAGTGTACTCATCATAAAAGCAACCAATTTGGGAGCAAGTCATTGTCACAGTTCTAATGATCAAGCAGATGGAGGGAGTGATAATATCCTGCAACCTTGTCTTCTACCATGAAATTTGAAATTTGACACTTGTTGGGCAATTCCCTTCCTAATCTACTAGGCATCTAGGTTGTCATGTTTATTCAGTTTGCTAGTATCAGAACTTCGAGTGATCCGCTAAGATTTGTTGTTTTGCCTTAAAGTTCAGGGTTTTAGCATACCATTCACTCTGTTCCTAGACCTGCTACTCTCAATTCAGATGAAGATCGACCTGATTCACAGATCTTCGAATATAATTGTCTCCTTTGTACTTCTTTTATATAAGAGCTCGACCTAAATGAAGATTCAGCTCCTAATTCGATTTCATGGCGGCGAGTGCCACGAAAATGAACTAAGAGGCATTGTTTTCGTCAGCAGGCACAATTTTCCATAATCGGCAAAAAATAAGCACATACAAGAATCACTCAAATTATCACTAAAACGTGCAAAATTAAAAGACACCATAAGATAATTTCCGATGTTCCGTCCCGTGCATGGTGAGCTTATAAACTAGTTTCACCTTCATCATAAGCCTATGGTAAGATTGCCAGATGACACGAGTCCATGAAAGCAACCGTTCGCAACTAAATTGGAGGATACATCCCATTCCAAAAGATCCAGATAAGGTTTAACAAGACTTGATCCCGACACACCTTTACATTGACATGATAACTCATATAAAGAAGAGTTCTTTCTCTAGCCAAAGGAAACTATCAAAAAGATGCTAAGTATCAACGATTTGGTAGTGTCAGCAGGATTGACTCGGGGTCCATGCCAAGCATACCGAAGCTCCGGGGCTAAATCAGGGTTGATCACTGCAACTCTTTTCATTGTCTCTCCAGCACAAAGACACTGACCAACCTGTTATAAACAAGCAGGTAGAGCACAAAGTGGTGGCGGTGGCGGTGGCGGTGGCGGTGGTGGCGACGGCGGCGGTAGAGTAGGACCCTCCACTTTTTGCTCAGTGTATGAAAAGCAACACATTTAAATAAATACAATCAGTAGTCTTGCTTACTGGGGCATTCAGATGCCCTGTGCCCTGCACGCCCATATACAAAGCACGATCCTCCAAAGCTCCTGTCATGACACAATGCCATATCAGTGAGATTTACATGGCCATGTCAAGTATGTCATTGGTGATTGAAAAGGAATATATTTGCTAAACGATGGAGGATAATGTATCAAATCTCCAACACAAGTCTGCAATGCTACATCAATTCCATATGTACCAAGAGCGGACAAAATTGCTCAGGAATACTTGCAAGATTTGCATAGGCAGAAAGATATACCTGTCCCTCAAAGATGGCCTACTGGATCGCTTACCACCTATAAGCCAATCATTATCATTGTTTCTTGAGGGGCGACTCCAGCTATTTTCATTTCTGGAACCTCGGCCACCACGTCTAAATAGACCAACATCATCATCAGCATCACGACCACTGCCCCAACTTTGGGATGATCTCAATCCTCTCCGGTCTCTAGGACTTGGCCAACGACTCCTGTCTCTGCTAGAAAATCTACCATAGAAATCACTAGGGGGCCCATCATCTTGCAGAGCAGGTAACTGTCAATATAAAAGAAAAGTGAATTAGCTCTGAAAATGCAATTAGCACCAAAACTGACGCTATGGCAATATCTAAGCATGGAAGCAACTGCATTTAAGTGAACCATAGTAATCTCAACCCTATGAGGTATCTTGAGCCCTCACACAACCTTGGAAATTCTTGTAATAGTGTTCCCAGGTGGTGTTGGCTGACTCAGCAACTCCTTTGCAATCTCCTCAGGAAGATCAAAAACCGCCACTTGAACCTATCATTGGCACCATAAGCTATATGAAAAAAATGTACAGCCAAGAACGAAACTATAATGGGAAAATTTATAAAGATAGTGCTCTGGTTTGGTAGATACCCTTTCATCTGCAACCAAATATATCTTCCCCAGTTCATCTGCCGCTGGAGAATAGACATCAGATGGAAATCCAGAGACAAATCGGGCAGAAAGGAAACCTCTAGAATAAGATGGATCCCGAGTCAATTGCAGCGTAACCCAACCCTACAACGCATTTTTCCAGTAGAACATTATAAGATACAGCAGCAGGCACAATTTTCCATAATCTCTAATTACCAGTTAATCAGCAGAAACATACAAAAACCATGTTATGAAAGACCAATTGGTATCAATGGCTATATAAATGCACTTTCTCAAAATTTAACAGCACATAGGATCAACAAATTATTTTCCCAACATAAATGGTCCATGCTCCAATAAGCAACCACTTCTTTTCCTAAATCTTGAAATGAATCTATTAAAAGGTAGGGTTATAGAAGCACAGATGACAAACAAAATTGCCACAGATGTCTCTAATTTACCTGCTCATGATTTGTAAGAGACTGAGATGTAGGAGGTTGCGAAAAACCACTCAAATGAGCCAAAGCATCAGCTAGAGCATTTACACCTTGTTCTTCAATAAGTTTTTGTGCTGTTGGAGTGAAAAACCCTACAGACTCAGGATGAACTGCTTTGAGGGTCGCAACAACTTGCTCAGCAGATGACTCCAAAACTTCATGCATTGCTGGAGGGCTAATAAACTCAAATGTTCAACCTACACCTCACTCAATGGATCTGACAGTTCTCCTTTGACTACTTGTATACATCAAGATAGCCGTTCCTTCTTTCCCGGCGCGTCCAGTACGAACAGACCGATGGACAAAAGTCTCTGAATCATTTGGCAGTTCATAGTGGATGACCTGGCATTAGGAGTTGCATACTCTTGTTAATCTTATACACATAGCTTTGTGAGAGGACTAACTAATCGTGCAGGTAAACAAACATAAAAAACTAAATAACCTACGAGATCAACATTAGGGATATCCAGCCCATGAGATGCAACATCAGTAGCAACAAGAACAGTGAACTTCCCTGCCGGAAACCATTAAGAGTTCTCTCCCTCTGATGCTAAGAGATATCCCCATGCAATGCTTCAGAGGCAATGATACTCGTTAATGCCATTGACACCTCATCTGCATCTCTTTTAGTCTGTGTGAAAACAATGGTCTTCCCACCTTTCGCATACACGTAAGATAGATATACAAAAAGGTCATTTATCTAGTAAAAGCACAATCTATTAAAGCCTACCATAAAGCATGTAGGCAAGAACAAAATCAAAGCCTTCTTCAACTAAGCAGGAAGAATCTTAAGAAACAGCATGATAGAGAAATTCAGGACATATGCCTAATGGGAGACATCCATAGGCAAATGTTAGCGAATCAAATAAGCATCTTGATTAGGAAAAAGATATCAAATATGAGGGAAGCATCTCCTACCATGATGAGATCACTTAGAATGGTACGCTTTGAAGTTGGAGTTGCTGATATGGCATAAATTTTAATTCCCTCTGCGAGTTTTTCATCTTGTTTACCAACCTACATCAGGAAAATAAAGAGCAGGCAAACCACATAAGCCATCACACGACATTTTGATGAGCCACACTCCTCCATTTCTACAACTGTACTATGCAAAAATTCAGGCCTCTACCCAATATCGGATCATGCAAGAAGTTTGGGCAGACAGAGACAGAGAGATTGTTATTGAGAGAAGAACTTTACCAAGTCAATTGTCAAAGGATTGTTCAAGTGCTTTCTCGCCAGTTTCTTCACCCAACCTGGCATTGTGGCAGAGAAAAGCATGCTTTGTCGCTATGAGGGAAGCTTTTCAAAGATCACTTCCACATCTTCCTCAAAACCAATGGCAAGCATCTGATCAGCTTCATCAAGTACCAAAAATTCCACTTCTCCCAATTTAAGGCTGTTACCATTGATCAAATCAATGATTCGACCAGGAGTCCCGACAACTACATCGAACCCCTGGGAAAGGACACTTTGTTGGGTAATGTAAGAAACTCCACCATAAACACACACGGTGTTTAAGTAAGGTGCAGATTCCTTAATTTCTTTCTCTACTTGTTTTGCTAATTCCCTTGTTGGTGCTAGGGCCAAAACTCTAGGAAGTCGCCACATCTAAGAGACATTTACAGTATAATCTGTCATTAGAAAAATGCTCAAACATTGGAGGTCACCAAGATAATTAAAATTATTACTCATATACCTTGGACTTCTATGTTCATCACCATCAGTAAGACGCTTCAGTATGGAATCCCGAAAGCTAAAGTCTTCCCCGTTCCAGTCTTCGCACGAGCAATTAAATCACACCCTTCAAGCGCAGGGGTTAACACTGCTCTCTAACAATCACAGAATAGTACAAGGAACATGAGTTTGCCATTGAAAACATGATGAAACTTTAGTAGAGTGAACAATGAATGGGGAAAAGTAATGAGTGATGAGTGAACTATCCTAGTGCTGGCAAAAGTAAAGAAACCAAATATCGAGTCGATTAGAAAAAACGAATTCTGCCCGTGTAAAGCCTTAGTCCCAACAACATCTTAGTGTTGAACAGCTCAATTTTCAGCATAGGATAGTCATCTAATGTAAGCTACGACAGAACATCCCAGAATACCTATTATAATTGCCTGCACTTAACTCCATCCATGGTTCGCCTAGCACATTAACAAAGGTCAAGGTTTTCTACTTAATTTTCCAGCCAACTAAGTATGCTCAAACAAAGAAAAACTCAGCCGGCAATAAACAACAGCAATTCATACCAAAGCGAAAATATTGGATAACACAGGGGAAGGAAACAAAGGATAAAGCATACTTGAATGGGAAAGAGATGGGTAATGCCACGTCTCTCAAGAGATTCCACGAGCCTCTGAGGCAAACCCAGCTTGGAGAGAGCAAGCTCGTCCTCGCTCACACTCTCAGCCTCGCCGCCCTCAGACACGAAGCCGCCCTCACCCTCACTCGCGTCAACCTCGCTCTCCGAGAACCCACCGGTCCCCAACTTCTTGAAAGCCTCCTCACTCAGCACCGAGTTCGGCGTGGCGATGGCAGACGTCACGAAGCTGCTCAGGCTCCTCCTAAGGCCGCACCTTTCCACGCACCCACTTTCTAAAAGCCCAAAGGGTCTTCGGACATGGCACTCGCTGGACGAACAGAGCAAGGAATTGAAGTGGGGCTTCTCGGAAAACGACAGAGAAACCACGGCACCAGCCGAGCGATTGCTTCTCGGTCGTGAGTCGGGGGACGGAGAGAGGCGAGCGAAATCGGCCGTCGGGGAGAGCGCGATTTAGGAAGAAGTGCGCCGAGAGAATGGAGCCCTGAGATGAGGCCGTCGAGTGGAGAGAGAAAGGCCGTCGTCGGGAGGGAGCGACGGTCGTCGGAGGAATCGCTAGACCGGAAGGAGCGTCGTCGTCGGAAGAGAGAGCAAAGAGGAGAGAGAAGACAGAGGAGAGAGAATGCCCTTTCCACTTTTTTTAATTGCCCGCGCGTTGGTTTAAACTGGAACGACGTGGGAGAGAAGAAAGAGCCGACGTGGACCTGCTAGCGGACAGGTGTCGACCCGTGAATGGATCAGAGCACAAATGACGTGGTCCCTTTAAGGTACCTAATATTTTCTCGTGTCGTCTATGCAATGTTTAGTTTTGAGGGATAGTTAGGGCGCGTTTGGTAACGTTTACGTTCAAAATTGTTAGGGGCGAATGTAAATAAAAAAAAAGTGTTTACATTCCAGGGAACAGTTTTTTTGAACAAAAGTTAACGCGTTTGGTAAGTGTAAAAAAACTGTTCTTGAAATAAAAAGAAATGTAAACACGTTTAGAATCAGTAGTCAATTTCTGTTCCTAGAATAGAAAAAGAAGTTAACAAAACACGTTTGGTAAACCGTACAAAATTTCTGTTTTAAATGTTTAAAAAAAATGCTTTTTTAATAAAGTTTAAAGTTGATATTGAATTCTCATTCTCATGAAATGCTCATTAATTTTATTTTGTTCATGGTGAGTGAAGACAAACATTTTGAACATGATCATATGGCATACTTGGTAGAAAATTTTGTAAGTAAAGTTTGTACCAAATTTTTCCAAGTACTTTTTTTATTTTTTATTTTTATAACATATAAACTTGATATTGAATTCTCATTCTCATGAAATGCTCATCAATTTAATTTTGATAATGGTGAGTGAAGAAAAATATTTTCAACATGGTCATATGTGCATACTTAAAAGAAAATTTTATAAGTAAAGTCCGTACAATAAGAACTAGCAAAAAGAAGAGTATCTTATACATGTCAACATGAACCCTTCCATACATGACATCACAATAATGAAGCAATATAGTTCATTGTTCAACTTCATCACAGTGAATACTTAAAAACAATATTACAAAAGTCAACAAATCTCATGCATATTGTGATCCCTTGCCATTTTATTTGCAATACTTATCCTAAGCATGTTTATCCTGCATTCCTGCTCATCCGATGTATCCGCAACCTCCACTTCGTAGGTCCAAATGGATACTCCGGATCTCCATATATGGAAAAATTTCTGTCCATCCTATCTTGATCACGAATGTAATTATGAAGAGCACAACATGCAATTACAACAAGTGCTTGCTTCCGAATTGTAAATGGAGGCATATGTCTCAAAATGGTGAAGCGATTCTTTAATGCCCCAAATGACCTCTCAATTACATTTCTTAGTGAAGAGTGCTTATAGTTGAATAACTCTTTTGCTGTTCTTGGCCGTCTCCCACTCCCTCTATATTCGCTGAGATGATACCGTTCCTTTCTAAATGGAGTTAAAAATCCCGGAAGTGCTGCATAACCGGAATCTACCACATAGTATTTCCCTACAACATGATATATATAAATTTGTTGTGATATTCAACCATAATATAATCACAAATGTCTATATAAACAAAGTAAATACTGTGTGGTGGTCGGGAAATTGCAATTGAGGCGTTTCAAGTCCGCCGAAAGCACTCGACAATCATTGGCGAGATCCTTCCCATCCAAAGATACACGAAAGTAAATTTCATATCAAATGAGCAAACACACAACACGTTCGGGTGGTAGTCCCTCTCCCGCCTCTAAATCGAACCCGCCGAGACACCGGGGTAATAGCATTTATATGGGTGCCATCCATAGCACCTACGCAGTCGTCAATTTATTACCAATCTAAGATTATATAAGATTATGAACTACATGTATTTGACGGTATAAAGTCGATATAGAAATCATACCTTGAAGTAGCGCTTATGACTAGGATCCATAAGAATTTCTTGTGGGATGACATCAAAGGACGGTGGCTTGATTATCTCTTTTGAAAGTTTGATAATTGCTTTCAACACTTTGTTGAAATACTTGCCGATCGTTTCTCCGTAATGTTGAAATCTCTCACATAAATCTCTATTTGAGCTACCGTGACAAACCAAAGATAAGAATATCCCAATTTGTTCATCTATTCGAATATATCGACTATCTTTTAACCAACCTCTTACTCTCATCAAATCACATAAATTCAGAAAAACATGCCTCTCCATCCTGAAGGCTTCATATATCCTATCTGAATGTCCAGAAACAATCTCCTTTATCCATTCGGATCCTAATAATATGCTGTCCCTAATGGGTTCTCTTGTATGCACGGACGCGTCAATCGCAACCGTCCACAACCACGCTAGGAATATGCGAAGATCATCATCATCCAAGAATTGTTGAACTTGTTCTACCTGTTCACTACATATACTATCCGATCCCTCTTCCATAGTACCTATACCATCACAAAAATATACAAACATCAATATAGATTTTGAAAATATATCCAATAACAATCAATAACATAAGTCATAGTCTCAATAGAAGATGCCATTACATATAAGTACCAAGAGTCTCAACACTAATATCTTTAAAAACTAAATATTAATAGATAACATAAGTTATACAATCTAATGAAACCCCATTCAATCCATAATATATTTTCGAACATCTACTAAAGATGATAAAGAAGTCCATTTCTCCTTTCGGGTGTGGATTTAATGAAAGCCACCCTCCATGAGGCACTATCGCATGCTCGATCCCTCGCTTTGTTGTAAATATCTTGGTCTATCTCGGGCATACTAATTAGAATATCCATCACAGCAGCTACGGAGAAAGGGTCCACGGGTGATGGGGAGAAAGGGTCCACAGGTGATGGCATAACCCCAGAGGTCGCAGAGCCACTACCAGATTGACTTGACTTAACTTTCAAAAAGTCTTGTATGGCTTTGCAAGTGTCATCAATACTGTTTTGGGTACTCTTCCTTCTCCTTTTAGTATTTGGAGTCCTATCCAATTTGTGCTTTCCACGAGTTGAAGTTGCAAAGCATCGTCGATGTAAAGACTCTCTCATCGGTGTGGTGATCACCGAAGTCATTTGTATGGACACCACCAGCATCACCATAGGCATTGCCACCACTTTGTTGTCACCATATGCATTGCAACCACCGTTGGCACCACCTCCATTGCCATCACCGTTGTCATCTTCCTCCGACACCGTCACATCTTGAGCATTTCCAATGGCATATTCCCCAATTAGCATATGTACCACCAAATACAATACATAGCTCGGGATATTGGGGAAATCCATCCTTCTTGAATTTTGCCCACTCTACATTCTCCTACAATTTTCACAATAAGGACATTTCAGCAATAAAATCATACATTTTAAAATTTACATATATAATGACATCAACATATTACAAAAAGTTAAAAAAAGATACCTTGATGTGAGATTCCCAGATGCTTGGATCGTCGACAACAACTCTTTTATTGACATTATCCCAACCAAATCCAGATCGAGACATAAGTTTCTCAAAACTGCTATACTGTTTTCTCAGTTTGTTTACCTTGTTCCTCAGCTGGACCATGCTATATTGGCATCCTGTTTGTCTAACGAATTCAGTCTGTATATTCCTCCACCCTGTTTTGTTGAAAGTAGAAGAGGTCCGATTTCCCTTTTTGACCTCATCCACCAACAAACCAATAAATAGGTTGATTCTGAGACTCGGTCCACTTTGCACCGAATGTCCTGTCTCTCAGATGCCATTTAATCTTTGATCGGTTGAGCAGCATATGAGTTATGAGTTAAATCAATAACATAATACTATATATGCCATACACAAAATCATTCTCAATAGATGCAAGCCAAGAAGACTATAATGACAAAATTGACAATTCTTGAACTAACTCGTATAAAACATATCATAAGTTGCATTTTGAGCTACAAGAACTATAGAGTACTATGACTAGCAATGATCAATCAAACAGAATGCTCAAAATAAAATAAAGAGCATTGTGAGAAACCTAAACAACTACTCTCTCCAACCTGTTTTTGAGCTACCATGTCAAAATATAGGTCATATTTCAAACACTACCATTAAATAATTGTGAAAAGTTCAATCTTGCTCCAAATGAACCTAAACAACTACTCTCTCCAACCTGTTTTTGAGCTGTGAAATCCAAATGATCGCCCCGAGCATTTCATTATAATGCTAGATATAATATGCAACCATGAAATTCAGCGAACACAAGGCAGCATTATCCTTGGTTCTTACCTTCAAACGAAAAAAAGTTCTTGAGAGTGGCTCCTGTCCTTGATCTTTCCTTTATAAGTTTCTCAACTAGAGTTCCTCTCTCGCAAAAATATAGTTCTCATGGTGATTTTGGATGAGGTCATAGTTACTCAAAGCATATTACAAAAGAAATTTATCGTAGGGTCGCTCGAGCGAGCGAGTGTTCGCTCCGCTCGCGATGCTCACTTGAGCGATCAAAAGAGCGACGCTCGCTCAAGCGAGCAGAGCAGCTCCAGCAAGTGTCGCTAAGCTCGGTAGAGCAGCTCGAGCTCGGCAGAGCAGCTCTGCCCAGCGAGCAGAGTAGGGACGCTCGCTCGAGCGTCGATGCGCTGCTCTGCCGAGCGAGTAGAGCAGCGACGCTCGCTCGAGCATTGCTCCGCCATTTGCTCCGCTAAGCGAGCGAGAGGAGGGACGCTCGCTCGGCGTCGCTGCGCCGCTCGCTCGCTCGGCGGAGCGCCACGCTCGCTCAAGGCGCGGGCAGCGGCTCAAACGAGCGTCGTTGCTCTGCCGCTCGAGCGAGCTCGCCGAGAGAGGGCGCGAGCAGCTCCCGCGAGCGAGCGAGCAAGGACGCTCGCTCGGCGTCGGCTTATTTGCTGCCGCGAGCGAACAGCGGCGGACGCTCGCTCGAGCGTCGCTCCATTTACAAGCTTGCTCGCTCGGGCGGAAGCGCCACGCCGCTCGGGGGCGAGCGGCTCGAGCGGCGTCATTGCTCGCGCTCGAGCGAGCATCACGCTCTGCCCGAGCGAGCGAAGCGGCTCAAGCTCGGCGGAGCGGCTCCGAAGCGGCCGTCGCCCGGATCTTCGCAGATCCGGGCGACCAACGCCGCTTGGGCCTCGTTCGCTCGCTCGAGTGGCGGGAGACGCTCGCCCGCGGGCGAGCTTCTCCGCTCGAGCGAGCCGGGCAGAGCCGCTCCGCCGAGCGACCACAAAGCGGCTAGAGCTCGGCGAGCAGCCTCCAATGGCTGGCCGTCGCCAGATCTCGCTGCAGATCCGGGCGAGCAACGCTCGCTTGGGGCTCGAGCGAGCTGTCACGCTCGAGCCCCGAGTAGCCGTCACCCAGATTTGCGAGGGGTGGCTCTCGCCGAAGCCCTCGTTGAACGAAGAAGGAGGTCGTCGAACGGAGAAGGAGGAGCAGCAGAAACTTACCTCGATTCGAAGCTTCGGTAGGTGAAGGAGCACCAGTTTGTCGGCGCTTCTGCAGGAGAGTTGGCCGAGTGGGGAGGTGCCGAAGAGTGAGCGGAGTGGGGAGTCGCCGGAGAGTCAACGGAGTGGGAGGCGCCGGAGAGTCAGCCGGTGGTGAACTTGTGAGAGACGCCGGAAAAGGGAGAGCATTCGGGTAGGGCACGAACGAAAGAGAAGGGGAAGAGAACGGAGAAGTGTTTCGTTTTTGTTCTTTTCATTTTTGTTCTTTTTAGCCCTTCAAGAAGTGTTTCGGAATGGAGAAGTAAGTTTTTTTTTTGTTTCTTTTTCTTGTTCCAATTTTGTTAGGGAACAAAAAAAGTTTTTAAACGCAAACAAACGCGTTTTTGTTCTTTTTGTTAGGAACAAAAAACAAAAAATCTGTTCTTAAACAGGAAAAAAGAAACGAAAACATGCACGCCCTTACTTTGCACCACTTAGGTCCAAAGTTTGAGGTTGACAAACTTGTCACTATAATCCTATTAAAATGCTAGCACTTAAGAAATCTCAGTCGTTTAGAGGATTGTTTACATGGAAATTATATTTGTGACCTTGTAAAAAAACAAGTGACTCACTTACCATCACACCAATTACCTTGGTGGCAAAATGTTATTTGTTATAAAATTAAAACGATTATCGTATTTATGAATAAAGTTGGTAATTTATATGAATATTTAGTGTAAAATTCACATGGGTAAGTTATTGGTCACATACAAAATATTAAATTGAGGCTCCATTTATTTTGGAAAAAAGGTTTTTAGAAACGATTGGTCGTATGCTTTTAAAGATGAATGCACGAAAAATATTTTTATCAATAACGAAAATATATAGACATAAATTATTGTAGATAATGAAATTTTTTTATTAAATAATTATTTCAAGTGATATAATCGTTTTATGAAAATATTTTTTTAATTATTTATTTTTCAAATGAAGCTTAAAAGGATCTTGGCGCGATACTTTTGAGACCCGTTCGTGGTCGGATCTGGGCTATAGTTGTCTTGGAAAATGGTCCTGCTCGGAGTCCTGAAATAACATCCGCCATTAGCTCTGAAGCCTCTTGTCATCTCCATCGATCCTTCGTTTTGTCACCGGGAAACGCACTGCACAGAGAGCTGTAATTGACTGCTCTCTCTCTCTCTCTCTCTCTCGCTGGAGCTGATGGTGACGAGCCCCCGACCTCCTGCTTTCTTTCTCCACTCGCAGCATTTGCCATCGTCAGCTTCCGTCCCTCTCTCCGCAACCTTCTCTTCTCCCAAGTCGTCCCTTTTGCTGGATTCGAGTCAACCGTCCAGAATCGGATCGAGAGCGCCATTACTCCACGAACAGTGCCGCCGCATCAACTCATCAACCTATGTCGAGTTCGAACCGGGGTGAGTGGCTCTCAGAGACAAATCATCGAACGGTTGATGTCCTTGAACGCAATTTGAAATATTTGGTCGTACTCCTTGTTAAAAGTCTTGCCTTTGCGGGGGCGTTCTATGTGTTATTTCATGAACTCGGGCTCAACGAGAAAGGGACCGAATCTCTCGTGACTAGGGATCCGGATTTGAGGCTGAAGTCTGTCGGTTCGTTGTGGGCTCGTGTCGCCTCTTTGAAATCTGTTGGAACCAGTGGCCTCGAGCTCTGCCATTTGGTTGCGAAATGCCCTTCGGTGTTGGCAGCAGATGAAATTGATCCCTCGAGACTCTTCGCGCGGGACAACTTAGATGGAATGGTTGACCACGCAGCTCAAGCGTCTCTTTATGTCAACAGAGCCGCGATTCCTAACTGGGTTCAAGGAAAAGATTAATTTGCTGATTGACAGCGGGATTCCTAGAGAAAAGATTGTTCAAGTTCTCCACAATGTGAATTTAACGAAGGCTTTGTCTCTTAAGCCGTTTGAAGAAATTGAAAGGCTTGTCAATTTCTTGAACCGCTATGGTGGGGTTGATCTGATTGCGAGGCATCGGAATCTTGTTTACTTTGATATGGATAGCCATTTGATTCCGAGAGTCAAGTTTCTCCTAGAACTTAGCGGAGGAGATGAGGATGCAACCAAAGCAATGTTGTGCAAACTGCCTACCTTTTTTAAATACCGTGTGGAACACTTGGAAAGCCGTGTAGAGTTCTTGAGGTCATTTGTGGGATTAAATTATCAAGAAATATTCAGGATCGTTCTTGTGTTTCCTAACATTGTTAGTGCGAGCAAGGAGAGGAAATTACATCCCAAAATCAGATTTCTCAAAGAATGTGGACTGAACTCCAGTAAGATTTTCAAGTTCTTGACAAAAGCCCCTTTGTTTTTGGGTCCATCTTTTGAGGGGAACATTGCATATAAGCTGGGGTTTTTGGTGAAAATTAGTTTTAAGTACAGAACGAAGGAATAAGTAGTTGCAATAGGCGTTGTGACTAGGACAAGTTGTGAGAATATGCAGAAGGTGATTGAGCTCTTCTTGAGTTACCGGTTTTCTTGTGAAGACGTGCTTCTCTTGAGTAAGAAGCATCCTCAAATACTTCAATACAATCCTGATTCTCTGGAGGAGAAAGTGGAATATGTGGCATTAGACTTCCCTGTATCCTTGATTGTAAACTTGATAGTAGAATTTAGCACAGGTATGAAGTGAAGAAGAAGATTATAGGTGAAGGAATGTCGCTTAACAAGCTGCTAAGTGTTTCGTCTGAGAGATTTCCATAGAGGAAGCTAGAAAACCTGGCGAACAAAGCCTAAAAAGTAGAGAGGGTGGCTAAGTTTCATCCCCAGAATGTCATGGCCAAATTGATGGAATCTTGTACTGAGTTTTCTCAAAGCTTTATCAGTTAAAGGTTTTGCTTTTTTTTTTTTTTTTTTTTCAGGTAAAATTATGGCTGTGACTTCCTTAGGTGAAGATAGAAAGTCATTTGTTTCATCCGTAAACTTGCAAAGCCATCATGAAGTTTGAAGAAAATGGTTGATACCCAATTGAATGAAATGACTGAGTATTCTCAATTTTAATGTTAAAGCAACAAGAAAATTGGCCGATCTTTGTATTTCTGTAACTGTCAATGAAGAAAAAAAAATCCACCTTGAATTGATAGCAATATTTCTTTGGTAGCTCTCACATTTTTCTGTTTTTAGTGCTGAATTTTTGAAAAATGTGATCTGACACTGTAGATAATCTTGTCAATCTTGCATGAGGCATCAAGAGATGGTTGCCTTTGTTTTGCAATTCAGGATAGATTTTCTACTTATTGGACAGGGAGGCCAGTCAGTGAGTTAACATGATTGAAAGGAATCTTTGATCAAGAGAGTCATTTCATCAATAGAAAAACAACATATATTTAAGTGTTACTTCATTTCTTTCTGTTTCGTTCTTTGATTAAATTACATTGTTTACATAAATGTTAGACCGTGAGTTCAGAAATACCTCAGAGGACATATTCATCATCAACAAAACCGAGAATCAATTATACTCAAGAGATCTGCAAAACCTTGGCATTTACACATAACAGGTACCATTGGCAACTTCATTCTTTCTCCAATGCGACTCAACACAGGTTAGGCTTTGGAATGGCGAACCTAGCCATACTGCTTGGTGGTGGAATATAAACATTCAAGGTAAGAAATCCAGTATCAACGAGATTGCAGCGATCATTGAGTTATG
The DNA here is from genome assembly GCA_014182365.1 of Eucalyptus tenuipes. Classification (NCBI taxonomy): domain Eukaryota; kingdom Viridiplantae; phylum Streptophyta; class Magnoliopsida; order Myrtales; family Myrtaceae; genus Eucalyptus; species Eucalyptus tenuipes. The sequence continues at coordinate 2,315,252 of CM024547.1, read as the reverse complement.
CATACTCATCATATTCAGGTCTGCACATTGATATGCTTATTGTGCAACCTCATTCTACTGCATTTGTTAAGTATACTCTATGTTTGGTAATCCTATATTGCATTTCTACATTCTATGAATAAATGCCTACGGAGAAATAAGAAAAAATATTTTGATGCATGTTAACATGATTTCATGGTAATGCGTGAAAATTGATGTGCTATGTCATGACATGAAGAAAAACTGATTTTCAAAATGTTGAATATTCTGTGAGAGTGAATTGGAGGAAAAATGATTCTTCACCCACCTTCTTGTTCCTCTTTCCTTTCTCCCCAAGACAAAGCATTAAAATAACCGTATATCTTTCTTTGATTTTCAAAATGTTGAACATTCCGTGAGAGTGAGGAGGAAAAATGATTCTTCACCCACCTCCTTGTTCCTCTTTCCTTTCTCTCCCAAACAAACCTCCTGTGTAAAAGTTTAAAACTAATCGTATATCTTTCTTGATATTTCCAGGTAACAGATGGGGTGTGAATCCTCTTATGCATATTTAATGAGTCCTTATGCTAGCCTATTTTCTACTCTAATTGTATATGAATTTTCATTGTATTTCAACCTGTGATAGTTATACTTGTGCAGATTATTGTATTGTCATTTTAATCTATTAAGTGTCAAAAAAACATAGAAATAATTGCAGACAAGAACAAATTGGTAGACTTATCTAACAAGCAACGGAGTTGTTGTTGCATTCGAAAGAACAGATGAGTAGACTTATATAACACGGTTTCATGACACTGCATCAAAATTGATGCACTATGTCGTGACAGGGAGAAGAAGTTGTTTTGAGGCAAGCCAGTTATTGTTTTTGATCTTGTTCCTCAAAACTAGGGAAAATTTCAAATAAGAGCCTGAAATGTCATCATTTTTTTCAAATAAGGGCTTGAAATTGACATTGTTTTAAGAGCCTGAACTCACCATTGTGAAGGGTAATTTCATCTTTCTGAAAATGTCCCTTTTTCTCTATTTTTTCGTTAAAAAAACTAAATAAGACTAAATTTAAAGGGCATCTTGCTTGTCGCTATTGCCGCCCTATCGCCAGTGGGGCAGCAACAATGGTTGATGGGGTCGTCGGCGCTTGGGCAAGAGCCGGCAACCCCCACCGACTAGAGGCAAGGGCCTGAGAGGGTGATGACCCTCTCCCAAATTTGGGCAAGGGTTGCCCACCCTAGCCTAGGGCCCCCGGACCTCGCCGCCCAGGTCTGGGGACGCTAGGTGAGGGTCGTCGCCTCTTCCGTCTTAGCCCTCGCCTCGGTCGGCGAGGTCGCCGGCCCTCACCTAAGCGCCGCCGCCATCGCCCCCACCAACGATGGGGCAACGGCCCTCTCGCTTGTGTGTTCCCCTTTAAAAAAAGTTATTTTTTAATTTTTAATATAATTAAATTTAAATTTAAATTGTGTTTGGACAAAAATATTATTGATCGATCGGAATTTTTGCCGACAAAGGCGAGGCTTAGCCCTTATTTGAAATAGTCATAACTACTTCAGGTCCTATTTCAAAACAAAATCCACTTCATGCCCTTATTTGAAAAAATTAGGATACCTTAGGCCTTTATTTAGAATTTTTCCTCAAAACTATATGTGAATTTTCCTATCATCGTGACTCAGGTGGTGAAGAAGGGAGTTGGAGAAGAAGAAAGGAGAAAGAAACAAACGAAGAAGAAAATAAGAAGAAAGATGAAGTGATGGAGGGAGAGAGAGTGATGGATTTGTTTGTTGATGGGATGTTGATCCAATAATCACTTGGAGAAAGAAGGATAAAATGTATAAAATGATGTTTTGATTTTTTTGCATAGGTGATTTTACAGGGGGGTCTCAATCAGAGTTGGCAGCCGGGCCGTGCCCGGGACTCCAGTAATGGTGGAACTTCAACTTGAGTCCACCTCTTAATTTTCTTGACTTTGAGTGCATCCATTCCGTTGATTGACTTGGTCTATTCTAGAGGACGGGGCGACTCCAAAGTCTACAATCAAACAAGGTTCATCCCATCTTCTTATCATTCTTTTTATATTGTGCCTCCTCCACATACACCAAGCAATTCTTTGCCAATTCCACTTTGCCTAAACAAGGTTCATCCCATCTTCTTAGATTGGCAACTTACAACATTAAACTCATGTTCCCTTTACTTGTTTTTGCCTTTTGGATGATGACTAGAAAGTTGTTTTGTGGTTTTCTATTCACGCATGAGAGGTTATCGTATGTATGAAATAATGGGGCCAGTATGACTATCTAGATGGATTCGTTTGATGATGGGATGCGGAACCAACAATCACGAGAAGAGAGTGGAAGGAACTGGAGAGAGAGAGGAGGAAGAAAGACCTTGCATGAAAAAAATAATCTATTGAACTTTCAAGGGGGTAAAATTCCAAGGTGGACATGACCCCACTCATGATGGAACTTTAGTTTGGGTTCCACCTCTTTAGTTTCTTGACTTGCATGCATTTGTTACTATAGATGATTTGGGCTTCTCTTTAAAACAGGCCACTCCAAGTCTCCAGTCAAACAAGGATCATCCAATCCTTTCTTAATCTTCTTACATTGCGCCTCCTCCACACATGTCGAGCAATTCTTTACCAATTTCTCTTTGCCCAAAGACCAAAAGAGACATGATCAATGCTCTTAGCTACATGAATATCTATCAAGTGTTGCTGCTCATTCTTGTTCTATTTTTGGCGATGACTAGTAATGTTGAGTCGAGTAGTTTATATAAGAAAAATGGAATTGAAGATCTTCGATGAAGCAAGTCTATGTAGTTTATATTTGAAAGACCTCTTGGCGGGTTTGTAGAACTTTAGAGTGCTTTAATGAAACTTCATCAACCTGGCTTATACACTTGAAATTACCCCGAAGAGAAGGGGGAGGCGCCCGCCTCCCCAATTTCTTTTCTTATATGGACTATATAGATATACGAAAAAAAAAAAAAGTCTATAAAAATCAAACCCATCTTGAGTTTATGCTCAAACCCTTTTTTGAAAAAAAAAACTTTATCAAAGTCCATGTCAGTTTGCTTTAAGTGAATTGCAATATCTTGATTCAATGGGCAAATATGTAAAATTTCGAAGATGTAATTTGATGACATAGTCTCATCTTACCTTATATGTATTGACAATTCTATTTTATTTGATTATCTTTTTCCTGGTATTATTTTAATCTAAGAAATTGTGATTTTCAATTAACACTATATATAAATTTCATATGCAAAATATGTGCTTGTTTAGGTATATCTTTTCATTTTAGAAACAAATTAAATAGGAATGAAGTCGACCTTAATTAATTGAATGTTTGAGCGGAAAAGTTCTTGCTTAACAATATGTTTTTAAAATTTTACATAATTATCACGAAAAAAAGGTACTCTCTTGTCCCGGTTGTTGTTTAGGTTCCTATAAAGAATCAAGATCAAAATCTACAAAATTTTGAATTGAACTGGTATTTTCTTAAACTCTCTACATAAGGAAAATTATAAATTAAACCTACTATACAAATAACAATTTAGTAATAAAATTTTCAATTTTGCAAATGTAATTCTAAATATTTTAATTTCAATATAGTTCTTTTGATATTGCAGCCAAAAATCGCTAACAGTTCAATCATCCCTTATCATCGTAGATGGTACAGCCGGCATTTGATGTGAAAGAACTATCATCAAGTGATGGCCTTTTGCTGATTTTACTGAATTTTCTGATTTATTTCTGATTTATTTTTACTTTTTTTTTCCTTTTTTTCTTTTTTCTTTTCTTTATTTTTTCTGCGCCAGTGTTGATCTTCTTCCTTATGTGTCCTTCTTCATTACGTCCACTTTTGCGGTAAAGAGACCTTACATTTTGCCGTATCAAAAAATGTCTGGAGCGCCAGAGAACCCTTCTGATCACTAAGAAGGCCCCTCGACATCATCTCTACTCCAAATTCGTGATCAGACCCGCAAGGAACTCCAAACCTAAATCAAATCAAACTCCGAAGCAGCAACAAAATCTATACAGACGATGAACCGGATGATTCTTCTCGAATTCAATATCTTCAAGCAGAAGACCTTGACGAAGTAATTGCCCTCTGATCTGCCCCGATCAGCCCCAATCAATTGCAAAACTGAGCTTCAGCGAATGATGGCGAGACACGGTGCGATCCTAGAACTCACAAAGCACCCATCGCAGGCACGAATCAGCACGAAAAGACACAAATCGGTGGACTGTTACAACATCAACAGAGCAAGAGTTTGACAAGCTAACTCGCTTAACCGAAAGCCAAAAGTGGTAGAGTAAAGAATTAATGGCCAAATCGGATGAACACCGAAAGAAGAAGATGAACAGTAGTGGAGAAATGGAAAGAACAGAAAAGGAGAAAAAGAAAATTTACTGAAACCAATGTTAGTTTCGCTTAATTTCTTCCACATCAAACGCCCATTATGCCACGTAGGACGGCCGGACATGACTAGACCGTCACCTCAACATCTTCAGGTGCAAATTGATTGAAAGATATACACATTGAAATTTTACATAAAAGTTCAGGATCATATTGATAAAATTAAAAAAAAAATATAACTGAATTAGCACATGCACGATTGATTTATGACCGATTTGATAATTTTTCTATCTATACAGTATAAATTTGCTCAAAATTCTTGAGTAAAAAGAAAAAGAATAGACTCCATATTTCACCGAAAGTTTCACTCGCCCTCGATCTAAATCTCGGCTTTGTCATTGCTTACATCAATAAGATAACCAAAGGTCGCATCAATTAAACTATGATCCTTTCCCAGTGAGCCCTATCAATTTTAGTTTTGGGTGACTTTGAAGTCTCCTAAGATTCTCCCCAAAGATATTAAGTCAATTATAAAGTTCATATCTTTACTCTAATGACCTCTTGAGAATTTTCTTCAATAGTAATAGCATAGAATGGATAATTATTTCGATTTCTTAACATTTCTTTTTCCTTCAACTTGAATGTGTGTAATCATTAATTATCAGAATTCATTCAATTCTTAATTCTCATGACTTCACATATCTGCACCAAATCTTAAGATGGCTTCTGTGTCATCTTTAAAAAATAAAAACCCATTAACATGCTAAATATCTCCGAAAATATGGAAACCTTAATTATTTAAGAAAAATTCTCAAAAAAATATGAAACAGTGTCTAGGATGGCTAACTTTTTGGGTTGTCAATTACGATGTTTTCTTGCCAGAAAGAAATAGTGACGATGTTTCCTACTCGCCGCATGTGAAGCTAAGCCCCAAGTTTCCATTGCTCAAAGGTTGAGAGGGACATGATTTTTCCTCTCAATTCCACACCTATGTACCTTGCGTCATTTGTTTTTCCAGTTTCAAATTCTTGATCTTCTTCCTTAAAACTATACATCAATTTTACTATGATCGTGGGGGCAGCGAAGAAAGAAGATAGAGAAGAAGAAGAAGAGCGGAAGGAAAGAATGAAGAAGATATCAGAAGGAATTGATGGGAAGGAAGAGAGAGATGGATTTCTTTGTAGATGGGATGTGGACCCAACGATCATGTGGAGAGAGTGGAAGAAAGGTAGACATAGCGGAGAAAGAAAGATGAAGGTGAACGAATATCTTTTAAATCGAAGGGTGGCTCCAATGATGGAACCTCAGTTTGGGTACACCTCCTTAATTTCTTGACTTTGCATCCATTTGTTACGTGGATGACTTGGGCTTTCCTATGGGACAAGGCGACTCCAAGTCTCCAATCAAACAAGGATGATCCAATCTTTTCTCAGTCCTTTTATATTATGCCGCCTCCACACATACCAAGCATTACCAATTTCTCTTCAAGAGACATGATCAATGCTCTCAGTTTCATGAATATCTGTCAAGTGCTACTGGTCATTCTTGTTCTATTGCAAACGATGACTTATAGTGTCACGAGTCAAATGCGGTGCTTCACTTCATCTTGTGGTGACATTCGCAATATAAGCTCTCCGTTTTGACTAAAAAGTGACCTGAAGGAATGTGGTGAATTGAAGCATGAGCTGACTTGTGAGGATAATTGCATTGTTCTAAAATTTGATGATGGTTGATACTATGTGCAATTTATCAATTATACTTGTTGACACCTAAATTTTTGCATAATTTTTGGGGTTAATTTTTACTAAAAAATAATAAAAAAAAAAACACATGGCATATAGTTTAGAAACATTTTATTTTTATTTTTATTTTGTTTTATTTTAGACCGCCGGTGAGGGAAGGATTTTTCACATATTACATTAAGATTTTTTACATATATGCGAGGATGTATTTTGCAAAAAAAGAATTTTTGGATGGAATATGCGGAAAATACAAAAGCTTTTAATATCATTGCGCGAGTTGTGTATATTTCAATGATATATTTAGGGGTATCGTCGCAAACAAAAATGGAAAAAGAATATATTGCGAAGATACGTTTTTTTTGACCTATAAAAGACATGGTGCGCGAATTAATTTGGGAGGCTGTTTCTTTGGAGAGAAAAGGTACACAAAAGTGAAAAGTTAAAAAAGTGACGTGAGAGAGATATACCAAACCGAAAAAAAAAAAAAAAAATCCCTCACGCGACTGTTCATCTTCCTCGTGGGGGTGTCCCTGCCAGTGCCGGCACCGTCAGCCCGCACCGTCGCCATCTCGAGAGCCGCCGCTCATCACCGCTCCGCCGGCGATCCGCGAGTAGTCTCCGCTCCACCGCAGCCGCGCGCGTCCGACGCCGTTGCATCGCCACCGCAGCCGAGCCGAGATCCAGCCGCCGGAGTCCTTCCGCCTGCAAATCCGAGGTTCCCGCAGCATCCGTGACTCGATCCCCCGCGCCGCCACGCCGCCCCGCTGCCGATCTGCAGTACTCCAGCTCGCGCCGCCCCACGGAGGATGCCGATCTCGCCGCACGATCCGCCGCACCGGAGTTGCCCTGACGCCGTCGCTCCAGATCTGCCACCGCTGGAGTTCCTCGCTGCCTCCTTCCGCGAGCCCCGACGACCCGTGTGCTGTCCCGACGAGTCGCCGAGCCGCCCGTTGCCGATCCCCGAAGCTCCTGCTGTCGCGCCGCTGCCGCGCCGTCTCGCCGGAACCCTAGCCGGCGAACCCCCTCGCCGGACCGGCCACCAGCCCCTCTTTCCATTTCTTTTTTAGAAAAAAAAAAAAAAAGAAAAAGCCAAAAATTAATTTAGGTAAATTTTGTTTTTCTTTTCTTTTATTTATTTATCTTTTGCTATTTTTTTATTATTGTTGATATTTCATATTATTTGCTTTTAGTGTAACTATCCATTTTATGTGAAATTGAAATTGCACAATATGAAATTTCCTTGAAATTAGTGATTGTCGGTCCGATTTTCGCGCCCGAAATTCGACTCGCAATTACTTAAAAAAAAATCGCTAATCTAAACTCCCGCCCGAGATCCGATTCGTGATTTATGTGAAATTGGCCAATTTGGGTATCAATTCTTGATTTCTTTGTTGTGTCACTTAAGTTAATTTTCTTTAAAAAAATCAAAAATGTAGGTTAGAATTAGGTTTATTTCTTGTTTTAGGTTTACATATTTAGAATAGGAATTTTATTTCGAATTTTCAAAAAATCAAAAATTCAAAAAAATCAAAAATCAATTAATTTAGGTTGCTAGTTCTTTTTTTTTTTTTTTTTTTTAAATTTGGATTGCATGTTTAATTACTTGGCAATTATTAATTTCAAAATTAAAAAAAAAAACAAAAAAGGAAAAAAAAATCATGTATATATCATGTAGAATTAGGTTCATGAAATGCACGTCATTTAGTGATTATTGTTATTCATTTAATTAAAAATTGTCCATCATTAGACTAGGTCATTTAATAAATGTCGTGTGTCATATAGCTCACATATTATTGCATGTTGCATATCATTTTAATTGAAATAATTTTGTACGTCATTGCACGTCATCAGAATTAGGTCATTTTGGTTAATTCAGATTGCATACTTAATTATTGCATGTTCATTAAGAAATCAAAAAAATTTTACTCATTCATATAGTTTAGGACATGCTGCCATGCCATATCATTTCATATTAGATTAGAAGCATTGCATTGCATATATATTAGGTTCTCATTAAATAAAGTGAAAAAGAAAAAGAAAAGAAATTGCGTGTTAATTAGAAATTATATCTAGGACTGTTGATGTGAATTCTGATCTAATAACGTAGATGTTTTCGTTGCTATGAGGTAAGTCCTGCAATTTATTTACTGTTTTCCTTGGGTGTTAAATTGGTGGTTTGCGCACCCGCATGATCGCCTCACATGTTAGGGAATTAGGTTTAAAATCAATTCAAGCTGCCTGTAAAAGCATTTTTGAAAATAAAAGAATGGTACCGAAAGGGCGTTAGAGAAATCTAGCGTAATCAAGTCCCCGAACTTAAAATCTCTGGTTCGTAGGAGTAAAATAATCCTTCCATTATTTTATTTAGGTGTCTAATCGACCTACCATAAATAGATTAGTGGCGACTCCTAATTGAAAAATCATTTGCATGTTAAGAACTTGAACATAAGTCGCGAATTGGTATGGGCTTGGGAGAGCCCGAGTTAAGTCTAGGCTTAACAATCCATTAGCCAAACCCTAGGTGGTACACCCGAAAAATTGGTCGCGACAGTTTGGCGACTCCACTGGGGACTTGAGTTAATACTCTTAGTGGACTTAGGCCAATTTTTGAAAAAAATGTTTTTGCTTGGCAGCAAGGATCCCAGGTACGTCCCTAACATTTAAGGTGTTAAATGTTCTTGCAGGATGGGAGGTATAAGGGAAAGTGTTTGCTAATCTTTGTTTTGCAGTGAGGTGTAGGAATGTATGGTTTACTTTCAAACTATGAAGTGTTGCTTGATATAAACTGTTGTGCATGCCTTGCATCTTGCACTACACTTTTGCACACACAATCTGCCGCCGGACCTGGGCCGCATAGAATCATTTAGGATGGTATTGAGATGGATATCACTCCGACCGCATGCTCGCGGTACGAGTCCCCCATCTCAATCCCGAAGTTTCTTTCATGGTGTCAAGAGTACCCACCTCGGTCCGCATGCCCACGACCCGGGTCAGCTCTTTGACCAAGCCAGAGTCATGAGGACCCGACATAGTCCACAAGCCCGTGGCTAGCTTGATCATCCTTGTGGCTCCACCTTGATAAGCCTTATAGATTAGAAATTGAGCCACTTACCATGCGCATGTCTATGTGATTGCCGTCGATTTGTCTTGGTGAAGTAAGTCTTCTATCCCTATACCATGCAATTTATTTTGTCGTGTTTTTGGTCCGTCCATGACAATCTAGATTTGTCATTTGATCTAATTCATTCGTCAATTAGAAATGAAATGAGGAAATTGCCATGCAATGAATCATTTGGAAAATAAAAAAACATTGGAGAATTTATTTTCAATTCATGTCTAGGAAATTTGGTTCTTGCTAGGGTGTCCTATTTTTATTTTTCTAGTTATTTTTAGGAAATTCCTTATTGTACGAACTTTTCATGAATAAATGAAAAAAATGAAAAAAATTGATTAGATCATTATCATGGATTGGTTCTTTATTTGCACTTCATGCTGACATATTTTCACTCGTTTAGGTAGGTGATAATGGATCCTTAACGTTCGTCTATTATTACACGATCAAGAGCTAAGATGGTCGATCAAACTGAAATGCGTGATCGTATGTCTGCCGTGGAAGACCAACTCAAACAGTTGCTCACCTCTATGCAACTCATGACAACTCAAATCCAATCTCGCAGAGCGAATCCGACTCTTGCACCTAATCTCCCTGAGATAGTCGTCCCGAATCAAGCAACCAAGGCTCAAATGGGTGATGACGACATGCTTGATCTCGAAGATGACCTATTGTTGGTCACTGCTGAAAAGACAAAGCCTGACAATGTCCCTAAGGCAGGGCAAGATGAACGTTTTGCCAAACTCGAGGAGAAAGTCAAGCAATTGCAAGAGTCGCAGAGTTCACTCCCGTTCGACTTGTCCGTGTATGAGAAGGTCATGGTGCCGAGGAAGTTTAAGATGTCGGAGTTCGAGAAATACGATGGTACTTTCTGCCCAAAAGCCCATTTGCAGATGTACCACATACGCATGGCCCAATACGTCAAGAATGAGCCCCTCATGATCCAATCATTTCATGCGAGTTTGACTGGGCCCGCACTGAACTGGTATGTGATGAAGAATGTGAACCTTCTTGACACCTGGAATGAAGTGGCCGACGCATTTCTCAAGCAACACAAGTTCAACATGGACATTGCACCTTCCCGAGAGGATCTTGAGAGAATGGAGAAAAAGAAGAGCGAGTCATTCAAGGAGTTTGCCGTGAGATGGCGAAATCTGGCAGCTCAAATCACTCCTGAACCTACTAATAAGGTGCTGATGAAGTTGTTTGTTAAGAGCCTTCCGTCTGAGTTTCGTACTTGAATGGCCAGCACGTACGTCGAGAGTTTCAACTAGCTTATCCCGGTGGGTGAGCAAATCGAGATTGGGCTAAGGGATGGATGGTTCAACGAACCGACCCATCAAGGCAAAAGGTTCCCCATGAAGAAAGATCAAGAACCTAGCACGGAAGTCAATGTTGCGTATGCACAACCTAGCAAGCCTCAAATTGTTCATGTCCCTAAGAATCAACAAGGCAGTGTCCGTCCGACCGCGCCTCGGTAGTTTACTAGAAGGCAGTTCACTCCTCTTCCTGGCCCTCTGTCCCAGGTCTGGAAGGTCCTACAAAAGAAGGAGTTGCTGTCCTATGAGCCAAAGCGACCAAATGCTGAAAAATTTTATAACTACGACCCTTCCAAGAAATGTGAGTACCATATGGGGGAAGTTAGACACTCGACTGATGAGTGCATTACCTTGAAGCACAAGGTCCAAAACTTATTAGACACCAAGGCATTTGCCTTCAATACCACTCAACCGAATCCCCTACCTGAGCATGAGGATAGGGTGAATGCTATTTTCGAACATGACGCCGATCGAATCAAGAACTCGAAGGTGCATGTGATGGACACCCTGGGGCAGCCAAGTGATGGATGGGAGGGCATGGACGATCCAACGTCTCCAAAGACAGAGAACTCTAATGACGCCCTGGAAGGAATCACAAGTCTGTTCGATGATCTCTTCATAGGAGCCATTAACGAAGGACCTTCGGAAGACATGGGCGTTGGCCCGCAAGAGTAACTTATTGCTTTTGCACATTCCCCTACGCGGGAATTTTTATCGCTTTCTAAGAATTTTTATCGCTTTCTAGGGATTAGGAATTGCAATCTCCATTCAATAAATGTAATTGATTGATGAACTTCAATGAAATTACAATTTTTATTTTGAGGGCATGATAAGATACACCAAACTAGTCCAATGACGATATCCAACCATGAAAAGAAAATATCATCCACGGAGAAATCCCGAGGGCTGGACCTTCTCATGCTTCCCTTAATTTTTTTTTTCGAAAACAAAAGCATTTCACTTAAAAAAAAAACATTTTCCTAAAGCTTATAGCAGATTAAACCTATTTGTTTGTCTGACCCATTTACTTCTTGTCTCAGAGTATAATTATATAAATTGTTATGACAAGGGACATCTGAAAATAATGTATCAAGATTCAATGATCATGAACTTGACTCATGATCAACAGGCTCATAGCGCACTTGTAATGAAAAACAGATTTGGGGCAAGTAAAAAAGGACCATCATTGTCCGGTAGAGGATCCTGGGGGCAAGTTTGCTCCAAATTACAGCAGCCCATATGTGGTGAAGAAGGTACTTCCTGCAGATGCCTTGATCTTGGCAGAAATGGAGGATCGTGAGTTTCCCACTTCAGTTAATTTTGATGCTGTCAAGAAGTACTATCTATAATAGAATTTGCCATGTCATGTTTTGAACTGCAAGTATTTTTGTGATAAATAAAATGCCTCAATGAGTTGAATTGTTCAAATTTGTTACAAATCTTATATTTTTTCCTTGATGAATTGTGTGAGATAAATTGAATGTGTCAAATGGGATACTTTGGAATGATGAATGGCAAGCCTTATTCCATACACTATTCCATACACTAATCCTCAGTGAGTTGTGTGGAGAAATTCCATGCCCGCAAGAAAAAAGGGTGATCTCGCAAAGGGTACATTAACCAAGGTGATGAGAGGCAGTTTCTTCTTCTACCCAAAACACTATAGGTATACCCATTGTTTAGCCCTTTGAGCCCACACACATGAAGAGTTTTTTAAATTATCCCTGTAAAGGATCATCCCATATTAGAACAAAATTTGAAATGAATGATAGGAATTTTTTTACTCACACTTGCATCAATCTTCGAATATTGCTTTCGCATTGTAACTTGTACGATAGTTTGAAGTGTCTTAGGATGATGAAGAGCAGTTATTTCTCTATCCTATACAATTTTATCCATTGCATAGCCCACTTGAGCTTATGAATTCATTTCATATTAAACCCAGTTGGTGATCATCCCCCATACTGGGGCAAGACAAAAACATTCAAGTGGCATGAACTAGAATGCTGACAAAAATGGAGACTCTGTCCAAAGAAAATAAGTGCAAAAAATGGGGCATGAAAAAGCAATGTGCCTGGTAAAAGCAAAGCCAATGCCTAGAAGAGAGAAAAGAAAAATCAAACTCTTGATATAATGAGTTGTATCCCCAACAAGGCGATACTAAAAATCATTGAACGTAAGAGTTCATATGCTTGAAAACATCGTTTGAAGAAGTGCGAGTAAGATAATTTCTGCTTCATTTCGTATGTTTCTTGACTTGTAAATACCAAGACGATTGCGAAATGTCGTTCTTTAATAGCCTCGACTCAAAAAGTCTCATTTGTTAAACCATTGACCAAACCCATATTACGGTCCTTGTAAAAGACCTCTCAGATTGGTAAGGTCGTACCACTTGTGAGATTACTCAAACCCTTGTCTGGCATGATGATAGTGAGATAGAATGATTGTCAAGATCCTGCATTAAAGGTCAGGATAAAACATCCCATTTGAAAGAGGATGAGTGAAAAGTCCTTTCAGACTGAAGGATTCCTCATTTGACACATCCATGACGCTCATGTGTTTAGATTAGAGTCATCTTTCGAAATCATTCCTATTGGAATTAGGATGATGCATGGTTAATAGAAGTCATTCTGCATGAACCTTACTTGAATTAATGCATGTCTGTGATTACAAATGCATGTTGCCTCTCCTACGATCATGTTTTGCAAGAGACATATCCCCAAGGAACAGAGATGTCACCAGGTAAGTATATCTCTATTCATACCTTAAATACTTGTCGTTGCATAGGTATTTCCCTTTTGAATACATTGACACTAGATTGAGTTGTCCCCCAAAGATTCTTCTCTAGATTTAGTCTGATTAAAGCGACCAAAGAAAGGTTCGAGTTCTGGTAAGATTCTATGTTGCAACGCTGGACGATCGAAAAATGGTTCGGGTCCTAGTAAAGCAAAACCTCAGTTTAGGCGACCGTAGAATGGTACGAGTCCTAAACAACTTCTATTTCCCCATTCAGGCAACTGTAGAATGGTATGGGTCCTAAAAAATGAATCTCCATTTAGGCGACCGTATGATGGTACGGGTCCTAGACACAATCAAACACTGTCATACTAGGCGACCGTAGAATGGTACGGGTCCTAGGAAAGCAATTTCTTTGTAAGGTCATGTTATTATTCTAGGTGACCGTAGAATGGTACGAGTCCTGGACATGTAACACCAACTACCTCGAACTACTCTATCCTCTTTGAAGGTACGTTATTCCAGGTAGGTTCCTTTGACATCTCAGTTTGGATCTGGATGTCTTAATTTTTTTCGTGAAACATTTCACTGGATGTGAATGTTTTTCAAATATTTTCATTTTACCTTAGTCTCGGATCTAGGTATTTCGAGTTTGAAAATTTTGACATCTCAATCTGGATTTGGATGTCTTAATTATTTCGTCTAAACATTTCACTTTGGATGTGAATGTTTTTTCTTATACCTTAATCTGGATCTAGGTATATCGCGTTCAAAAATTTTGACATCTCAGTCTGGATTTGGATGTCTTAATTCTTTTTGTTAAATATTTCACTCTGGATGTGAATGTTTCTCGATCTTTCTCGTCATCCCTTAGTTTGGATCTAGGTATTTCGAGCGTCAAATATCTTGACATCTCAGTCTAGACCCGGATGTCTTGATTCTTTTCGTTGAACATTTCATTTTGGATGTGGATGTTTTTCGAGCTTTCTCATTATACCTTAGTCTGGATCTAGGTATTTTGAGTTTTTAAAAAAAAAATCTTAACATCTCGATCCGGATCTGGATGTCTCAATTCTTTTCATTGAACATTGCACTTTGGATGTGAATGTTCCTCTCAATCTCGATTTACTACTTGTTAGACTCTTCAAGAAACTCGAGTGAGAGTTGGGTACTTGTGGAGCAAATGTGGATTTATCATGTACCTCAAGATGCTCTACTGCATTGATTGGTAAGTGACTGTAGGTACGTCCTTTCCTATTGCATCATGCATTTGCATTAGCATTTCCATGCATTATATAAATTGCATTTTAAATAGGATTCATTTTCCAACAAAAAAAATCATTCATCGCATGTGCATAATCAAAATTTAGGTCTCAATTTATCTTTGAAGGCAACCTCTGCGAGCTTACCTTCAAAGAGGGGCAGCTGTTGACACTTAAATTTTTGCATAATTTTTGGGGTTAATTTTTACTAAAAAAAATAATAAAAAAACACATGGCATATAGTTTAGAAACATTTTATTTTTATTTTTATTTTGTTTTATTTTAGACCGCCGGTGAGGGAAGGATTTTTCACATATTACATTAAGATTTTTTACATATACACTGAGGGATGTATTTTGCGCAAAAAAAGAATTTTTTGGATGGAATATGCGGAAAATACAAAAGGGGAATATTGCGCGAGTTGTGTATATTTCAACGATATATTTAGGGGTATCGTGCGAAACAAAATGGAAAAAGAATATATTACGAATGTACATTTTCTTTTACCTATAAAAGACATGCTGCGCGAATTAATTTGGGGGGCTGTTTCTTTGGGGTGAAAAGGTACACAAAAGTGAAAAGTTGAAAAAGTGACGTGAGAGAGATATACCAAACCGAAAAAAAAAAAAAAAAAAATTCCCCCACGTGGCTGTTCATCTTCCTCGTGGGGGTGTCCTTGCCGGCGCCGGCACCGTCAGCCCGCACCGTCGCCGTCTAGCGAGCCGCCGCCCATCACCGCTCCGCCGGCGACCCGCGAGTCGTCTCCACTCCACCGCAGCCGCGCTGCGTTCGACGCCGTTGCATCGCCACCACAGCCGAGCCAAGATCTAGCCGTTGGAGTCCTTCCGCCTGCGAATCCGAGGTTCCCGTAGCATTCGTGACCCAATCCCCCGCGCTGCCACGCCGCCCCGTTGCCAATCTGCGGTACTCCGGCTCGCGCTACCCCATGGAGGACGCCGATCTCGCCGCAAGATCCGCCGCACCGGAGTTGCCCCGACGCCGTCGCTCCAGATCTGCCACCACCGGAGTTCCTCGCTGCCTCCGTCCACGAGCCCCGATGACCCGTGCGCTGTCCCAACTCGTCGACGAGCCGCCCGTTGCCCGCTAGTCATAGCGTCGCCGTCCCGACGCCACCCCGTGCCGATCCCCGAAGCTCTGTCGCCGCGCCGCTGTCGCGCCGTCTCGCCGGACTAGCCACCAGCCCCTCTTTCCTTTTCTTTTTTTTAGAAAAAAAAAAAAAGAAAAAGCCAAAAATTAATTTAGGTAAATTTTGTTTTTCTGTTCTTTTATTTATGTATCTTTGGCTATTTTTTTTTTATTATTGTTGATATTTCATATTATTTCCTTTTAGTGTAACTATCCATTTTATGCAAAATTGAAATTGCACAATATGAAATTGCCTTGAAATTAGTGATTGTCAGTCCGATTTTCGTGCCCAAAATCCGACTCGCAATTACTTAAAAAAATCGCTAATCCAATCTCCCGCCCGAGATCCGATTCGTGATTTATGTGAAATTGGCCAACCCGATCTCATGCGCGAGATATGGTTCGTCAATTTGGGTATCAATATTGCTTGATTTGCTGTCGTGTCACTTAAGTTAATTTTCTTTTAAAAAAATAAAAAATGTAGGTTAGAATTAGGTTTATTTCTTGTTTTAGGGTTTACATATTTAGAATATGAATTTTATTTCGAATTTTCAAAAAATCAAAAATTCAAAAAAATCAAAAAATCAAAAATCAATTAATTTAGGTTGCTAGTTCTTTTTTAATTTGGATTGTATGTTTAATTACTTGGCAATTATTAATTTCGAAATTGAAAAAAAAAAGGAAAAAAAGGAAAAACAACAAAAAAATCATCATGCATATATCATGTAGAATTAGGTTCATGAAATGCACGTCATTTAATGATTATTGTTAGGTTCATTTAATTAAAAATTGCCCGTCATTAGACTAGGTCATTCAATAAATGCCGCGTGTCATATAGCTCGCATATTATTGCATGTTGCATATCATTTTAGTTGAAATAATTTTGTACGTCATTGCACGTCATCAGAATTAGGTCATTTTGGTTAATTCAGATTGCATACTTAATTATTGCATGTTCATTAAGAAATCACAAAATTTTTACTCATTCATATAGTTTAGGACATGCTCCCATGTCATATCATTTCATATTAGATTAGAAGCATTGCATTGCATATAGATTAGGTTCTCATTAAATAAAGTGAAAAAAAAAAAAGAAAAGAAATTGCCTCGTTAATTATAAATTATATCTAGGACTGTTGATGTGAATTCTGATCTAACAACGCAGATGCTTTCGTTGCTATGAGGTAAGTCCTGCAGTTTATTTACTGTTTTCCTTGGGTGTTAAATTGGTGGTTTGCGCACCCGCATGATCGCCTCACATATTAGGGAATTAGGTTTAAAATCAATTCAAGCTGCCTCGCAAAAGCATTTTTGAAAATAAAAGAATGGTACCGAAAGGGCGTTAGAGAAATCTAGCGTAATCAAGTTCCCGAACTTAAAATCTCTGGTTCGTAGGAGTAAAATAATCCTTCCATTATTTTACTTAGGTGTCTAATCGATCTACCATAAATAGATTAGTGGCGACTCCTAATTGAAAAATCATTTGCATGTTAAGAACTTGAACATAAGTCGCGAATTGATATGGGCTTGGGAGAGCCCGAGTTAAGTCTAGGCTTAACAATCCATTAGCCAAACTCTAGGTGGTACACCCGAAAAATTGATCGCGACAATACTGCTAGCCAAATTAGATTGGTCAACGACGGGCTACAAAAGGATAATTGCTTGTCTGTCCCCCGTTATTCATTGTTGTGGCATGAGTACAAGGTCACTACTATAAAAGAAAGACATACTACTTGAGTGGATTACACACCTCGGTGATTGTGAATTGCTCAAAACCGGTTAGTTCTCCATTCTACATCGATGTTTGTCCATGCATTAAGGGGTTGTATTCTTCCAACATATCATCGACTTGGAACTTGTATGCTTTGCTCAATCCAAAAGCACTGTATATTAGAGATTTTTGCACCATTCGCAGTTGGACGTGGGTATCATATTATTTTGGGGGTGACGAGCAGATAAATAGTAGCTTCTTCAACTACCAGCGTATCCATAATATCATGGCCGATGGATTTGATCTCAACTTTCGTTATTATCCACGGAAGACATTTTCGTTTTGCACCTTTGATATCTTCACCATCTATGGTAGTCAGATTTGCGGATCCAAGTACAACAAGTACACGGGCGGTAAGCATCAGTTGGCAATGAAATTTTACAGCAATATTGCATGATTCTGAGCACTCTTTCGATTGCTACTTTTTCTTCAAAACTGGAAAAAAAAAAAAAGAAAGATATTTGAAATCCAAGAAAATTATGTTGACTAAACATGTTAATTTACGGGAGAATTATCAAAAAAGTCCTAAACCTATTGCAATTATGCCGATTCAGTCATAAACTTTTTTTTTGGGCCAATTTAGTCCTAAACCTTTTACAATTGTGCCAATTCAGTCCATCCGACCAAAATTGGCTGGTCAACGCCGCGTGAACGCCGGCGGGGACGGTGGCCGGCGAACGCCTGATGTGGCAATTTTTTTAATTTTTTTTCGAATTTTCAATTCTTTTTAATTTTTTAATTCTTTTTTTTCCTTTTTTCCCCCTTCTTCTCCTTCCTCCGTCGGCCGACGCCGGCCGAGGTGAGGGCGGGCGAGGTCGGCCTCGCTGGCCACTAGCGAGGCTCGCCCCGCCGGCCACTAGCGAGGTGAGCCTCGCCCGGCGACGGCGAGGCAACCGTCACCAAACCGGGCGAGGCTCGGCCTCGCCGGATTCGGCAAGCTTGGCCCTCGCCGTGCTGCATGGTGTAGTTGAGGAACCCGTGGAGGAGCTCGATCTCGTCCTCATCGATGAGGCGTTGGAACAGGGGCTTGGCGACGGTCACGCCGAGGAGGGCCGCTTGAACTCGGAGGGGAGATCGTGTCGACGATCGGGGAACGGGGAGGCGGTGGGGGCAGCGATGACGACGGCACCCTCGCCGGCCACCGGCGAGGGTGAGGGTCGACCTCGCCCGGTGACCGAGGCGATGCCGCCTCGCTAGTGGCCGGTGAGGCTGACCTCGCCAACCTCACCTCGACCGGCACCGGTCGTCTAGAGGAAGGAGAAGAAGGGGAAAAAAAAGAATTCAAAAATTCAAAAAATATTTAAAAATTCAAAAAGAATTAAAAAGAATTAAAAATTGCCACATCAGCGTTCGCCAGCCAGCTATCCCCGGCCGGCATCCACGTCGCAACACCAGCCGGCCAATTTTGGTCGAATGGACTAAATTGGCACAATTGTAAAAAGTTTACGACTAAATTTGCCCAAAAAAAAAGTTTTGGACTGAATTAGTACAATTGCAATAGGTTTAGGACTTTTTTGGTAATACTCCCGTTAATTTACGTCAACATTTGTGTATTCGAAATCGGGAGTTTCGTGTTACGTATTAAAATCAAAGTGTAGGAGTTGCAAGATTTAAAAAAAAAAAAAAAAAAAAAAAAAAGTGACAGTGGAAGTCTCCCGGTACAAGATCCATTATCATTTGCCCGTATAAATGTGCCTAGATTATATTTCCTAACCACACAAGGGTTAGACTTTCAATGTGGAAAAAAAAAGGTGCAGCCACATGACTAGTTAATCGTTGGTCTAGATTTTTTATTTTTTAATTTTCTTAAATAATTCCTTAATTAGTTACTCAACTAATATTTCGAGAGACCCTCATTAACAAATTCCATTAAAAAAGGAAAATTCATGTATCGATAGGAGGAAGAAATTATTAACTAGAAATAAAAATCACTGTTTCCCTATGTTCTGTCGACCGCTAACAAAACAAAAGGAGTTTCTTGCATATGATTTTATTTTCATTCTTGCAATTGCATGCATCCCCCTTCGCATATTCTTTGGACACAATTCAACTTATACTTATTAGCTTGCTATTGCTATTACTCTGTTTCCTCGTGAGTTTTGTTTTCCATACTTCTTTTTCTTCGATTCCTTTTCACATCATTAGTTTCTTCTACAGGTGTCCTAGATGATATTGCAAATTTGACAACTTAGATTTTATATTACTACTAGGAAAGCCGCAATGATTTGTTCTTAAAGTGATTGAAAAAATACTTATTCTAATCTATCAAAATTTTCCTCAATGCAATTTTGTGCAGTAAAATTCGTAATTGGGATGCCATTTGTTGCATTTCTAATCTACAAGTGCAAAAGATGACACTCAGCAATGGACAAGAACATTGAAGAATTTTGCAAGCTCATAACAACTTCCTACCCATAAGGTACTCTTACTTGAATATTAAGAAGATCACTAGGAATTTTAAGCACAAACTGGGTGAAGGGAGGGTATGGTTTTGTGTACAAAGAACGCTAAAAAGCGGCAGCAAAGTGGCCATCAAGATTTTAAAGCAGTCCAAGGCTCATGGCCAAGATTTTATCAATGAAGTGGCTACTATTGGAAGAATTCATCATGTTAATTTGGTGCAACTCATCGGTTTTTTCTTCGAAGGCTCGAAACAAGCTCCGGTGTATGATTTCATGTCAAATGGATCTTTGGATAAGCACATTTTCATTGGTGAAGGTGATAAGTTTCTTGATTGCAAAAAATAGATGAGATCACTCTTGAGGTGGTGAGGGGGATTGAATACCTACACCGTGGATATGACATGCAAATACTACACTTTGATATCAAGTCTCACAACATTCTTTTAAACCAAAATTTCACTCCAAAAATCTCTGACTTTGGACTAGCAAAACTTTATTCTACTGATCATAGCATAGATTCATTGATTGTTGCAAGAGGAACCTTGGGATATATGACGCCTGAGTTGTTCTACAAAAATATTGGTAGTGTATCTTATAAAGTGGACATCTATAGCTTTGGGAAATAGAAGGAAGAATATAAATGCAAATACGGAATGCTCAAGCCAAATTTATTTTCCCTTGTGTGTGTACCATCAAGTCAATGAAGGAGAAAATGTTGGAATGGAAGAAGTTGCAGAAGAGGAAAGGGAGATGATAAAAAAGATGAAAATAGTTGCACTTTGGTGTATACAATCAAACCCTGACCATTAGCTTCCAATGAGCAAAGTCCTAAAAATGCTTGAAGGAGATATTGGGAAATTTCAAATGCCTCCAAAACCACTAATTTACTCACCGGATGAGCCAATCAACAATGATAAAGCCGAGATGGAACTAGAAATATTCTCAACTTCATTCGACACTCATATAATTTCCACTAGTTTTCTGTTCGGAGATAGCGATGATGTTTAAAGGCTCATGCATAGTTTGATTAGAAAAGTTTTGTGTATTTGTTGCATGTTCCGACAATCTAGTATTATGTTGGGAGGGACATGGGCTAGTTTAGCTCGATAGTCATTACTTTCGAGATTGGCTTTTTCTAGCTCTTAGGTTAATGTTGTGCTATTGTTTTTCATGTAGTTTTACTCTGGGAAAAGTACCAAATAGTCCTAAACTTTTTGTATTGATACCAATTCAGTCCTAAACTTTTCAATTGTACCAATTTAGTCCTAAACCTTTTTACATTGGTACCAATTCAGTCCATTTGGCTAATTTAAGCCGGAAATTGTCGACGTGGCTGCCGGCGGTCTTATGTGGCGCCACGTAGACAAATTTTATAATTTTTAGATTTTTAAAATTATTTTTTCTTTTTTTCCTTTTTGTCTCTTTTTTTCTTTTTCTCCTAACCCGTTGGCCGGCGAGGTTGCCGGAGGCTGGTTGGGGTGAGGGGCCCCGCGCCCTCGTCGGCCCGGCGAGGGCCGCCGCGCCTTGCCGGCCGGCGAGGGCGCGGCAGCCTCGCTCGTGGCGAGCAAGCGTGCGGCGGCCCTCGCCCGCCACGAGCGAGGGCATCGGGCCCTCGCCCAAATCCAGGCCGGGCGTCGGCCCCCGCCCGGATCCGGGCGAGGGCCGATGCCCTCCCCTTGGCCGACGAGGGCCCGATGCCCTCGCTCGTGGCGGGCGAGGGTGCGGCATGGCGAGGGCCGCCGCACCCTCGCCCGCCACGAGCGAGGGCTGCCGTGCCCTCGCCCGGATCTAGGTGGGGCCGACCCTCGCCGTGGCCGGTGAGGGCGCGGGGCCCCTCGCCCGACCAGCTGTGGCCGGCGACCTTGCCGGCCAACGGGTTAGGGAAAAAAAAAAAAAAAGAGAAAAAAAGGAAAAAAAGAAAAAAAATAATTTTAAAAATCTGAAAAATTATAAAAAATTATAAAATTTGTCTACGTGGTGCCACATAAGACCACCGGTGGCCACGTCAGCAATTTCCGACTTAAATTAGCCGGATGGACTGAATTGGTACCAATGGAAAAAGGTTTAGGACTAGATTGGTCTAATTGAAAAGTTTAGGACTGAATTGGTACCAATACAAAATGTTTAGAACTATTTTGGTACTTTTCCGTTTACTCTCATAAATTACTCTCTTCCATACTCGTTCAAAAGGATAAACAAATTGGTAAGAGAGCAAGGACAGAAACAGTCGAGGAAGGCGACGGACATTGAGAATTTTCCTCCCTCATTACATGATTTAGGTTAATGCCAATTGAAAAGCTAATGTTAACAAGCGATCTTGCTACTTAACGTGCTACTGCCGGCACATAATTTCTCGATATCAAGAACTGCTAATTTTAGCTTATGAATTCTTTTTAGAGAAAATATCCATGTATACATTTTATAAAATATATATTATTTGTCTGTAAGAGAAACAACTCTCTTCAACATGGAAAGGTCTTACATGAAACAGTTCGATGAAGTTCATGTTTGAAAGAACTCGTATTCCTTTTTAAAAAACATGAAATTTACTGGTAAGTAATTCTATTAAGTGTTCTCAAAATTCTATGAAGTTTTCTTCTTCTTTTTTTATTTATTTTTATCAGGCCATGTTTTATTAGTTTAACTTGATAAACCTTTTCATCTCCCATGTCTGATTAACAAAAACTTCATTTGACATAGAATTTAGTGGGGATTACTTTTGACTTCACCATAATTTAATATATCTCATAACTAAACACATTTTGACCACTAAGAAAGCCGTGTCTATGTGGAGTCCATATAACACTTTCTTTAGCTTGGAATCTTGATGGTTGATGAGACGTATGTGTAGCTTCACATAACACATTTTCTTAAGCTTGGACCCTCATTCGGTAATGCATAACTTCTGAATGCTTGCCCGACTGAATCGATCACCATCAATGTTATGACTGGGAAGAAGACATGTAAAACCCTGTTGAACGTGCGTCGGAATGTATTTGGACGGGTATTCCCAAACTCAGAACCCGATTCGCATATTAATCATCAACTTTTTTTCTTTAAAATTTTTTTCGATGTTATGCTCGATCGTGTTATCGTTTTGCTTTGCGTATAATTGCGAGTGTTGTAAATCACTCCTTTTTCCTCGATTGACTCTCAGATCGCAGAGCACTTTTTATTTATGGTTATTGCATCTAGAAGTCACTCAGCATTTGGCTCCCCGGAATTCAAATTCCTTAAAACCCATGGGCAAAAAAAAAAAAAAAAAAAAAATTGTTTTCTTGCAATTGATTTACTTGCCGAAAATTGATTTTTTTTTGAGAAATTATTGATGGGGCTATTAGTTACGTTAGCTCTAATCCAAAAGATCAAAAAATAAGGAACAATTACAGTGCAAGTCCTAAAACTTTTCATGGTAATGAACTTGAGTTTTAAAACTTTTATTTTCGTGCATTTAAGTCTTAAAAACTACCAATTTTGATGCACTCAAGCCCTTCTTGTCGACAGGTAAGTTTTAAGAGGCAAAAATGCCGCGTGGTCTTTTTTTTTTTTTTTTTTTAATCCTACACTACTGTTAATAAAAAAAATAACTCGCAAGTTACAAAGTGATCACAATTTTTACCGTCATTTCTTAGCCTGACGGCCTACTAATATCTATTAAAATTTTCAGGTTGTCAATGAGCCACGAGGAGAACATATCTTTACAAAGACTGCTCCAGAATTTATCTAAAGACGATAGAATGATAAGCTAGGCGAAATGATAAACAATGGTTACAAACCAACCTTATGAGTGGCTTGTATGGGACATTTGATTTTTAACACAAATCTTACGGCGAGCTCGTGCGAATTATTGCTTATTAGTCGGTAACATGGCCTTGTTAGATGGGAAGGGTTTCAAGGAAAACGTATCAGTTTACGGGATCCGCATCTTAGCATACTTTTTACCTAGTTTCGTTTCGTCTTTGTCCGATAGTCCCTGGCAAATATGGATCTGGGACGAGGTGGACGGAACCACGTACGTGATGAGTTCTGTCATCATTTCTCAATATCGTCTTCACGTCGATTGGCGTGGCCACTTGGTCCAATTTCGAAGAGAACCAGCAAAACATCCTTAAAGTCTATAGCGGTGGTCATGGACATGAGATCCCTGAACACGAGAAAGATTCAGAGGCTACAAAACAATTCATCTACAGGTGATGTCGTCTCA
Source organism: Eucalyptus tenuipes (assembly GCA_014182365.1). Taxonomy (NCBI): domain Eukaryota; kingdom Viridiplantae; phylum Streptophyta; class Magnoliopsida; order Myrtales; family Myrtaceae; genus Eucalyptus; species Eucalyptus tenuipes. Next base: position 2,291,227 of record CM024547.1, on the reverse strand, counting down.
TTAGCACCTGAGGTATTATAAGATGAGAGTGGTCTTGTTTAATCAAAGGATGTCTAAAATTATTCGCGTCATCATGTGCTTCACGGAATTGCATGTTCTTTGCTAGTGCAAGCAACGTCCCTGATTTTTTTTTTCTTGGTCACAAAAGATCCTGAAGTCGAAAAATTGAATAAGGCAACAATTTTGTTGCTTGTTAGATAAATCCACTGGTTTGTGTCTTTTCGATAGAAATAAATGTCCAAGAATGGAAATAATTCTCTTTCTTATCCGTAATGATTTCTTATATGTTTTCGACACTCGAATAGATTGAAATCACGATGCACTAATCCGCTGATGGTATTGAGCAGGTATTTTTGGTTTTGCACTGTCGATAGACTGAAGATTTAAGAGCCTAAAGAGTGCAATTATGAATCGACCGACATTCTTTTCGAGATCCTGAAACTGAATATTTGTTGGGTTCAACGTGGCTTTGTGAAGCAGACCTTGCTTGACTCTAACCATTGAAATGGTTGACTCCGGCTTGACTTGAGTTGCCCGCCGAACCGCATTGATTATTTACCCAGTATTCAGATCAAATGGTCGAGATTCAGTGGGTTGCCCACCGTGTCACGGGCATGATGCTCCTAGAAATAAACACTTATAAGTAGTGATGAACATCTGTCTATTGTTGGTAAATCACTATAAAGCCAAGAAGAAGAAGGCAATCACATTTGCCACGGATTTACCACTCGGGGCATCATGCTTCAAAGCACCAAAGAGATGCTCAAGACTCACAAATCTTTTAGGCGAATAGTTAGTATATTAGTACAGTTTCAAGCGGTGAACGTTAAGTAGATTCTTAGAATGTATTCATTAGATTTTTAAATATCTTTCGAGAATGAGAAAATAACTGTTCAATTAACGTAATATTTATGTGCTAGTAGAAACATATATAAATTCTTTTCTTTTTTCTGTTCAATTTACATGTATTTTTTACAACATGATAATTCCTATGTTTAGCATTTTTAACAAGTGTCATGGAGATTACGCGCTAATGTGTTCTATCATTGTTACACCCTTTTCTTAGTTCAAAATCAATGGCCGTGGAAGACACGATAAATGTTTTGCAACTTATTGCGAGAAGTTTCTCGTGGGCTTCCAAAAAGCCAGTGTAATGATTCTTCACGTTTTCTTACTTTTGAACTCTCTTTTGCGCAAAGTTCAATAAAGTAAAGAGGCCACCCGAAAGCAAGTTTCTTTATTGCTTCCAAAAAGCAAGTCCATAGATTCTTCATGTTTTCTTACTTTCGAACTCTCCTTTTTACGCGAAACACGAACACATTTCTCCTTAGTTAGCAATTCAATCAACCTCCCACCGCTAATCTATTTTCATAGCCAAATCGGAGTTTTCTTGCATATCTATATTTAATTTTTTAGTGAATTGATTAGAGTTAATTAGATGTGCAAATCAAAAGAAATATGTCACTTGTGTGAAGCGATCACACCAATATTGCTCATTAATCTCCAATTCATATGAAAAACTACCAGGTTTACTTTTATCTTCAATGATATTTAAAGTATTTGTCCGTTCTGATTATCCCTCATATTGTGTCCCGTCATCATTATAGTGACAACTTTTAATAAAGAAAATGTGAAGCCTTTATGTGATTTAGAAAGTCATTTGGATCCACCGTTGCTTCAAATTCTCATGCATTATATCACATGGGATACATCTCTTATATATATTTCATGAAATAATTGGACCATGTAAACAATTGAATTATGTTTGAAGTTTGTGACTGGATTTAGCAAGCATGGAGTACGTATAAAGTGATTAAGTGCTGACAACCGAACAGAAAAAGGTTCATATAAGAAGGAGAAGTAGAAGTTTTGAGGCAAGCTAGTTTTTCTTTTTTTGTCTTCTGCCTCTAAAACTATACATCAATTTTTCCTTTGATGATGACCCGGGGGTGAACAAAGAAAATGGAAGAAGAAGGGACGAGGAAATAAACGAAGAAGAAATTAATAAGGTAGATGTGTATCAGAAGCCAAGTGATTGGGAGGGGAAAACACAAAGAGAGAGAGAGAGAGAGAGAGAGAGATGAATTTGTTTTTGATGGGATGTGGTGTGCAGCCAACAATCACGTGGAGACAGTGGAAGAACGGTGGCGATTAAAAGTGGAGAAAGATAAAAAAATGTGAAAGATCCTTTGAATTCTTCATGGGTGTAAATTTTCTAGATGAAGTGTATGTATTCGTGATTAACGCGGGTCTCAAATAGCGATGGCCACCGACCATTCCTGTAATGATGGAGCCTCAGTTTGGGTCCACCCCTTTAATTTCTTGACTGTCATCCATTTGTTGCGTTGACTGACTTGGGCTTTTCTACAGGACAAGGCGACGACTAAGTCTCCAATCAAATGAGGATTGTCCCATCTCTTTTCTATCTTTTTAAGTTGCGCCTCTCCACGCACAACAAACATCTTCGCCCAAATACCCAAAGAGACTTGATCGGTGCTCTCGGCTCCATGAATATCTTTCAAGTGTTGTCACTCAGTCTTATTCTATTTCTAGCAACGACTAGTAATGTTGAGCCGAGTAATCGACGGAGCGTTTCTTCCTGTGGCGACATTCACAATATAAGCTACCCGTTTCTACTAACGAGTAACCCAAAGAGAGGGACGTTTGAGTTGGCTTGTCAAGATAATCGCACTGTTAGGTTCGGGCTTATTAACCGATACTATGTGAAGTCTATCAATTATTCCGCTCGCCAAATTGGATTGGTCGACGATGGGCTGCAAAAGAGTAACTGCTTGTCTCTCCCTCGTCATTCATTGTCGGGGGCACAATCAGAGGCCATAGTACGTTGGTCATTGTAAACTGTTCAAAGCCGGTTAGTTCTCCATCCTACATCTCTACTAATCCATGCATTAAGGGGTCGCACTCTTCCATCTGGTCATCGAATTGGAACTTGTATGTATTGCTCAATCCACATGCATCAGATGTTAGGGATTTTTGCAACATTAGCGGATGGGCATGGACAGATTATTTTGGGCTTGGAGAACAGATTAACAGTAGCTCCTACAACTACGAGCTAATCCATAGCATCATGGCCGATGGATTTGTTTCCAACTACAGCGGTCCATCTGCGTGGAAGCAAACTTCCTTTTGCTACTTTGATTTGTATGGCTACTTTCATTTCTACAAGTACTTCTATTCCAATCGCTTATACAATTCGTTCTCAGCTGAGGTTTGCGGATCCAAGTACTACAAAGGCAGTAAGTATCTATCGGCAATGAAATTTCACTGTAATTTTGTACGATTCTGTGCATTTTATTTATTTATTTATTCAGTACACTCTTTTTCTTGCTACTTTTTCTTCGAAATTGGAAAATGAAAGGAATATCTAATACCAGAGAAAATCATGAAAAAAAAAATATACATGATAGTGTACGTCAATGTATACATGTGTTTAGATTATAATTTCTTTGCACAGAAGGGCTAAATCTCCCACCGTAATTAAATAAATAAATGAAAAGAAAACGGATTCTTGTGCGACTAATCACGTGACTAGTTTTTGGTTGGCATTGAATTTACTTTTGTTATTTTCTTAATTAGTTATTTAGTTAGTCACTTAACTAATAATCCAAGAGACACTTGTCAACAATCCTTAAAAAATTGTGGTCATGTATCGATCGGAGGAACAAAAGTATCATTAAAAATGAAAAGCAATGTCTCTCTAGATTTGTTGACCAAAAATAAAGCAAAAGGAGATTTGTTATTTTTATTTTTTTTATCATCTATCATCTACGTGAAAAATGACACTTAATATTTCCATTAATTGCAAAAGTACGCATCCCGTTTCCCATATTCTTTTCGACAAAATTCAACTTGTACCCAGTAGCTTGCTACTACTCCGTTTCCTCGTGACTTTTGCTTTCCAAACTTCTTTTCCTTCAATTCCTTTTCACGACATTCATTCTTTCCACAGGTGTCCTCGATGATATTGCATTTTGGACTACTTGGGATTTTACATTACTATTAGGTAAGCCGCAATTATTTATTCTTACAATAATTATGCAAAAAAAAAAAATATATTCTGACCTATCAAAATTTTCTTTAGTGTCTTTCTGTATAGCGAAGTTCATAATTGGGATGCCATTTGTGACAATATTTCTGATCTACAAGTATAAAAGAAGGCACTTAGCAATGGACAAGAACATCGAAGAATTTTTGCAAGCTCATAACAACTTTTTGCCCATAAGGTACTCTTACTTGAATATTAAGAAGATCACCGGAAATTTTAAGCACAAACTAGGTGAAGGGGGATATGGTTCTGTATACAAAGGAAAGCTCAAAAGCGGCAACGAAGTAGCCATCAAGATTCTGAAGCAGTCCAAGGCCCATGGCCAAGATTTTATCAGTGAAGTGGCTACTATTGGAAGAATCCACCATGTTAATGTAGTGCAACTCATTGGATTTTGCTTTGAAGGCTCGAAACAAGCTCTCATGTATGATTTCATAGCAAATGGATCTTTGGATAAGCATATTTTCACTAAGGAAGGTGATAAGCTTGAATATCGGAAAATATATGAGATTGCTCTTGGGGTTGCGAGGGGGATCCAATACCTACATCGGGGTGTGACATGCAAATACTACACTTTGATATCAAGCCTCACAACATTCTTTTAGACAAGAATTTCACTCCGAAAGTTTCTGACTTTGGACCCGCGAAACTTTATCCCATTGGTCATAGCATAGTCTCATTAACTGCTGCAAGAGGGATGTTGGGATATATGGCGCCTGAGCTGTTCTACAAGAACATCGGTGGTGTATCTTATAAAGCAGACGTCTATAGCTTTGGAATGTTGCTCATGGAAATGGCTGGCAGAAGGAGAAATATAAATGCAAATGCAGAACATTCAAGCGAATCATATTTTCCACTGTGGGTGTACGACCAAGTAAATGAAGGAAAAAGTGTTGAAATGGAAAAAGTGGAAGAGGAAAGGAAGGTGATAAAAAAGATGATAATAGTTGCTCTTTGGTGTATACAATTAAACCCTAACCATCGGCCTTCAATGAACAAAGTCTTAGAAATGCTTGAAGGAGATATTGCTAATATTCAGATGCCTCCAAACCACTTATTTACCCACCAGATGAGCCAGTAAACTATGACAAAGCCAAGATGGAACTAGAAACATTATCAACTTCATCAAGCACTCCAATATTTTCCGCTAGTTTTCCTTTTGGAGAGAGCAATGTTGTATAGAGAACCATCCATAAGTTGATTAGAAAAGCTTTGTGTATCTGTTATATGTCCCAGCAATCTAGATTGTCTATGTTGTGTATGGGGATACTTGAGCTAGTTTAGCTCGACAGTTATTACCTTCGAGATTGTCTTCTTCTAGCTGTTATGTTCATGTTGGGTTATTGTATTTCATTTAGTTGTACTCTCTTGCATCATCCTTCCAAGGGATGAACAATAATAACTTGCGATCTTGCTACTTAATGTGCTACTACCGGCATGTGATTTCTCAAAATCAACGTCCTATGAATTCATTTTAAGAGATTTTACAAAGTAGTCACATCTGTTTATGCGAGAAACAAATTTTATCAAAATGGAAATGAAGAAGGCCCTAGATCAAACAATTCAATGAAGTCTATATTTGAAAGAACTCAAATTCCATTTTGAAGTTAACACAAAATTATTGACAAGTAATTTTATGAAGTTTAGAACTCAAATTCCATTTTGAAGTTAACACGAAATTATTGACAAGTAATTTTATGAAGTTTACTTTGTTTCTTCATATATTAGGCCATGTTTTTTCTGTTTAACTTTATAATTTTTTTGAGGGAAAGTGTCAAAAAAGTGCAAAACCTATTGCATTAGTATCAATTTAGTCATAAACCTTTTGACGTAATACCATTCAGTCATTCTAGTTAATTTAAGCAAGAGTTTGCTTATGTGGATGCTAGCCGACTTACGTGACACCACCGATGGCGACGTAGACAAATTTTAATAATATTTTCACCTTTCTTCTTCCTTTGGGGGGTGGCCAACTATGGCAAGGTGAGCTGGCCTCACTTGGGCGAGGGTTGCCGTCGCTCACCATAGGCGAGGCCACCTGGCGACCTCGCCAGATTTGGCAAGTGGAGCCCTCACCAAGGCTTGTCGTCACCTACCTGGTGAGGGTTGGCCTCGCCTAGGCCAATGGCAAGGTTGACCCTTCCCCAGCCACTAGGCAGCCTCACCCGTGGTAGGCGATGACGACCCTCTCCTAGGAGAGGCCAACTCACCCCGCCATGGCCGGTTGTCGGCTTTTGTCTATGGCCAATGGCCGGTCATGGGCAAAAGGAAGTAGAAAGGCAAAAATTAAAATTAAAAATTAAAAAATGTTAACGATAGTGCTGGCGATGCTGCATAAGCCAGCTAACCTTGACTAGCATCCACATCAACAAAATCCGGCCAAAATCAGTTGGAAGAACTGAATTGACACTAAATCAAAAGGTTCAGGATTAAATTGGCACTAATGAAAAGATTTATGATTAAATTGGCACAAATACAATAGATTTAGGACTTTTTTGACACTTTTCCTAACTTTTTTCATCTACCCTATTTGATTAACAAAAGAGTCATTTGATTTATAATTTAGCGTGGATTACTTTTAACTTCACTAAAATTTGATATACCATCTTGTTCATTAGGAAAACCATGTCCATGTGTGGTCCATGTTGTAACCCTTCTTAAGCTTGGACGCTAGATGGGACGTATGTGTAGGTTCATATAATAACCTTCTTCGGGAAGCGTACTCTATATGTTTTTTTTTTTTTTGTTGGTAAGGAGCGTACTCTATATGTTCCTCCTAGGTGAATTCTAAATAATCCAGTTACTAATCAATTTAATTAAATCACTTGTTTTCCGAAGAATATTCACCAAAGAGGGCTGCGAACGACACATGCTACCTTATATATACTTGCGAGTGTCCTCTTTCACTCCGGTATGAATCCCCTCTTCTTTCCTCGCATCACACTCAGTCCGCAAGTAGTTTAAACTTTTTATTGGTGGCTATTGCATTTAGATGTCACTCAGCATTTGACTCGCCGGAATGCAACTTTTTATTCCCCAATCACAAGAAATTTTTATTATCTCGCAATAGATTTACTTTGACCGGAGATCGATAAACTTTTTGAGAAAATATTGAAGGGCCTATCATATGGTCTTCAAGGTTACGTATATGAAAGTATATTAATGGTAGGTACATCAAACTTCAGTACATTTGTAGGCAGAGGTAAATTTTTAGTGACCCAAATGCAAATTGTCCTTAAGTATAATAGTAGCATCCAATTAAATTGATAACAAATGATATGCAATACTTAATATATTCTTATGTTTTATGCTAATCTATTTTGCATTCTCTCCGCAGCATAGTTAATCATAACACAATTCTTACTCGGAGCACCATATGTGTTGATATTTCTAATTCATAAGTGGAGCAGAAGGCACTTAGCTATGACCTAAAAGATCGTAGACTTTCTACGGCCACTTCACAAGTCAGGTCAAACCCACTTTCCTTTGAGTTACTCGTCGGTCGAAACATATAGCTTATATTACGAATGTCACCATAGGAAGAAGCGCTCCATCGATTACTCGGCTCGACATTACTAGTCATTCCTAGAAATAGAACAAGAAACTTGATAGATATGCATGGCGCTGAGAGCATTGATCATGTCTCTTTTGGTCTTTGGGCGAAGATGTTTGGTGTGCGTGGAGAAGAGGCACAGCTTAAAAAGATTGAAAAGAGATGGAACGATCTTGTTTGATTAGAGACTTAGCGGTCGCCTTGTCCTGTAGAAAAGCCCAGGTCAGTCAACGTAACAAATGGATGCCTGTCATGAAATTAAAGGGGTGGACCCAAACTGAGGTTCCATTATTAGAGAAACGGTCGGTGGCCATCGCTATTTAAGACCCCCTTTAATCACGTATACAGACAGTGCATCTAGAATATTTACACCCACAGAGAATTCGAAGGATCTTTCACATTTTTTATCCTTCTTTCTCCACTTCTAATCGCCACCGTTCTTACAATGTCTCCGGGTGATGGTTGGGTGCACACCACATCCCATCACCAAACAAATATATATATATATATATATATATATATATATATATATATATATATATCTTTCTCTCTCCCCCGCCTAATCACTTGGCTTCTGATGCACAAACAAATTCCATTAGCAGTCGGTTGAGAAACTTTACCATTTAAGGTAGCTAATGTTGCAGTGGGTATTTCACCCACCTCATGTCACCCCAGGCGAGCCCCGTAATCGGTATGCAGTCCAGAAGTAGTCTGATTGCTCAAGCGTGGTGTTTACCTTCATCACCCATGAGCCCCCTAATTCCTAATCTATTTTTTACTAGCTGACTGAGAAGCTAGGGAGGCAAGTACAGGGTCACCCACCCCAAGGCGGTTCTCCCGCCTTTACCTCCATGAGCAGTTTAAAGACCTGCATATCTCCTTAATTTCTACTTCGTTTTTTTCCTCGTCCCTTCTTCTTCCATCTTCTTTCTTCATCCTCGGGTCACGATCAAAGGAAAAAATTGATGTATAGTTTTAGAGGCAAAAGATCAAAACTAAAAACTAGCTTGCATCAAAACTACTACTTCTCCTTCTTATTTGAACCTTTTCTGTTTGGTCGTTGACACTTAATCACTTTATATACTCCATACTTGCTAAATAAAGTCATGAACTTCAAACATAATTCAATTATTCACATGGTCCAATCATTTCATGAATTATATATATACACGAGAGATGTTTCCCATGTGATGTAATGCACGAGAATTTGAAGCAACAGTGGATCCTCCTAATGACTTTCTAAATCACAGTCTTTACGTTTTCTTTATTAAAAGTTTTGTTGCTAATGATGATGGGATGGATACGAGGAATAACTTTCTCAGCTAGAATTAGAAGGGACAAATACTTTAGATATTATTGAAGACAAAAGTAACCCCGATAGCATTTCATGCGGATTGAAGATTAGCGTGCAATATTAGTGCGATCTCTTCACACCAATGACATCTCTCTTTTGATCTGCCATTCTAATTAACTCTAACCAATTTGTTAAAAATTAAATATAGATATGCAAAAAAACTTTGATTTGGCTATGAAAATAGATTAGCGGCGTGAGGTTGATTAAGCTGCTAACTAAGGAGAATCGTCGTCGTGTTTTGCGCAAAAGGGAGAGTTCAAAAGTAAGAAAACATGAAGAATCTATAGACTTGCTTTTTGGAAGCAATAAGGAGACATGCTTTCGGGCGGCCTCTTTACTTTATTGAATTTTGCGCAAGAGAGAGTTTAAAGGTAAGAAAACGTGAAAGCCCACGAGAAAATTCTCGCGTTCAGATTGAATAAGTCGCAAGACATTCATCGTGTCTCACACGGCCATTGACTTTGAACTAAGAAAAGGATGTGACATTGAAACTTCTCGCGTTCAAATTGAATAAGTTGCAAGACATTTGTCGTGTCTTACACGGTCATTGATTTTGAACTAAGAAAAGGGTATAACATTGATAGAATCACATTAGCGCGTGATCTCCATGACACTTGTTGAAAATGCTGAAAATAGCAACTGTCATTTTGTGAAAAATACATGTGTATTGAACAAAAAAAAAGGAATTATATATGTTCCTACTAGCCCGTAAATATTACCTTAATCGAACGGCTATTTTGTCATTTTCAAAAGATATTTAAAAATCTAATGAATTCGTTCGGAGAACCTTTTTAATGTCTACCACTTGAAACTGTACTGATATACCAACTATTTGCCTAAAAGATAGTTAAAGCGAGGTCATATTTCCCTTTGTCAGTCTTGAGCATCTCTTTGGTGGTTTGAGGCATGGTGCTCTGAGTGGTAAATCCGTTGCAAATGTGATTGTACTTCTTGTTGGCTTTGCAGTGATATACCAACAATAGACAGATGTTCATCACGACTTAATGAGTGTTTATCATTGGAAGCATCGTACCCGTGACACAGTGGCAACCCATTGAATCTTGTCCGTTCAATCTGAACTCCCGGTAAACAATCAAATGCGGTTCGGTGGGCAACTCATGTAAGCCGGAGTCAACCATTTCAATGGTTACAATCGAGCAACATATCATGGACACATTCTGAATACATTATCTAATTGATTATACGACTTATTCACTGAAATGAAGTCGGCCAAAGAAATTTGGAACGCACTAGAATTCAAGTACAAAGCAGAGAAGCAAGGTACCAATAAATATTTAAATGCAAAGTATTTTGATTCCAAATTAATTGATACCAAACCCTTGTTGGACCAAGTCCATGAGTTGCAAGGGTTAGTAAATAAAATTCGCGCTCTCAAGATTGATAATCCAGAACTTTTCAAGTTGGAGCAATTATTGCAAAATCGCCTCTGAGTTGGAAAGACTAGAAGAATGGTGGCGATTAAAAGTGGAGAAAGAAGGATAAAAAAAATGTGAAAGATCCTTCGAATTCTCTGTGGGTGTAAATTTTTCTTGATGCACTCTCTGTATACGTGATTAAAGGGGGTCTTGAATAGCGATGGCCACCGACCGTTTCTCTAATAATGGGACATCAGTTTGGGTCCACCCCTTTAATTTCTTGACAGGCATCCATTTGTTACGTTGACTGACCTGGATTTTTCTACAGGACAAGGCGACCGCTAAATCTCTAATCAAACAAGATCGTCCCATCTCTTTTCAATCTTTTTAACCTGTGCCTCTTCTCCACGCATGCCAAACATCTTCGCCCAAAGACCAAAAGAGACATCTCTCGGCTCCTTGCATATCTATCAAGTGTTGCTGCTCGTTCTTGTTCTATTTTTAGGAATGACTAGTAATGTCGAGCTGAGAAATCGATGGAGCGCTTCTTCCTATGGTGACGTTCATAATATAAGCTACCCGTTTCGACTGATGAGCAATTCAAAGGGAAGTGGGTTCAACCTGACTTGTGAAGATAATCACACTATTTGATACTTTTTTTTTATGGTCGATACTATGTGCATTCTATCAATTATTCCTCTAGCCAAATCAAATTGGGCCAAATCAAATTGGTCAAGACTGGCTGTAAAAGGATAATTGCTCATCTCTCCCTTGTGATTCAAGGCGGCCCAACCGATACTACAACCAAGGTGTCACGCCCGAACCTCGAGCACACGCACAACCCTCGGTGGTTGATAGAATTACGCGACGTTCCCAGGACTCGTCGCCGACCCTTTTTATTTTATTGCACATGCGGAAGCGAATTAACTAATCCCCTGACAACAACATACATGGGATAGAAAAGTAGGACAACCAGTTTCGAATCAAATACACTTTTATTAACACTTTAAGCTTATACATAAGGTCTATGTCATAAAGAACTACTGAGCCACCTATGCTTCTGACCCTTCTGCTTCAAGCTTTTGGCTCTTCACACTAGGGACCTGAAAATGGTTATTCAATAACCAGTGAGATATAAATCTCAGCGAGTTCCACCCCTAAGCCCCGGTTAGTACACCAACTCAACCCAGGGTATCTATCCAGAACTACCCCACCACAAGCAACAACTAACAGTCGATTCGCATACAACCTTACCCGGTATGCCATACCATGCACGTTATAATTTAGCACGACACACGCAATGCACATGGCCATTAGATGATGCAGTTCACCAAACACATACGATTCGCATCACAAGCGATCTCACTGGCCATTGCCACACTCGCACGTCATCGATTCATGCGTGTGTGCCATAAACGATGTGATTCACTCACGTATATAATTAATGCATATAACAATTTCACACACCAATGCATCAATTCAGATCGAGTCATCGATCAATCGACTCAGTTGATTACATGTCATTATAACCATTCCCCGGTCATCTCAATCAATACTATCTATGAGTCCGACCATAGTCCAGGACTGCTCACTCGAGCCGATATATAGATAGTATAGCTCACCGAAAAGCCGCCGCAATATCAATATAGTATACTATAGCTCACCGTAAGCTGCCGCAAATATCAATATAGTATACTATAGCTCACGAAAGCCGCCGCAATATATAATAGCTCGCCAGAAGCTGTAGCATATATAATAGCTCGCCAGAAGCTGTAGCTAATAGATAATATAATAGCTCACCAGAAGCTGTAGCTAATAGATAATATAATAGCTCACCAGAAGCTGTAGCTGATAGATAATATAATAGCTCGCCAAAAGCTGTTAGCCATACTTTCATAGTATGCTGAAAATACTCATTTAATCAAATCACCATTCTTATCATTCCTGATAAAGATACTCGTGTGTGGGTACACGGTCGGCCTTAGCCAAAATACAATATTTTTCTTTTAGAAAATCCCACTATTTAATTGTTCACCAAAATATTTTTGGCGCTGTCAACCGACGCCCGGTTATTTTTCAATTAATTACTGAAATTAATAAATTTTGGGATAAATACCCAAAATTACAAATCACACTCAATTCATGCAGATGCCCATGCATTTACACATCCATTCACTTCATAAAATCAACACACATGAATTTAGACAACTTTTCGCATTCTGGATGAACAGTGCTTTTGTGAACAGTGCTCGTGAACAGTAACTCATGAACATTACCTCGTGAACAGTAAATCGTGAATAGTGTCGAGTGAACAGTAAATTCCCAGAATTCAATAAATAATAAATTATATTCAGAAATCATTAAGGGTGCGTTTGTTTGTGTTTCATTCTTTTTTGTTCCAGAACGAAATAGAAAAAACTATTTACATTAGGGAACAGTTTTTAAACAAAAGAACGCGTTTGGTAAACTTATTCCGAAATAAAAAAGAACGAGAAACATGTTTGGTAAATTTTGTGTTCTTTTTTTGTTTCTTTTAATTTTTTAATATTTTTATTTAATTTTTATTTTTTCTTTCTTTTTCTTTTTTTCTTCTTTTGGCCGGTTCTCGGCCTCGGCCATGGCGGCGCGGCCGTGACGAGGGCCGGCGGCCTCGCCCGGCCACGCCACGGCGAGGCTCGCGGCCCCCGAGGCCGAGCCTCGCCGTGGTTGGGCGAGGCTCGGCCTCGCCTTGGTTGGGCGAGCTCGGGCTCGCCCAGATCCGGCGCGGCCGAGCTCGCCCAGCCACCGGGGCGAGGCCGGGCGGTGGCCCGGCGAGGCCGAGCCTCGCCGGTGGCGGGCGAGCTCGGCCTCGCCGGATCCTGGCGAGCCCGAGCTCGCCCAGCCTCGCCCCGCGCCTCGAGGCTCGGCGAGCTCGGGCTCGCCCAGATCCGGCGAGGCCGAGCTCGCCCAGCCAAGGGGAGGCCGAGCCTCGCCGGGGCCGGCGACGCTCGGCCTCGCCGGGGCCGGCGGCGCTCGGCGAGGTCGCCGGCCCCGACGGCCGGTCGTCGGCCATGGCCAAAGAAAAAAAGAAGAAGAAGAAGAAGAAGAAGAAGAGAAAAGAGTGGAGAGAGAAAATTTGTTCCCAAAAGTTGTTAGAAACAAGAAACAACTTTTTTTTTGTTTCTTGTTTACGTTCTTTTTTTTTGTTAGGGAACAAAAAAATAGATTTGGAACAAAAACGCAAACAAACGCGTTTACATTCTTTTTTGTTCGGGAACAAAAACAGAATTTTGTTCAAAAACAGAAACAAGGAATACAAACAAACAGGCCCTAAAACAACAATTAAATTAAGGAAATCAATCAATTAAGATAAACATGCTTAATTAACCACATAAGCATCATTAAGCTAATAAAGTAAGATTAAGCTAAACTAATCTTAGCCATTAATCTAACCACCTATCTTAGGACTAATATAACTTAATTAAATCACCTAAACTAGAATTAAAAATAACTAAACCAACCCTAAGCCAGTTTAGGCACTAAACGAAGGATTAGGAGCTAAACTCACCCGTTAAGCGGGTCGGAGGCATCGACGCGGCGGCGACAACGGTGGCTACGCACCGGGACCTCTACAACGATGATCCAATGCGGTCCCAAGCTCAACACAGCAACCACAGCTAGGACTCCCACTGAAAACACTGAAAAACAGCCCTGCCGGAGGAGAAACTGAGTTGAACGGCTTGGCCGGAGCTCCGGCGAGGGGGTTGGTCGACAACCGGAGGCTCCTGGGGGTCTTGGGGATCTTGTGGGTGACTGGGATGGGCAAAGGAAGGGCTGGAATGGGAGAAAACGGGCTGCAAAGTCGAAACAGTCCAGGCTGCAGGCGGACCGACGGACCGGCGACCGGCGGCTTGCGACGGCCGTACAGGACGGAAGACGGCTCCGTTCGTGACGAAATCAGGCTCGTTGGAACGGTATGTCTCTCACGGTCACGGTGATAGGTGGCTCGTTCTCTGATTCAACCGGGAGGACCACTTTTGACTCGATTCTTCACCGAAGGGTCAGCTGGAACAGAAACTGGAGGAAGAGGAAAATGGAGGAGAGAGAAGCTGCGACCGTTGGGAGGCCGAATGGGGGAGAGAGAAAGATGTGAGGGCTAGTGTCACACCTCATTAAGCCCCTCACATGCTTGCTTCAAGTCCCCATGCATGACATCACCTTCTCTCTCTTCTTTTGCCTTATCCACAAGCTTTTAGGGGCAATTTGGTCATTTCACCTTGCACAATTACCATTCTGTCCTTGGGCTGAAATTGGTGGATGGGCCTAAGGATTGGGCTCGGCCATGAATAGGAATGGGCTTGGAAATTGATTGGGCTTGATTGGGCTCAAAGTTGGACCATGGACTTTGAAATATGAATAGTTGGTTTGGGCCCAATGGGCTCATTTGCTTGACTTAGGCCCATTTGGTGGCTGTCCCAACTTGGGCCTAAGGCCCACACTGGCTTGGCCCGGCCCACGTCCTCACGGGCTTGCTTCCTCGGTCCGAAAGTCCCTTTTTCAAATTGCTCGCTTAACCGACTGTCGATTGTTTGATGTAGCTTCATCCAAATCCGTCCGGGACATTCCCGACAATTCGAAGTCCAATCCTAAGTTCTCTTGCCATGTCAATTTCACCCTAATGCCATTTTGGTTACAACTCAGACTGACGGGCAGCTCCGAGGATTCACGCGTAACCGACTTGTGCCAAACCACGTTCAAGACATCTCGACGCATGGACGTCCTTGACTGCATGAAATTACGGAGGATAGATTCTTATTTCAAAGTACACGATCACTAAGGATCGACATAGGGTCGTTCGCGGGTTCAATAACGGTAAACGGAATCACCCGTCGTTCCATTATGTTCTGTCCGCGAATCGACTTCTAGTCGTCCTTAGAATCGGCCTGCCTATCTACAGGATCATCCTCACGCAAGTCTCACGGTCAAGTTGTTTTCCCAGGTCAAGTTCTTTAGTCGTACGGGTTCTGTCCTCATTAGCCCTTCCCCTCAAGGTCAGTATCTTAGGAGTGATCAATTCCAAGTGAAATCAACCAACAATGCATTGACGAAATTCACTTTCACTCGTCCTTCAGAGGGCTCGAATTTCAGGATGTCACACAAGGTATATTGGTCATTGTGAACTGTTCAAAGCTGGTTAGTTCTCCATTCTACATCGCTTTCAATCCATGCATTAAGGGGTCAGACTCTTCCAACATATCATCAAATTGAAACTTGTATGCTTTGCTTAATCCAAATGCATCGGATGCTAGGGTTTTTGCAATATTAGTGGATGGACACGGACAGATTATTTTGGGCTTAAAGAACACATTAACAATAGCTCCTACAACAACGAGCTAATCCATAGCATCATGGCCGATGGATTTGTTCTCCGCTACTACCGTCAATCTTTATGGAAGAAAACTTCCTTTTGCTACTTTGATTTGTACGGCTACTTTCATTTCTACAAGTACTTTGATTCCCATCGCTTACTCTATAGTAGAGGTGTTAAATGGGTTGCACAACCCATTTATGGACCCATTTATGGTTAAATGGGTCGTTAATGGGTCAAGCTTTATTTCCTAAAGCACCCATAATGAGTTTTAATGGGTCAAGACTAAGATATATGGGTCTTAAATGAGTTAAAGAGTGACCCATTTAAGACCCATTTATCAACCCATTAAAAATGAACCCATTTATTTTCACTCAAAACCTCACCATCTCTCTCTTCTCTTTTTAACTTACAATTTTTTTTTTTTATAAAAATCGAAATTATAATTATTTTTTATTATAATTTTCTTTTCTTTTTCTTTTTCTTTCCTTTTTTTTTCTTTCTTCTTTTTTTCCTTTCTTTTTTTCCTCCGGTCACCGACACGGCGATGGCGGCGACCAGCCGGGCGAGCCTCGAGCTCGTCGGCGTCGAGCGAGCTCGAGCTCGCCGGATCGGCCTCGCCGATCTGGCGAGTCTCGACCTCGCCGGCGTCGGACGAGGCTCGAGCCTCACCGAGATCCGGCGGGCGAGCTCGAGCTCGCCCGACGCCGGCGAGCCTCGAGCTCGCCGGATCTGGCGAGGGCGAGCTCGAGCTCGCCGGATCACGGGCGAGCCACGAGCTCGCCGGGGTCGAGCGAGCCGCGAGCACGGCGTCGGCGAGCTCGAGGCTCGCCTATGGCCGGCGGCCAGCCAAAGAAGAAGAGCAAAAAATAAAAAACGAAAAAGAAGATTAAAGATTAAAAATTATATTTAAAAATAAAAAAATAAAAAATTTAATTTTTAAAAAAAAAAAAAAAATTAAAATTCGTTTTTAAAAAAATAAAAATAATTAAAATTCGATTTTTAAAATAATTATTTTAAAAATTATAAAAATTATCCATTAAATTTGTGTTGTATAAAATATTTTAGTTTAAAATTATATATATAAATATATAAGAAATAATTTTTTTGAAAAATTATAAAAAATTGAAAAATTATTGATTGGATTTGTATGGCTTGAAGTTTTTTAGTAATATAATCTTTAAAAAAAAAAAAACATAAGATTAAGTTTTCCTAAATTTGATTAAATATGAAAATATTTTATTAATACGGGTCGGATTGGGTATGGGTCGGGTCGGGTCGGGTATGGGTCGAAAAATTTACATTAGATATAAATGGGTCATAAATGGGTTAATGGGTCAATTTGGGTCGACCCATTAATGACCCGACCCAAACCCGACCCAACCCACCCGTTTAACAACTCTAGTCTATAGCTCCGTGGGAGTTGAGGTTTGCGGATCCAAGTGCTACGAAGGCAGTAAGTACCTATCGGCAATGAATTTCACCGTAACTTTGCATGATTCTGTACATTTTTTTATTTATTTATTCAGTGCACTCTTTTTTTTTTGCTACTTTCTCTTCGAAATTGGAAAATGAAAGGAATATCTAATATCAGAGAAAATTATGACAAAATATATATGATAGCGTACGTCAATGTATACATGTGTTTAGATTATAATTTCTTTGCACAAAAGGGCTAAATCTCCCACTGTAAAAAATAATAATAATGATAATAAAACAAAAGAAAACGGATTCTTGTGCGACTAACCACGTGACTAGTTTTTTTGTTGGCATTGAATTCACATTTTTTTTTATTTTCTTAATTAATTCTTTAATTAGTCACCTAACTAATAATCCAAGACACTTGTCAACAATCCTTAAAAAATTGTGGCCATGTATCGATCGGAGGAACAAAATTAAAATAAAGCAAAAGGATACTTTTTATCATCTATCATCTACGTGAAAAACGAAACTTAATATTTCGATTTATTTGCAAAAGCACGCGTCCCACTTCCCATATTCTTTTGGACCAAATTCAACTTGTACAAAGTAGCTTGCTACTACTCCGTTTCCTCATGACTTTTGCTTTCCAAATTTCTTTTCCTTCAAATCCTTTCCACAACATTCATTCCTTCCACAGGTGTCCTCGATGATATTGCATTTTGGATTACTTGGGATTTTACAATATCACTAGGTAAGCCGCAATTATTTATTCTTACAATAATTATGTAAAAAAAAATTATTCTAACCTATCAAAATTTTCTTTAGTTATATTTTGTATAGCGAAGTTCGTAATCGGGAAGCCATTTGTGGTGATATTTCTTATCTACAAGTACAAAAGAAGGCACTTAGCAATGGACAAGAACATCGAAGAATTTTTACAAGCTCATAGCAACTTTTTGCCCATAAGATACTCTTACTCGAATTTTAAGAAGATCACCGGAAATTTTAAACACAAACTAGGTGAAGGGGGATATGGATCTATATACAAAGGAACACTCAAAAGCAGCAACAAAGTGGCCATCAAAATTTTGAAGCAGTCCAAGGCCCATGGCCAAGATCTTATCAGTGAAGTGGCTACTATTGGAAGAATCCACCATGTTAATGTAGTGCAACCCCTTGGATTTTGCTTTGAAGACTCGAAACAAGTTCTCATGTATGATTTCATGTCAAATGGATCTTTGGATAAGCATATTTTCACCGAGGAAGATGATAAGCTTGATTACTGGAAAATATATGAGATCACTCTCGGGGTTGTGAGGAGGATCGAATACCTACATTAGGGGTGTGACATGCAAATACTACACTTTGATATCAAGCCTCACAACATTCTTTTAGATAAGAATTTCACTCCAAAAGTTTCTGACTTTGGACTTGCGAAACTTTATCCCACTGATCATAAAATAGTCTCATTGACTACTGCAAGAGGGACATTGGGATATTTGGCACTTGAGTTGTTCTACAAGAACATCGGTGGTGTATCTTATAAAGTAGATGTCTATAGCTTTGGAATGTTACTCATGGAAATGACAGGTAGAAGGAGAAATATGAATGTAAATGCAGAACATTCAAGCCAATTATATTTTCCATAGTGGGTGTATGACCAAGTAAATGAAGGAAAAAGTGTTGAAATGGAAGAAGTGGAAGAGGAAAGGAAGGTGATAAAAAAAAAAAAAAAAAGATGATAATAATTGCTCTTTGGTGTATACAGTTAAACCCTGACCATCAGCCTTCAATGAACAAAGTCTTAGAAATGCTTGATGGAGATATTGCTAATATTCATATGCCTCCAAAACCACTTAGGGCCTGTTTGGCAATCATCCAAACAGTGATTGATTCTGTTTTTTGTTCCCAAGAGTAATTTTGGAACAAAATCGCGTTTGGTAAAATTTTTGTTCTTGGGAACAAATTTGTTCCCGGGAATAGGTTTGGAGTAGAATCAAGAATAAAAAAAAAAAAAAAAAGTTGATTCTTTGCTCCGGGAACAATTCTAGAATCAAGTTTACCTTTTTTTTTTTCTTTTTCCTCCTCTTTCTTCTTGTTCTTCAAGTGCTGCTGCCGCCACCATTACCGTCTACTGCCACCACCGCCGGCCCCCGCCGAACATCGCCGTCCGCTGCCCACCACCGCCGATCACCGACGAGCTCGCCGATGACCAGGCGGGCCTCCCTTGGCCACCGGTGAGCCTTGCCCGGCCTACCGGCGAGGCTCGGCCTGACAAGGCACGGCCTTCCGAGGGCCGACGACGCCGGTGAGGTCGCCGGCCACCTTGAAGAATAAGAAGAAGGGGAGGAAGAAAGGAAAAAAAAATTAATATTAATTAAAAAAGATTTAAAGTAGGAATTAAAATTTTCTATATATAGAATACATATTTAATTTTGTATTTTAATTTATTATTTAGTAGTTATATTTATAGTTTAATACTATAGTTTATTATTTACTATTTAATAAAAATTTGATTAGTTAATATTTTTATTCTTAGTATAAATATAATTAATCAATAGAATTTCTATTATTTGATAAAATTTTAGAATTTGAATAGAAATTTTATGTAGTTACAAAACGTATTTCTATTCTTTTCTATTCCGAGAATCAGAAAATTTGTGCAATTATCAAACACGTTCTTTTGCTCATAAATTGTTTTCGGGAACAGAATAAAAAAGAATCATTTCTTATCAGAAATTGTTCTTGGGAACAGAATGGTTACTAAACGCATCCTTATTTACCCACTGGATGAGCTAGTAAATGATGACAAAGCGGAGATGGAACTAGAAACATTCTCAACTTCATCAAGCACTCCAATACTTTCCGCTAGTTTTCCTTTTGGAGAGAGCAATGATGTATAGAGAACCATGCATAGTTTGATTATAAAAGCTTTGTGTATTTGTTATATGTCCCCGCAACCTAGATTGTGTATGGGGATACTTGAGCTAGTTTAGCTCTACAGTAATTACCTTCGAGATTGCCTTCTTCTAGCTCTTATGCTCATGTTGGGTTATTGTATTTCATTTGGTCATACTCTCTTGCGTCATCCTTCCAAAGGATGAACAATAATAACCTGCGATCTTGCTACTTAATGTGCTACTACTGGCATATGATTTCTCAAAATCAATGACTTATGAATTCATTTTAAGAGATTTTACAAAGTAGTCACATATGTTAGAAACAAATTTTATCAAAATGGAAAGGAAGAAGGTCCTAGATGAAACGATTCTATGAAGTTTACGTTTGAAAAACTCAAATTCCATTTTGAATTTAATACGAAATTTTTGACAAGTAATTTTATGAAGTTTACTTGGTTTCTTCTTATATTAGGCTGTGTTTTATTTGTTTAACTTGATAAATTTTTGAGGGAAAGTGTTAACAAAAGTCCTAAACTTATTGCATTAATGCCAATTTAGTTATAAACCTTCTGACTTAATGTCAATTCAATCATTCCAGTTAATTTTAGCCAAATTTTGCTTATGTGGACGCTTGCCGACTTACTTGGCACCGTTGCTGGTGATATAGACAAATTTTAATAATATTTTAATATTTTTAAATTATTTTTCTATCTTCTTTCCTTTTTTCTTTCAACTTTTTTTCTTTCTTCTTCCTTTTGCCGATGGTCAGCTATGGTAGGGTAAGCTGGCCTCACCTAGGCGAGGGTCATCGTCACCTAGGAGGGGCCTGGTGAAGGTCGGCCTTGCCTAAGCCAATGGTAAAGCCGACCCTTGCCCGGTTTGGGCCTCGCCTATGGCAGGCGACGGCAACCCTCGCTTAGGCGAGGCCAACTTGCCTTGCCATGGCCGATTGCCGCCTTCGCCTTTGGCCGGTTGCCAGCCTTTGCCCGTGGCTGGTGGCCAAAGGAAGAAGAAATGAAAAAAAAATTATAAAAAATTATAATATTATTAAAAATTGTTTACAATAGTGCTGGCAACACCGCGTAAGCCAACCAACACTAACCAGCGTCCATGTCAACAAAATCTGGCCAAAATTAGATGGAAGGATTGAATTGGTACTAAGTCAAAAGATTTATAATTAAATTTGTACTAATAAAAAGTTTATGACTAAATTAGCATAAATGCATTAGGTTTAGGACCTTTTTGACACTTGTCCCAACTTTTTCATCTACCCTATTTGATTAACAAAAAAGTTATTTGATTTAGCATATAGCGTGGATTACTTTTAACTTCACTAATATTTGATATACCATCTTGTTCATTAAGAAAACCATGTCCATGGGTGCTCCATATTGTAACTGTGACATCCTGAAATTTGAGCCCTTTGAGGGACGAGTGAAAGTGAATTTCGTCAATGCATTGTTAGTTGATCTCACTTGGAATCGATCACTCCTGAGATACTGACCTTGAGAGGA
Organism: Eucalyptus tenuipes; assembly: GCA_014182365.1. Classification (NCBI taxonomy): domain Eukaryota; kingdom Viridiplantae; phylum Streptophyta; class Magnoliopsida; order Myrtales; family Myrtaceae; genus Eucalyptus; species Eucalyptus tenuipes. The sequence goes on along the minus strand of CM024547.1, from coordinate 2,269,695 downwards.
AAGGCTAATGAGGATAGAACTTGTACGACTAAAGGACTCGACCGGTAAAACGACTTGACCGTGAGACTTGCGTGAGAATGATCCCGTAGATAGGCGGCCGATTCTAAGGACGACTAGAAGTCGATTCGCGGACAGAACATAATGGAACGACGAGTGATTCCGTTTACTGTTATCGAATCCACGAACGACCCTATGTCGATCCTCAGTAATCGTGTACTTTGAAATAAGAATCTATCCTCCGTAATTTCATGTAGTCAAGGACGTCCATGTGTCGAGATGTCTTGAACGTGGTTTGACACGAGTCTGTACGCAGGAATCCTCAGAGCCGCCCTTCAGTCTGAGTTGTAACCGAAATGGCATTTGGCGAAATTGACATGGCAAGAGAACTAAAGATTCGACTTCGAATTATTGGGAATGTTCGGGACAAACTTTGGATGAAGCTACATCAAACAGTCGACAGAGCCAGTTAAGCCGAGCAATTGAAAATGGGATTTTCGGACCAAGGAAGCAAGCCCGTGAGGACGTGGGCTAGGCCAAGCCAGTGTGGGCCTTAAGCCCAAGTTGGGGCAGCTACCAAATGGGCCTAAGTCAAGCAAATGAGCCCATTGGGCCAAACCGACTATTCCTCTTTCAAAGGCCATGGTCCAACTTTGAGCTCAATCAAGCCCAACCAATTTCCAAGCCCACGCCTATTCATGGCCAAGCCCATTTCTTAGGCCCATCCACCAATTTCAGGCCAAGGTCAGATTTGTAATTTGTGCAAGGTGAAATGACCATTTTGCCCCTAGTTGTTGTGGATAAGGGCAAAGGAAGAGAGAAGATGATGTCATGCATGGGGACTTGAAGCAAGCATGTGAGAGCCTTAATGAGGCTTGACAACCAGCCCTCACATCACTCTGTCTCCCCCTCTTGCCCCCAAACCGTCGCAGCCTCCTCTCTCCCTCGTTTTCCTCTTCCTCCAGTTTCTGCTCCAGCCGACCCTTCGGTGAAGAATCGAGTCAAAAGTGGTCTTCCAGGATGAATCAGCCAACGATCCACCTATCACGTGACCAGGAGAGACAGACCGTTCCAAAGAGACCAATTTAGTCCCGAACGGAGCCACCGGCCGTCTGTACGGCCGTCTCAAGCCACCGGTCGTCGGTCCGTCGATCCGCCTGCAGCCTGCACTGTTTCACATTTTCGGCCATTTTTCTCCCATTTCGGTCCTTCTTCCGCCCATCCCAACCTCCAAAGAAGACCCCCAAGACCCCGGTGCCGCCGGTTGCCGGCCAACCCCTCGCCGGAGCTCCGGCCAAGCCGTTCAACTCGGTTTCTCCAGCAGGCAGGTCAGCTGTTTTTCGGTGTTTTCGGTGGGAGTCCGAGCTGTGGTTGTCGTGTTGAGCTTGGGACCACCTTGTATCGTCGTTGTAGAGGTTCCGGTGCGTAGCCACCGTCGTCGCCGCCACATCGGTGCCTCCGGCCCGCTTAACAGGTGAGTTTAGCTCCTAATCCTTCGATTAGTGCCTAAAATTGCTTAGGGTTGGTTTAGTTAGTGTTAATTCTAGTTTAGGTGATTTAATTAAGTTGTATTAGCCCTAAGATAGGTGGTTAGATAGATGGATTAGATTAGTTTAGCTTAATCTTGCTTTATTTGCTTTGCCTTAAGTAATTGATTGTTTATTTTAATTAATGTTTTGTTTAATTTCTGAATTTAATTTATTAAATATTGAACTCTGGAAATTTACTGTTCATTCGACACTATTCACAAATTACTGTTCACACGCACTGTTCACCGAGTACTGTTCACGTGCACTGTTCATCCAGAATGCGAAAAGTGTCTAAAATTCATGTGTGTTGATTTTATGAAGTGATTGGATGTGTTATTGCATAAACATCCGCATGAAATGTATGTTTTCCACAGAAAAGGGGAAAACGGTTTGTTCGAGGAACACCGAAATAGGTCGCCTTGAGGAGAAGATGATTTAAAAATGTAAATGCAAGCGTGTGTGCAGTGGCTAAGTGCCCAAAGATAAAAAGGAGTTGTGGTGGTGCGGTTGTGTGATCATTAAGTTGAATCCGTTCCCGGCTGTGTGTCGGGTGGACGATACTCCTTTGTGAAATGCCTGTGTGGCGATAATCATGCCTGTGTGGTGGTAATAAGATCGTGCCCATGTGGCGTAGAACTTGCCTGTGTGGCGTGGAACTTGCCTGTGTGATGGTAATCAAGCCTGTGTGGCGGTGATCAATCATAACATGCCTGTGTGGCGATAATCATGCCTGTATGGCAGTGATCAATTGGAATGCATGAGTGAACCACATTGTTTATGGCACACACGCATGGATCGATAACGTGCAGGGTGTGGCAATGGCCAAGTGAGATCGCTTGTGATGCGACTCGTATGTGATTGATGAAATGTATCATCTAATGGCCATGTGCATTGTGTGTATTGTATTGAGATTTAACGTGCAGGGTATGGCATACCAGGTAACGTTGTATGCGATTCGACTGTTGGTTGTTGCTTGTGGTGGGGTAGTTCTGGATAGATACTCTGGGTTGAGTTGGTGTACTAACCGGGGCTTAGGGGCAGAACTCGTTGAGATTTATATCTCACTGGTTATTGAATAACCATTTTCAGGTCCCTAGTGTGAAGAGCCAGGAGCTTGAAGCGGGGTCTGAGCATAGTGGCTCAGTAGTTCTTTATGACATTGACCTTCTATATAAGCTTGAAGTGTTTATAAAAGTGTATTTGATTTGAAATTGGTTGTCCTGTTTTTCTATCCCATGTATGTCGTTGTCAGGGGATTAGTTAATTCGCTTCCGCATATGCAATAAAATAGAAAGGGTCGGCGACGAGTCCTAGAAACGTCGCGAAATTTCTATCGACCACCGAGGGATGTGCGCGCGCTCGAGGTTTGGGGCGTGACAGTAACCCTTCTTAAGCTTGGGCACTAGATGGGACGTATGTGTAGGTTCATATAATAACCTTCTTTGGGAAACGTACTCTATAAGTTCATCCTACGTGAATTCTAACTAATCCAGTTAATCATCAATTTAATTAAAACACTTGTTTTCTGTTGAATATTCACCAAAGAGGGCTGCGAACGATACATGCTACTTTATATATACTTGCGAGTTTCCTCTTCCGGTATGAATCCCTCTTCTTTCCTCGCATCACGCTCAGTCCGCAAGTAGTTTTAACTTCTTATTTGTGGCTATTTCATTTAGATGTTACTCAGCATTTGGCTCGCCGAAATCCAACGTTTTATTCCCCAATCGCAACAAATTTTTATTATCTTGCAATAGATTTACTTTGACCGGAAATCGATCAACTTTTCGAGAAAATATTGAAGGGCCTATCATATGGTCTTCAAGGTTACGTATATTAAAGTATATTAATGGTAGGTACATAAAACTTCAGTACATTTGTAGGCAGAGGCAAACTTTCAGTGACCCAATTGCACATTGCCCTTAAGTATAACAGTAGCATCCAATTAAATTGATAACAAATTATATGCAATTCTTGATATATTCTTATGTTTTATGGTAATCTATTTTGCATTCTCTCTGCAGCCCAGTTGATCATAACACAATTCTTAGTCGGAGCACTATATGCATTGATATTCTAATTCATAAGTGGAGCAAAAGGCACTTAGCTATGGCCTAAAAGATCGTAGAGTTTCTACAAGCTACTAACAACATTTTGCCCATAAAATATTCCTGCTATGATATAAAGAAGATAACTTAAAAGTTCATGTACAAACTACGCAGCAGAAGACATGGATCTGTTTATGAAGGAAAGCTCCGAAGCAACAATGAAGTGGTTATCAAGATTTTCAACAAATCCAAAGCCAATGGCCTAGATTTTATCGATGATGTGGCCACTGTCAGAAGGATTCACCATGTCAATATAGTCTAACTTAGACTTAGGCACCAAGCATGGGAAGGATGAAAAAAATAGCGAACCGAATCCAGCTGAAATAACTAAAATGGGCTAAGAATTTATGGACTAAGTCAAGCTGCAAGGTCAAGAACTTCTTTTTGAGTCTAGTCAGTTTCCTCTTTCCTTGAACTCTACCGACATTGTTTTAACTCCTAAAGTCCCCTCCATCGTGAAGATGTTTCTCAATTTCGCCCCATTAGCCTGTGCGCGCAACTTTCTATACAAAACCATCTCCAAATTTTGGTGAACGGCTTAAAACTTGTCTACCTGAGCCAATATCGCCTCAATAAAGTGCCTTTGTGGCTGACAGGTTGAATCAGGACAACATTAGAGTAGCTCATGAAATGTTTTATTATCAGAAATATAAGAACAGAGGGAAAAGTGAGGAGTGTGCCCTTAAAATAGATATGGAAAAAGCTCATGATTGTTTCGAATGAGATTTTCTAGAGAACCTTTTGAGGAAAATGAGCTCTAGTGAAATATGGATAGAATGGGCAAATGAAGTCTGTGTGTTCTGTTGTTTATAACATCAATTTATATGGAAGAAAAACAGTTGGAAATATAGCCAGATCTAGAGGTATTAGACAGGGCGATCGCTAACCCTTTTTCTGTTCATTTTGTGGCTGATGTTTGTTAAAATGCTGTGCAGCGGAGCTGCTGCAGGAACTTTTGCTGGAATCCAGGTCAAAAGAGAAGGCCCTGTGCTTACCCATCTCGTTTTTGCTGATGATGCCCTTTTTTCACATGTAAGCAACTCCAAGTAACTGCATGATTTCGAAGAATTGCCTTGAAGATTTTTGGCAGAGCCTCTGGACAATTGGTGGATTTTCAGAAGTCCTGCTTGTTCTTTTGCGCAAATTCAAAGAAGGAAACTAGAGAAGCTGTAAGCAGTCTTTTTGGAATCAGGAATATCAACAACCCTGGGAAGTAATTAGGACTGCCTATTATTTAGGACAATGTCAAAAATGCTGCCCTTAATTTTGTAAAGGAAAAGATTCAAAGGAAGCTTCAGTTGGAAACCCGAGCCTGCGGAGCCCAGTTTTGCCATCCCAATATACTCTATGGGGTGCTTTTCTTTCCGGAGGAACGGTGTGAGGACGTTAATAGCTTAATTTCTACATTTTGATGGGGGTATAAAGATGATGAAAGGAGAATGCATTGGGAAAGCTGAAAATCTCATACTTCTGCCAAGGAGAATCATGGGGTTCAAGGAGCTTCAGCTGTTTAATGAGAACCCTACTATCCAAGTTGTCATGAAGAGTGATGTAGAATATAGAGGACTGTGGGTGCAAATGCTGAGAGATATCTACTTCCCCAGTGGTAAATTTATGGAGGCCAAGGAGGGGTAAAGAGCTTCCTGGGGATCGCTTTCGTAAAGGGTAGTTGAAGCTGGAGGTTTGTGGCAAGTGAGGAAAAACGAGTGTCAAGGCTGCAATATGTTGATATGGCGCTAGTTAAGAGTGGAAAAATTAATTGATGTGGAGGGAGAGAGACAGGGATCTAGGGCCTATGATGAGGAGGAATGGGCGGTTGCTGCCATTCTTTTGCATCAAGCCCTGGAAGAAGATAAGTTGATATGGCCAGCTGATAAGAGTAGGCATGTAACCATGAAAATTGCTCATCACTTCTTGAACACCAGAGAAAGAGATAGAATTCTGAAAAACCTCAAGCTCCCATCAAATTGATTAATGCTCAACCCGCTATGCATAATCTTTTTCAAAGAAGAATAACAGGTAAATGATCATATGACACATAAATTTTGACTATTTATTTATCCCATAAAAATTAGGGACCGCCCTTGGCCCCTAACAAAAATAATTTTCAGTAAATTACATAGTAAATAGATATCAGGAACAGGCTGGTAGAGGGGGCGTGCTAGCCACGAGTTCAGAGGCCAGCTTAGCTGGAAATGGACATAACTTGTTCCCGAGGAGATAGGTGGTGGCAGGGGGCTCACCTGGGAGATCTCTTGAAAAAGAGAGGGGGCTGACCATTCGGAAGAGGGAGAGGGAAGCAGAGGGAGGGACTGAGAGAAAGCGAGACACAGAGCCTAGCTTCGGGCTCGCTTTCTGGCCGTCGTTGCCAAGCTGGGTAGGGATGACGCGGCCGTACGCTCCAACGCCTCTGTTATGTGTTTTTTTTTTTTTTGGTAATTAATCTACGGACCCAGGCTCGCCGGCTCTGGTTCTCACTTACGCCAGGTTTCTCGTGGCTTATATTGTTTATGCTGGGCGTTGTTTGTTGACTATGGATCGATTAGCTAGGGCCCGTGCCTCAAATGCTTGTCGTGGTTCCTGTCAGTCGACGCCCGCCGAGTGCTCGATAAAACGTCTCAGCTAAATCCGTGCTCTTTCTGTTCTTCTCCGGTCATGACTGGCTGTGAAAGTAAGTGACTGGTGGTCGCTGGTAATATGGCAATGGTTATAGCTGATGGCGGAGAATTAGCGACGGTGGCATAAGAGTATTATCGGTGTGAGCTTTGAGTGTTTCCGGTTCAGTGAAGCTTTAGGTATTAATCTACAGATGTGAAAACTCCATCCCGGAAGAGATTGGAGGTGGGGGGTTCCGGGAGCAGGGAACCGAGCATGAAAGATGAGGGGAGGTCGCAGGCGTTTCGGGCGTGTGCTCGAAGGAGACGACGTTGAGGAGCAGCTGTGCGATTGGAAAATTTGATGAGGGGAGAGTAGTGGGCTTTGGGCTCATTTAGACTTCGTGAGCCTTGGGCTTGAAGTGTTAGTTTTGGTGATTGGGGCTTCGTCTATGCTACAAGGGCGGCGAGTGTCGGACTTTAGGTGTAGTTTGGTGAGTTTGGCCTGGTTTAGTTAATTGGGTTTGGATCTAATCTTGTTTGGGCTGGGTTTGAATTTTGTGAAGTGGGTTCGGTTAAGTGGACTTGACTTGAGAGCCCAATGTATGTACATGGCCCCCATCGACGAGACTAAGGTTCTGTCCTTTACGCGGACCGGGTGCCTATTTTCAGATAAAAAATTAATTGTTTATAAAAAAAAATAAAAAAGAAAATTTATTTTTTCCTAAAAAATTAGGGAAAAGCTTAAAAGATAGTTTTTAAGTTGTTTTCTCTTAAAATGTGTGAAAATTCTTGATAAAAAAACTTTCCTTCACCCAAAACTTGAATAAGCCCTTAGGGCTTTATGATAGAGTTTTGAATGTTCTTAAAGACACATACTAGGTTGTTTTCTGTGCATTTCTATTTCAATTATTACTTGATTGTGGACTTTTAATACACCGTTGTCTCTCTTGTGCTTGTTTAGGAATAAAACCTTAAGACTTATAATTCACGAGAAGGCTGCCTAAACATCGCATTAGATAAAATTAGATACCGAAAGGACACTAGTTGGATAATTGGTGTAATCAAGTCTTTGACCCTAAATTTTCTAGTTCGTAGAAATAAAATACTTCTCATGTTGCTTTACTTAGATATCTAATCTACTTAACATAAATTGATTATTGACGACTTCTAAATAAAAATAATTTTGCATGTTAAGAACTTGGACTATAAGTTACGAATTGAAATGGATTTTGAGGAGCTTGAGCTAACTCTAAAGTTAGTAATTTATTAGTCAAACCCTAAGTGATTTACCCGAAGTTAGGCCACGATAATGCCCCCTTTTGCAATGAGTGAAAGAGAACATGCTGTGGGTGCTGTAACTATGCCTATTTTGGTGGTTTGGGCTTGAACGTTAATAAAGAACAATTCACTTCTGCCTATAGATGGTTACAACAATGATTTTGGTACAACAAGCTCAAATAAAGATCAGAGGCGGGTTCTGTTGATGAAAATTGCTTTTCGTTAGCTGGCATATCTGGAAGGGGGGAAGTTCTTCTGTTTTTCGAGAAGCATTAACTAGACCCTAAGAAGATCCTCATTAAGGCGGAGTATGCATGGAATGTGGGAATGTGTTCATAAGACTAAAAAAAAAGTTTGAAGGGAAGATATATAAGTAGAGAAAAGAACGATGGAATGAAATACTCATCCTCATTGTCTCTTTTGTCGAATGATGTTGTTGTTGTACTTGTTTTCCTCTTGTAGAATGAAATATACTCTCCAACCGAAAAGAAAGAAAAAATAAAGGTACGACGATTCTTACCTCGGGCCTGCTAATTGATTTATGGTTCAGCCTATCCAAATATTCTTAAAACGTTTCAGTAGTCCCGTCTATGTCGATTATGCATCTGGTAATTGTTCTAATTTTGCTTTTAAACCAATCTACTTGAAAACACGTGACGAAACTAGCTTGAGAGTATGATGTGGAATACGATCGATTAATCTATGTATATGTAAACAATTTTTTTATATATATTTACTATCAAAATATGCATAGTTCTATTTTAGAAATTTATTGCCAAAATATGCATAAGAAGTAGAGATGCAAAAATTAGAGATTTATTGGGATTAAAGATTTGCTAAAACGACTATAAATATACAAATTATTGGGTGAAGCTCACATGGAAGCGTTCACATGGCGCAACTTTGCATGAACTTTAATGACTTGGATATAGATGAGTTTGAGTGAGGAGTCTGTTTATATTACATTTCAGACATTGATAATGATGAGTTTAATGTGGACCTCATCAAATCTGACAATCTAGATTTTAGTTTAGTAAGCTAATGTTTGGGTATTCAAGGATTTGCCAATTTTAGAAAACAAATGTTAGTTTTTGTAAGGGATTGAGTTTGGGTTTGGCCTCTCAATTAACAATCAAATTCTTTGCCTTTGTCGCTCTAAGCTCGTTCGGTGATGAAGGTCTTATTTGGCTGGGTTTTGGTCGGATTTAGCTGAGTAATCCAGTCCCTCCGGAGAATATCCAAATTCCATCTTTAGCCTAAGATTCATGTTAGAAGGACTTGGACCATTTAAACCCCAAATGTAAATTATTGATGAATTTGTCCAAGGGTATAAGGCACCAAAATCATAAATTACGTCTACTGTAATATATTTACCCTAAAAAGAAGCTTGAAGGGAAGATATATATAAGTAGAGAAAAGAACAATGGAATGAAATATTCATCCTGATTTTCTCTTTTGTCGAATGATGTTACCGTTGTACTTGTTTTTCTCCTATAAAACGAAATACTCTCTCCAGCCAAAAGGAAGGAAAAAATCAAGGTGCGACCATTCTTGCCTCGAGCTTGCTAATTGATTTATGGTTTTGCCTATCCGAATACTCTAGATATGCTTCAATAGTCCCGTCCGTGTCAATTATGCATTCAGTAATTGTTCTAATATTGCTTTCAAACTAATCTACTTGAAAACATGGGATGAAACTAATTTGAGAGTATGACGTGGAATATGATGATCAATATATGTGTTATGTAAACAATTTTTTATATATATTTACAATCAAAATATGCATAATTCTATTTGACAAATTTATTACCAAAATATACATAAAAGTAGAGATGCTAAATTCGAGATTTACCGGAATGAAATATTTGCCAAAATGACTACATATATAAATTATTGGGTAAACTTGCATGTAAGAATGCATGTGGCTTAGCCTTGCTAGAACTTTAACGACTTGGATATCGATGTATGAATATAGACGAGTCTGAGTGTGGAGTCTTTGTTAAACTACACTTGGAACATTAATAACGGCAAATTTATCATCAGATTTGACGATCTAAATTTTATTTTAGTATGCTAATGGTTAGGTATTCAATGATTCGCCAATTTTAGAAAAACAATTGTTAGTTTTGTAATGGATTGAGTTTCGGTTTCGGCCTCCCAATCCATAATTAATTTCTTTGCCCCTGGCGCTTTGGGCTCATTCGGTGATGAAGTCTTATTTGGCTGGGCTTTGGCCGGATTCAACTGAGTTATTCGGTCCCTCTGAAGACTATCCAAATTCCATCTTTAGCCTAAGATTCAAGTTTAAAGGACTTGACAGCTCCATCCAAAAATGTAAAAATATTGATGAATTGTTTTAAATAAGAAACTTATTATTGAGTCCTACCACATATTACTTCCTTTATAGATCATAAAATAAAGTCTAGATAGAGAATTATACTCCTGAAAAATCCGACTTTCAACTTCACCTTGCAAAACTTCAACTCTCAAATCACGACACTGTTCTTGACTATAGCAAGAGAAACTTTTTGTTGTACGGGGTCTGAGTTGTTCTACAAGAGCGTTGGTGACGTCGATGCCTAAAGTTTTGCCGCTTTGCTAATGAAAATGGAAGGAAGAATGATAATGTAAAGGGCTAATATCTTGAAAATTCTTAAATTAGTACACTTATAATAAATTTACTTAAAATTAATTTTTTTACCACAAAAAAACTCACAACTAATATATATGTGATAAATTTACCTCAAATGATCACAAAAAAATCTCAAAACTAATACACTTATGATAAATTTATGCCAAACTAATTTGTTTGACCGCCAAAAAGTTTGAATTGATATATTTATAAAATATACTTTCCATTAACAAAAAATACAAAAATGATACAACTATGACAAATAAAGAATAAAATCCTAAATAGGTATTCCAATAAACTATTACGTGTCATCGAACTCAATAACTTGACAATAAAATTAAATAGAAACTATTAGAATGTAAATTTATCAAATGTATTAGTTTCGGATGAATTTATCAAAAATATACCAGTTTGGGGTTTTTGATTATTAGAAAATCAATTTGAGAAAAATTTATTATAAACATACCAATTTGAGATTTTTTAGCGTATTAAGCCTAACGTAAATGGAGTTTTAGAAGGTTGGAGCCAAATTCGTTTTCAGTCATGGCGCATGACCAAGTTAATTACGGTAGCAACTTCGAAATGGGTGAGGCAACAGAGCCCCCAAGGATGATGATGGGAGTTGCAATCTGGAGCACATACGATCGACCATCAACCTTCAACGAACAAAGCCTTAGAAATGCTTGGAGGAAGATAATCGATAAAGAACAGATCTCTTCGAAACTAATCTATCCCTCAAATTTGGCGGTTAACAATCTCGGAATGGAAAGAGCAACAAAAATTGATTTTTTCTTTTGTAACGCAAACGAAATGTCGGTGTCTAATATTTGTCCGAGGCTAGTCCGAGGACTTTCATCCATTCTGATCCGATTATACGTGTCCAGGGATAGAGACATCATTGAAGCGCAAGTTTTCGTGGAAAAGGGGAGTTGTTGGATAAAAATCTTAAGAGCAGATAATGGAAAATAAAATTGTTTCGTAATACAACTCAAAACTAATTACTGGATATGGTTATCAATTTGGTGGTTGGTCGAGTGGTTTAAACTTTAATTTGCAAGTCAAAAGTCGCAGGTTCGATTCCTCTCGTCGGTATCAAGAAACCTAGGTTAATTGGTGATAGGCGTGTCTAGGTTTAGGTGTATTCTCATCTTGAGCTCCGCCACTAGCACTCAAATGGATAGTTGGTACTATATTGACCCCTTAAATTGCACATTATAGCTGAGAGTGAGGTAGATCCCAGCACTATCTAAACCTTCTTTCAAAAAATCTATTGGGTATTGTTTAGTTCCACGCATGGAAGTATCAATATTAATAGATAGGTTATCGTCACATTAGATACTAACTTTCACAAATTATTACCAAGATGCCAATGGGTTTTCTTTTTATGAGTTATCTTCACATCTATAAAAGATTTCTTGATACCTAATTTTTCCGTTACAATAAATATTGACATTCGAACCACATAATCTATTTCTTTAGGCGTTTGACTTAAATTACAAGACTCTTATTTTTCAAGTTATTTCGCAACAGATGGTGAGCTAGGTCGACGATACGGTAGTGGCGGTGTGGCTAGGTGTGACAGAGTCGGGGCTAGTGGTTTGGATCATGACTCGTGTGGCTGGAAGAAGAATGGAGAGAAGTTGTTTTTGAAGCCAGATGAGATGGATTTTTCTGTTTGATGGGATGTGCACCTAACAATCGCGTGGAGAGAGTGGACGAAACATGGAGTTAAGAGGACGAAGAGAGATCCTAGATATGAATTAATATCTTTTGAATTTTCTATGGGTGTAAATGTCCTTGATCCACAAAGTGATTCAAGTGTCGACGACCAAACAAAAAGGGTTCAAAGAAGATGAAGAAGTAGCAGTTTTGAGGCAAGGTAGTTTTTAATTTTGATCTTTGCCTCTCGAACTATACATCAATTTTCCGTTTGATCGTGACCTGGGGGTTGAAGGAAAAAGATGGAAGAAGAAGGGAGGAGGAAAAAACGAAGAAGAAATTAAGAAGATGGATTTGCGTACCAAAAGATAAGGGACTGGATCTCGGATGAATTGTGGCGATAGAAGTGGACACGGAAAGAAGAAACGCGAAGAAAATCCTTTCAATTTTATTTTTTTTATTTGGGTATAAATCTTCTAGCACTGTATAAATACGTGATTAAAGGGGGTCTCGAATAGCGATGGCCACCGACCGTTTCTCTAATAATGGAACCTCAGTTTGGGTAGGTTTCTTGACTTTGCGTCCATTTATTACGTTGATTGACTTGGGCTTTTCCATGGGACAAGGCGATTGCTAAGTCTCCAATCAAACAAGTATCGCCCATTTCTTTTCAATCTTTTTAAATTGCGCCTCTCCTCCACGCACACCAAACATCTTCGCCCAAAGACCAAAAGAGACATGATCCGTGCTTTTAGCTCCATGAATATCTATCCAGTGTTGCTTCTCGTTAGTTTTCTATTTTTAGCAATGACTAGTAATGTCGAGTCAAGTAATCGATGGAGCGCTTCATTCTGCGGTAACATTCACAATATAAATCACTTGTTTCAACTAACGAATAATCCCAAAAGACAGTATGAGTTAGCTTGTGAAAATAATTGTACTATCTTGTACTTGCTTAATTATCGATACTATGTGCTGTCTATCAATTATTCCGCTCACCAAATTAGATTGGTCAACGATGGATTACAAAATGATAATTGCCTGTCTTTCCCTCGTCAGCCACTGCCATTGTCTCCTCTCAATGTACGTACATTGATCTTTGTGAACTGCTCAAATTCGGTTATCTCTCCATCCTACATCGCTGCCGGTCCATGCTATGAGAGGTCGTACTCTTCCAACATGTCATCAAATTGGAACTTGTATTTTTTGGTCAATCCAAAAGTATCGGATGTGAGGGATTTTTGCAACATTAGCAGGTGCACATGTACAAATTATTTTGGGGTTGGAGAACACATCAACAGTAGCTCCTACAATTACGAGCTAATCCATAGCATCATGGCCGAAGTTCTCCACTACAGTGATCCCCCTTCTGTAACTTTCTTTTGCACCTTTGATTTATATCGCTACTTTCATTCGGATAACTACTTTCATTCCCATCGCTTAGTCCGCATCTCCACCGGTGGAGAGGTTTGCAGATACAAGTACTATTATGGAAGTAAGTACCGATCATTTATGAAATTTCACCGTAATTTTGCATGATTCTGTACACTTTCTTTTTTCATTATGCTGACACTCTTTCACATGCTATTTTCTCTTCGAAACTGGAAAATGAAAATAATATCTAATATCCAAGAAAGTTATGACAAAATATACATGATAGCGTACGGCAATGTATACAAGTGTCTAGATTATAATTTCTTTCCACAAAAAGGCTAAGTCTCCCGCCGGAAAAAAAAAAAAAAAAGGATTCTTGTGCGACTAACCACGTGATAGTTTTTTGTTGGCATAAAAATTACATTTTTTTAAAAATTTTTAATTAGTTCTTTAATAAGTCACTTAACTAATAATCCAAGAGAAACTCGTTAACAACCTTACAAAATTGTATTCATGTATCAATAGGAGGAAAAAAATTGTTCATTAAAAATGAGAAGCATTATTTTTCTAGATTTGTTGACCACTAATAAAGCAAAAGGAGATTTTCGTATCATCTATCATCTATGTGAAAAATGAAGGTTAATATTTTCAATTATTTGCAAATGCACACATCCCACTTCTCACATTCTTTTGGACAAAATTCAACTTGTACAAAGTAGCTTGCTATTACTCTATTTCCTCGTGACTTTCGCTTTCAAACTTCTTTTCCTTCCATTTCTTTTCACAACATGCATTCGTTCCACAGGTGTCCTAGATGATATTGCAATTTTGGACTACTTGGATTACAATACCATTAGGTAAGCCACAATTATTTATTGTCACAACAATTATGAAAAAAAAGACTTATTCTAACCCATCAAAATTTTTTAGTATTTTTTTGTGTAGCGAAGTTTGTAATCAGGACACCATTTGTAATGATATTTCTGATCTATAAGTACAAAAGAAGACACTTAGCAATGGACAAGAACATTGAAGAATTTTTAAGGTACTCTTAGTTGAATATTAAGAAGATCACTGGAAATTTTAAGCACAAACTACGTGAAGGGGGATACGGTTATGTATACAAAAGAATGCTCAGAAGCGGCAATGAAGTGGCCATCAAGATTTTGAAGTAGTCCAAGGCCCATGGCCAAGATTTTATCAATGGAGTGGCTACTATTGGAAGAATTCACCATGTTAGTGGAGTACAACTCATTGGTTTTTGCTTTGAAGGCTCAAAACAAGCTCTAGTGTATGATTTGATGCCAAATGAATCTTTGGATAAGCACATTTTCACTGAGGAAGGTCATAAGTTTCTTGATTACAAGAAAATATATGAGATGGCTCTGGGGATGGCAAAGGGAATTTAATATTTAAATCGTCGGTGTGACATGCAAATACTACACTTTGATATCAAACCTCACAACATTCTTTTAGACAAAAATTTTCACTTTGAAAATATCTTATTTTGGACTTGCAAAACATTTTCTTATTGATCATAGCATAGTCTCAGTGACTACTATAAGAGGAACCTTCAGATATATGGCACTTGAGTTTTTTTTTACAAAAACATCAGTTGTATATCTTATAAAGCGGATATCTATAGCTTCGGGATGTTGCTCATGGAAATGGCAAGTAGAATGAAGAATATAAATCCCAATGCGGAATGCTCAAGCCAAATTTATTTTTCTTTGTGGGTGCACGACCAAGTAAATGAAGAAAAAAGTGTGATAATGGAAGAACTTGTGGAAGTGGAAAGGAAGGTGATAAAAAAGATGATAATAGTTACTCTTTGGTGTATACAATTTAACCCTCATCGTCGGCCCTCAATGAACAAAGTCGTAGAAATGCATGAAAGAGATATCGGTAATATTCAGATGCCTCCAAAACCGCTTTTTTACCCACCAAATGAGATAGTTGACGATGACAAAACCGAGATGGAATTAGAAAGATTGGCAACTTCATCAAGCACTCCAATACGTTTTCCTTTTGGGGATAGCAATTATGTATAGAGAATCATGCACAAGTGGATTAGAAAAGCTTTGTGTATTTCTTATATGTCCCCGCAATCTAGTATCGTGCACAGGGATACTCGAGCTAGTTTAGCTCGACAGTAATTACTTTCGAGATTGTCTTCTTCTAGCTCTCAGGTTCATGTTGGGTTATTGTATTTCTTTTAGTTGTACTCTGTTGCATCGTCCTTCCAAAGGATAAACAAATTGATAGGAGAGCCTGGACCAAAACGAGAGGGCAGCTGATGGACATTGAGAATTTTCCTCCCTCATTACATGATTTAGGGTGATATTAAAAAGCTAATAATAACCTGCGATCTGCTACTTAATGTACTACTACCGGCATAAGATTTCTCAAAATCAACAACTTATGAATTCATTTCAAGAGATTTTACAAAGTAGACACATCTATCTACGCAAGAAACAAATTTTTAAAAAATGGAAAGGAAGAGGGTCCTAGATGAAACAATTCTATGAAGTCTATGTTTGAAAGAACTCATATTACGTTTTGAAGTTAACATGAAATTATTGACAAGTAATTTTATGAAATTTTCTTTGTTTCTTCTTGTATTTGGCCATGTTTTATTAGTTTAACTTGATAAAATTTTTCCATCTGCCCTGTTTGATTAATAAAAAAAATAATATGATTTACAAATTAGCGTGGATTACTTTTCACTTCACTAAAACTTGATATATTATCTTGTTAATCAAGAAAACCATGTCCATGGCCATGGGAGTTCCATATTGTAACCTTTCTTAAGCTTGGACCCTTGATGGGACGTATGTGTAGGTTCATATAGCACCCTTCTTTGGGAAGCGTTCTCTATATTCATCCTATGTGAATTCAAACATTTCAGTTAATCATCCCTCAACCAAATCACTGGTTATCTGTAGAATATTCACCAAAGAAAGCTGCGATACATGCTACCTTATATATACTTGCGAGTTTCCTCTTTCACTCCGGTATGAATCCCTCTTCTTTCCTCGCATGACATTCAGTCCGCAAGTAGTTTTCACTTTTTATTCATGGTTAGTCCATTTAGAAGTCACTCAGCATTTGGCTCGCCAAAATTCAACTTTTGGTTCCCCAATCGCAACAAATTTTTATTATCTTGCACTAGATTTACTTTGACCAGAAATCAATTAACTTTTTGAGAAAATACAGAAGGCGCTATCATATGGTCTTCAAGGTTACGTCAGCTCTAATTTAAAATATCAAAAGAAAATGGGATAATTGAGATCTCTCTTGGTGTGGCTAGGGGGATAGAATATTTACATCGATGATGCGATATGAAAGTTTTGCACTTTGACATCAAGCCTAATAATATTCTTCAGGATCAAAATTTCACTCCAAAAGTTATTGACTTTGGGCTTGCAAGACTCTATCATGCGGACCACAACATGGTATCCTTGACTGTTGCAAGAGGAATTTTGGGATATATAGCTCCCAAGCTATTTTACAAGGACATTGGTGGTGTCTCGTATAAAGCTGATGTTTATAGTTTTGGAATGTTGCTAATGGAAATGACAAGTAGGAGGAAAAATATAAAGAAAAATGTTGAGCGTTTAAGTCAAATTTATTTCCCTTTGTGGATCTATGATCAACTCGGCAAAAATAAGGAGGTTGAAATGGAAGAAGTAGAAGGGGATGGGGATATGACGAAGAAGATGGCAATAGGAGCCCTTTGGTGTATACAATTAATCTTTGATGATCGGCCATCAATGAGCAGGGTACTAAACATGCTTAAAGGAGATATTGATCAACTACGACCGCCTCCAAAACCACTTATGTATCCGTCCGAGAAGCTGTTTAATGATGTCAGCACTGAAACGAAACTTGAATCATTTCCAACTACATGAAGTGCTCCAACAATTTTGGAAGCATACCATTTCTAGAATAGCAATGAGATTACAGAATTCGTGTATTGTATGATTTTTTTTTTTTTTTAACTCCTTGTTTGAATGAATGCAAAATAAACGTAGTTCAATCAAAAGCATAATTGACCATGTAATTCGTGAACGTATATTATTTTAGCGTCTGTAGCATCTTGTGTTTTGAAGTAGAATTGCCTCTTTGGCTATCTGTTTACATTTCTTGTTTCCCGAGTGCTCCTGATATGACAGACCAAGCTGGAATTGTATGGAGAAATGAGTCTTTCTCTCTCCTCTCCCGTTCTCCATTCGCTCCCGTGAGTTCCCACTTGAGGAGTGTCCATTGCGCACTCGCTCCCAGCTTGAGCCCAACTCGATGATCCTCAACTCGCTCATCAGTCTCTACTCATAATCCAATAACTGGGATGAGGCGGAGAGGACTTTTAGGGACATGGGTAATAAAAGGGGTTTGGTTTCTTGGAGTTCCATGATCTTTTGCTATCCCAATAATTACAAGGAGTTTGAAGCGGTCGATACTTTCATTCAGCTCCGGAGAATACGTCAATTGGTGATACAGTTTTCAGGCTTGTAATCGAAAGCAGCTACGTTTATTCTGATGTCCGTTTTGGGTGTGCATTGATTGACATGTTTGCAAAGGGTAGTGCTGGATTGGTTTCAGCTCGTAAGGTGTTCGAGGAAATGCCCGCGAGGAATGTGGTTGCTTAGACTTTGATGTTGACAATATTTTCTCGGGTTGTCCAAACGAAGCTGTCGATGTGTCTCTGGATGTGCTTGTGAGTGGGCCTGTGCCAGATAGCTTTACAATCACAGCTTTTATGTCGGCATGTTCAGACTTGTAGTCGCCATGGCTTAGAGTTCAATTGAATTCGTGGGTTATACGGTCAGGACTGGCTTCGCATTTATGTGTTGGATGCAGCTTGGTGGACATGTACGTGAAGTGGGTAGCTAGTGGATCGCTTCATGATTCGAGAAAGGTGTTTGATGGGATGCAAGATCAGAAGACCGTGCTGGGATTTTTTTATGATACGGAGACTAAAAACCAAAGGAGAGGATGTTGACCGAGACAAAATATATTGTTGGGGTTTGACTAGGATAACCATGAATCATAGATGGCTGAGTGGAATTAGCCCAGTAATTTTGATCACGATAGGTGATCTATTTACATGGGGTATGCATTAAGATAGTTATATAATATCAATATATTGAGTTGTCAAGATGTTCCTTAATAGAGAAAAATAATGAGTAAAGGACAAAGTTAGAAAAGATTTTCAAATAGCTAATATACTAGATGAATAACTTGGAAACTGCAAAGAAGATCGGTGGGGTCGAGTACGATATGAAGAACAAGCAGAAATGCCAAATCTAGGATTGAGACTAGTTTTGGTGAGGATGATATATTTTAACTTTTCTACCTAGTTTGCTGGATCTCTTGGTGCGAAGAAGGAATTGGCTAAACAAAATCATTGCTCGGAACTCGATGAACCAAAATCTCTCACCCCCACCCTTTGATCCCCGCCTGATCACCCACCTCATCAATAGCCACCTCCTCAAGCAATCTACAACTTCGATGTCATGTCTGGTGATAGGTAGTAGCGTAACCCATGAATGACTTGCACATGTCATAGAGGAAAATCATAATAGGCCGACTATTTTGTCCTTTACAATGAATGGAATGAGTATTCCTCCGTTTGATTGATCCAGTGTAGGATGTTGGGTAAGACAATTTTAATTTTTAGGGGTTGATTAAGACAATCATGAGATTATAGGGGGCTGAGTGGAATGAGCCCAATGGTGTTGATCACGATAGGTGATTTATTTGAATATGGTGGACATTTTAACAATTAGTAATGGTAGGTATTGTAAGATCAGTATGCAATACTGATATATTGAGTTTTCGATGTGCTTACCCTCGGAGAAATGATAAGTGAAAAAGGACAAGGTTAGACAAGACTTTTGAATAGTTGATGCACAAGATGAATAACTTCACTTAAAAAAAAAATGAATGAGCATCGACTATGGAGCAAGATATGAAGAACAAACAGAAATTCCCAGTTTTGGATCGAGACTTGTCTTGGTGACGATGAAATGTTGACTTTCATACCAGCTTTGCCGGATCTCTCGATGCAAAGAAGGAATGGGTTCAACAAAATCATTACTTAAAAATTGATGAACATAATGTTTTTATCATTAATATTATTTTCTCCTTTTCGTTTTCACAATTTAGCGATGATGATGAGATATTGGACTTGAAATACAGTAGAACATCAGATGCCATCACTCAAAAGTACTTTAATTCAATTTTGGGTACAATTGCCACAGTACGTCAAATCTAGAAACGGCAGAAGTTTCTTTCCCAATCTATGTGAAAGCAATCTGTTTGCTATGTTATCTTGATTGCAAGTACAACAATATTTACATAATTCCCTCTGATATAATAAAACTTTAGCCGGCTACGCATTTTACTTTTTCTTCACTTGACTTTGTTTTATCAGTTGACTTGGACATTTCGATAACCAACGACTCCAACTCTTTTCAATTATATCATGCATCCCTTTACTAAGCCTCCATCTCATCACCAATTAGAAGTTTCATTGCATCAAATGAAACAATAAAAACATGGGTAATTCTCTCCACAGCACATTTAATGTACCGTGATGTACTCTTGATATGAACTGTTCTACTACTAGACAAGCTTCAATTCAAAGCATAATTATTCGTGCCCCACTTTATTTTGCGGTAATGTCCAAAACAGAAGCTGTCATTTTTTATTGAAAGGCGATCTAAGGGGCTGCATGAGAACATTTCTCATTCTCACAATTTCTGTTCTTTGGTTGCCTCGAACAAAAAAGAAATGCGAACCTATTGGTAACGCCAAAGTTGTTTTTATTTCCTATAATAGAAAAGTTAGCTCGAGGAATAGAAACGAGAAAGTAAAAAAAAAAAATTGCTTTTGTCAGGGAATAATTTCTAGAAATAAGCAAATTTTCTTTTTTATTTTTGTTTTATTTCTTTCTCTTGCTGTGGCCACCTCCAACTGCTTGGAGCCACCGCGGTCGCCGGCCGCCGCCGCTGCCACCAGCCGCCGGTCGCCGCTGCCGCTGCCCATCCGTTGGTTGCCGTTGCCGCCGCCGCCGCTGCTGCGCCGCCCGTCCACCGGTCACCACCGTCGCCGCATCGCCGCCGCCGATTGCCGCCGCCGATCGTCGTCGCCCATTGCCCAGCCCATCGGCCGGTGGTCGTCGGCGGCCGATGGGTTGGGTGGCGGCGGTCGGGCGGTGGCGGCGGTGGCGGCGGACGTGCAACGGCAAGCGGGCGGCGGCGGTGATCCATGGGTAAGAATAAAAAACAAATAAATACAAAAGAGAAATTGTTGCGTTACCAAACGCATTTCTATTCTTTTTCTATTCCAATAGTAGAAATTTTGTGTAGTTACCAAATGGGTTCTTTTACTCGAAATTGTTCCCCGGAATAAAAATAGAAAAGAACTATTTCTGAAAAAAAAAACCCTTCCCCAAACCAAGAAATTTTACCATGCGCACCCTAAAAGGCTGCAGAAACTTAATGCGAGCCAGCTTTCAAACAAATCCGTCTTACATCAGTATGCCAATTAATATTATACGAAATTGGTTTCTAATGAAACGAACTCCTACGACGATTATTACATTTATGGCCAAACCATGGCAGTTGATGATGGACCGCACGTCCCATATGAAGAAGAAGAGCAACTCCCTTCCTTAATCATTTTGTTTTAATTAATTGCGGGTTTAATTACAATTGAGCATATGATATTGCTCGCATCGGATTTTGCACAGGTGGATTTTGGGTTGAAACGAGACAAGATATCTAAGCATGCAATGTTGACTGAGCAACGAAATAACAAGGGATTGACTCGGACAACCATGAAATTATAGAGGGCAAGTTGGAATTAGCCACCAAAAGTAGAGGTCATCCTGATAGGGGATTTGAATGGGGAATATAGGTTACTATTACTAACACTATTTTTGTGAAAACTAGTTTACAATAATAGTGTATTAAAATATCAAGATGCTTGTTGATAGAGGAAAATGATGAGCAAAGACAAGGTTAGACATGATTAACACTGAATAGTTTATATGTGCAATAAGTAACTTTTGAACTCCAAAAACAAGCAAGGATTGCATAAAGAACAAAGAACTATGCTTAGAATGGAGATTAGTTCTCGTGGAGATGACTGGCTTGATCTTTACTGCCATTTCATATAATGTAAGGACTTAAACAATATCATCACGTGAGACTCAGGTGAATCAAGTTTATTGTCATCAACGTTATTACATTGCTTCATTTTCGTCTTCACAATACAGCACTTGTGACAAATTGACCTTATTACAACACAAATGCCTCACTTACAAGGATTATTATTCAATTGAAGGTACAATATTTCATTTTTAGGATAGTAAAGCTGATTTTTGGAGAGAATGAACTCGTCTAAGTAGTCAAAATCAGAAACCGTGGAGAAGTTTCCTTCCAAATCAATAAAGATATCTATAATTAAAGCTGATGGAACCTTTGATTAGTCCCCACAAGCCACTTTTCTTTACTCTGGTACTTGTTGACTTGGAAATTTGAATGGCAGGTGACACCTAGCTAATCTTTTTGATCATGTATTATCCCTTCCTTCGTCAAGCTTCCACCGCAGTTGCCCAGCTAAGGCCTCCATTCTTGCATCGAGAAGTAGAGAGGTGATTAATTCTTTCAGCTTCATATTTATGTACCGTGTGTTTTTGCTCATATTACATGTTCTACTATTAGGATCGAGGTGCAGTGCGAAGAAGAATCACTTATGCGCCGCTTCATCTTGCGGCGAAATCCGCAACATAAGCTATCATTTTCGATTGAGAAGCGATCCAAAACGCTACGGCCTCTCTAGGTATGAGCTAGCTTGCGAAAATAATCGCACTGTTTTATATCTACATGCTGATATTATGTGAAGTCAATCCACTACCGTTACCATGATGACAAAAATAACTTCAGAGGTGACATAACGGTGGTTGACGATGGTCTGGAGAAGAGTAATTGCTCGTCCCTCCCTCGTTACTCTTTGGTGGACACCAACTTCAGTGGAAATGATGTCTACTCTCCTTATTACCGAAACCTAGTGGTCTTCATGAAGTGCTCACTGCCCATTACTTCTACTTCGTATGTTGATACCAAGCTGTGTATCGATGGTGCATACTCTGCCGGCAGGCCTCCCAACTTTTCCCAAACGAAGTTGTACTCATACGCTCTTCATGGTCATGGGTCTGATGCATTAAGAGCACTGGACATCCAGGATACTTGCACTATAACTATGATGGCATTCGCATCGGTCCGTAGCTTGGGTAGGGAAATGGATCGTGTGAGCTTATCCTACGAGGAACTCCACGGCATGATGACCGAGGGATTCAATCTCGCCTATATAGAATTCAATTCGCCAGTTGGAACGCTTCGATTTTGCTTCCTGGGTTTCACATATCGTCCGGGGAGGTGCAGTTACTATGACTCCAGTAAGCGACTTTCCCTAGAGCTTTTCTTTCTCTCTCTCTTTCTTCTTCTTCCTCCTCCATTCTTTTTATTTACTTAGTTTTTTGGTCGGTAATTCCTCCTCCTTTCTTAAATGCTAGCTCTATTAAGAGATTTTTCCAAAATTTAATCATCCAGTTACATAGCAAGTTTCAATTGGATACTGTAATACGTAGGATCCACACATTACGTCATTAAAATCTTTAAATGACCCATGTGAAAAATTGCCGCATCACTTAAGTGAAATAGTTTGATAAAATATGAGTAGATTGAGCCTGCACTGCTCTTTTATCGTTCCTCAACGCATGGAGCTTTTCTGGATTTGGTTACTATAAATTTGACTGGGGAAAAATTGATAGTAGCTCTAGTCTCTTGCGTTGGTTTGTAAATCAGAATTACGTGACCGGTGGACTTAATCATCTGATACATCTAGGAGAACAGGAGCAAAATCGTCCTTCTTTGATAAGAAAGATCATGCTATGGTGACATGATTTCCCCCGGCGAATAGAATAGAACTGGATCTAGGCGCTATATAGGAGAGTGAAAGTCAATTACTCTTCTTTACTCTAGACTTCTCTACTTGCGACTTTTAATGAATAAAAGCCTGTCTTTACACTTATACAATGATTGTATCGATTTATCTTTGACTTGATTTATGGCTTAACCTGAATTATTTGTATATCTTACCACTAAAATTTTCTTGCCTTTTACAGATGGTTCTATGCAGGCGGCACTTGCGCTTTTTGCAGCTCCTTATGTACCCTTTTTCTTAGGTATGGCTAATCCTCTTATCCTCACAACTGTGTAGATCTCAAGCAGCACTCTGACAAAAAAAAGAACAACTTTCTATATGTAGTTAGAATAATCACACTATGCTAATCTTTGGACTAATTTCTCCACAGCGCAAATCATCGCAGCAAAATTCATACTTGGAGCTCCGTGTGTGTTGATATTTTTAATCTATAAGTGGATGAGAAGGCACCGAGCAATGGACGAAAACATTGAAGAATTCCTTCAAGCTCATAACAACTTTTTTCCCGTAAGATACTCTTACTCGGATATCAAGAAAATCACGAAAAATTTCAAACACAAAATAGGGGAAGGAGGATTTGGCTCTGTGTACAAAGGTATACTTAGAAGTGGTAACGAAGTTGCTGTTAAGATTTTGAATAGACCAAAATCTAATGGCCAAGATTTTATAAGCGAAGTGGCTACTATTGGAAGGATCCACCATGTAAATGTGGTGGAACTTGTTGGTTTTTGCTTTAACAACTCTAAACAAGCTCTCGTGTACGATTTCATGTCAAATGGATCTTTGGATAAGCACATTTTCTCTAAAGATGACGACGATTCTCTTGATTATAAGAAAATATATGAGATCTCTCTTGGTGTGACTAGGGGGATAGAATATTTACATCGGGGATGCGATATGCAAATTCTACACTTTGACATCAAGCCTCACAATATTCTTCTAGATCGAAATTTTACCCCAAAAGTTTCTGATTTCGGGCTTGCAAGACTTTATCCTGCGGACCATAGTATTGTGTCATTGACTGCTGCAAGAGGAACATTGGGATATATGGCTCCTGAGCTATTCTATAAGTACATTGGTGGTGTCTCATATAAAGCTGATGTTTATAGTTTTGGGATGTTGCTAATGGAAATGGCAAGTAGGAGGAAAAATGCAAAGAATGTTGAGCGTTCAAGTCAAATTTATTTCCCATTGTGGGTCTATGATCAACTCAGCAAAGAGAGCGAGGTTGAAATGGAAGAAGTAGAAGGGGAAAGGGAGCTAATTAGAAAGATGGTAATAGTTGGCCTTTGGTGTATACAGTTAATCCCCGACAATCGGCCATCAATGAGTAAAGTCCTAAACATGCTTGAAGGAGATATTGATAAATTGCAACTGCCTCCGAAACCTCTTCTGTATCCATCTGAGAAGCCATTCGATGATGTCAACGATGAAAGAGAACTTGAATCATTCTCAACCACATCAAGTGCTCCAATAACTTCTGAAGGATTCCAATTTCAGAATAGCAATGAGATAACAATAGCGTGGAATGTATGATTTTCTTGTCTTCCATGTAATTCGTGAATCGTATGTGATTTTTTAGCGTTTGCAGCATCCTGTGTTTTGCAGAAGAATTGCCTCATTGGCTATCTGTTTACATTTCTTGTTTCCTGAGTGCTCCTGATATGACAGACCAAGCTCGACTTGTATTTAGCGAAGAGTCTCTCTCTCTCCTCCTCAAGTCCTGCATTCGCTCCCTCGAGTTCCCGCTGGGGAGGCGCGTCCATTGCGCGCTCGCTCGATCCCAGCTTGAGCCCGACTCGGTGATTTTCAAATCGCTCATCGGTCTCTATTCAAAATGCAATGACTGGGCTGAGGCGGAGTGAACCTTGGGGATTTGGTTTCTTGGAGTTCCATTATCTCTTGCTACGCCAATAACCGCATCCGTTCTAAGCAGTCGATGCTTCGACCAAAAAAAAAAAAAAGGTGGATACTTTCGTTCATATGCTTGAAGATGGTCTTTTCCCTCGAGCTTGTTCGGTTCCGACGAATGCATCAATTGAGGATAGGCATCTTGATTCTGATGCGTGTGTTTGGTAGGCGTTAATTGACATGTTTGCAAAGTGTAGTGCTGATTTGATTTCGGCTTGTAAGTTGTTTGAGAAAATGCCCGAGAGGAATGTGGTCGCGTGGACTTTGATGATGACAAGATGTACTCAGTTTGGTTGTCCAAAGAATGCTGTTGATTTGTTTTTGGATATGCTGGCAAGTGGGCTGTGCTGGATAGAATTACACTTACAGCTGTTTCGTCGGCATGTTCCAGGTTGGAGCTACTATCCCTTGGGGTGCAATTGCATTCCCGGATTATGTGGTCTGGATTGGCTTCAGATGCCTGTGTTGGATGCGACTTGGTGGACATGTACGTGAAGTCTGTAGCAAGTGGATCGCTTCATGATTCAAGAAAGGCGTTTGATCAGATGCAAGATCGTAAAATGATGTCTTGGACACCAATAATCACAGGATATGTGCAAACTGAAGAGAATGAGAAGGCCATCAAACTCATTTGGGAAATAATAAAAGATCCACATTTGCTAGTGTTCTCAAGCCAGGTGGAAGCATTTGGGATCATAGATATGGGATACTAATATATACTTCAGCTATAAAAATGTGCTTTTCATTTAATACTTGCGTGGGTAATTCTCTTATTAGCCTGTATTCCCACTCAGCCACATGGAAGATGCTCAGAGAGCTTTTGGTGCACTGTTGGAAAATAATCTGATTTCTTATAGTACACTTGCGGATGCCTATGCCAAAAATTTGGAGTCTAATGAAGCCTTCGGACTACTACCCGAGATTGAGGACAGAGATTGAGGAGAGACGAATTGGACAAGTGCTTTTACATTTGCCAGCCTTTTAAGTGGAGTTGCCTGTATCAGCACTATTGGTAAGGGGGAGCAAATCAATGTGAGGGTGGTAAAATCAGGGCTCGACTCAAGTCAGTGCATTTTTAATGGTTTGATCTCTATGTATTCTAGGTGTGGAAACATAGAAGCTGCTTTTCGAGTTTTCTATGAGGAGAGAAAAATATTATATATTGGACTTCAATGATCAATGGTTTTGCAAAACATAAATTTGCAATGAGAGCTCCAGTCACATTCCATAAAATGCTTGAGGCCGGTGTGAGGCCAAATGAGATCACCTATGTTGCTGTTTTATCCTCTTGTAGCCATGTGGATTTGGTATCTGATGGATGGAAACACTTTAGATCAATGTAGACAGATTATGGAATCGTGCCCAGAATCGAGTACTGTGCATGCATGGTGGACTTATTGGGAAGATCGGGCTTCCTTGTCGAAGCCCTTAAGTTTATAAATGCTATGTCTTTCAGGGCTGTTACATTGGTCTGGCATACATTTCTTGGAGCTTGCCGAGTTCACGGCAATGTTGAACTTGCAAAACAAGCTGCAGCAATGTTTTTTAAGCAGGAGCCAGATGACCTTGCTGCTTATGTTTTGCTATCAACTCTGAATGCATCAGCTGGTCTATGGGATGATGCAGTGGCAATCAGGAAGAGGATAAAACTGAAAAATCTTACAAAAGAAGCTGGTTGAAACTGGATTGAAGTGAAAAGTATAGTTCACAAGTTATATACATCACACCTGGAGGCTCGGGAGATCTATGATGAAATGGACCAATTGGCTAGTCGTATAAAGAAACTTGGTTATGTTCTCAATACTGAATTTGTTCTTCATGATGTGGGGGAGGGACAGAAGGAACAATATTTGCTCCGGCACCTTGAAAAAATTGCCGTTGTTTTTGGCCTTTTAAGCACCTCCCGTCTGAAACCTGTCTGGGTGTTTAAGAACCTTAGCATTTGCAGAGATTGTCTTTGAGCAATCAAGTGTATCTCCATGGCAACCGGAAGTTCTATAGTTGTAAGGCATGCGAATCCAGTTCCACCTTTTTACGGACAGAACATGGTCATCCAATGACTACAGGTGAGATGCTTCTTAATTTGTCCCATTCATTGTCTGTGCACCGAATCTCTGTTCTAGAATTTTCTCCCTTACACCTGTGTTACTTGAACCAGGATCCATTATGCTCCTTGTAAGCCCAAGAATTGTAAATGTCTCATGTTCTGAAATGTATGTAGATATGGTCGTGCTACTGTCAAAATACCAAGCGGAAGGCCTCGAATGGATCTTGCAAACTTTCGGCAATATGATTTTTGGAATCTAAAACAGTCACGCTTTTTGCCTATGGGATTTTCCGGGAGCACGTAGGTTTCCAGAGCGTTCCCAATGTCACTAGGGTGTATTGCTATGGTTACTTGGTTTCATCCTTAATTATAATTCTCATTTATATTATGGATACTATGATCTTGGCGAGTCCACACACAGTTCCCATGAAGCTATATTAGTTAATACCTGACTTTTTTAGTTTTGAAAATTACATAATTAGATTGTCACCACAGAAGTCTAAACATCATAAATTAGTTTAACGACCTCAACGATCGACATAGACAGACTCAAATTTTCACATCTAACTTTGATCTTAAGGACGAGAGAAAGTGATAATCTACAGTAATTCAATCTTCCTCTCAACAGGTCCCAAACATGCACATCATGCAAAAACCTAAAACAATATGACAGGCTAAATAATATGTACAAGCTCAATCCCTAAATATAATGAGAATTTGTGTGTTCACTCATTGCTGAGACAGAGATGGTGTCTTGCATTTTTTTATACAGGCATTTTGTTCCTCGTTGTCCCCTCGGCATGAATTTCCCTACTAAGCAAACATTCTACTAGACAACGATGTTGATAAGGAACAGGTGATTTCCGCTTTACTCAGAAATCCGCAGACAGATAGCCCTCACCTCGTGCCTCATTAGCGAGGGTACTCCTGAACAGAAGCCGCAAAATAAAGTCGCTCATCAGGGCGAAGCATAAGTAGGAAAGTAGCAAAAGCGAGATGCGGCTCTGTTCAGGAGTACCCTCACCAATTCAAAAAACAATGTACATTTTTGCATAGTTGTTTCGATTGCTTCGGATACGTAGAAACGGATAAAGCACAAAGGACCTTCCCAGAAAAGGGTAAAAAAAATTTAAAAACTTTTAATGACTGAACAGTGAACAATCTTGGTTAGGAGAACACAAAATGGAATGAAATCGCTGCCAAAAGCTAAGTTGGGAGCGTCCTGTAACTGGCAAAGTGTGTCCGTCTATACTAGATGTACTGATTGATGCATAAGATTAATATCATCTTATTCGCTATTATTAGATTTGATTCACTACCAGTTGAATGCACTGATGGGCAAAAGAACAAAACTGCCACGACGCAGGAAGAGATTCACCGGTGAACACAGTTTGCCGCATAATTTCTTGCTAAACAACATTAAATAACATGGACACCTTTAGAGAAAGTAAACACAGTTTGAATCCAAGTGGTTCAAACTTTGAGCCATTAAAGTCGATGAAGGTCTCTTGAAGTTTGCAGCCTGGTGACCACCTCCGATGATGTTCGGAACTTGAGAAATTAGTAACAGAGTAAGGACAAAAACGGTAGGGGAAGGGGACGGACATTGGGACATTTCCTCCCTCATTACGTGATTTAGGGTATTGCGCATTAAAAGCTAATAATAACCTGCGATCTTGCTCCTTATCATGATACCTACAGCATATGAATTATCGATGTCAAGAACTGCTGATTTTGACTTATGAATTTATTTTCAGAGAAAATATCCATGTCTATGCTTTACAAAAGTGTACACCATCTGTTTGCACAAGAAACAAGTTTTATGAAGATAAAAGAGAAGGTCTTAGATGAATCAGTTCTATGAAGTTCATATTGCAAAAACTCATCTTCCGTTTTAAAAATTAACATGAAACTACTGGTAAGAAAATTTAAAAAAAAATGACAATTTCCTTTAAAAATTATAACTCAGCTAAGGCAATTTCAATTAACGAGGTTGTAGAATTTCAGAGTACTTTACTGATTTTCCTCAACTGGCTTAAATACCTATATGGCGGCAAATTTCCTCTCACCAAATTTTTCTACATGAAATTTATAGACACATACGAAATAATCAATTATAAGTGAATCGCCTCCCCTTGAAAATAATCTACAGATTACTATATTAAAATTCACCGCATCTTTAATTTCATGGTCAATTTTTTATTTAAAAAAAATCCACTAAAATCGGTGTCAATTTGCTTAATAGAAATTGCGATATGCTATACTCAATAGGCAAATCTGTAAATTGCAGGTATGTAGACTGATGACATATTCTCATCTTATTTATATGTACTGACGAGTCTATTGTATTATCTATTTCTTCATATAATTCTTCATGTAAGAAATTGTGATTTTAGTTTAACATTATATACATGCCTTGTATGCGAAATATATGTCGTTTAGTAAATATTTTTTTAAAAAATAAATAAGGATGAAGCCAACCTTAATTAATTGAATATTTTAGTGGAAAAGTTCTAGCTAAAAAAAAACTTGAAAATTTGACATAATTATAACCAAGAGACATCAAGCAAAAAGCACTCTCTTGTCCCAATACTTACGTAGATTTGCATATAGAATCAAGAACAAAAAATATAAAATTTTGAATTGAACTTGTATTTTCTTAAATTTATTAATGACACTATAAATTTATTGAAAATTCTCGAGTAAAATGAAATTTGACTCCATATTTCCTCAAAAGTTTCACTACCCCTCAACCTTAGTTCGTCACTGCTTAGATCAATAACAAGCCAAAGGTCACATTAGTTAGACTCTGACCCTTTCCTGGTGAACCCTTCCTCCTTTTGTTTTCGGTGACTTCGAAGTCTTCTAATCATGCCAAACTATTGTTTTCGGTGACTTTGAAGTCTTCTAATCATGCCAAACTATTGAACACGCTATAAGATTCTTCCCAAAGATAGCGAGGGAACTAACAAAATTTAACTCTTTTATTCTAAGGACTTTCGGGAAATTTTCTTCTATAATGAGGGGATAGATTGGATAATTCTTTCTATTTCTTAACATTTTCCTTTTTCCTTTGAATTGAATATGTGCAATTCTTAACTACTAGAATCCATATATTCATAATTCACACGGATTCACTTGATTCAAGGTTTGCATTGATTCCTAAGACGGCTTTCTTGTCATCTTAGAAAAAAGAAACCCATTAACATTATAAATTACTTGGAAAATGTGAAATACTTCAATTATCTAAGAAAAATTCTCCAAAAATATGAAATGATGTCATATGATGGCTAAATATATGGGTTGTCAATTGGGATGTTTTCTTTAGACCAAAAATAAAAATAAAATTTGGGATGTTTTCTTGCTAGCAAGAGATGATGATGATGTTGGGTCCTACTCGCTACTCCTCTAACGTTCTTGACTTGATTGATTTTGTTTTGTTTGGTTGACATAGACTTTTCAATAGACGACCCCAAGTCTTTGTATCCAACTTCTCTCTCTCACGTCCGATCCGCGTTGATTCTTCCCAACATACCGAGCCCCAAATTTCAATTGCCCACAGGCTGAGAGGGGCATGATTTCCCCCTCAATTCCACACAGCTACCTTGTCTCATTGGTCTTTCTTGTCGTGCTACTAGGGGCATGTACTTGTGACGCCAGCTATGATAGATCATGTCCAGCTTCATCTTGGGGCAAGGTTCACAAGATAAGCGCTGTCTTGCAATTGAAAAGCAATCCCAAAGTTTGTGGTGACTCAAGAATTGAGCTAGCGTGTGAAAATAGTCATATGAAGTACTATATCAAATTCATCTATGGAAATAATGACCATGTCACTAGTGAAATCCTCATGCTTGATGTTGGATTGCACAAGTGTAATCACTCCTCTCTTCCTTATAATTCATCGACGAACTCCAACTTCATGTTTTATGTTAAATCAGTGGTCTTTCTGAAGTGCCCCAGACCTATTGCGTTTCTTCATGTATCAACGGGGCATACTCCTCAGGACAAATCTTGTAAAGTATCTCAAATAAGCGGGTATAAACGAGATGCAATAGATGCAAATGCATCAGTAATTGAGGAATGTTGCAGCATCACCCATGATGACATGGGCATGTTATAATCGTATGTTTTCACCACACAAGCAACTCCATAACGCGATAGCCAATGAAGTCTTCATCAGCTACATATAAGTTACAGCCTGTACCGCGGAGGAAAGTTTCTAGCTCGTGCTTCCTTGGTTTCGTCAAAAGATAATTACAGTGCAAAGACTACTAAAACACTTTTTGCCCGTTCAGTTCTTTTAACTCGTTCTTTTAACTCTTTTAAGTGTCTGAAATTTTCATCATGAAAAAACATCGACACATGATTCTGGGTATAATTTTTTCATATATATATATATTTTTAATTTGAGTAGTATTTTAACATTAGACGGGAAAGTAATAAGTTGCCTTTTGCTTTTAGTGAGGCAAAAACAAATGCGCCGACTTCTCAAATTTTTTGAGGTTCCACTAAAAAGTCATGTCTTTTTTCTCTCCTTCAGTCTGTGAAGAGTCATAAGTTGAGGGAAGAAAAGCACCTCAAAATAGATAAAAAGTCGGAGGTGTATCCTTTACAGAGCCGTGCTTCCGCGGAGGCTAATATCTTGTCCTTCCACGAATGAATGGGTACGGAATCGATTATTACTTCACTAATCGTTTGTGGTCTAGTCTTTAAATCAAGGGCTTTGTTTTCCGGGGTGCTTCCTCCTCCCATCACCATGTGAATCCCATCAAATTTAATGATCTAAAGTTGGAACGTAATGTTGGATATTCAAATATTGTCCAATCTTCGGAAAAAAGAAATGTTAGTTTTGTCGTCGGATGAGTTTTGGATGGCCTCTCAATCTAATATAAATTCTTTGGTTTCAGTATGTTGCGCTCATCCCCGGTGACGAAGGTCTTATTCAGCCGAGTTCAGGTTGGATTCGGCTGAGTAAATCGGCCCCTTTCCATCTCCAGCCTAAGATTTAAATTAAAAGCACTTGGGCCTCTCAATTTTATTTTTTTTAAAGAAATGTAAACTATTGATGAATTTGTGTGAACTTATTGTCGATTCATACTATTCATTATTTCTTTCACAAAGCATAAAACAAAGTTTTGTAAAAACTTTAAATTTGAAATCTACTCATTGTCGAGATATATATGTGAGTGGTGTTAGAAAAAGTCTCACATCGGAGAAATGGTATGGTGTTGAATGATTAATATATTCTAATTAGCCCATGATCCATTTACTTACACTTTTGAGTAAGGGTGAATTCAACTGAGTATGTTAATGGGCTCAAATTTGACTCCATCTTGGCAATTGATTCTCTTGGATCATTCTATAAAGTCATGTTTTGATGAAATCAATTTCTCACTTACAATATGGATTTCAATAGGATGGGCTGCAAAACATGCAACGATACATGCAATTGAGACTATCAACCTTGGCTTCAGTATAGGCTCACTGAACTTTAATTTCATTCACGTGACACAATGATCTTTAATTTACTTTCAATTAATACACTCTTATCATAATCTAACCAATTTCCTTAGGAAATGTTGACACAATGGTGTGGCTTCAAGTGAAGTTACACGTAATGTCATATCAAGTGAAGGTTTCATGCGCATTTTGATCGGTAAATTAGTCGAATTCTGTTTGAAAGACATTTATTTGCTAGGAAAATCAAAGTGCAATATATTCGTAAATGTATAGCAAATGATATGCAGTATAACTTCTATGCACGTTACAGTCATGTCTAACATCGAATTGAATGGACAGCAAATTATATGCAGTACTTTCATCACAATGCGGGTGATATATGGAATACTCTTTACAGCTCGTAGCAGGGCAACAACATTCATACTCGAAGCTCCATGCTTGTTGATAATTTTAATCTGTAAGTGCATGATAAGCCAGCTAGCAATGGACGACAACATCAAAGAATTTCTATAAGCTCATAACAAATTTATAACTATAAAATACTTCTACTCGGATATTCAAATAATAATTAAAAAAAATCAACCACAAGCTGAGTGAAGGAGGATATGGCTCTGTATATAAAGAAATATTTCGAAATGGCAATGAAGTTGTTATTAAGACTTTGAATAAACCAAAATCTAACAATCAATTTAGTAATAAACTTTCTAATTTTGTAAATGTAGTTCTAAACATTTTAATTTCAATATAATTCTTTTGATATTGTAGCCAGAAATCGTTAACAATCCAATCATCGCCAATCGTCTTAGATGGCGAGCCCGCGTCTAATGTAAAAGAACTATAGTCAAGTGACGGCCTTTTGCAGATTTTACTGAATTTTCTGAGTATTTCTTATTTCTTTCTGCTTTTTTTTTCCTTTATTTTTTCTTTTCTTTATTTTTTCTGCGCTAGTGTTGATCTCTTCCTTTTGTGTCCTTCTTCATTACGTCTACTTTTGCGGTAAAGAGACCTTACATTTTGCCGTATCAAGAAATGTCTGGAGCGCCAGAGAACCCTTCTGATCACTAAGAAGGCCCCTCGACATCATCTCTTCGCCAAATTCGTGATCAGAACTGCAAGGAACTCCAACCCTAAATCAAATCAAACTCCGAAGCAGCAACAAAATCTATACAGACGATGAACCGCATGATTCTTCTCGAATTCAATATCTTCAAGCAGAAGACCTTTTGACGAAGTAATTGCCCTCCGATCAGCCCCGATCAATTGCAAAACTGAGCTTCAGCGAATGATGACGAGATACGGTACCATCCTAGAACTCACAAAGCACGCATCGCAGGCACGAATCGGCACAAAAACGCAAAAATAAAAAAAGGAAGAGTTTGACAAGCTAACTCGCTCAACCGAAAGCTAAAAGTGGCAGAGCAAAGAATTAATGGCCAAATCGGATGAACACCCAAAGAAGAAGATGAACAGTAGCAGAGAAATGGAAAGAACGGAAAGGAGAAAAAGAAAATTAAATCAAAACAATGTCTTTTCATTTAACTTCTTTTATGTCAAATGCCTATTATGCCACGTAGGACGATTGGAGATGTCTGGACCGTCACCTCAACATTTTTAGGTGCAAATTGATTGAAAGATATGTATTTAAATTTTACATAAAAGTTAAGGACTGTATTGATAAAAAATTTTACAAAAAAATTACTGAATTAGTACATATACAATAGATTTATAACTGATTTGATAATTTTTCCATCCATTTATTATATATTTACTCAAAATTCTTGAGTAAAAAGAAAAAAGAATAGACTCCATATTTCGCCGAAAGTTTCACTAATCCTCGATCTAAACCTCGGCTTCGTCATTACTTACATCAATAAAATAACCAAAGGATGCAACAATTAAAATATGATCCTTTCACGGTGAGCTCTATCAATTTTAGTTTTTGGTGACTTTGAAGCCTCCTAAGATTCTCCCCAAAGATTTTAAGTCAATTATAATGATAATTTTCTTCAATAGAAATAGTATAGTGTGGATAATTATTTCAATTTATTAACATTTCTTTTTCCTTCAACTTGAATGTGTGGAATCATTAATCATCAGAATCCATTCAATTCTTAAAAATCATGAATTCACTTCGATTCAAGATCTGCACCAACTCTTAAGATGGCTTTTGTGTCATCTTGAAAAAAATAGAAAACCCATTAACATCCTAAATATCTCCGAAAATATGGAAACCTTACTTATTTAAGAAAAATTCTCCAAAAATATGAAACGGTGTCAGGGATGGTTAACTATATGGGTTGTCCATTACAATGTTTTCTTGCCAGAAAGAAACAGTGATAATGTTGAATCCTACTTATCACTCCCATAACATTCTCGACTCGATGGATTTTGTTTTATCAATTATTCATATCCATGTTGATCCTTCACCACAAATGAAGCCAAGTCCCAAGTTTCCATTGCTCACAGGTTGAGAGGGACATGATTTTTCCTTTCAATTCCACACCTATTTACCTTGTGTCATTCGTTTTTCTAGTTTTAAATTTTTTATCTTCTTCCTCAAAACTATACATCAATTTTACTATGATCGTGGGGGCGTTGAAGAAAGAAGATAGAGAAGAAGAAGAAGAAGAGAGGAGGAAAGAACGAAGAAGAAACTAAGACGACATCAGAAGGAATTGATGGGAAGGAAGAGAGAGATGGATATCTTTGTCGATGGGATGCGGACCCAACGATCACGTGGAGAGTGGAAGAAACGTGGAAATAGCGGAGAAAGAAAGATGAAGGTGAAAGGATATTTTTAAAATCGAAGTGTGAGGATATCTTCTAAATCGAAGGACGGCTCCAATAGTGGAACCTCAGTCTGGGTCCACCTCTTTAATTTCTTGACTTTGCATCCACTTGTTACGTATATGACTTGGGCTTTTCTATAGGACAAGGCGACTCCAAGTCTCCAATCAAACGAGGATCGTCCAATCTTTTCTCAATCCTTTTATATTTTGTTGCCTCCAATAATGGAACCTCAGTTTGGGTCCACCTCTATAATTTCTTGACTTTGCGTCCATTTGTTACGTATATGACTTGGGCTTTTCTATAGGACAAGGCGACTCCAAGTCTTCAGTCAAACGAGGATCATCCAATCTTTTCTCAATCCCTTTATATGTTGCCGCCTCCACCCACAACAAGCATTACCAATTTCTCTTCAAGAGACATGATCAATGCTCTCAGTTTCATGAATATCTATCAAGTGCTACTGCTCATTCTTGTTCTATTGCAAGCGATGACTTGCAGTGTCGCGAGTCGACGGCAGTGCTTCACTTCGTCTTGTGGTGACATTCGCAATATAAGCTCTCCATTTCGATTGAAAAGTGACCCGAAGGAATGTGGTGAATCGAAGCATGAGTTGACTTGTGAGGATAATCGCACTGTTCTAAATTTTTATGATGGTCAATATTATGTGCAGTCTATTGATTATACCGCTAGCCAAATTAGTTTGGTTGATGATGGGCTGCAAAAGGATAATTGCTCGTCTCTCCCCCGTCATTCTTTGTTGCGGATGAGTTTCAGGTGCGGCATGGGTTTGAGGACACCTACCACTATAGAAGAATGCCATACGTCATGAGCGGATTACACACATTGGTCATCGTGAACTGCACAAAGTCGGTTAGTTCTCCATTCTACATCACTGGTCCATGCATTAAGGGGTCGTACCATTCCGACACATCATCAAATTGGAACTTGTATGCTTTGGTCAATCCAAAAGCATCGGATGTTTGGGATTTTTGCACCATTCACAGTTGGACGTGGGTGTCATATTATTTTGGGAGTAAAGAGCAGATTAATAGTAGCTCCTACAACTACGAGCGTATCCATAACATCATGGCTGATGGATTTGTTCTCAACTTTCATTATGAGCCATGGAAGCCATTTTTCTTTTGCAACTTTGATATCTTCGCCATCTCTTATGGTCAGATTTGTGGATCCAAGTACTACGAGTACACGGGCGGTAAGCGTCAGTTGGCAATGAACTTGTACAGCAATATTGCATGATTCTAAACACTCTTTCAATTGCTACTTTTTCTTCAAAAATGGAAAATGAAAAAAAAAATATTTGAAATCCAAGAAATTATACAGAATAAACATGTTCATTTACGTCAACATTTGTGTATTTGAAATCCGGAGTTTCGTGTAACATATTAAAATCAAATTGTAGGAGTTGCAAGATTTTGAAAAAAAAAAAAAAAGTGACAGTGAAAGTCACCCCTGTACACGATCCATTATCATTTGCACGTATAAATGTGCCTAGATTATATTTCCTAACCACATAAGGGTTAGACTTTCAATGTAAAAAAAAAAAGGTGCAGCCACATGACTAGTTAATCTTTGGTCAAGAGTTTAGATTTTCTTATTTTCTTAATTAATTCCTTAATAAGTCACTCAACTAATATTTCAAGAGACCGTCATTAACAAATTCCACAAAAAAAAAATATTCATGTATCGATAGGAGGAAGAAATTATTAACTAAAAAAGAAAGTCACTATTTCTCTATATGATTTTATTTGCATTCTTGCAAATGCATGCATCCCCTTCTCATACTCTTTTGGACGCAATTCAACTTATACAAATTGGCTTGCTATTGCTATTACTCTGTTTCCTCGTGAGTTTTGTTTTCCATACTTCTTTTTCTTCGATTCCTTTTCACATCATTCGTTTCTTCTGCAGGTGTCCTAGATGATATTGCCATTTGGACAACTTCAGAGTTTATATTACTACTAGGTAAGCCACAACGATTTGTTCTCAAAGTGACTAAAAAAATACTTATTCTAACCTATCAAAATTTTCCTTAGTGCAATTTTGTGCAGTAAAATTCATAATCGGGATGCCATTTGTTGCAATATTTCTAATCTACAAGTGCAAAAGAAGACACTTAGCAATGGACAAGAACATTGAAGATTTTTTGCAAGCTCATAACAACTTTTTGCCCATAAGGTACTCTTACTCAAATATTCAGAAAATCACTGGGAATTTTGAGCATAAACTGGGTGAAGGAGGGTATGGTTCTGTGTACAAAGGAATACTCAAAAGCGGCAACAAAGTGGCCATCAAGATTTTAAAGCAATCTAAGGCCGATGGCCAAGATTTTATCAGTGAAGTGGCTACTATTGGAAGAATTCACCATGTTAATATAGTGCAACTCATTGGTTTTTGCTTTGAAGGCTCGAAACAAGCTCTCGTGTACGATCTCATGTCAAATGGGCCTTTGGATAAGCACATTTTCACTAATGAAGGTGATAAGTTTCTCGATTGCAAAAAAATATATGAGATCACACTTGGGGTGGCAAGGGGGATTGAATACCTACATTGTGGATGTGACATGCAAATACTACACTTTGATATCAAGCCTCACAATATTCTTTTAAACCAAAATTTCACTGCAAAAATCTCTGACTTTGGACTAGCGAAACTTTATCCTACTAATCATAGCACAGTCTCATTGACTGCTGCTAGAGGAACTTTGGGATATATGGCGCCTGAGTTGTTCTATAAAAACATTGGTGGTGTATCTTATAAAGCAGATGTCTATAGCTTTGGGATGTTGCTCATGGAAATGGCAGGTAGAAGGAAGAATATAAATGCAAATGTGGAACGCTCAAGCCAAATTTATTTTCCCTTGTGGGTGTACCATCAAGTCAATGAAGGAGGAAGTGTTGGGATGGAAGAAGTTGTAGAACAAGAAAGGGAGATGATAAAAAAGATGATAATAGTTGCACTTTGGTGTATACAATTAAACCCTGACCATCGGCCTTCGATGACCAAAGTCCTAGAAATGCTTGAAGGAGATATTGGGAAATTTTAAAATGCCTTCGAAACCACTTATTTACCCACCGGATGAGGCAATCAACAATGACAAAGTCGAGATGGAACTAGAAACATTCTCAATTTCATCCAACGCTCATATAATTTCCGCTAGTTTTCCTTTTGGAGATGGCAATGATGTTTAAAGGCTCATGCATAGTTTGATTGGAAAAGCTTTGTGTATTTGTTACATGTCCCAACAATCTAGTATTATGTTGGGAGGAACTTGGGCTAGTTTGGCTTGACAGTGAACACTTTCGAGGTTGTCTTTTCCTAGCTCTTAGGTTAATGTTGTGTTATTGTTTTTCATATGGTTTTACTCTCATAAATTACTCTTTTCTATCCTCCTCTAGAAGGATAAACAAATTGCTGACAGAGCAAGGACAGAAACGGTTGGGAAAGGCGACGGACATTGAGAA
Source organism: Eucalyptus tenuipes (assembly GCA_014182365.1). Classification (NCBI taxonomy): domain Eukaryota; kingdom Viridiplantae; phylum Streptophyta; class Magnoliopsida; order Myrtales; family Myrtaceae; genus Eucalyptus; species Eucalyptus tenuipes. The sequence goes on along the minus strand of CM024547.1, from coordinate 2,230,817 downwards.
TTGTCCTCCCTTATTACATGATTAGGTTAATGCCAATTGAAAAGCTAATGTTAACAAGCGATCTTGCTACTTAGCATGCTACCGCTGGCACATGATTTCTCGATATCAAGAACTGCTAATTTTGGCTTATGAATTCTTTCCTATATAAAATATCCATGTGTACATTTTATAAAATATACATCATCTGTCTGTGCGAGAAACAACTCTCATCAACATGGAAAGGTCTTACATGAAACAGTTCTATGAAGTTTATGTTTGAAAGAACTCGTATTCCTTTTTAAAAAACATGAAATTTACTGATAAGTAATTCTATTAAGTGTTCTCAAACTTCTCAGAAGTTTTTATCTTTTGTTTCTTTTGATATTAGGCCCTCCAAGAAGGTTTTATTAGTTTAACTTGATTAACTTTTTCATCTCCCATGTCTGATTAACATAAACTTCATTTGACGTAGAATTTAGCAGGGATTACTTTTGGCTTCACTAAAATTTGATATATCACATAACTAAACACATCTTGATCACTAAGAAAACCGTGTAATGTGTAGTCCATATAACAACTTATCTTAAAGCTTGGACCCTTGATGACTGATGGGGCGTATGTGTAGGTTCACCTAACGCGTTTTTGTAAGCTTGGACCCTCTTTGGGCAATGCATAACTTCTGAATGCTTCCCTGAGTGAATCGATCACCATCAATGTTATGACTGGTAAGAAGACATAATGCAGGTTTTGAAGCCAGTTTTCGGGGCTGTGCAAAACCCTATTGAACTTAAGACGGGTCGGATTCTATTTGGACGGGTATTCCGAAACTCAGAACCTGATTCGCATACTAATCATCGACTTTTTTTTTTTATTTTTTTCATTTTTCATTGTTTTGGTCGATCAAGTTTTTGTTTTGCCTTGCATATAATTGCGAGTGTCCTCTTTGCTCCGGTGTGAATCGCTCTTTTTTCCTCGATTGACTCTCAGGTCGCAGAGCAGTTTTTATTTGTTATTATTGCATTTAGAAGTCACTTGGATTGAGACTAGTTTTGGTGAGGATGATATATTTTAACTTTTGTACCAAGTTTGCTGGATCTCTTCATGCGAAGAAGTAATTGGCTAAACAAAATCATTGCTCAGAACTCGATGAACAAAAAAAGTAGTTTTTTCTTAGCCAAATTGCTTGAGGCCTACGCTTTTTGAACCCCCACCCTTTGATCCCCGCCTGATCACCCACCTCATCAATAGTCACCTCCTCAAGCAATCTACGACTTCGATGCCATGTCTGGTGATAGGTAGTAGCCTAACCCATGAATGACTTGCACATGTCATAGAGGAAATACACAATAGGCCGACTATTTTGTCCTTTACAATGAATGGAATGAGTATTCCTCCGTTTGTGCGATCCCGAGTGTAGGATTTTGGGTAAGACAATTTTAATTTTTAGGGGTTGACTAAGACAATCATGAGATTATAGGGGGCTGAGTGGAATGAGCCCAATAGTGTTGATCACGATAGGTGATTCATTTTAATATGGTGGATATTTTAACAATTAGTAATGGTAGGTATTGTAAGATCAGTATGCAATACTGATATATTGAGTTGTCAATGTGTTTACCCTCGGAGAAATGATAAGTGAAAAAGGACAAGGTTAGACAAGACTTTTGAATAGTTGATGTACAAGATGAATAACTTCACTTCAAAAAAAAAAAAATGAATGGGCATCGACTATGGAGCAAGATATGAAGAACAAACAGAAATGCCCAGTTTTGGATTGAGACTTGTCTTGGTGATGATGAAATGTTGACTTTCATACCAGCTTTGCCGGATCTCTCGATGCAAAGAAGGAATGGGTTTAACAAAATCATTACTTAAAAATTGATGAACAAAATGTTATTATCATCAATATTGTTTTCTCCTTTTCGTTTTCACAATTTAACGACGAGACGATGAGATATTGGACTTGAAATAAAGTAGAACATCAGATGCCATCACTCAAAAGTACTTTTATTCAATTTTGGGTACAATTGCCACAGTACGTCAAATCTAGAAACGGCAGAAGTTTCTTTCCCAATCTATGTAAAAGCAATCCGTTTGCTAATCTGCCACCACGTTATGTTATCTTGATTGCAAGTACAACAACTTTTACATAATTCCCTCTGATATAATAAAACTTTAGCCGGCTACGCATTTTACTTTTTCTTCACTTGACTTTGTTTTATCAATTGATTTGGACATTTCGATAACCGACGACTCCAACTCTTTTCAATTATATCATGCATCCCTTTACTGAGCCTCCATCTCATCACCAATTAGAAGTTTCATTGCATCAAATGAAACAATATAAACATGGGTAATTCTCTCCACAGCACATTTAATGTACCGTGATGTACTCTTGCTATGAAATGTTCTGCTACTAGACAAGCTTCAATTCAAAGCATAATTACTTGTGCCCCACTTTATTTTGCGGCAATGTCCAAAACATAAGCTGTCATTTTTTATTGAAAGGCGATCTAAAAGGCGGTAGAAACTTAATGCGAGCCAGCTTACAAACAAATATGTCTTATATCGGTATGTCGATTAATATTTATATGAAATTGGTTTCTAATGAAACGAACTTCTACAACGATGGTTACATTTATGGCCAAACCATGGCAGTTGATGTGGACCGCACGTCCCATATGAAGAAGAAGAGCAACTCCCTTCCTTAATCATTTTGTTTTAATTAATTGTGGGTTTAATTACAATTAAGCATATGATATTATGCGCATCGGATTTTGTACGTGTGGATTTTGGGTTGAATCGAGATAAGATATCTACACAGGCGATGTTGACTGAGCAAAGAAATAACGAGGGATTGATTTAGACAACCATGAAATTAGAGAGGGCGAGTTATTAGCCATAAAAAGTAGAGGTCATCTTGATAGGGGATTTGAATGGGGAATATAGGTTACTAGTGCTAACACTATTTTTGTTAAGACTAGTTTACAATAATAGTGTATTGAATTATTAAGATGCTTGTTGATAGAGGAAAATGATGAGTAAAAGACAAGGTTAGACATGATTAATACTGAATAGTTTGTATGTGCAATAAGAAACTTTTGAACAATAAAAACAAGCAGGGATTGCATCAAGAACAAAGAAATATGCTTAGAATGAAGATTAGTTCTCATGGAGATGACTGGCTTGATCTTTGCTGCCATTTCATATAATGCAAAGAAGTAAGGACTTAAACAATATTATCACGTGAAATTCAAGTGAACCAAGTTTATTCTCATCAACTTTATTATATTTTTTCGTTTTCGTCTTCACAATATAGCACTTCTGACATATTGGCCTTATTACAACACAAATGCCTCACTTATAAGGATTATTATTCAATTTAAGGAACAATATTTCATTTTTAGGATAGTAAAGCTGTTTTTTGGAGAGAATGAACTCGTCCAAGTAGTCAAAATAGAAACCGTGGAGAAGTTTTCTTTCAATAAAGATATCTATAATTAAAGCTGATGGTCCAAGTAGTCAAAATCAGAAACCGTGGAAAAGTTTTCTCCCAAACCAATAAAGATATTCTATAATTAAAGCTGATGGAACCTTTGATTAGTCCCCACAAGCCACTTTTCTTGACTTGACGTTCTGGTACTTGTTGACTTGGACATTTGAACGACAGGTGACACCTAGCTTATCTTTTCGATCATGTATTATCCCTTCCTTCGTCGAGCTTCCACCTCAGTTTCCAGCTAAGACTTCCATTCTTGCATCGAGAAGTAGAGAGATGATTAACGCTTTCAGCTTCATATTTATGTACCGTGTTTTTTTGCTCATATTACATGTTCTACTTTTAGGATCGAGATGCAGCGTGAAGAAGAATCACTTATGAGCCGTTTCATCTTATGGCGAGATCCACAACATAAGCTATCCTAATTAATGTGAAAGCTATCCATAAATTAATTCACTACTGTGTTGAGAAGAAATGGAAGATAGAACATTACCTGTGTATGAAAGAATTGTAGATCCTAAACAATCAATGGAAATACCTCAGCTCTGATATTCTTTTTCAAAACTTCTGGTTCATCTTTTACATGACTTCAACTATTATCGAATTCAGAAGTAGAAGAGAGAAATCTAAAGATGAATAGAGGAAAATCAGAAGTAGAAACAATGAACTAACACACTTAACTCTTCTCTCCTTCACTTATCCTTTTATACTCAACACTTGTTTAACAACTTCTGTTATAGAACTGTTACAACAGAATAACTAATATGAGAAACACGTGCATTTCCTCTGGTTGTGCAGCTCCTTCAGTTAGCTTGATTAGCTTCTGTGTTCCAGGTTTTGATGTCATGGATCGCCAGCTCATCAGTTCAGCTCAAGATTGCCAGCTCATCTTCTTTTCTACTTTGAGCTTCGTTTAGAAGTTTGCGACCTTCCTCTGCTTCAGCTTCCTCTGCCTCAGTAACTTCCTCTTGCCTTGCCTTAGTAACTTCCTCAGGTTCAGCTTTTCTACTATCACCAGCTTCTTCATTCATCTGTACTTTTAATGTCTGTTTTATTTCTTTAACATCCCCCCTCAAATTGGGAATGGATAGAGCACAGATTCCCAATTTGATTCGCATATAAGAATGTGCTCTCCTTGACAGTGGTTTTGTAAAAATATCAGCTAATTGGCAATAACTTGGAATGTATCTGACATGTAATGATCCTGAGGATACCTTTTCTCGAACGAAGTGGAAGTCCACTTCAATATGTTTGGTTCGAGCGTGTAAGACAGGATTCAGAGTAAGAGATATTGCTGATTTATTGTCACAGTACAGATGAATAGGAGGAGTAAGAGAACAACCTATATCTCGTAATACAAAACTGATCCAAGTGAGATCAGTAGTGGTTGATGCAAGAGCACGGTATTCAGCTTCAGTGGAGGATCTGCTCACTGTGGGCTGTTTCTTTGCTGCCCAGGATATAAGATTGGATCCAAGATATGTGCAGAAACCAGTTGTTGATCTTCTAGTTTCTGCACACCCTACCCAGTCTGCATCTGAGTAACCATAGAGATGCATGGTACTTTGAGAATGAATGAATAAGCCAAGCTTTATAGTACCTTTTATATATCGCAAGACCCTTTTTAACCTGTTGAAGTCTGCAATTGTGGGTTGCTGCATTTTCTGGCAGAGTATATTTGTGGCATAAGCAATGTCTGGTCTGGTTAATGTGAGGTATTGCAGACCGCCAACTAGGCTTCTGTACTCAGTAGGATTGTTCAAAGGTATAGAATCATTGATCATAATAGGTGGTTTTAATGAAAGAGTTGAAATTGGTTTGGATTCTAGCATATGAGCTCGGGTGAGGAGGTCTAAGGCATATTTAGTTTGGCAAAGAAATAGATAATCAGGGGTTTGTTTAGCTTCAATGCCAAGGAAATAGTGTAAGGAGCCTAGATCCTTCATATGAAAATGAATACTCAGAGAAGTAATGAGACTAGAAAGCATTTGAGAGGATCTTCCAGTTAGAATGATATCATCTACATACAGTAATAAGAGAATAGTTTCTGTTTCAGTATGCAGGATGAATAGGGAAGGATCAGTGGAGCTACAGAAAAATCCATATTCTAGCAGAAAGCTGCTAAACCTATCAAACCAGGCTCGAGGAGCTTGTCGAAGTCCATAAAGTGACTTTCGAAGAAGACAAACATGGTGAGGCTTTTGTGATTCTTTAAACCTTGGAGACTGCTCCATATACACTGTTTCACTTAAGGTTCCATGTAAGAAGGCATTTTTGATATCTAATTGATGAATTTTCCACTGTTTCATCATAGCTACTGATAGGATTATTCGAATTGTTGCATGCTTCACTACAGGGCTGAAGGTTTCTGTGAAATCAAGGCCTTCTTCTTGATGGAAGCCTTTAGCTACAAGTCTAGCTTTGAGTCTATCTAAGCTCCCATCAGGTGCAATTTTTGTCTTAAACACCCATTTCCAACCAATTACATTCATGTGATCATTTCTAGGAACCAATTCCCAGGTTTTGTTTTGATATAAGGCATCCATTTCTTCTTTCATTGCTTGGTGCCATCCTCTGTCTGCTAAGGCAAACTTTACTGATTTTGGTTCAATAGGAAGCTGATACTCAACTAGACATGCATATTTAGGATTTGCTTTAACAATTCCGGATCGAAGTCTAGTCCGCATAGGATGAGTTGAAGAAGTACCTTGTATATTTCCTGTTTCGGAGGGCGATTTGTATTTGTCCTGTATTAGCATTTGATGTTGAAACGAGGCTCTTGATTTGTAGGCATTTGTTCCTCAATGCTTGGAGATCTCTGATGAGATTCAATATCACTGGGAGCATTATTAACATCAATCTGCATCTCAGCATCGGGTACTATATGCATCTGTGATATATCTGTAGGATTAAGCATGCGATCTCATTGTCCTGCATTTCTGGAGTTATTGGAGTTAATCTGGTATGCTGCGAATATCCCCTCAATATATTGTCTTCTGACTGAGCTTGCTTAGTAGAGTTGGAAATAGAAGATAGTAATCCTCTTATCCACTGTTTGTATAGTTCAGATCCCTGCTAATACTCAGTATTTACTGTATGAGTAAAAGGGAAGACTTTCTCATCAAATAGTACATGTCTACCGATGTAGACTCTCCCATTAGTAGGCAAGAGACACTGTATCCTTTATGCTTCTCACTATATCCAAGAAAGATACATGTAAGAGATCTTGGATCAAATTTATCTTTGTGTGTAGTGCCCGAGACATGGATAACAGGCTGATCCAAAACTCGAAGATGAGAATAACGGTGTCTTATTGTAGAGCTTATAATGGGGTGAATGCATATGCGGTTTTGTTATAGAAAGGAGATTGATAACATAAACTGCTGTTTTGAATGCATCTACCCAGTATCTCAGTGGTACTTTAGCATGATACATCATTGCTAGTCCCAATTCAATTACATGTCGATGTTTCCTCTCAGAGACACCATTTTGCTCTGGTGTATGAGGACAAGAGATATTTTGCTTAATTCCACACTTTTGTAGATAGTTCTGAAATTTATTACTAGTGAACTCTCCTCTCCATCACTCTGGAAGACTTTGATCTTGTGATCAAGCTGATTTTCTATAAATCTTTGAAACATAATGAACACATCATAAACTTCTGACTTTTGTCTCATTGGATATATCCAGCTATATCGAGAAAAATCATCCACAAAAATGACATAGTAGGAGAATTTCTGAACAGATTGAATTGATGATGGTCCCCATACATCGCAATGTATTCTTTCTAATGGAACATTAGAAATATGGTCTGAGAAAGGAAAAGATAGTGCTGAGCTCTTAGCAACTTGATAGCTGCTACATATATTCTGAGCTTTAGAACTATACTGAATGAGATGTTGTTTCTGTAAAATCTTCACTGTTTTTAGATTGGTGTGAGCAAGTCTTTGATGCCAGACATCTTCTCCTACTTCTGTTGAGTCCGGGTGAAGAAGACTTCGCAACTTTAGGTTCCACACGGTATAGCCCCTTGACCTTCCTTCCTAGCTTCACTTTTGTATGATTGTAATTGTCCTTCATATATACCCCATGTTTATCAAAAATAAAAGAGCGGGGATAATCATCGTTAGTTTTGATACAGATAGAAGATTCTTTTTTATTGCGGGAACTATTAATACATCATTCGGTGGTAATTTGCTATTTTCGTATTCAATATTCCATTACCAATGCATGAGATTGACAAATGAGATCCATCTCCTATCATGACAACGGTGTCATTACCACTATATGCATTGTAGTTTCGAATCATACCAGGTTCGAGGTAATATGTGAAGTAGCCCATGTGTCTCCGGATACCATTCGAACCATAGGGTTCTTCAATGTGCACAGCTGCCAATGCAGTTGGTATTTCATCTGCCTGGTACGAGTTATCAAATCTATACCAACATCTGAGTGCTGTATGACCTGATTTCTTACAGATCTGGCATTGCAGAGGGCCATTACTTATAGGCTTTGTAATCTGTGTTTGTCTATCACCAATTGAACTTTGTGGTGGATAAGACCTAACACTTTGATACCTCTGTGAAGGGTTTGAATATGGTCTAAATCCTTGTCCATAGTTAGACCAGTTATCCTTATTAACCTGACCTTGCTGAGTTGAATTCAGGTTATTCATTTTATTTTGTTGATTCCTTCTTGCTTCTGTAAAATTATTTCCATATTCCCTTCTATTGAAAGACTGACCTCTGCCATAGCTAAATCCCCCCTGAATATTTTCTCTTTGATTTCTGGGATTGAATTTCTGCATACTTGTTCCAGTTCTTCTTTGCCCATAATAGGCCAGGTTAGTATTGTACTCGTTCACAGAATATGTTTACAATCTGGTTTCAAATCTCTCAAGTTGTGAGATAACCTCATCATACTCTGGCTGGGGTTTAAGGCAATACATGGTTGTCTTGAAGGTTTCATATTTAGAACCTAACCCTTCAAGTATGCCAAACATTCTGGTTGTATCATCAACAGGCTTTCCAATTGCATTTAATTGATCACAGATGGTTTTGAATTCTCGAAGGTATTCACTTAATGATCTGTTTCTTTTCCTGCAATCCTGTAATTTTCCTCTTAACTCAAATTTCTTTGCAAACACGTGTAAATCTATTTATGAGAGCCTGCCATACTTCGAATGAGGTTTCTAAGCCAATTATCAGACTTAGAATATTTTCTGATACCGCACCACTTATCCAGGATGATATAAGCTGATAAGTTTTTATCCAATCCAAGTGATCAGGATTCATCACTTCTCCTGTCTCAGTCTGTATCATTTGAGTAGGAGGTAATGTTTCACCATTAATAAAACCAATCAGATCTTGGCTTTTCAGAAATCTGTTGAATTGGGCTTGCCATAATTGGAAGTTTTCTTCATTCAACTTGATGGTGACGAAGTTAGCTATATTCACATGGATAAGGAAAAGGGTACTTCTGCACTCTAGTTGCCATTCTTATATGTTCAGAGACTTTGAAGATTCGAAGAAACAATCCAGTAAACTTTGAAGGTAAGCTAACTAAGAAACAACAAGATCTTTATAATATCTTGCAGTAAGAACACATCAGATGTATCATTCCCAGGATTGGTGCTCTGATACCATGAGAAGAAATGGAAGATAGAACATGACCTGTGTATGAAAGAATTGTAGATCCTGAACAATCAATGGAAATACCTCAGCTCTGATATTCTTCTTCAAAACTTCTGGTTCATCTTTTACATGACTTCAACTATTATCGAATTCGAAGTAGAAGAGAGAAATCTAAAGATGAATAGAGGAAAATCAGAAGTAGAAACAATGAACTAACACACTTAACTCTTCTCTCCTTCACTTATCCTTTTATACTCAACACTTGTTTAACAACTTCTGTTATAGAACCGTTACAACAGAATAACTAATATGAGAAACACGTGCATTTCCTCTGGTTGTGCAGCTCCTTGATTAGCTTGATCAGCTTCGTGTTCCAGGTTTTGATGTCATGGAGCCTGACTACATCTTCTTTTCTACACAGCGATCCCTGCATAATTTCCACTCATGGAACCTTCAATTGGCTTCTTCATTCACACTGTTTTATTTCTTTAACAAAGTTGTGCACAGCGATCCCTGCATAATTTCCACTCATGGAACCTTCAATTGGTCCACACAAGTTGCTTTCCTTGACTTGACTTCGTGTTACTTGTTGACTTGGAAATTTCAATGACAGATGTCCTCCAACTGATCTTTTCGGTCATAAATAATCCCTGCCCTTTTTGAGCCTCCGCCAAAATCTCCAAGCTAAAACCTCCATTCTTGCATCGAGCAGTGGAGAGATGATCAATTCTCTTCGGCTCCATATGTATGTACCATGTGCTTTTGTTCATATTACAAGTTCTGCTATTAGGCACAAGTTGCGGTGCAAAGAAAAATCATTTATGCCCCGCTTCATCTTGTGGTGAGATCCGTAACATAAACTATCCCTTTCGATTGAAAAGCGATCCAAAAGACTGCGGCAACTCTAAGTTTGAGCTAGTTTGTGAAAATAACCGCACGGTTCTATATTTGCAAGCTGATAGTAGATATTATGTGAAATCGATCTATTACGATTCGTATCACGATGAATCTAGCTTCCGTGGTTACATAACGGTGGTTGACGATGGCCTGCAAGAGGGTAATTGCTCATCCCTCCCTCGTCACTCGTTGAGGCGCGCCATATTTCGAAGAGTTTTCGACAATTATCTTTCAAGGCAAGTGGTCTTTGTGAAGTGCTTATTGCCCGTTGCTTCTAATTCGTATCTTGATACCAAACCGTGCATCGAGGGAGCATACTCTGCCGGCACGCCTCCAGATTTTTCCCAAACGAAGGGGTACTCATACGCTTCTCTTGAACCTCACGCATCGGACATCAAGGATTCTTGCACTATAACCGCGGTGACATTTGAATCAGACTATTTCTCGTGTTCGGAGAGGGATCAGTATTATCGTGTGTGCTCATCATACAAGGACATCCACAATGGGATGGCGCAGGGATTCAATCTATCCTATCAGAATGGTGGTGGACTAGCTGGACTTTGCATCTTGGGTTTCAACTACCGCTGGAGGTGCAGGGTCTATGACTCCGGTAAGCGACTTTCCCTTCGGCTTTTCTTTACTTCCTCCTCCTTTTCTTAAATGCAAGCTCTATGAAGAGATCTTATCAAAATTTACTGATCTTATCAAAATTTACTTATCCAGCAACATGGTAAGTTTCAATTGGATAACATCATATGTGGGATCCAAGAAGAAAACCACATTGCAAGGTCGTAAACATCTAATTTCTTTAAATATCCAATAACAAAATTGCCCATATTTTAAAAAAAATTGCCACATCACTGAAATAAAAAAGTTAAATAAGATTTCCGAGTAGATTTTGCTCTTTTATTGTTCTACAACTCATGAAGCTTTTCTAGATTTAATTACTTTATATTTGATTTGGGAAATTGATTTGATAGTAGCTGGTGTCACTTATATGGTGGTTATTATCATGCGGGAGAATAAATTGCGTATAAGTTAGATGATGTTTGGAAATCAGAATTAATCACTTGGTACATCTAGGGGAACAAAAGCGAAGTCATCTTTTTATGATAAAAGTGATTATTCTACGATAATATGGATTCCCCGAGGGAAAGAAAGATGCTATTTAGGAGAGTGAAACTCAGTCACTCTTCTTTATTCTAGACTTCTCCACTTGCAACTTTTAATGAATAAAAGTCTGTCATTGCACTATGCAGTGATTGTATCAATTTATCTTTGACTTGGTCATAGCTTAACGAGTATTCATTTTATATTTTACCGCTAAAATGATAAGCTTAGGTCTCCATTGATTGGTTGTTAACACTTTGTAATCATTTTCAGTCATCTCGAACAAATTCTTCTTGCTTTCTACAGATACTTCTATGGCGGCGATAGTTACGAGATATGCACCTTCTCTTCTCCCCCATTTGTTAGGTATGACTAGTCCTTTATTCCTCCCAACTCTGAAAATATCAAGCAGCAAAGGATGACTTTCTATATCACACTACGCTAATCTATGGACAAATTTTTCCGCAGTTTTTTCCACAGAAAACTTCCTCGTGGCAAAATTCATGCTGGGAGCTCCATGTGTGTTGATATTTTTAGTCTATAAGTGGAAGAGAAGGCACCAAGCAATGGATGAAAACATCGAAGAATTCCTAGTAGCTCATAACAACTTTTCACCTATAAGATACTCTTACTCAGACATCAAGAAAATCACAAAAAAATTCAAACACAAATTAGGGGAAGGAGGATATGGCTCTGTGTACAAAGGAGTACTTAGAAGTGGCAATGAAGTTGCTGTTAAGATTTTGAGCAAACCAAAATCTAATGGCCAAGATTTTATAAGCGAAGTGGCTACTATTGGAAGGATCCACCATGTTAACGTGGTGGAACTTGTTGGTTATTGCTTTAACAACTCGAAGCAAGCTCTCGTGTACGATTTCATGTCGAACGGATCTTTGGATAAGCACATTTTCTCTAAAGATGGTGACGATTCTCTTGATTCTAAGAAAATGTATGAGATCTCTCTTGGTGTGGCTAGGGGGATAGAATATTTACATCGAGGATGTGACATGCAAATTTTGCACTTTGACATCAAGCCTCACAATATTCTTCTAGATCAAAATTTCACTCCAAAAGTTTCTGACTTTGGGCTTGCAAGACTTTATCCCATGGACCACAGCATAGTATCGTTGATTGCAGCAAGAGGAACTTTAGGATATATGGCTCCCGAGCTATTCTACAAGGACATTGGTGGTGTCTCATATAAAGCTGATGTTTATAGTTTTGGGATGTTGCTAATGGAAATGGCAAGTAGGAGGAAAAATGCAAAGAATGTTGAGCATTCAAGTCAAACTTATTTCCCTTTGTGGATCTATGATCAACTCACAAAGAAAGCGAGGTTGAAATGGAAGAAGTGGAAGGGGACAAGGAGATAACAAGGAAGATGGTAATAGTTGCCCTTTGGTGTATACAATTAATCCCTGATGATCGGCCATCAATGAGCAGAGTCCTAAACATGCTTGAAGGAGATATTGATAAACTGCAACTGCCTCCAAAACCGCTTCTGTATCCATCCGAGAAGCCGTTTGATGATGTCAATGCTGAAATAGAACTTGAATCATTCTCAGCTACATCAAGTACTCCAACAATTTATGAAGGATACCGATTTCAGAATAGCAATGAGATTACGGAATCGTGCATTGTATGATTTTCTTTTTCTTTCCCGCTTGAATGAATGACAAATAAACGTAGTTCCATCCGAAGCATAATTGACTCTGTAAATCGTGATTTCAGAGTTTGTAGCATCCTGTGTTTTGCAGAAGAATTGCCTCTTTGGCTATCTGTTTTCATCTCTTGTTTCCTGATATTTCAGACCAAGCTCGACTGGTATAATGCAATGAGTCCCTCTCTCTCTCTCTCTCTCTCTCTCTCTCTCTCTCTCCTCTCCTTCCCTCGCCCCTCGACCGCCGCCTGGTCACCCACCTCGATGTCTCCGAACTCCGCGGAGCAATCTTCCACCCCGACCTCATGTCGCGGCCTCCTCACCTTCTCTCTCCTCCTCAAGTCCTGCATTCCTTCCCGAGGGTTCGCGCTCGGGAGGCGCGTCCATCGCGCGCTCGCGCCGTCTCAGCTTGAGCCCGACTCGGTGATTCTCAACTCGCTCATCAGTCTCTGCTCTAAATTCAATGACTGGGCTGAGGCGGAGAGGACTTTTTGGAACATGGGTAATGATAGGGATTTGGTTTCTTGGAGTTCCATGAGCTCTTGCTATGCCAATAACCACATCGCGTTTGAAGCAGTCGATACTTTCTCTCATATGCTTGAAGATGGGTATTTTCCCTCGGCTTGTTCGGGTCCGAAGAATGCATCAACTGGTGATAGAGTTTCGAGTTTATAATCAAAAGCGGCTATCTTGATTCTGATGTGTGTGTCGGGTGTGCATCAATTGACATGTTTTCAAAGGGTAGTGCTGATTTGGTTTCAGCTCGTAAGTTGTTTGAGAAAATGCCCGAGAGGAATGTGGTTGCGTGGACTTCGATGATGACAAGATGTACTCAGTTGAGTTGTCCAAAGAGTGCTGTTGATTTGTTTTTGGATATGCTGGCGAGTGGGCTGTGCCAGATAGATTTACACTTACAGTTGTTTTGTCAGCATGTTCGAGGTTGGAGATGATATTCCTTGGGGTGCAATTGCATTCCGGTATCATATGGTCTGGACTGGCTTCAGATGTCTGTGTTGGATGCAGCTCGGTGGACATGTACGTGAAGTGTGTGGCTAGTGGATCGATTCATGATTTGAGAAAGGTGCTTAATCGGATGCAAGATCACAACGTGATGTCTTGGACACCAATAATCACAGGACATGTGCAAACTGAAGAGAATGAGGAGGCCATCAAACTCTTTTGGGAAATAATAAAAGATCCACCGAGGCCACACCATTTCACATTTGCTAGTGTTCTCAAGGCATGTGGAATTATTTGTGATATTAGATATGGGGATATGAGTATACTCTGTAGCTATAAAAATTGTGCTTTGCATTTGATACTTACGTGGGTTATTCTCTTATTAGCATGTATTCCCAGTCGGGCCACATGGAAGATTCTCAGAAAGCTTTGGATGCACTATTTGAAAAGAATTTGATTTCTCATGACACCCATGCGGATGCCTATGCCAAAAGTTTGGAGTCTGATGAATCCTATGAACGTCTACATGAGATTGAGGAGAGAGGAATTGGACAAATGCTTTTACATTTTCCAGCCTTTTAAGTGGAGCTGCCTGTATTGGCGCTATTGTTGAGGGGACGCAAATCAGGGCTCAACTCAAATCAGTGCATTCTCAATGGTTTGATCTCAATGTATTCCAGGTGTGAAAACACAGAAGCTGCTTTTCAAGTTTCCCGTGAGACGAGAGACAAATGTTAAAACTTGGACTTCAGTGATCACTGGTTTTGCAAAACATGGATTTGCAACGAGAGCCCTGGTCACATTCCATAAAATGCTTGAGGCCAGGGTGAGGCCAAATGAGATCGCCTATGTTGCTGTCTTATCCTCTTGTAGCCATGTGGGTTTGGTATCTGATGGATGGAAACACTTTAGATCAATAGAACATGGATTCGTGCCCAGAATCGAATACTATGCATGCGCGGACTTATTGGGCAGATAAGGCTCCCTTGTTGAAGCCCTTCAGTTTATACTTTCAATGCCTTTCCAGGGCTGATACACTTGTCTGGCATACATTTATCGGAGCTTGCCAAGTTCACGGCAATGTTGAACTTGCAAAACAAGCTGCAGCAATGATTTTTGAGTGGGAGTCGGATGACCTTGCTGCTTTTGTTTTGCTATCAAATGTTGTATGCATCAACTGGTCCATGGGAAGATGCAGCAGATATCAGGAAGAGAATGAAGCTGAAAAATCTTACAAAAGAACCTGGTTGTAGCTGGATTGAAGTGAAAAAATAAAAGTTCTATATGGGTGACATGTCGCTGGGGAGATCTATGATGCAAAGGACCAATTGGCTAGTCAAATAAAGAAACTCGGCTATCTTCTGGATACTGAATTTGTTCTTCATGATGTGGAGGAGGGACAAAAGGAACAATATTTGAGCACAGTGAAAAAATTACCGTTGTTTTTGGCCTTACAAGCACCTCCAGTCCCAAACCTATCTGGGTGTTTAAGAATCTTGCATTTGCAGAGACTGTCATTCTGCGATCAAGCATATCTACATGGCAACCGGAAATTCTATAGTCATAAGGGATGCAAACCGGTTCCACCATTGCAAACGGACAGAACATGCGCATTCAATGACTACTGGTGAGATGCTTCTTAATTTGTCTCATTCATTGTCTGCATCGAAGCTCTGTTTTAGAATTTTCTCCCTTGCACCTATGTTACTTGAACCAGGATCCGTTATTCTCTATGTAAGCCCTAGATATGGTCGTACTACAGTCAAAATACCAGCGGAAGGCCTCAAATGGATCTCGCAAACTTTTAGCAATATGATATGTGAAATCTAAAACAGTCACGCTTTTTGCCTATGGGATTTTCCTGGAGCATGCAGTTTTTCAGATACTAGATATTGATGCTCTGTTCTGTTCCAAAGCATTCCTGATGTCACTTGGGTGTATCGCTATGGTTACTTGGTTTCATCCTTAATTATAATTCATTTATCTTATGGATACTATGACCTCGGCTAGTCCATGCACACTGTTCCCATGAAGCCATATTAGTTAATACCTGACTATTTTAGTTTCGAAAACTATAAGACTGTTAGCACAGAAGTTTAAGCATCATTAATTAGTGGAACCATCCCAACGATCAACATAGATAAACTTGAATTTCCACATCTCATTTTGATCTTAAGGACAAGATAGAAAGTGATCATCTTCAGTAGTTCAATCTTCCTCTCTACTTAACAGGTCCTAAACATGCACCTCATACAGAAGCCTAAAACAATATAAAAGCCTATATATGATTTACAAGCTCAACCGCAAAATATAATGAGAATTTTGTGTTCACTCAATGCTGAGACATGAAAGGGGGTCTTACATTTTTCCGGACAGGCAAACTGTGTCCGTCTGTACTAGGAGATGTATTGATTGATATATAAGATTAAAATCATCTTATTCGCTATTATCATATTTGATTCCCTACCAGTCAAATGCACTGATGGGCAAAAGAACAAAACCGCCATGACGCAGGAAGAGATTCGCCAGTAGAAACTCCAGACCAAGTAAGGGGAATAAACGCAGAATTTCTTGCTAAACCGCATGGAATAACCTGTAACACCTTCAGAGAAAGCAAAGGTGGTTTGAATCCAAGTGGTTCAAGCTACGAGCCATTAAAAGTCGATGGTTGAAAAGGTTCCCTGACGTTTGCAGCCAGGTGTCCACCTGCGATGAGGTTCGGAACTTGCGAAATCAGCATGTGTGCAGCCTGTGTCATCGCTTGTGCTTCCAACGAAGGACGAGCAAGATTACTGTGGGGCGCGAGATGTGGAGGTAGCTAGTCAGATAGATTCAGCCCTGCTCGTCGTCATTTTTCAACCACGAGCGTGATCACGAGTCAGCTTCACAACTTGAAATTGATGTTGAGGTGTTCGACTAGTTACTCTCGTGAACGATTGGAGCATCCGGGAAATCGATGTACGAACCAGCCAATGTTAAATTTTCTTGCCAGATCATCTAAATCAAGTATAGAGAATGCTCGACTAGTTCTCAGCATTAATCATTGTTCAGAACAGAAAGACGATACCCATTTGTGGTGATCCGGCGATCCCTGCATGAATTTCTAGGTTGCGGGCTGTTTCGTCACCATCCGTGTACAGCTGAATGCACTTCTCTATCAAATTGCAGGCCTACAAGTATACGTGTGAAAACAAAGAAAAACGTGACGTGGTTATAGACCTCTTTAATTGAAGAAACTCGGCGACACCTTGATGCAATGCAATGTGAGAGATTAATTCGTGAAAAGTAATAACTTGTGCTTCATTCTGTTGGTAACTTCTGTTGGGTAAATATGGCTTCGAATTGGGTAGAACAATGAAGTCGGATCGAGTAATCAAGTCGGACTTTGAGGCGTGATATCACTTTCTTTAAGGATTTATTTGCCCCACAAAGTTGCTAATGGTCACCGGCAAATTTCCTCCAAGATATAACAAAGTCTCAAATGAGAATACTAGATAGCAATTTTAGTATTTCTCCAGGGTCTCTCTAGGAAACAATTAGAAACAATGGCTGTAAATTCTTTCGAAAGAAAAGCGAAAAAAATGGAAGAAGATATTTGTTTGATCTCAAAACATACGTACTTATCTTTGTCTTTCGAATAGAGGCAACCCTTGAAAAGGTAGCAAAAAAGAACAAAAACAACCTTTCGGGAAAGGTTGCGCAAAATGAACAAAGACGCCCAAAGGTTACGTTGAAAAAGACATAAAAAATTTGGAATTAAATAAATAATAAATAAAAAATAACCGTAACTTTTCGTGAACAGTCGTATTTGTTTTCAACAAGACTTTATAGTTAATTTTTATAAAAATAAATCCGAATTTTCAATAAATAAAATTAATAATCGTCGGTTAATGCCAAATCTTGTCCACGTGCGCACTCACATCTTTTTGATATGGGACAAGACATCTCTTCATTTATTTTATAAACAAATTACCAACAACTTCAATCGCAAGTTCTGAGCAACTTTCCATCGACTAAGCCTTTGGTCCACGTCTATCATAATTCTATCCTCAAAGCCACTTCTCAATCAAATATAATTGGAAAAAATGAAATAATCCATCACAATTTTATATGATACTAGTGAAGTAAGAACATGCCCAAGCCCGCGCATGACACATATTTATATATGGTAGGACCGAGCTAACTAAAGTCGCGCGGGTCGGACTTTCTTACGTAAGACCTTCGCCCAAGCTTGACTCAGAGCAAGCCGTCCACTCGTTAATTACCCCTGTCTGATTAAAATTTGTCAAAACTTCGCGCTCTTTTTACGTGCAAATAGATGGGGATCAACAATTACCGATGCCGTCTTTTTAGAAAGTGTACATTTTAAAATTTTAAAAATCCAATTTCATTTAGAGTTTGGACTCTTTTCGATCAACCTAAAATTTTCATCCACACTAATTGTTATAGTTTACTAGTGTCTTGCCTTTTCTTTTCCTGTTTTGAGGTTATCGTGGCATTGACAAAGGTACTTATACAATTAAAGTCTACATATTTGACGGACTTTGGGGGTGAGAAACACCGTGGTGATATTTTGGGAAAAGTGTTAAAAAAAGTCATAAACTTTTTGTATTTGTATCAATTTAGTCCTAAACCTTTTTTTGTGCTAATTAAGTCCTAGACCTTTTTATGTTGTGTCAATTCAGTCATTTCCGGTCAAAATTGGCCAGATTTTGCTGAGTGAACGCCGGCCGGTTGACGTGGCCTGATCGGTGCTGACGTAGATAACTTTTAATAATATTTTTTTTTTAAAATTTTAAATTTTATTTTTATTTTTTTTTTTTCTTTTTCTTTTTTTTTTTCCTTCTCCTCTTTCTTCCTCCAGCCCGGTCGCCGGTCCGACGATCGGCCAAAGGCGACGGTAGGCAAGGTGGAGGTCGACCTCTCCGGCCACCTCGCCACCAAAGACGAGGCCGCCCTCGTGACTGCCGGCGAGGTGGCTGGCGAGGTCGACCTCGACCTCGCCTGACGTCACCCCTGTCTAGTCGCCGGACCGACGATCGGCTAGAGGAAGAAGGAGGAGAATGAAAAATAAATAAATAAAAAAAGAAAAAAAATCAAAAAAATTAAAATATTATTAAAAATTGTCAACGTTAGCGCCGATCGAGCCACATCAGCCGGCCGGTGTCTAGTCAGCAAAATCCGGACAAAATTGGTCGAAAAGGACTGAATTAGCACAACATAAAAAGGTTTAGGACTTAATTGGCACCAAAAAAATGTTTAGGACTAAATTGGCACAAATACAAAAGGTTTAGGACTTTTTTTAACACTCTTCCCATGAAAAATCATGGTAGAATTGGAAAAACTTTCTCATGTATTATTTTTACTCTTTCTTGTTTGAATTTTTAGATGTTCGATTCCAAGTGTTGGGCTAAGTGGTAAAGAGAGACCCTCCGTGTCAATTCTCCACTTTTTAATCGGGAATGGAATTTTGTACTTGAGATTTTTCAAAGTTAGGTTATTTTTATGTTTATCTTTTTAATTTAATGGGTACGTTTTCACATTAAATGCTACCAGCTATGCCAACTGGCATGGATAAAGAGGTCCGTTTAATCAGGAAGATTTTAAATTCTAAATGAAATCGATTTTTTAAAATTAAATGCATATTTTTTTAGAAATACGACATCATAATTGTTGATCCCTATCTAAATATCATAACTAATCAGAGATTTTGATATCATTATCTAATTATGAGATAATAACTGCAATATTTCAATTAAATAATAAATCGTAGATATCACAATAATTAGATGATGTGTAACGACCCGAGCCCCACTGTATAATATTGTTCGATTTGGACATTGAGTTCTCACGGCTTTAAAACACGTTATACAGATTAAAAGGACCCAAGCCTTTATAAACTAGCCCATGACTCCCCCTTAAGCGATGTGGGACGGGAGACATGCCCTTAACCTCACTCGCGTACTACCAAGGCGATCTTAGTCCATCCCTCCATATCGCCCGGAGTGCAGGTCGTCACATTCTCCTCCCTTAAGGCACAGCGTCCTCGCTGTGGCCCCCACACGCGGTCGGGAGTCCGCTCTGATACCATTTGTAACGACTCGAGCCCCACTGTATAATATTGTCCGCTTTAGACACTAAGTCCTCACGGCTTTAAAACACGTTATACAGATTAAAGGGACCCAAGCCTTTATAAACTAGCCCAAGACTCCCCCCTAAGCGATGTGGGACGGGAGACATGCCCTTAGCCTCACCCACGTACTGCCAAGGCGATCTCAGTCCATCCCTCCGTACTGCCCCAGGTCTAGGTCGTCACATGATGTATTACTAGATTATACGGCAATTGCTAGAAAATACATATACTATGATATAATAAATTGTAAACAAATTAAGTGTAGATATTCATGTAGTACCAAAATCATATGTGCTCTAATTATAATAATTAAATAACTATAATGTAATTAGACCACTAATAAGATAATTATTGAATTATAATAACGATTAGATCTTTTATTTTGTCCACAGTTATATCCTTACATAATTATTATTGGTGTGAAGATAATGATTATACTAGCTTTCTTACTACTATACTAGCCATTTACTATTATACATTAAAATATAATAATCACTTATAAATTGTCAGATCTTTTCATTTATGGTTTTTAAAACCACGATATAAAACAAATTAAGCTTTAATTAACTATCATCAAAAGTATTATGAAATTTTTTTTACTATTCCTAACTAATTACATGGTATAATGGTTAAAAAAAAAACAATAGGATGGTCTTCAAATTATATGCCATTCTACAAACCAAACTACTGGCAGTTATTTTTTTATTATTCCTACAATTTCTATTCTCATGGTTGGCTATTCCATTCTTATCTTATTTCTTTTTGTGAATCAAACGTATAATATGTTTTTTTTTTTTTTTTTTTTTTCATGTTCTTTGCCAAAAGCTTCTATCAGCCGATCCAAGTCCACTGTCTCAAAAGCTCACCTCGAATTAATTTTTTGACCACTAAAACAAACCATGTTATGTCATAATCTCTTGCAGAGAACTCACCCTGAAAACTCACAAAAACAAAAAACCGTCTTCTTGTTTTCTTAGCATGCATTAACCAAGTAGAGATCCATCTTTTCCATAAATAATATCACAAATAGGAAACCCTTTTTAGAAAAGCTACTTAAATTATAAAATCATTTAAACTATAAATGCACTCGAATAAGCAAATCTACTCGAACTAAGAAACCTATTTGCATCATATTTTCTTTAGTGGTTCAAACTTAAAATAGGGAAAATTACCAAAAAAGTCCTAAATCTATTACAATTGTGTTAATTTAGTCATTAACTTTTTTTTTGTCAATTAAGTCTTAAACCTTTCACATCTATTTCAATTTAGTTCATCCGGCGAATACTGACGTGAATAATTTTTTATTCATATTTTTTGAATATTTTATTAATTTTTTTCTTTTTTTTACTCCTCCTTCCTCCTCTGGCCAGAGGCAGAGGCAAGGCAGTGATCGGCTAGAAGAAGAAGGAAGAATGAGTGAAAAAAAAAAAGGAAAAGGAAAAATATAAAATAACAAAATATAAAATATTATTTGAAAAATTGTTCACATTAGTGTTGACCGGTTAAAATTAGCTAAATAGGCTAAATTGGCACAAATGCAAAAGATTTAGGATTAAATTGATCCCAAAAAAAGTTTAAGATTTAATTGGCACAAATTTAATAGATTTATGATTTTTTTGTAGTTAGGGCTCAGTTTACTGCTTTCGTACGCATCAATTGAGTTGTCAAATCGTATAAAATTCAAGCCACCAATCCAAGTCTTCATTTGACTTCGAAGCTTCGAAGATTCGTTTACATTTCAAATAGGTCGACCAGGGGAATCCCAAACTTGACGTTGCAAAGTAAATGCAGTGACAAGCAAGTCAACATAGTAATTTGTCGCTGCCCTTTCTAGTCAATTCTCCGACAATCTCTAGCCGACCGGATTGATTCTGTGGAATTAATATAATTCTCTTCCAAAAAAAAAAAATTAAACAAAACAGTAGAGAGATTTCTTATTATACACGATGCCCCTGAGGAAAAAGCTTTGCATGCGTGTGCCAAAGTTGCATGTCGTACGAGGGTTCTCTATTCTCTATTACATGGATCAAAGTTGCCCACGCAAAAGTGGACTAATCCAGTGTGATTCATGCATAAATCACATCGCTTTTCATTACTGACAAAACACAAAATAGAAGTGCCAGATTAAATTAAGTGGTTTGCTTGTTTGACGCTAATTGTACGGTGCGGTCTTGGTCGATGATACCTGTTGGCCTTTACTCAGGTTGTTTGCCCGAGACGGAGATCCTTAGGTGCACCCCCTTTTGCACCATGGGGTTGTAACGCGTTGATTGATCGATGCCGTATGAAACCCGATCAGAGACATGACTCATAGAGTTGGAACTTTTGAGAAGTTTCTCAGGCAATTTCTTCAATCCCTTTCGGTCGATTTCGAGGAATTTTACGGGGAAGGAGAGACAATGACTTGTCCTCTTCTTTTCAATAACGCATGGGGGGTTTAATCTACACTGTTACCGTGAGATATGCATTATAGTCTCATTCTATAAGTAAAATATTATAGTCTAAGTTTCATAATAAAAAAAATTATTTAACATGGTTTATTTGTATACTTGCCCCCACTAAGTTATTGAAGTTATCTCATATCGATTGTGGAAGGGGTTGGTAGTCGATTTATAAGTGTGAGGGAAAGCCTCACCTCTTAAGCTAACTTTTAGGATAAGAGAGCCGAAGTCAGAGCTTGGGTTGCCAACAAGTTTAGACCCAAAAAAGTCACACGTGAGTGGCAGATTGTTGAGGTTGTTCCACATCGATTGTAGATGGAGCTAGTAGTCAGTTTATAAGTGTAAAAGCAAACCTTACCCCTTAAGCTAGCTTTTAGGGTAAGAAAGGTCCAAGATCACCCAATACAAGTCATATTAGCAAGGTAAGCATAGTCTTGATGATCAATTTTTAGGACGGAGAAAGAAATTGTGACGGTCGGAAAAAACAAAACCAGTTTCAAAGTTTTAAATTTGCGAAACCTTACATGAAATTTTTAATGACAAACATGATAGTTTCTAGTGGTTTAGCGGGTCAGGTAATTTTTCAAATTTAAGTGAATGGATGTCCTCACTTTTGGAATGCAAAGACTTGGAGTTTCAATGGCTCTAGCATTAATTTAGCCGGTCAAATCTAACTTTCTTATATCATTATTTGAGGGGGCCAACTTTGGCTTTGAATGCCAAGTGACAAGTCTAATTAAAAAATTTGAGGCAGAACTAGAAGTCAAGAAAATAATTTTCACCTAAGCAAGGAGGGTCTTCCCTCGCATTGGCAAGTGGCAATTGCAAACATTCTTCTATGCAAAAAAATGTCGGTATGATGTCCGTCTCTCTTCGTTCTTTGCTTAATTCTACTTAAAATATTGAGAGATCTTGGACATACATGGACTGTCTTTACGCAAGGTAAAGTGAGCTCTACGTTAGAACTCATTCACCAACTGATTCGACGTGATCATTCTGTCTGAAAATCGATAGTACAATTTTTTATCAATTTAATCCCGACCCATGTTGAGCAATTAAAGATCAGATCCCTTCTTCTTCTTTTTTTTTTTTTTTAATTGTGGATTTGTGGAAGGAAAACGTTGAAGCAAGATGCACGTTACATTTACCATGATGTGGGATTTTGAGATAGGTTGACTTGCAAGACAGTTGTAATAACTCGAATTTTCGTGAAATATGGGAAGTGTGATGAGCCAGTCAAATTAATCAGGTACCTTAAGGGGTCCGGACACGTAATGTTCTTTTAAGAAAATCATTTACCGAATAATGCAAGTAGAAAACAAGAGAATAACGTGTATATGATGAATCATGACCCTTGCCCTTCAAATAATTTTATGCAATGTGAAGTTTTTCTTTCTGAAAACTTCCATGTCACCGTAATGAACTTGAATTTTAAATCTTTCATTTTCGTGCATTGAAGTCTTAAAAACTTGCAACTTTGACACACTTGAATCTTTTGGCTCGGCTTGTAAGTTTTAATAGACAAAAATTGCAGTGTGGTCTCTAATCTTTGTTTTTTTTTTTTTTTTAACAAATCCTACGTGACTGTTAGTAGAAAAACACCTCGTGAATTACAGGGTGATAGTAATTTTTACCGTCATCTCTTAGCCTGCCTGTTCAATAATATCTATAAAAATTTTAAGTTTGTCAGTGAGCCATGAGGACAACATGTCTTTGCAAAAATCACCCAATAATTTATCTAAAGATGATAAAACGATATGCTCGGCCAAACGATAAACAATGGTTACGAACTAACCTTATGAGTGGCTTGTATGTGACATTTGATGTTTAACACAAATCTCACGGCGAGCATAAAGAATCTCGAGACAGCAAAGGGGATTAATCGGGAAATAGAAAAACGCGGAGATGTTTTGGCGAATGCGCTCAAGAATCAGCTGGTTAAAATGGGGCGATAGAAATTGCTTATTAGTTAGTAACATGGCATTATTAGATGGGAAGGGTAGTTCAGGAATGGAGGTTGGCAAAACGTTATCGGCTAGGAGCTAACAAGGCTCCTGGACCGGATGGCCTCAATGGGCTGTTTTACAAAAAGCATTGGCCAGATCTAAGTCAAGGGATTTTCAACGAAGTACAGCAGTTTTTTGAAACGGGACACTTAAATCCAGACATAAACAGAACCCAAATCACCCTTATTCCCAAAGTCCTAAACCCTGAAAAGCTTGAACAATTCCGTCCCATTAGCCTATGCAACTTCATTTACAAAATCATCTCCAAAGTAATGACAAATAGACTAAAACCCTTACTACCAAGTCTCATAGCTAAAGAACAAAGTGCCTTTGTGGGGGGAAGACAAATTCAAGACAATATCTTGATTGTTCAGGAGGTGCTACATAAGCAGCGAACTCGGGAGAGAAAGAGTAAGTTCCAAGCTGTTCTTAAATTGGATATGCAAAAAGCATATGATCGAATTGAATGGGACTTTTTACAAGCTTGTTTGATGAAGATGGGATTTACGGGTGATGCAATGTGTGTCCACGGTATCTTTCAGATAAACTTCAATGGCGAATCCCTACCTTTTTCAAGCCTACCGAGAGGACTACGACAAGGTGACCCACTTTCCCCATATCTATTCATTCTAGTGGCCTAATAAGGCGATGTTAGGCAAGCAAGCTTGGCGTATTTCTCAGCAACCATCTTCACTTCTAAGTCAACTAATGAAGGGCCTTTACTACCCACAAGGCGACTTTTGGAAAGCTGGAAAAGGTTGTAGACCGTCTTGGGGATGGCAAAGCATTGTCTTGGGGAGAGATTCGATAGCTCCTCAAGTGATGTGGGCCATTGGCAATGGACAGTCTATTTCAATTAGAGAAGATAAATGGCTAAAAAGCGGTATTATTGGTGGGCCAGCGACAAGAAATGAGCCAGAAAAAGTGGGGGCTTTAATAGAACAACAAGATGGGAAATGGAATGAGGCAATGTTACGAACATTGTTCGATGACCACAGAGTCAATGAAATCTTGGAAACTCCGTTCGGACTACCTTCTACAGTAGATAAGCGAGTATGGATGAGCAACAAATCAGGGGACTATTCGGTGAAAAGCGGATATATCTACAACGAAATCAAACAGCCAACACACTAAACACAACGGCATCTTCCTCTCATCAAACAAAGCCTGACCTATGGAACTTCATTTGGCAATCTAATACTCTACCCGGAGTTAAACAATTTCTCTGGAATGCTTGCCAGAATGCAATCCCTACAGTAGAAAACCTGCACAGGAGGAAAATTGTACTTGATCCTCTATGCCCAATCTATAAGAAAGAAGCTGAAACTACTGAACATGCGCTATTGCTATGCCCTTGGACTATCCAGTTTTGGCGAGCGAGTCCCCGCATATCCAGATTTCGAGGTGGGTTAACACGAGTTGATGAATGGCTACACTCGAAAAAAAGAAGACCCACACGAGAGATCGAGATTTTAACTTAATTGCCACGGCCATGTGGTGCATTTGGAAAGATCGAAACCGGTTTGTTTTCAAGCATCATCCCCTGTCTCCGCATCAGACCCTATCCAAAGCAATAGCACTCCATGAGAATTTTACGAGTTGTAATAGAAAGCAAGCCGCAGCAAAAAACAACATCACGCACACGCAGAGATGGAAACCACCGCCACTAAACACTCTGAGCATAAATATAGACGCCTCATTTGTGGCGGATGGAGTCGAACTAACAAACCTGGAGAGGAACCAAGGGGTCGAAAACAGAGATGATCGAGCTGTGGCTGAGAACAGGGGTGCTCTCGACACTTCTTTTGTTGGGGAAGAATTTGCAGATCCAGAATCGGCAAATTTTGGGCGGGGTCGTCGAACGGAGCCACGGAAGCGAAGCGGATCGGAAGAAAGAAAGAGGCGGGTCAATTTTTTAATCGCATAACCCAAGCTCTCGAGGAAGACTTCGGAGCCCCCTCGGTTTTCAGGTCTTCGAGAAAACAGAAGGAACCGAGCACGGGAGCGCCATCGCCTGCATATGCCGTGACTCTCGGGGCTGCCTGGTGGACGGTTTCCGATGGTTCCGCGAAGCCATATCATGGAAACCCTAGGATCGATCAAAGGGTACATTCGACGTCGCTCGTGGTGGACGGAAGTTGCGGGGCTGGTGGACCGGATCCGAGAGAAAAGGAAAAGATTTCCGGGCCTGACTTTGGCCCACTGCAGCAGAGATGCCAATAGGCCCGCCGACTGGATTGCAAGGGCCCAACGTCAACTTTACCTCCCTCGAAACTGGGTAATCTACCCCCCGATAAGCTTAATTGATTTACTAAGCGCAAATGTTACTAATGTAATTGCCCGAACTTATCGAGTAAATGAAAAGATGATGCATTTTCGAGGTGGACGGAACCACGTACGAGATGAGTTCCGTCCTCGTCATTTCTCAATATCCTCTTCACGTCGATTGGCGTGGTCACGCGGTCCAATTACGAAGAGAACTAGCATAACATCCACAAAGTCTACAGTGGTGGTCATGGACATGAGATCCCTGAACACGAGAAAGATGCAGGGGCTACAAAACAATTTATCTACAGGTGATGTCGTCTCTCTATTTGTTGTGGTCTTGTTAAATCAGAGGATGTCTAAAATCATTCGCGTCGTCATGGGCTTCACGGAATTGCCTGTCCTTTGCTAGTGCGAGCAAGTTCTTGAAGTTGAAAAACCTGAATGGAGCAACATTTTCGTTGCTTGTTATATAAATCCACTGATTTGAGTTTTTTGGGTAGAAATAAATGTCCGAGAATGGAAAGAATTATCCTTCTTATCTGCAATGATTTCTCATATGTTTTTTACGCTCGAATAGATTTAAATCACGATCACTATCGATAGGCTAAAGATTTAAGAGCCTAAAGAGTGCAATTATGAATCGATCGACATTCTTTTCGAGATCCTGAACCTGAATATTCATTGGGTTCAACATGGCTTTGTGAAGCAGATCTCGCTTGATTGTAACCATTGAAATGGTTAACTCCGGCTGACTTGAGTTGCCCACCGAACCGCATTGATTATTTACCGGGTATTCAGATCGAACGGACGAGATTCAGTGGCTTGCCCACTGTGTCACGGGCACGATGCTCCCAGTGATAAAGACTCATCAAGTCGTGATGAACATCTGTCTATTGTTGGTAAATCACTGTAAAGCCAATAAGAAGTACAATCACATTTGCAACGGATTTGCCACTCTGGATCACCATGCCTCAAAGCATCAAAGAGATGCTCAAGACTCACAAAGGGTAGTATGACCTCGCTTTAACTATTTTTTAGGCAAATAGTTAGTTTATCATTACAGTTTTAAGTGGTAGATATTAAAAAGATTCTCAGAACATATTCATTAGATTTTTAAATATCTATTGGGAATGACAAAATAGCCATTCAATTAAGGTAATATTTTTGTGCTAGTAAGAATATATATAAATCCTTTTTTTCTGTTCGATTTACATGTATCTTTTACAAAATGACAGTTGCTATTTCAGCATTTTACAAAATGACAGTTGCTATTTTCAGCATTTTTAACAAGTGTCATGGAAATTACGCGCTAGTGTGATTCTATCATTGTTATACCCTTTTCTTAGTTCCCAATCAACGGCCGTGTAAGACACGACAAATGTCTTGCAATTTATTCAATCTGAACGCGAGAAATTTCAATGTTACACCCTTTTCTTAGTACAAAGTCAATGGCCGTGTAAGACACAACAAATGTCTTGCAACTTATTCAATCTACACGCAAGAAGTTTCTCATGGGCTTCCGTCTTCTTCAAGTTTTCTTACCTTTAAACTCTCTTTTGCGCAAAATTCAATAAAGTAAAGAGGCCACCCGAAAGCGTGTCTCCTTATTGCTTCCAAAAAGCAAGTCTATAGATTCTTCATGTTTTCTCACTTTTGAACTCTCCCTTTTGCGCAAAACACGATGACGATTCTCCTTAGTTAGCAACTTAATCAACCTCACACCGCTAATCTATTTTCATAGCCAAATCAAAGTTTTCTTGCATATCTATATTTAATTTTTAACGAATTAGTTAGACTTAATTAGAAGGGCAGATCAAAAGAGAGATGTCATTGTTGTGAAGAGATCGCACCAATATTGCACGCTAATCTTCATCCCCATGAAAAGCTATCGGGGTTACTTTTGTCATCAATAATATCTAAGGTATTTATCCCTTCTAATTTTAGTTGAGAAAGTTATTCCTCGTATCCATCCCGTCATCATTAGTGACAAAACTTTTAAAAAATAAAATATAAAGACGATGTGATTTAGAAAGTCATTAGGACCTAAGAAGCACCGACACTCTCCGGAAGCCTTCGTGTTGTGTCCGACACGTGTCCGACATGCTCCGACATGTTCCGACACACGGTCAACGAGTGTCGGGAAATCCAACACGTGGTCAGCTCTTCCTAACACGCTCCGACACGCGAGTCTGAAATTCCGACACGCGATTTCGACACGCACATGGTCAATTTAAAAAAAAAAAATTCAATACTTGAGGGGTTAAAATATAAATATATGAAAAAATAATGAAAATAACAAAAATAATGGAGAAGAAGAAAATTCTCACTCGCAAGTTTTTTATTTATAAGTTTTGACATTCCCGTGAGTGACAATGGAACGCCTCTCTTCTCGCCGGCGTCGCTTCGCCGCTCCCACGACTTAAAGTTGCAATTTTTTTGTTTTTGTTTTTGCTTCTTTCCGCCTCTTGCAAGCGTCACCTGTGAGTTATCTCTTTTGGTCTATGTCATTAGCTTGTGAGTTATCTCTTACATTTTTCATGACGAATTTAGTTATTTCCTTTTCTTTGAGTTCTTGTTCTAGATTTTCATTTTTCTCGAACCTTGTTTTGCAGAGGAGCTCCAAGCCGTCTATATCATGAACTCCGAACTCTGTCCGGGACTATAAGAAATCTCACTAATTTCCGACAAGTGTACGAAAACATGACACGTTCCTTCAAATTTACTCTTTTGTGTTTGCAATTTTTGAATTTCTTAATCAATCTTTGTTAAATTAAAACAATGAATGATATTAACAAACGTTGAATTAATATTTTTAGTATAGATTAATTATATGCTCTTTTTATTATTTATTTTTTTATTTATATATAAAAATATATATTTAATATATATTTAATATATAACGTGTCGGAACGTGTCGGAATTCTCTATTTTTTGAGAACTAACGTGTCGGCGTGTCGTGTCGCTTGTCGCGTGTCCGTATCCGTGCTACATAGATTAGGACCCACTGTTGCTTCAAATTCTCGTAACATATATATATCATGAAATGACTGGACCATGTAAATAATTGAATTATGTTTTAAGTCGATGACTTTATTTAGCAAGTATGGGGTACATATAAAGTGATTAAGAGCCGACCAAACAGAAAAGGTTCAAATAAGAAGGAGAAGTAGTAGTTTTGAGGCAAGCTAGTTTTTATTTTTGATCTTTTGCCTCTAAAACTATATACATCAATTTTTCCTTTGATCGTGACCCGCGGGGTGAAGAAAGAAGATGGAAGAATTGTTTGGTTATGGGATGTGGTGTGCACCCAACCATCACGCGGGAGACATTGGAAGAACGGTGGCGATTAAAAGTGGAGAAAGAAAGATAAAAAAAAAATGTGAAGGATCCTGCGAATTCTTTGTGGGTGTAAATTTTCTAGATGCACTGTATGTGTCCGTGATTAAAAGGGGCCTTAAATAGCGATGGCCACCGACCGTTCCTCTAACAATGGAACCTCAGTTTGGGTCCACCCCTTTAATTTATTGACTGGCATCCATTTGTTAAGTTGATTGATTTGGGCTTTTCCACAGGACAAGGCCGCTAAGTCTCCAATCAAACAAGGATCGTCCCATCACTTTTTCAATCTATTTAAATTCCGCCTCTCCTCCACGCTCATCAAACATCTTCACCCAAAAACCAAAAGAGACATGATCAGTGCTCTCAGCTCCACGCATATCTATCAAGTGTTGCTGCTCGTTCTTGTTCTATTTCTAGGAATGACTAGTAATGTCGAGCCGGGTAATCGATGGAGCACTTCTTCCTATGGTGACATTCACAATATAAGCCACCCATTTCGACTGACGAGTAACCCATATGGAGGTATATATGGCCTGACTTGTGAAGATAATCGAACTGTTTGCTACTTAATTGATGGTCGATACTATGTGCAATCTATCAATTATTCCGCTCGCCAAATCAAATTCTTCGACGATGGGCTGCAAAGGGATGACTGCTCGTCTCTCCCTCGGTATTCATTGCCACTCACCCGATACCAGAATCAAAGCATATTGGTCATTGTGAACTGTTCAAAGCCGGTTAGTTCTCCATTCTACATCGCTTTCGGTCCGTGCATTAAGGGGTCATACTCTTCCAACACATCATCAAATTGGAACTTGTATGCTTTGCTCAATCCAAATGCATCGGATGTTAGGGATTTTTGCAACATTAGCAGATGGACATGGACAGATTATTTTGGGCTTAAAGAACACATTAACAGTAGCTCCTACAACTACGAGCTAATCCATAGCATCATCTCTGATGGATTTGTTATCCAGTACGACGATCGACTTTTTTGGAAGAAAACTTCCTTTTGCTACTTTCATTTGTATCGCTACTTTCATTTCTACAACTACTTTCGTTCCCGTCGCTTAGCAGTTATGTCCGACGGAGAGGTTTGCGGATCCAAGTACTACCAAGGCAGTAAGTACCTATCGGCAACGAAATTTCACCGTAATTTTGCATGATTCTGTCCTTTTATTTTATTTTATTTATTTATTTATTTATTTATTTATTTATTCAGTACACTCTTTCTCTTGCTTCTTTCTCTTAGAAATTGGAAAATGAATGGAATATCTAATATCAGAGAAAATTATGACAATGATAGTGTGCGTCAATGTATACATGTGTCTAGATTATAATTTCTTTGCACAAAAGGGCCAAATCTCCCACCGTAAAAAAAATAAATAAATAAATAAAAGAAAAGAAAACGGATTCTTGTGCGACTAACCACGTGCTAGTTTTTTGTTGGCATAGAATTTACATTTTTTTTATTTAATTAATTCTTTGATTAGTCACTTAACTAATAATCCAAGAGACACTTGTCAACAATACTTAAAAAATTGTGGTCATGTATCGATCGGAGGAACAAAATTATTCAACAAAAATGAAAAGCAATGTTTCTCTAGATTGTTGACCAAAAATAAAGCAAAAGGAGATGTTTTATCATCTATCATCTACGTGAAAAAGGAAACTTAATATTTCGATTTATTTGCAAAAGCACGCATCCCACTTCCCATATTCTTTTGGACAATATTCAACTTGTACAAAGTAGCTTGCTACTACGTTTCCTCATGATTTTTGCTTTCCAAACTTCTTTGCCTTCAATTCCTTTTCACAACATTCATGCCTTCCACAGGTGTCCTCGATGATATTGCATTTTGGACTAGTTGGGATTTTACAGTACTATTAAGTAAGCCGCAATTATTTATTCTTACAATAATTATGTAAAAAAAAATTATCTAACCTATCAGAATTTTCTCAAGTGTCTTTTTGTATAGCAAAGTTCGTAATCGGGATGCCATTTGTGGTGATATTTTTTTTATCTACAAGTACAAAAGAAGGCACTTAGCAATGGACAAGAACATCGAAGAATTTCTGCAAGCTCATAACAATTTTTTGTCCATAAGGTACTCTTACTCAAATATTAAGAAGATCACCGGAAATTTTAAGCACAAACTAGGTGAAGGGGGATATGGCTCTGTATACAAAGGAAAGCTCAGAAGCGGCAACGAAGTGGCCATCAAGATTTTGAAGCCGTCCAAGGCCCATGGCCAAGATTTTATTAGTGAAATGGCTACTATTGGAAGAATCCACCATGTCAATGTAGTGCAACTCCGTGGATTTTGCTTTGAAGGCTCGAAACAAGCTCTCGTGTATGATTTCATGTCAAATGGATCTTTGGATAAGCATATTTTCACTGAGGAAGGTGATAAGCTTGATTACTGGAAAATATATGAGATCAGTCTTGGGGTTGTGAGGGGGATCAAATACCTACATCGGGGGTGTGACATGCAAATACTACAATTTGATATCAAGCCTCAAAACATTCTTTTAGATGAGAATTTCACTCCAAAAGTTTCTGACTTTGGACTCGCAAAACTTTATCCCACTGATCATAGCATAGTCTCATTGACTGCTGCAAGAGGGACGCTAGGATATCTGGCGCCTGAGTTGTTCTACAAGAACATTGGTGGTGTATCTTATAAAGCAGACGTCTATAGCTTTGGAATGTTGCTCATGGAAATGGCAAGTAGAAGGAGAAATACAAATGCAAATGCAGAACATTCAAGCCAAATATATTTTCCGCCGTGGTTGCACAACCAAGAAAATGAAGGAAAAAATGTTGAAATGGAAGAAGTGGAAGAGGAAAGGAAGGTGAAAAAAAAGATGATAATAGTTGCTCTTTGGTGTATACAGTTAAACCCTAACCATCGGCCTTCAATGAACAAAGTCTTAGAAATGCTTGAAGGAGATATTGCTAATATTCAGATGCCTCCAAAACCACTTATTTACCCACTAGATGAGCCAGTAAATGATGACAAAGCGGAAATGGAACTAGAAACATTCTCAACTTCATCAAGCACCCCAATACTTTCTGCTAGTATTCCTTTTGGAGAGAGCAATGATGTATAGAGAACCATGCAAAGTTTTTTTTTTTTTTTTTTTTTTTTTCGTCGGAAGAGAACCATGCATAGTTTGATTAGAAAAGCTTTGTGTATTTGTTATATGTCCCACAATCTAGATTGTGTATGGGGATACTTGAAAGCTCGACAGTAATTACTTTCGAGATTGTCTTCTTCTAGCTCTTATGTTCATGTTGAGTTATTGTATTTCATTTAGTTGTACTCTCTTGCATCATCCTTCCAAAGGATGAACAATAACAACCTGCGATCTTGCTACTAAATGTGCTACTACCGGCACATGATATCTCAAAATGGACGACTTATGAATTCATTTTAAGAGATTTTTCAGAGTAGTCACATCTGTCTATGCGAGAAACAAATTTTATCAAAATGGAAAGGAAGAAGGTCTTAGATGAAACAATTCTACGAAGTCTATATTCGAAAGAACTCAAAGTCCATTTTGAAGTTAACATGAAATTATTGACAAGTAATTTTATGAAGTTTGCTTTGTTTGTTCTTATATTAGGCCATGTTTTATAAGTTTAACTTGATGAACTTTTTGAGGGAAAGTGTCACAAAAGTTCTAAACCTATTGTATTTGTGCCAATTTAGTTCTAGGCCTTTTGACTTAGCGCCAATTAAATCATTCCGATTAATTTTAGCATAATTTTGCTTATGTGGACTCCTGCGACTTACGTGGCACCGCTGATGGTGACGTAGACAAAATTTAATAACATTTAATATTTTTTTCAATTTTTAATTATTTTTTCTAACTTCTTTCTCTCTCTCTCTCTCTTTTTTTTTTTTTTTTTTTTTTTGCCTTTCTTCTTCCTTTTGCCGGTGGCTAGCCATGGTAGGGTGAGCTGGTCTCACTTGGGCGAGGGTTGCCGTCGCCTGCCATAAGCGAGGGGAACCCTTGCTGGGGCTTGTTGTCACCTATGCGAGGCTCGGTGAGTGTTGGCCTCGCCTAGGCCAGTGGCAAGGCCGACCCTTGCCCAACTAGGCCTTGCTTGTACAGGCGATGGCGATCCTCAACTCACCCTGCCATGGCCGATTGCTAGCCTTTGCCTATGGCCGGTGCCGGTCACAAGCAAAAGGAAGAAGAATGGAAAAAAAAAAAAAAAAATAAAAAAATAAATTAATATAAATATTATTAAAAATTATTCACAAGTAGTCTTTGGCGGTGTCATGTAAGCCGTCGACACCGACTGAAATCCACATCAACAAAATCCGGCCTAAATTAGCTAGAAGGGCTGAATTGGCACTAAGTCAAAATATTTAGGATTAGATTTGCACTAATAAAAGGAAGAATTACCAAAAAAATTCCTGAACCTATTGCAATTGTACCAATTTAGTCATAAACTTATTTGTTGCCAATTTAGTCCTAAACATTTTACAATTATGCCAATTCAGTCCATTCGACTAAAATTGGCCAGTTGGCGCCGATGTGGACATCGGCCAGGGACAGCTTGTCAACGAATACCGATGTGGCAATTTTTTTTTTTTTTATTTTTTTTTTATTTTTTTATTTTTGTATTTTTGTATTTTTTTTATTTTTTTGAATTTCTTTTTTTTTTTTTCCCCCATCTTCTCCTTTCGCCCGTCGGCGCCGACCGGAGGAGAGGGCCCACGAGGTCAACCTCGCCAGCCACTGGCGAGGCTCGCCCCCGCCGGCCACTAGCGAATGCGAGCCTCACCCGGCTATGGCAAGGCCGCCGTTGCCAAATCCGGCAAGCTTCACCTTCGCTAGTGGCCGGCGAGGCCGATCTTGCCGACCCTCTCCTCTGGCCGACGCTGGCCGACCAAAAGAAGAAGGTGGGGAAAAAATAAATAAAAAATAAAAAATTCGAAAAAAAATATTAAAAAACTGTCACATTAGCGTTCGCAAACCAAATTTGTCCCCGGCCCGGCGTCCGGGTCACTCGACCGGCCAATTTTGGCCGAATGGACTGAATTAGCACAATTGTAAAAGGTTTAGGACTAAATTGGCAAAAAAAAAAGTTTATGACTAAATTGGCACAATTACAATAGGTTTAAGATTTTTTTGGTAATTCTCTCCTAATAAAAAGTTTATGACTAAATTGCACAAATGCAATAGGTTTAGTACTTTTTTTGACATTTTCACCAACTTTTTCATCTAGCTTGTTTGATTAACAAAAAAGATATTTGATTTAGAATTTAGCGTGGATTACTTTTAACTTCACTAAAATTTGATATACCACCTTTTTCATTAAGAAAACCATGTCCATGGGTGCTCCATATCATAACCCTTCTTAAGCTTGGACGCTAGATGGGACGTATGTGTAGGTTCATATAATAACCTTCTTTGGGAAGTGTACTCTATATGTTCATCCTATGTGAATTCTAACTAATCCAGTTAATCATCAATTTAATTAAATCCCTTATTTTCTGTAGAATATTCACCAAAGAGGGCTGCGAACGATACATGCTACCTTATATATATACTTGCGAGTTTCCTCCTTCACTCCGGTATGAATCCCCTCTTCTTTCCTTGCACCACACTCAGTCCACAAGTAGTTTTAACTTTTTATTTGTCGTATTGCATACAGATGTCACTCAGCATTTGGCTCTCCGAATTTCAACTTTTTATTCTCCAATCGCAACAAATTTTTATTATCTTGCAATAGATTCACATTGACCGAAAATCGATCAACTTTTTGAGAAAATATTTAAGGGCCTATCATATGGTCTTCAAGGTTACATATATTAAAGTGTATTAATGGTAGGTACATCAAACTTCAGTACATTTGTAGGCAGAGGTAAACTTTCAGTGACTCAAATGCAAATTGCCCTTAAGTATAATAGTAGCATCCAATTAAATTGACAACAAATGATATGCAATCCCTTATATATTCTTATGTTTTATGCTCATCTATTTGCATTCTCTCCGCAGCCCAGTTGATCATAACACGATTCTTACTCGGAGCACCATATGTGTTGATATTTATAATTCATAAGTGAAACGGAAGGCACTTAGCTATGACCTAAAAGATAATAGAGTTTCTACAAGCTACTAACAACATTTTGCCCATAAGATAATATTAAGAAGATAACTCAAAAGTTCAAGTACAAACTACGTAGCGGAGGATATGGATCGGTTCATGAAGGAAAGCTCCAAAGCTGTAATGAAATGGTTATCAAGATTTTGAACAAATCCAAAGCCGATGGACTAGATTTTATCAATGATGTGGCTACCGTTAGAAGGACTCACCACATCAATATAGTCTAACTTAGACTTAGGCACCAAGCATTGGAAGGATGAAAAAAAAACTAGCAAACCGAATCCAGCTGAAATAACTAAAATGGGCTAAAAATTTATAAACTAAGTCAAGCTGCTAGGTGAAGAACTTCTTTTTGAGTCTGGTCAGTTTCCTCTTTCCTTAAATTCTACCGACACTGTTTTAACTCCTAAAGTCTCCCCATCGTGAAGATATTTCTCAATTTCGCCCCATTAGCTTGTGCGCGCAACTTTCTATACAAAGCATCTCCAAATTTTGGTGAATGGTCTACTTGGGCTAATCTCGCCTCAATAAAGCGCCTTTATGGCTGACAGGTTGATTCAGGACAACATTAGAGTAGCTCATGAACTGTTAAGAACAGAGGGAAAAGTGAGGAGTGTGCCCTTAAAATAGATATGAAAAAAGCTTATGATTGTTTCGAATGAGATTTTCTAGGGAACCTTTTGAGGAAAATGAGCTCTAGTGATATACGGATAGAATGGATAAACGAAGTGTGTATGTTCTGTTGTTTATAACATCAATTTATATGGAACCAAAACAGTTGGAAATATAGCCACATCTAGAGGTATTAGACAGGGCGATTGCCATCCCTTTTTCTATTCATTTAGTGGTTGATGTTTTGTTAAAATGCTGTGCAAGAGCACTGCTGCAGGAACTTTTGCTGGAATCCAGGTCAAAAGATAAGGCCCTGTGCTTACCCATCTCCTGTTTGCTGATGATGCCCTTTTTTTACAAGGAAGCAACTCCAAGTAAGTGCATGATTTTGAAGAATTGCCTTGAAGATTTTTGGTGGAGCCTCTGCATAATTGGTGAATTTTCAGAAATCTTCCTTGTTCTTTAGTGCAAATTCAAAAAAGGAAACTAGAGAAGCTGTAAGCAATCTTTTTGGGATCAGGAATATCAACAACCCTGGGAAGTAATTAGGACTGCCTTTTATTTAGGACAAGTCCAAAAATGCTGCCCTTAATTTTGTAAAGGAAAAGATTCAAAGGAAGCTTCGGTTGGAAACCTGAGCCCGCGAAGCCCAGTTTTGCCATCCCAATTTACTCCATGGGGTGCTATTCTTTCCAGAGGAAGTGGTGTGAGGACGTTAATAGTTTAATTTCTATATTTTGATGGAGGTATAAAGATTACGAAAGGAGAATGCATCGGGAAAGCTGGAAATCTCATACTTCTGCCGAGGAGAATCATGAGGTTCAAGGAGCTTCAGCTGTTTAATGAGAACCCTACTATCCAAGTCGTCATGGAGAGCGATGTAGAAGATAAAGGATCTGTGTGTGCAAATGCTGAGAGATATCTACTTCCTCGGTGGCAAATTTATGGAGGCCAAGTAGGGGTAGAGAGCTTCCGGGGGATGGCTTTGGTAAAGGGCAGTTAGAGCTGGAGGTTTGTGGCAAGTGAGGAAAAGCGAGTGTCAAGTCTGCATTCTGTTGATATGGAACTAGTTAAAGAGTGGAGAAATTAATTGATGTGGAGGGAGAGAGACAGGGATCTGGGGCCTATGATGAGGAGGAATGGGCAGTTGCTTCCATTCTTTTGCATCAAGCCCTGGAAGAAGATAAGTTGACATGGCCAGCTGATAAGAGTGGCACGTAACCATGAAAATTGCTCATCACTTCTTGAAAACCGGAGAAATAGAAATAGAATTTTGAAAAACCTCAAGCTCCCATCAAATTGATTAATGCTCAACCTGCTATGCATAATCTTTTTCAAAGAAGTATCAAGGTATTAGGTAAATGATCGTATGACACATAAATTTTTACTATTTATTTATCTCATAAAAATAAGGGACCGCCCTTAGCCCCTAACAAAAATAATTTTCGGTAAATTACATAGTATATAGGTATCAGGAACATTTGTATTTACAGTAATAGAATTTATTAAAACATATCTTTCTTTCCTCTCCACCTGCGCCCGGCCCTTTCTTTTCTTCCTTCTCAGCCCAGGCCTCCAACGTTTTTGTCTCTCTCTTCTTCTCTCCCTCACGCAGGCGCGTAGGAGGCAGAGAAAGCAAAGCGACAGACAGAGCTACGGCTGGTAGAGGGGGCGTGCTAGGCACGAGTGCAGAGGCCAGCTTAGCTGGAAATGGACCTAACTTGGTCCCGAGGAGAGAGGTGGTGGCAGGGGGACTCACCGGGGAGATTTCTTGTAAAAGAGAGTGGGGTGAGCATTCGAAAGAGGCGGCCGAGAGGAAGAACCCGGGGGGGCGGGGGAGAGAGCGAGAACCGAGAGCGAGCAGAGGAAGGGACTGAGAGAAAGCGAGACGCAGAGCTCAGCTTCGGCCTCGCCTTCTGGCCGTTGTTGCCGAGCCGGGTAGGGATCACACGGTCGTACGCTCCCACGCTCCCACGCATCTATTATGTGTGTTTTTTTGTTTTTAATGAATCTACGGGCCCAGGCTCGCCGGCTCTGATTTTGGCGCACGCCGAGTTTCTCGTGGCTTATACTGTTTATGCTGGGCGTTGTTTGTTGATTATGGATGGAATTGGCTCCGGCCCGTGTCTCAAATGCTTGTCGTGGTGCCTCTCAGTCGACGCCCGCCGAGCGTTCGATAAAATGTCTCAGCTAAATCCATGCTCTTTCTGTTCTTCTCCGGTCATGATTGGCTGTGAAAGTAATAAGTGGCTGGTGGTGGCCGGTAACATGGCAATGGTTAGCTGATGGGCGGAGAATTAGCGACGGCGGTGTGAGAGTATTGCCGGTGCAAGGTTTTGAGTGTTTCCGGTTCAGTGAAGCTTTAGGTATTAATCTATAGACGTGAAAACTCCATCGCGAAAGAGATTGGAAGTGGGGAGTTCCGGGAGCAGGGAACCGAGCGTAAAAGACGAGGTGAGGTCGCAGGCGTTTCGGGCGTGCTCGAAGGAGACGACGTTGAGGAGCAGTGGCGGGATTGGAAAATTGATGGGGGGAGAGTAGTGGGCTTTGGGCTCATTTAGACATCTTGAGCCTTGGGCTTGAAGTGGTAATTTTGGTGATTTGGGCTTCGTCTTTACTTCAAGGGTGGTGAGTGTCGGGCTTTAGCTGTAGCTTGGCGAATTGGGCCTGGTTTAGTTGATTGGGTTTGGATCTAACTTGTTCGGGCGGGGTTTGAATTTGTGAAGTGGGTTCAATTAAGTGGACTTGACTTGAGAGCCCAATGTATGTACAACTAGCAAGTGGATCACTTCATGATTCGAGAAAGGTGTTTCATCGGATACAAGATCGTAAAATGATGTATTGGACAAGTGATTTTACATTTGCCAGCCTTTTAACTGGAGTTGCCTGTATCAGCACTATTGGTAAGGGGGAGCAAATTAATGTGAGGGTGGTAAAATCAGGGCTCGACTCAAGTCAGTGCATTTTTAATGGTTTGATCTCTATGTGGAAGCATAGGAGCTGCTTTTTGAGTTTTCCATGAGACAAGAGACAAAAATATTATAAATTGGACTTCAATGATCAATGGTTCTGCAAAACATAAATTTGCGACGAGAGCTCCAGTCACATTCCATAGAATGCTTGAGGCCAGTGTGAGGCCAAATGAGATCACCTATGCTGCTGTTTTATCCTCTTGTAGCCATGTGGATTTGATGGATATAAACACTTTAGATCAATGTAGACAGATTATGGAATCGTGCCCAGAATCGAGTACTGAGCATGCATGGTGGACTTATTGGGAAGATCGGGCTTCCTGGTTGAAGCCCTTAAGTTTATAAATGCTATGCCTTTCAGGGTTGTTACATTGGTCTGGCATACATTTTTTGGAGCTTGCCGGAGTTCACAGCAACGTTGAACTTGCAAAACAAGAAGCTGCAATGATTTTTAAGCAGGAGCCAGATGACCTTGCTGCTTATGTTTTGCTATAAAATCTGTACGCATCAGCTGCTCTATGGGAAGATGCAGCGCCAATCAGGAAGAGGATAAAACTGAAAAATCTTATAAAAGAAACTGGTTGAAGCTGGATTGAAGTGAAAAGTATAGTTCACAAGTTTTATACATCACACCCGGAGGCTCAGGACATCTATGACGAACGGGACCAATTGGCTAGTCGTATAAAGAAACTTGGTTATGTTCTCAATACTGAATTTGTTCTTCATGATGTGGGGGAGGGACAGAAGGAACAATATTTGCTCCAGCAGTGAAAAAATTGCTGTTGTTTTTGGCCTTTTAAGCACCTCCAGTCTGAAACCTGTCTGGGTGTTTAAGAACCTTAGCATTTGCAGAGATTGTCTTTGTGCAATCAAGTGTATCTCCATGGCAACCGGAAGTTCTATAGTTGTAAGGCATGCGAACCCAGTTCCACCATTTTACGGACAGAACATGCTCATCCAATGACTACTGGTGAGATGCTTCTTCATTTGTCCCATTCATTGTCTGCGCATCGAATCTCTGTTTTAGAATTTTCTCCCTTGCACCTGTGTTACTTGAACCAGGATCCATTATGCTCCTTGTAAGCCCAAGAATTGTAAATGTCATGTTCTGAAATGTATATAGATATGGTCGTACTACTGTCAAAAAACCAAGCGGAAGGCCTCAAATGGATATTGCAGACTTTCGGCAATATGATTTGTGGAATCAAAAACAGTCACGCTTTTTGCCTATGGGATTTTCCGGGAGCATGTAGGTTTCCAGAGCGTTCCCAATGTCACTAGGGTGTATTGCTATGGTTACTTGGTTTCATCCTTAATTATAATTCATTTATATTATGGATACTATGATCTTGGCGAGTCCACACACAGTTCCCATGAAGCTATATTAGTTAATACCTGACTATTTTAGTTTTGAAAACTACATAATTAGATTGTCACCACAGAAGTCTAAACATCATAAATTAGTTTAACGACCTCAACGATCAACATAGATAAACTCAAATTTTCACATCTAACTTTGATCTTAGGGACAAGAGAGAAAGTGATAATCTACAGTAATTCAATCTTCCTCTCAAAAGGTCCCAAACATGCACATCATGCAAAAACCTAAAACAATATGACAGGCTAAATAATATGTACAAGCTCAATCCCTAAATATAATGAGAATTTGTGTGTTCACTCATTGCTGAGATAGAGATGGTGTCTTGCATTTTTTCAGGCAGGCATTTTGTTCCTCGTTGTTGTCCCCAGGCATGAGTTTCCCTACTAAGCAAAAATTCTACTAGACAACTATGTTGATAAGGAACAGGTCATATCCGCTTTACTCAGAAATCAGCGGACGGATAGCCCTCACCTCGGGCCTAATTAGCGAGGGTACTCCTGAACAGAAGCCACAAAATAAAGTCGCTCATCGGGGCCAAGCATAAGTAGAAAAGTAGCAAAAGCGAGATGCAGCTCTTGAATTTTGGGTCATTTCACCAATTCAAAAAACAATGTACATTTTTGCACAGTTGTTTCGATTGCTTCAGATACGTAGAAACGGATAAAGCACAAAGAACCTTCCCAGAACAGGGTAAAAAAAAGAATTAAGACTTTTAATGACTGAACAATCTTGGTTCGGAGAACACAAAATGGAATGAAATCAATGCCAAAAGCTAAGTTGGGAGCGTCCTGTAAATGGCAAAGTGTGTCCGTCTATACAAGATGTACTGATTGATCCATAAGATTAATATCATCTTATTCGCTATTATTAGATTTGAGTCACCACCAGTTGAATGCACTGATGGGCAAAAGAACAAAATTGCCACGACGCAGGAAGAGATTCACCGGTAGAAACTCCAGATCAAGTAAAAATGGGAATGACGCATAATTTCTTGCTAAACAAGATTAAATAACATGGACACCTTCAGAGAAAGTAAACACAGTTTGAGTCCAAGTGGTTCAGACTTTGAGCCATTAAAGTCGATGAAGGTCTCCTGAAGTTTGCAGCCTGGTGACCACCTACGATGAGGTTTAGAACTTGAGAAATTAGTAACAGAGTAAGGACAAAAACGGTAGGGGAAGGGGACAGACATTGGGACATTTCCTCCCTCATTACGTGATTTAGGGTATTGCCATTAAAAGCTAATAATAACCTACGATCTTGCTCTTTATCATGATACCTACAGCATATGAATTATCGATGTTAAGAACTGCTGATTTCGACTCATGAATTTATTTTCAGAGAAAATATCCATGTCTATGCTTTACAAAAAGTATACACCATCTGTTTGCACGAAAAACAAGTTTTATGAAGATAAAAAAGAAGAAGGTCTTAGATGAATCAGTTCTATGAAGTTCATATTGGAAAAACTCATATTCCGTTTTAAAAACTAACATGAAACTACTGGTAAGTAAAATTAAAAAAGAAAAATGACAATTTCCCCTTAAAAATTATAACTCAGTTAAGGCAATTTTAATTAACGAGGCTGTAGAATTTCATAGTACTTTACTAAAAATTCCTCAACTGGCTTAAATACCTATATCGGCGGCAAATTTCCTCTCCCCAAATTTTCTTACATGAAATTTATAGACACATACGAAATAATCAATTATAAGTAAATCGCCTCCCCTTGTAAATAATCTACAAATTACTATATAGAAATTCACCTCGTCTTTAATTTCATGGTCAATTTTTTTCTTTAAACAAAAACTACTAAAATCAGTGTCAATTTGCTTAATGGAAATGAAATTCGACTCCATATTTTGTCAAAAGTTTCACTACCCCTCAATCTAAATCTGGGTTCGTCACTGCTTACATCAATAACTAGCCAAAAGGTCACATCAGTTAGACTCTGACCCTTTCTTGGAGAGCCCTATCTCCTTTCTCAATACCCCTATGATCAAGGACCTTTGTCCTTATCTCTAGACATGGACATATTCGATTATTCTCAACCATCCAATTGGCCTCAGTCAAATATGTCTGCCAACACTACAGGGTCTTTCAAGAATCATGAGGAAGCATCCTCATCAAATGAGGCAAACATAAGGAATACCCGAACTCTCTCACCTGATTCACTTACAGGACTTGAGCAAAAATATGAAGAACATCTTCTGGTAGAAATGCATAGTTTTGATAACTCAGACAATGACTACAATACTCATGACGGACGAGACCGCTGACTGTAGTAGATCACCGTAGCAAGTTATTGTAACATTACTGGAGTAGTAAGCTAGGGAAATCATTGTTTATTGTCACTGTTCATATCACTGAAAATAATTCCTTACTAGATTTTTTGGAGCCTCTGTTTGTGTTAGGACCCGTGAGCATAGTTCTTGTTTGTGTGTGACCTCCCTATGTCTATAAATG
This sequence comes from Eucalyptus tenuipes, assembly GCA_014182365.1. Taxonomy (NCBI): domain Eukaryota; kingdom Viridiplantae; phylum Streptophyta; class Magnoliopsida; order Myrtales; family Myrtaceae; genus Eucalyptus; species Eucalyptus tenuipes. The sequence goes on along the minus strand of CM024547.1, from coordinate 2,187,334 downwards.
GCAAGGAGGATGTAATGTGTTAGGCGGAGTCCCTTGAAGTAAAGTGAGTGTTTTGTAAAACTTTCAATGTCTTGCTAAATACTTTTTCTTCTCCAGCCTAGTAGGATCCTCTGAGAAATGCAACTCGAATAGTTAAAAATGTTACCATCCTGGCATATTTGGGTGTCTCTAAGCTCTGAACTAAATGTTAGTAATTTTCTGCTAAAAGGCTGCCCACAATGGGAATGCATACCTGTAGGAAACTGGCAAACTATTGAACATGCTATAAGATTCTTCCCAAAGATAGCGAGGGAAATAACAAAGGTTAACTCTTTTATTCTAAGGACTATTAGGGAAATTTTCTTCTATAATGGGGGAATAGATTGGATAATTCTCTCTATTTTTTAACATTTTCCTTTTCCTTTGAATTGAATATGTGCAATTCTTAATTACTAGAATCCATATATTCATACTTCACATGGATTCAATTTGATTCAAGGTCTGCATTGATTCCTAAGACAACTTTCTTGTCATCTTAGAAAAAAGAAACCCTTTAACAGGAAGAAGTACAGTCTAAGTGCCAAAACTTGATACGATGGGATATTTAAATGCCAAAAATTTGAAAAGTGATATTTAAGTACCATTTTTTTTTTTAAAGTGGGACACTTAAGTGCCACTTTTGGCGAACGTCGTCGGAAATCCTACGTGATAATTTTGTATTATTTTTACTCACCTACCTAGTTCGCCGGAGAGCTAACTCAGCAAAAAAACGCAAAAATGACGTCGTTTTGGGGTGGATTTGAATTTTAATAAAAATTTAATTAAATTAGATTATAAAAAATTTAATTAAAAAAAAAAAAAGATGAAGGAAGTACGCGGCTGAGGGCTCTACCCTCACCTCCTGCAATCTCCATCTTTTTTGAAAAAAAAAATTAGTTTTTAATTTAATTTAATTAATTTTTATATTAATTATTTATCCAAATCGTCAGTCGGAGAAGAAACGACATCGTTTTAAAGATCAACTTTGATTTTGATATTTAATTTTAAGTTTTTTGGACTCCAGGATATCCGGCATTCTCCCATTAACATCATAAATTACTTGGAAAATGTGAAATACTTCACTTACCTAAGAAATTTTTTTCAAAAATGTCATATGATGGCTAAATATATGGTTGTCAATTGGGATGTTTTCTTGCTAGCAAGAGATGATGATGATGTTGGGTCCTACTCGCTGCTCTAACGTTCTTGACTGTTGATTTTGTTTTGTTTGGTTGACACGGACTTTTCAATAGACGACCCCAAGTCTTTGTATTCAACTTCTCTCTCACATCCGATCCGCGTTGATCCTTCCCCACATACCAAGCCCCAAATTTCAATTGCCCACAGGCTGACAGGGACATGATTTCCCCCTCAATTCCACACACCTACTTTGTCTCATTGGTCTTTCTTGTCGTGCTACTTGGGGCATGTACTCGTGACGCCAGCTATGATAGATCATGTCCAGCTTCATCTTGTGGCAAGGTTCACAAGATAAGCACTGTCTTGCAATTGAAAAGCGATCCGAAAGTCTGTGGTGACTTAAGAATTGAGTTAGGGTGTGAAAATAGTCATATGAAGTCCAATATAAAATTCATCTATAGAATTAATGACCATGTCACTGGTGATATTCTCGTGCTTGATGTTGGATTGCACAAGTGTAATTACTCCTCTCTGCCTCATAATTCATCGACAAACTCCAACTTCAGGAACAAAGTTTTATGTTTTATGTTAAATCAGTGGTCTTTCTAAAGTGCTCAAGACCTGTTGCTATTCATGTATCGACGGGGCATACTCCTCAGGACAAATCTTGTAAGATATCTCAAATAAGCGGGTATATACGAGCTGCAATAGATGCAAATGCATCAGTAATTGAGGAATCTTGCAGCATCACCCATGATGACATGGGCATGTTTTAATCGTATGTTTTCACCACACGAGCAACTCCACGACGCGATAGTCAATGAAGTCTTCATCAGCTACGTACAAGTTACAGGCTGTACCGCGAAGGAAAGTTTCTAGCCCGTGCTTCCTTGGTTTGGTCAAAAGAAAAGTACTCAGCAAAGACTACTAAAACACTTTTTGCTCTTTTACTTCTTCTAACAATTTAAGTATCTGAAATTTCCATCACGAATAAACATCGACACATAATTTTGGGTATAATTTTTTAATTCGAGTAGTATTTTAACATTTGACGGGAAAGTAATAAGTTGCCTTTTGTTTTTAGTGAAGCAAAAACAAACGCGCTGACTTCTCAAATTTTTTTGAGGTTCCACCAAAAAATCATGTCTTTTTTCTCTCTTTCAATCCGTGAAGAGTCATAAGTTGAGGGAAGAAAAGCACCCCAAAATAGATAAAAAGTCGGAAGTATATCCTTTGCAGAAACTAAGATAGTTAGGTATTCTTGACCCCGTTTGGTTCGGTTTTGGGAATTGGCTTTGGGACTCTAAAGTCCCTTGGCTAAATGCAAACGCGTTTGGTTCGATTTTTTGGGCCACTTTGGCAAGATGCAATTGCATCTTCAAATGATTCTAAGGACCCTTAGTCCAAAACAAGTCTAGAGGTCCTTTGGGAACTTACATTTTCATAATGCAAGTTCCGGTTACTATTCATCTTCTTTGGTGGAGAAGATCGGAGGCCGACGACCACCGGCCAAGGGGTCACGCGCATCGGCGACCCGTCGGCAACCGCCGCCCGAGGGTCGCTCGACCCCGGCGACCATTGCCCGACCTCAGGTGGCCGTCGCCTGGGTCGCCCGACCTCGGCGACCATCCGGGGACCAGATCTGGCCATCCAGTCGCCAGATCCGACGATCCAGTGGCCGAATTTCAAAAAAGAAAATACAATTTTTTTTGTTTTTTTAATTTAATAAAAGTCATTTACAAATGCAAATTTTATTTTGGCCAAATTTATTTCTCAATGCAATTTTACTAAACGTTATTTGCATTTCGGAAAACCTCATTCACCTAAAGGTATTTGCATTTTTGTAAATGCATTCCCTAAAAGCCAAACCAAACGGGCCCCTTGTCTTTCCACAAATGAATGGGTACGGAGTCAATAATTACTTCACTTAATGATTATGGTATGGTCTCTAAATTAAGGGCTTTGTTTTCCAGGGTGCCTCCTCCGCCCATCACCATGTGAATCCCATCAAATTTAATTATCTAAATTCGGAACGTAAAGTTTGGATATTCAAATATTGTTCAATCTTTATTAAGATTTTGAATAAACCAAAATCTAACAACTGAGATTTCATAAGTGAAGTAGCCAGGAAGGATCCACAAGCTAATGTGGTGCATCTTGTTGATTTTTGCTTCCTAATCAGTGTGACAGCTGTCCATAATTCACCGCCACGTTACGTGAGCTCGGTTGCGTGTACAACAATCTTTGCGTAATTTCCACTGATGGAACCTCTGGTTGGTCCACACGAGTTACTTTTCTTGACTTGACTTGGTGTTGCTTGTTGACTTGGAAATTTCAATTATAGTTGATCCCCCAGCTGATGCTTTCGATCATATATAATTCCTCCCCTCGTTGAGCCTCCGCCACAATCACCAAGCTAAAACCACCATTCTTGCATCGAGGAGTGGAGAGATGATTAATTCTCTCGGCTCCATATGCGTGTACCGTGTGTTTCTGCTCATATTGCAAATTCTGCTGTTAGGGACGAGTTCCAATGCGAAGAATAGCCACTTATGCACTTCATCTTGCGGCGACATTCATAATATAAGTTATCCCTTTCGATTAAAAAGCGATCGAAAAGGTTGTGGCCACTCCGATTATGAGCTTATTTGTGAAAGTAACCGCACTGTTCTATATTGGGGAGCTGGTAGATATTACGTGAAGTCAATCCATTATGATTTTTATCGTGACAAAGTTAACTTCAATGGTGACATAACGCTGGTTGACGATGGCCTGCAAGAGGGTAATTGCTCATCCCTTCCCCATCACTCGTTGATGGAGTTCAACTTTAGTGGAATTTACCGCTACATTTATACTGGTTTCTGGGACTCAGTGGTCTTCGTGAAGTGCTCACAGCCGGCTGCTTCTTCTTGGTATGTTGATACCAAACCGTGCATCGGGGGAGCATACTCTACCGGCATGTCTCCAGATTTTTCCCAGACGGAGGTGTACTCATATGCCATTTGTGGGTTTGGTGGATTAAGTGCGTCGGACATCAAGGATTCTTGCACTATAACCATGATGACATTTGCATTGAACTCTTTCTCGGAGTGGGGAAGGGATCAGTATTATCGTGGGAGATCATCATACAACTACGAGGACATCCACCACGACATGGCGCAGGGATTCAATCTATCCTATTGGAGTACGTCAAGTGGAATATCTTGGTTTTGCTTCTGCGGTTTCAACTACCGGGGAAGGTGCAGTGCACATAACTCTAGTAAGCGACTTTCGCTTAAGCTTTTCTTCGCTCCTTCTCCTCTTCTTAAATGCACGCTCTATGAAGAGATCTTATCAAAATTTACTTATCGAGTAACACGGCAAGTTTCAGTTGGATAATCATCATATGTGAGACCCGCACATTGCGTTGCTAATTTCTTTGAATACCCAATAAAAAAAAATTGCCACGTCACTGAAATAAAAAAGTTCAATAAGATTTCTGAATAGATTCAGTATGCATCGCTCTTTTATTGTTCTCTATCCCATGGAGCTTTTCTGAATTTGATTACTTTCTTTTTGATTGGGGAAAAAATGTTTGATTAGTACGTTGTGTCACTTTCATGGTGGGTATTACTATGCAGGAGAATAAATTGCGCATATGTTAGATGCTATGCGTAAAAAGAATTACACACGAGCGACTGGCAAACGTAATCATTTGGTATATCTAGGGGAACAAAAGCGAAATCATCTTTCTTCAATAAAAATGATCACGCTATGATAACATGGATTCCTTGAGTATATGAATAAAGTTGTTCTAGACTTCTCCATTTGCAACTTTAATAAATAAAAGTCCGTCATTGCACTTTGCAGTGATTGTATCAATTCTTTTTTTTTTTTACACTTGGTCATAGCTTAACGTGTACTATTTTTATACTTTACCGCCAAAATAATAATTCAGGTCTCCATCGATTGGTTGTTAATGCTTATTAATCATTTTCAGTCATCTCTAAACAAATTCTTTTGCTTGCTACAGATACTCCTATAATGGCGATAGTTGCGAGATATGCACTTCCTTATGTCCCCTTTTTCTTAGGTACTGACTAGCCCTTTATTCCTCACAACCATGAAAATCTCAAGCATCAATCTGACCAAAAAAAGGATAACTTTCTATCTTACACTACGCTAATCTTTGGACAAATTTTTCCACAGCCCACTTCCTCACGGCAAAATTCATACTCGGAGTTCCATGTGTATTGATATTTTTAGTCTATAAGTGGATGAGAAGGCACCAAGCAATGGACGGAAAGATCGAAGAATTCCTACAAGCTCATAACAACTTTTTGCCTATAAGGTACTCTTACTCGGACATCAAGAAAATCACAAAAAATTTCAAACACAAATTAGGTGAAGGAGGATATGGCTCTGTGTACAAAGGAATACTTAGAAGTGGCAATGAAGTTGCTGTTAAGATTTTGAACAAACCAAAATCTAATGGCCAAGATTTTATAAGCGAAGTGGCTACTATTGGAAGGATCCACCATTTTAACGTGGTGGAACTTGTTGGTTTTTGCTTTAACAACTCTAAGCAAGCTCTCGTGTACGATTTCATGTCGAACGGATCTTTGGATAAACACATTTTCTCTAAAGATGACGACAATTCTCTTGATTATCAAAAAATATATGAGATCTCTCTCGGGGTGGCTAGGGGCATCGAATATTTACATCGGGGGTGCGACATGCAAATTCTACACTTTGACATCAAGCCTCACAATATTCTTCTTGATAAAAATTTCACCCCAAAAGTTTCTGACTTTGGGCTTGCAAGACTTTATCCCGTGGACCACAGCATAATATCATTGACTGCAGCAAGAGGAACTTTGGGATATATGGCTCCCGAGCTATTCTACAAGGACATTGGTGGTGTCTCATATAAAGCTGATGTTTATAGTTTTGGGATGTTGCTGATGGAAATGGCTAGTCGGAGGAAAAATGCAAAGGCAAATGTCGAACATTCAAGTCAAATTTATTTCCCTTTGTGGGTCTATGATCAACTCAGCAAAAAAAGCGAGGTTGAAATAGAAGAAGTAGAAGGGGACAGGGAGATAATGAGGAAGATGGTAACAGTTGCCCTTTGGTGTATACAGTTAATCCCCGACGATCGGCCATCAATGAGCCGGGTCCTAAACATGCTTGAAGGAGATATCAATAAGCTTCGACTCCCTCCTAAGCCGCTTCTATATCCGTCCGAGAAGCCATTTGATGATGTGGATGCTGAAATAGAACTTGAATCATTCCCAACTACATCAAGTGCCCCAACAATTTCTGAAGGATACCAATTTCAAAATAGCAACGAGATTCCGGAATCGCACATTGTATGATTTTCTTTTCTTTCCGGTTTGAATGAACGCCAAATAAACGTAGTTCCATCCGAAGCATAATTGACTATGTAAATCGTGATTTTAGCTTTTGAAGCATCCTGTGTTTTGCAGAAGAATTGCCTCTTTGGCTATCTGTTTTCATCTCTTGTTTCCTGACATTTCAGACCAAGCTCGACTTGTATAATGCAATGAATCCCTCTCTCTCTCTCTCTCTCTCTCTCTCTCTCCCCCTTCTCTCGCCCATCGACCGCCGCCTGGTCACCGACCTCGATGTCTGCCAACTCCGCGGAGCAATCTCCCATCTCGACCTCATGTCCCGTGATGGGTCCCATCCCGACCTCCTCACCTTCTCTCTCCTCCTCAAGTCCTGCATTCGCTCCCGAGGGCTCGCGCTCGGGAGGCGCGTCCATCGGTCGCTCGCTCCGTCCCAGCTGAGCCCGACTCGGTGGTTCTCAACTCGCTTATCAGTCTCTACTCAAAATGCAATGACTGGGCTGAGGCGGAGAGGACTTTTAGGGACATGGGTAATAGAAGGGCTTTGGTTTCTTGGACTTCCATGATCTCTTGCTATGCCAATAGCCACATCGCGTTTGAAGCAGTCGATACTTCGACCCAAAAAAATAAATAAATGTCGATACTTTCTTTCATATGCTTGAAGATGATTTTTTTTTTCCCTCGGGCTTGTTCGGTTCTGAAGAATGCATCAATTGGCGATAGATTTTCGAGTTTATATACCAAAGCGACTATCTTGATTCTGATGTGTGTGTCGGGTGTGCAGCAATTGACATGTTTTCGAAGGGTAGTGCTGATTTGGTTTCAGCTCGTAAGTTGTTTGAGAAAATGCCCGAGAGGAATGTGGTTGTGTGGACTTTGATGATGACCAGATGTACTCAGTTGGGTTGTCCAAATAAAGCTGTTGATTTGTTTTTGGATATGTTGGGGAGTGGGCTGTGCCAGATAGATTTACACTTACAGCTGTTTTGTCGGCATATTCAGGGTTGGAGTTACTATCCCTTGAGGTGCAATTGCATCCCTGATTATATGGTCTGGACTGGCTTCAGATGTCCGTGTTAGCTTGGTGGACATGTACGTGAAATGTGTGGCTAGTGGATCGATTCATGATTTGAGAAAGGTGTTTAATCGGATGCAAGATTGCAACGTGATGTCTTGGACACCGATAATCACAGGACATGTGCAAACTGAAGAAATGAGCACCATTTCACATTAGCTAGTGTTCTCAAGGCATGTGGAAGTATTTGTGATAATAGACATGGGGATACAAATATACGCTGTAGCTATAAAAATGTGCTTTGCATTTGATACTTGTGGGGGATACAATCATATGCTTGGAGAGCTTTTGGTGCACTATATGAAAAGAATTTGATTTCTTATGATACCCTTGCAGATGTCTTTGCCAAAAGTTTGGAGTCTGATGAATCCTTTGAACTTCTACATGAGATTGAGGAGAGAGGAATTGGACAAATGCTTTAACATTTTCCAGCCTTTTAAGTGGAGCTGCCTGTATTGGCGCTATTGGTGAGGGGAAGCAAATCAGGGCTCCACTCAAATCAGTGCATTCTCAATGGTTTGATCTCAATGTATTCCAGGTGTGGAAACACAGAAGCTGCTTTTCGAGTTTCCTGTGAGATGAGGGAAAAATGTTAAAACTTGGACTTCAATGATCACTGGTTTTGCAAAAAATGGCTTTGCAACGAGAGCTCTGGTCAAATTCCATAGAATGCTTGAGGCCAGGGTGAGGCCAAATGAGATCGCCTATGTTGCTGTCTTATCCTTTTGTAGCCATGTGGGTTTGGTATCTGATGGATGGAAACACCCTAGATCAACAGAACATGGATTCGTGCTCAAAATCGAATACTATGCATGCATGGACTTATTGGGCAGACAAGGCTCCCTTTTAGAAGCCCTTCAGTTTATAATTTCAATGCCTTTCAGGGCTGATACACCTGTCTGGCGTACATTTCTCGGAGCTTGCCGAGTTCACGGCAATGTTGTACTTGCAAAACAAGCTGCAGCAATGATTTTTGAGCAGGAGCCAGACGACCTTGCTGCTTTTGTTTTGCTATCAAATGCGTATGCATCAACTGGTCTATAAGAAGATGCAGGAGCAATCAGGAAGAGGATAAAACTGAAAAATCTTATAAAAGAACCTGGTTGTAGCTGGATTGAAGTGAAAAAATAAAAGTTCTATACAGGTGACATGTCACACCCAAAGGCTCAGGAGATCTATGACGAACAGGACCAATTGGCTAGTCGAATAAAGAAACTCGGTGATCTTCTGGATACTGAATTTGTTCTTTATGACGTGGAGGAGGGACAAAAGGAACGATATTTGAGCACAGTGAAAAAATTGCCATTGTTTTTGGCCTTATAAGCACCTCCAGTCTGAAACCTATCTGGGTGTTTAAGAATCTTAGCATTTGCAGAGATTGTCATTCTGCAATCAAGTATATCTCCATGGCAACCAGAAGTTCTATAGTCATAAGGGATGCAAACCAGTTCCACCATTGCACGGACAGAACATGCTCATGCAATGACTACTGGTGAGATGCTTCTTAATTTGTCTCATTCATTGTCTGCATCGAATCTCTGTTTTAGAATTTTCTCCCTTGCACCTATGTTACTTGAACCAGGATCCATTATTTGCCTTGTAAGCCCTAGATATGGTCATACTACTGTCAAAATACCAAGCGGAAGGCCTCAAATGGATCTTGCAAACTTTCGGCAACATGATTCGTGGAATCTAAAACAGTGGCACTTTTTGCCTATGGGATTTGAGCATGCAGTTTTTGGGATACTAGATATTGATGCTCTGTTCTGTTCCAGAGTGTTCCTGATGTCACTAGGGTGAATTGCTATGGTTACTGGTTTCATCCTTAATTATATTTCATTTATCTTATGGATACTATGATCTCAGCAAGTCCATACGCACTGTTCCCATGAAGCTATATTAGTTAATACCTGATTATTTTAGTTTTGAAAACTATATAATTAGACCGTCAGCACAGAAGTTTAAGCATCATTAATTAGTTGAATCGACATAGACAAACTTGAATTTTCACAACTCATTTTGATCTTAAGGGCAAGATAGAAAGTGATCATCTTCAGTTATTCAATCTTCCTCTCTACTTAACAGGTCCCAATCATGCACATCATGCAAAAGCCTAAAACAATATAAAAGCCAAAATATGATGTACAAGCTCAATCCCTAAATATAATGAGAATTTTGTGTTCGCTCAATGCTGAGACATCAAATGGGGTCTTATATTTTTCCAGATAGACAAACTGTGTCTGTCTGTTCTAGGAGATGTATTGATTGATACATAAGATTAATATCATCTTATTCGCTATTATCGGATTTGATTCACTAACAGTTGAATGCACTGATGGGCAAAAGAACAAAACCACCATGACACAGGATGAGATTCGCCGGTGGAAACTCCAGACCAAGTAAGGGGAATGAACGCAGAATTTCTTGCTAAACCACATTAAATAACATGAACACCTTCAGAGAAAAAGCAAAGACGGTTTGAATCCAAGTGGTTCAAGCTTCGAGCCATTAAAAGTCGATGGTTGAAAAGGTCCGTGACGTTTGCAGCCTGGTGTCCACCTGCGATGAGGTTCGGAACTTGCGAAATTGGCATGTGTGCCCCTCTGTCATCGCTTGTGCTTCCAACGAAGTACGAGCAAGATTACTGTGGGGCACGAGATGTGGAGGTAGCTAGTCGGATAGATTCAGCCCTGCTCGTCTGTCATTTTTCGACCACGAGCGTGATCACAAGTCAGCTTCACAACTTGAAATTGATGTTAAGGTTTTCGACTAGTTACTCTCGTGAACGATAGGGGCATCCGGGAAATTGATGTACGAACCAGCCGATGTTAAATTTTCTTGCCAGATCATCTAAATCAAGTATAGAGAATACTCGATTAGTTCTCAGCATTAATCATTGTTCAGAACAGAAAGACAATACCCATATGTGGCGATCCAGCGGTCGATCCCTGCATGAATTTCTAGGTTTCGGGCTGTTTCGTCACCATCCATGTCCGGCTGAATGCACTTCTCTATCGAATCGCAGGCCTACAAGTGTATGTGTGAAAAAGAAAAAAAAAGGTGACGCGATTATGGACCTCTTTAATTTGAAGAGAATCGGCGACCTTGATGCAATGCAATGTGAGACTAATTCATGAAAAGTAATAACTTGTGCCTCACCCTGTTGGTAACTTCAATCACAAGTTCTAAGCAGCTTTTTATCATCTAAGCCTTTGGTCCACGTCCATCATGATTCCACCGTCCAAACCACTTTCTCAATCAAATATAATGAAAAAAAATGAAATAATCCATTATAATTTTATATGATACCCAGTGAAGTGAGAACATGCCCACGCCAGCGCATAACATAAAGCTTATATAAGGTAGGACCAGGCTAATTAAAGTCGCGTGGGTCAGACTTTCTCATGCAGGAGCACCGCCCAAGCTTGACTCAGAGCAAGCCGTCCACTCGTTAATTACCCCCACCTGCGAGTGATTAAAATTTGTCAAAACTTGGCACTCTTTTTGCGCGCAAGTAGATGGGGATCAACAATTATGATGCCATGTTTTTAGAGAGTGTACATTTTGAAATTTTAAAAGTCCAATTTCATTTAAAGTTTAGATTATTTTCGATTAAACCTAAAATTTTCATCTACACTAATTGTTATAGCTTGCTAGTGTCTTGCCTTTTCTGTTCCTCTTGAGGTTATCGTGGCATCAAGAAAGGTATTTATATATAGTTAAAGTCGATATATTTGACGGACTTTCGGGTTAGAAACGCCATGGTGATGTTTTCTTAGCAATTAAATCAATGATCGACAAGGACAATTATGGTAGAATTGGAAAAACTTTCTCACGTATTATTTTTTTCTTTTTCTTGTTTGAGTTTTTAGATGTTTGATTCCAAGTATTGGGCTAAGTGGAAGAGAGAGAACCTCCGTGTCAATTCTCCATTTTTGGGAATGGAATCATGTAGTTGAGATTTTTCAAAGCTAGGTTATTTTTATGTTTATCTTTTTAATTTGATGGGTACTATTTCACATCAAATGTTACCAACTATGCCAACTAGCGTGAATAAAAAGGTTCCCGTTCAATCAAAAAGATTTTAAATTCCAAATGAAATCGATTTTTTAAGATTCAAATACAAACCATCATTTTCACATGGAAATTGAGAGGTGGAGAGTTCGAATATTCATCTTCTCAAAGAAGGTTGGAGTGAAGACAACTTAGTTTTAAATGTGAATTTTGACTCTCATGCCCTACAAAGAAGCAAAGCAAAAGTTTGAAAATGAGAGTTAAAATAACAGTAAAGTAAATTAACTGAAAAAAATTCAAATGCACATCTTTTAGAAATACCACATCATAATTGTTGATCCATATCTATATATTGTAAGTAAACAAAGATTTTAATATCATTATCTAATTGCAAGATAATAATTGCAATATTTCAATTAAATAGTAAATCCTAGATATCACAATAAATAGATGATGCATTACTAGAATATACAGCCATTGCTAGAAAATACACATACTTTGTGATAAAATAATTTTTAATCCAATTAATTATAGATATTCATGTAATACCAAAACCATATGTGCTCTAATTACAATAATTAAATGACAACCGTAGTGTAATTAGACCATTGATAAAATAATTATTAAATTATAGTAATGATTAAATCTTTTATATTGTCTACAGTTATAACATTACTTAATTATTATTGGAAGATAGCTTTCTTACTACTATACTAACTATTTACTAGTTTACATTAAAATATAATAATCATTTATAAATTGTCAGATTTTTTTATTTATGGTTTTTTAAACTACGACAATAAAACAAATTAAGCTCCAATTATCTATTCATCGAAAGTATAGTGAGAATTTGTTACTATTCCTAACTTATTTTTATGGTATAATGGTAAAAAAAAAAACAAAAGATATGATGGTCTTGAAATTATATTCCATTCTACGAACCAAATTACTGGCAGTTATTTTATTATTATCCTTTTCTATTCCTACATTTTCTAGGCTATTTCATTATTACCTTATTTCTTTTTGTGAATCAAACACATCGTATGAGTTTTTTTTTTTTTTTTTTCAATGTTCTTTGCCAAAAGCTTCCATCAGCCAATCCAAGTTGACTGTATCAAAAGCTTATTTTCTAGGGGGCTACAATGGGAACCGCCCGAACCAAGAACATCCCAAATCGAACCAAACCGGCCGATTTCCAGAGGCCCTGCTCTAGTTCCCGGTTCTATAAAAGTGGAATCAGTAACGAGCGTTCCAATTCCTGGTTTTAAAGTAGGAACCGAATCAATCAAACCACCTGAACTGGACCGAACGCAAGATCTTCAAACTTCTCTCTCAACTTTCGAAGAAGAGGGAAGAATGAGGTCTCTCCCCTCCTTTCTCTCCTCCGTAGACCTCCCTCCTTCAACCCCAGATTCACCCTTGGATCAAGCAAAGAACATAGCCAGTGTCATCGACGAATCCACCCTCCTTAACCTCTTCCAATCCCAGCGGAGCCACCTGAACTTCTTCCAGAACCTCAAACTCCCTCAGACTTTTCGCTTCACGTAGACGCTCCTCCTCAAATCCTCCTCCACTGGCAGCACCATCTTCTTCACCGGCGTCAGCAAGTTTGGCTTCATTGACCGCAAGATCTCCCAGACCCTTGCCTCCCTCAGCATCCGGTCCAAGTTCCTCTCCCCCCTTTCCCTCCAAACAAAAAAATCAATGCCCTTCATGGCGACAAGCTTGACGCCCATCGATTTCCGTTTCCAAAAACTAAGAACCGGTCCTCTCCCAAAACTCTTTTTTGTGGGCAAAGGAGGAAGAATCTTTTTCGTCTTAACAAGATGACGATAAGTACATTATTAAATCTACTAGAAAAGCCTACCATAACTAAATAAGATACTTAATCTGTTTGAGAGATTAATAATCCTTATGGAATAGCGTTTATAATATGAAAGATTCATTAAGTGTCTAGTAGCATTATTTCGTTCCAAAGTCATGTTATTCTATTTGGATTTCATTTTTTATATTTATTTAAGGATTAATATCATGAAAAATCCAAAATTGATACACTTGTGATAAATTTACCCCAAATTAATTTTTTGATTACCAAAATAAACCATGTTATGTCATAATCTCTTGCAGAGAATCATCAGAAAACTCACAAAAACAAATAACCTAACACTCTTCTTGTTTGCTTTGTGCATTAACCGAGTAGAATTCTATCTCTTCCATAAATGATATCACAAATAGGAAACCCTTTCAAAAAAAGCTACTAAAATTATAAAATCATTTAAACTAAATACGCACTCGAATAAGCAAATCTACTCAAACTGGAAAACCTATTTATGTCATATTTTCTTTAGTGGTTCAAACTTGAGAAATGAAAAATTACCAAAAAAATCATAAATCTATTGCAATTATATTAATTCAATTCTGAATCTTTTTTTATCAATTAAGTTCTAAAGCTTTTTACATTTGTGACAATTTAATCCATCAGTTCAATTTTAGACGGCTAACGCTCATGTGAATTTTTTTTAATAATATTTATTAAAAAAATTATTTCTCTTTTTTCTTCCTCCTTCCTCAAGCCAATCTCCAGCTGGCAATCAGCTAGAGGAAGGAGGAAGAAGGAGGAAAAAATAAAAAATAAAAATTTAATAACAAAGAATCAAATATATATTATATAAAAAATTATCCGTATCAAGGTCGGTTGGCTAAAATTGGATGAATCGACTAAATCAACACAAATACAAAAAGTGTAGAACTAAATCGGTACAATTTTCATAAATTTGGGATTTTTTCTTTGTAGTTCCCACTCAAGACATATACTCCACAAATTCGTGGCTTAATTTACTGCTCTCATACGCGTCAATCGAGTTTCAAATTGTATAAAATTCAAGCCACCAGTCCAAGTCTTCACTTGACTTCCAAGCACCAAAAATTCGTTCACATTTCAAATATGTCGACCGTGGGAATCCCAAACTTGACGTTCCAAAGTAAAAGCAGTGACAAGCAAGTCAACATTGTACTTTGTCGCTCCTCTTCCTAGTCAAATCTCCGACAATTTCTAGCCGACCAGATTGATTCTATGGAATTAATATAATTCTCTTCCAAATAAAAAAATAAACAAAACGGTAGAGAGAGCTGTTACTCCATACGGTGCCCCTCAGGAAAAAGCTTTGCATGCATGTGCCAAAGTTGCATGTCGTAAGAGGGTTCTCTATTCTTCTACTACACGGACCAAAGTTGCACACGCAACAGTGAACTAATCCAGTGTGATTCATGCAGAAATTATATCGTTTTTCCTTACTGAAAAAACATAGGATAGAAGTGTCAGATTAAATTAAGTGGTTTGCGTGTTTGACGCTAATTGCATGGTGCTGTCTTGGTCGATGATACCGGTTGGCGTTACTTAGGTTGTTTGCCCCAGACATAGATTCCTAAGTGCACCCTCGCTTGCACCATGGGGTTGTAACACGTTGACTGATCGATGCCGTACGAAACCCGACCGAAGACATGATTCAAGGAGTTGGAACTTCGGAGAAGCTTCTCAGGCAATTTCTTCAATCCCTTTCGGTCCGTTTCGAGGAATTTTACGGGGAAGGAGAGACAATGACTTGTCCTCTTCTTTTCTACAACGCATGGGGTGTTTAATATACACTGTTGCCGGGAGATATGCATTATAGTCTCATTCTATAAGTAAAATACTATAGTCTAAGTTTCAAAATAAAATAAAATAAATAATATGATTCAACATAGTGTATTTGTTATACTTACCACTACTACAAGTTGTTGAGATTGTCCCATATTGGTTGTGAAAGGGGTTGGTGGTTGGTTCATAAGTGTAAAAGAAAGTCTCACATTTTGAGCTTAGCTTTTAAGGTGAGTAAAGCTCAAGATCACTCAAGCATGTGGTGTATTTGTTATACCTTTTGGCTCGATGTATGAGGGGAAGATTGTTGAGGTTGTCGATTGTGCCTTCAACCCCCCTCAATATGTGAGGGGAAGATTGTTGAGGTTATCGATCGTGCCTTCAACCCCTCTCGATGTGTGAGGAAGAGATCAAGCTCGATGTGTGAGGAGAAGATTGTTCACGTTATCAATTGTGCCTTCAACCCCCCTCAATGTGTGAGGGGGAGATTGTTAAGGTTGTCCACATTGATTGTGGAAAGAGCTAGTGGTCAGTTTATAAGTATGAAAGAAAGTCTCACCTTTTATGTTAGCTTTTGGGATAAGAAAGGCCCATGATCACAAAAAACAAGTCATATCACCTACCATGTAAACAAAAGCATAATAAGCATGGTCTCATGGTCGGAATTGCGACGGTCGGAAAACAAACAAAACCGATTTCTAAGTTTTAAATTTGCGAAACTTTATATGAAATTTTTAATGACAAACATGATAGTTTCTAGTGGTTGAGCGGTTCGGGTAATTTTTCAAATTTATGCCAGGGGATGTCCCCACTTTTGGAGTGCAAACACTTGGAATTTCAATGGCTCTAGCATTAATTTAGCCGGTCAAATCTAACTTTCTTATATCATTATTTGAGGGGGCCAACTTTGGCTTTGAATGCCAAGCGACAAGTCTAATTAAAAAATTGAAGGCAGAACCCGAAGTCAAGAAAATAATATTCACCTAACCTAAGCACCACCTAATTGGACCAGATAAAGAGTGTCTTCTCTTGCATTGGCAAGTGGCAATTGCAAACATTCTTCTATGGAAAAAGATGTCGGTGTGATGTCCGTCTCTCTTCGTTCTTCACTCAATTCTATTTAAAATATTGAGAGATCTTGGACATACATGGTCTGTCTGTACACAAGGTAAAGTGAGCTCTACGTTAGAACTCATTCACCAGCTGATTTGTCTGAAACTCGATGGTACATTATTCTATCAATTTGATCCCGACCCATGTTGACCGAATTAAAGATCAAATCCTTTTTTTTTTTTTTTTTTATTGTAGATTTGTGGTAAGTAAACGTTGAAGATACACATTACATTACCATGAAATGTGGGATTTTGAGATAGGTCGACCCGCAAGACTGTTGTGATGACTGGAATTTTTGTGAAATATGAGAAGTGTGATGGGCCGGTCGGATTAATCAAGTACCTTGAGGGGTCTGGACACGTAATATTCTTTTAAAAGAATCGTTTACCAAATAATGTAAGTGGAAGAAAAGAGAATATCGTGTATCTGATGAATCATGACCCTTGCCCTTCAAACAATTTTATGCAACGTGAAGTTTTTTCTTTTTGAAATCTTCCGTGGAGATTTAGTATGTTTGGTGACACTCAAATGAAAATAACGAAATCCCATTCTGTCTAAGGTAGCAATGATATCCGACATGCATGGGTTACCTTATGAAGCAAAAGCTTCAAATCCTGGATTCGATTCTTATCCTTAGGATAGTGTGGGAATCCTGCCCCAGTACAGCCACAGGTCGGCTCACATGCGGCGTCTTCTTCTTACATGTGACCTAGTATTCAATCCAAGACGACACCGAAACCAACTGCAGATGATTTTCTTACATCGGTTGTTACTGAGACAAGGTTTTCTGTTCGTGTCTCATATTCACAATTCCCCAAGAGTCTCTCTGCATTGAATGTTTCGCGTTACAAGGAACAATAATTAACGCAGATTCTCGTGAATTTAGACGTTGAAAGTAATGTGCATTGACTGTGCCCTATCGATGGGGGATTTCAGTTTGGTCAACATAATCTGACAACTTGCCCAATGCAACTGCCGTGCTGTTTCCCTTCTTTTTCATTCGAAGGAAAGGGCTTTGCTCTGAATCTTACGATTTCCTAATGAAATCTATTTGGTCCTTGGTAAGTTCTTTCCAAAGCAGTGAATAAAACATGCGCATACAGGCTAGTCTAGTACGTCGATCTAGGGTTGCATGGGGTTGCGACCTTTCGCACGAACAGGACAAAGAGAGACAGAAGAGGGAGAGATTCACAGTAAATGAAGGAGCAAGAAGGAGGGCACAGGGCGGCCTGTTGGTGTCGCTAATGGCTAAGCTCGACAACAGAGATATACGACGGCATCGAGTGGGATGATGATGATGCGAACACTCACAGAGATAGATCGAAGAAGTCCATTCGCTCTCTAAATACAGAGAGGATCTAAATCATTAAAGTGTAACAGCATGAAAATGTAAAACCTTTAGCCCATATCACATGTATTATTGGAAAGATTGGCTATCGAGCATGCACGGTGACTTTCTTCTTTTTCCTCCTTTTTCCCTTTCCACATTGTTGTTGGGTCTATCGTACTTGTGTCGTCAAAGGAATAATGCACAATTTTATAGCCGTCGAATACTTTTGACGTGGAATAGTACGCGAAGTTCATGCAGAAAAGGACCACGTGACCCCAGCAGATGACCACATTATTTCCAACTGACTTCAGAGCTGTCAAGTTTGATCGTTAGATTCATGACCAGGGACAGTGGATTTCCTTCTTCTCTTGAGTCCAAACCCTAAAGTCGACGCAACGTGAGAGCAAGGGAGTAAAAGTTGATCAAACTTATGCTTTGGAGGCATAGGATAAGAATCTTTCGTTAGCAGAGAAGGGAAAAAGAGCTTATTGCCAGCAGATTATTTTCGGGAAAAGCGAAATCCACAGCCATAATTAATGAGGATACTAAGTATAATCACCCTCTTATCTTGTGCAGTTATGGTATAACTTGAACACATTGGCTAAGCGATCTGCACAAATCACATGATTCATTAGCTGCTCTTATGCAATAAGCACAATAATGAGCGGCAGTAAGTAACATGGTTATGGATGATCATGACTTTTGGTGTGAATGCAGATTGTCTTAAAGATTCGCTGACTAGCAAAAAGGTACCATGACTTATTATGCAAGAAATCTAATTACATGTGATCACATTTGGAACTGCATGTCATCAAAGAGAAGACCGTTTGATGTGAGGTAGATGACTTCACTATGTGAATTAGAATATATCCCTAAGAAAGCTGCATTATTGCCCCACCAAAAGGGCTGGAGGGAGGGAGGGAGGGAGCAGAGAAACTCATTGCAAACTTCCTGGTACCCTTTTTCTTTTTCCCTCACAACTTCTTGAAAAAGTATCGAAAATGACCAATACGTGATAGGCGGTTCATAAGAAACCGTGACTCTCTATTCGGTATCGGTTATGCGAGAACGCTTTCGACAAATATTAGCACAAAATTACGTTAACGAACCAATTACAATTTCCCTAAACTTTCAGCGCGAATCTTATGACCATCCCTATAAGCAAAGTCCGTGAAAACTTATTTACTATTGTCGACGGCGCGCAAAACAAGAACTGTTGACATATCACTGCCACCATATTTGATTAGCTTGCTATAAGTGAGCGCTCATAATTAGTACTATCCAAACCTTTAATTACGTTTCCATAAGATGAATTTCCTCTCTGTCCTGCGGGGCCTTTCCAAAAGGGTCGACGGACGTGTTCATTCCGTGGTTAGAACTCGACACGCAGGGACAGGAGGAAAAAGGCCAGGGAAGAAGAGGGTGTTTTGGTCAATCGCGTGCGGCAGGCGCTTCCAAGGGCAAAAAGCAATTTCGTCGAATTGAATATTAAAAAGAAAAGAAAAAAAAAGTGAAAAGGCGAAGTCTCTCAGCAAGAGACACCTCTCTCTCTCTCTGTCTCTCTCTGTCTCTCTCTCTCTCTCTTCCTGCAGTCCTTCTCTATAAATTCACGTTAACTTCCCTACATCAGTCTCCCTTATCGCTCAAGCACATCAACGGAGCCCATACAAATAAAAACAGGACACTCTCTCTCTCTCTCTCTCTCTCTCTCTCTCTCTCTATTGAAGGAAGCTCTCGCGAGAACGAGGCCTCGGCCGGCGACGACGAGCATTGTAATTCTGTGAGTGCTCTCTCTCTCTCTCTCTCTCTCTCTCTCTCTCTCTGCATTCTGTCGCAGTCTTGAATGTTATTGACTCGATTGGCGCGGGATCTTGAGTTCTCGTTCGAGTTCCTTTTTTTTTTTCTTTTCTGGGTTTCTGTGTAGCATTCACCCGCGCTAGTCTTTTCGGTCCTTCTTCTTCTTCTTTGTTTTTGCTCTCTTTCTTCCTTCCTTCCTTCCTTTTTTTTTTATATGATGAAAGCGACCGTGTATCGAGTGTCAGCACGACTGCGAAGGGAACGAGAGCCGGTTGGCCATCGTTTTATTCCACCACTTTTTTTTTATATGTCGGCTGCATCATTCTTGCCTTGTCTTCCACATGCTCGATTCGCTAGCGCGTGACGTCCCCGCGCACGCTTAGTCCTTTCCCCGCCATTCGGCTTCGGCTTGGCGGTCACACGCTGCGGCGAGGGAGGAGGACATGCTCTCTCCGGTTGCTGCTCCGACCTTTCTCCGGTCTTTCCTCCATTATCATCGACGTGGATCCACGCCGTCATTTGTTATGAATCCTTCGTGAAAAATTCCCTATTCTTGCCTAAAAGACTCATATAACAAGCACTCAACTGCACAGGTTGATTCATAGAACATTACCATGAAATTGACATCCCAAGAGCTTCGTCAAAGCATGTGTAACTTAGACACATTCAACTTTTACAAATCAAACTCAGAATGCACCTCCGGTCTTTTTCACGGAAAATCAATTTTCACTTATCAAAATTTTATTCAATGAATCATTCTACGTATTTTTGTGAATATGAATCTAATTGATCTACTTAAGTGTGCTATGATACGATAGATTAGATGAAGTCACTTTACTAGTTACCTTCTCAACATTGTGAAAATCTCGTGTCTTTTTCATTAACTTCATTACTGTGTCGAAATTGAGGGGGAAGCATAAGAGGTAGTCTATGGTTTGATCGCCTTGCCAAAGAATATAATAAGGCCAAGAAGTCTAGTGCATTGTACGCCGTACACGTGTCACGGAGCTGAGCCCCCATGTGGTTCTAATCGCGGGACCCAGTTGACCGGACTTTAGACCCGAGCGGACAGAGGAAAAAGGAAATACGAGGACATAGGTTTCCCACGTGCGAAAAGCCCCCCCGGTTTGAGACTGAACGGCCGTGTCGGACGACACGTAGGGGCTTGTCGGCAGGGACCGCCAGGTGGGCGGTGGGGGATTGCGGCTGGGGGCCCGCCGACCGGTTCGGTGTTCGGTTCGGTTAGGTTAGTTGGTTCGTTGGTGCGGGGCCCATCAAAGTGGACTCGCTCTGTGAGAGGACCGGCACCTAAAAAAACGGTTTTCTACGCATGTTGGCCCGTGGGCGAGTAGTAGCTGGGCGACAGCGCCGACCTACGGTGCATGCACCCGCGAATCACCGCTCACTTCAATCAACGAAAGAATAGTAAACAACAAATGATCAAATTCAGCACAACTCTCGAGTCCTATGTTTCCCTCCTCCTCGCTGTCGGCTTCTTGCTGTTGGCTTCTTGACCTTTCCCTTCTGGATATAGTGGAAAAGAATTAGCTCACATTGTAGGTCTCTAACAGAGGACAAAATCACCCGTATCACGAGTCGAGACACGTCTAACGCCCTATCGCGTCGATCGGGCGTATGTAGTTTACAGTTATTCAGATTTTCGAAGGTGATGGGTTTGTCTTGGGCTACTTCTAATTTGTTCCAAAAGGTGCTCTGTTTCACCCTGTCATTTTGCCAATACGTCGTGTATGATTCCACTTTCAAAAGCTGAAGACGACTTAGATATTTCACCTAAACACAATAGAGTTTTCTCCAACGAAAGTTCTGCTAAACTTCGGACCACCTTCTTTGCTAGGTTATTACGACTAAGTCATCAGTCAACTTCTCCCGAATACCGCGTTCATACCCTGACTATTCAGTGCCAGTGTCCTGCGTCCATATGTAGTCTTTAAACAAGGGCATGTCTTGTCTCGACATGAAAATCTGTACTTTCGCAGATAAGTAGTTCCTTCGAAAGGAGGACGGAGACTTTTTGGTCGTTCCCCCGTGTTGTCGGGTTCGGTGGGTGGCCTCTCTTTTTCTACCTGTGGGCTTAAAAAGTTTGAGAAACCAGGTTGGTCTGGACATTCTGGCTGGCCAGTGTTCGTCGGACGCGTGAAAAAGGGTTTTGTCTGGTTCTTGTTTACTTTATTTCCCGAAGACAGCTTTTTCCATTTATTGCTTTTTCCATGTAGCTTCGCTTTTCACACTAGGACTGGGTCCAGATTTTCAAAAAGTCGAGTCCTTTTCGTCGAAAGCAAAAAGGGCGAACGAGTCAATCTATGGACTCGCGGGATACACGTGTTGTGTTATTTCGTGGCAGGTGGAGGCTTTTGGTTCAGCTCCTTTTGGTTTTTGTCTCGCGCGAGGCCCCGCTTGATGTGGGGATACCCCATGAGTTTTTGTTTTCTTTCTTTTGGAATTAGACTATGCGTAGTCCATGACATCACTTAATCGAGTTCATAAGTTAAAGTCTTCTGGATCTTTGCACAGACGTACTAATTTAAAAATGCTAGACCCGGAGCACTTTCATGGAGTTTAGGTTGTCATCATCCCATGAGTCACGTGCAGAAGTGCTCTTTCATGTTTTGTCCATTGAAGAAAAAGTATACACCAAGTTTAGGTAGCGCATACTCAATTATATTGTGAGAAATAAAGTTATTGCATGCCCAGCTGACAGTTGTATGAAGTTCACACTATCGGAAAGCGACATGCAGAGAGAGAGAGAGAGAGTGCAAGGATGTCGGTCATAGGATTATGTGCGATTGGAAGGGAAGATTAGTTAGGATAGGACGGTTTGGTTAGTTAATGTAGGACATACGAGACCGACAAAACACGCCTTCAATTCATTGAACGTGTCATGCAATGTGGGGTGAGATTATGAAACTCCCCTGTAGTTAGTCTCGTTCATGTGGGCATCAACTTAATCAGCTCTGACCGCAAACCCCCAACGAGAGAGAAATCAACATCCATTACATAGCCATCAATGCAATGTTGAGTCACTCGACCGTGTACTTTTCTCCGCAAAAGCCATCCCCACTTTGGTTTTGGAAAGCGACCCTTCATAAACCGACCTTATCTTGGGAACATCCCAGGAATTGTTTCGTGACACTTGTAACCCAACATCATGATACATTAGCCTTTCTAGAGAGAGAATTAAACCGGAAAAAACTGCCCTGGGAGTCCCCCTTGAATACGACCGTGCACTACTGCTTCCCTTTTTCCCTTCTCTTACTTTCCAGAATGCATTAATCCTCAAATATATGTGCTCGTGATTGGACTTAGCTAAGAGACAAGCTTGTACCCAGGACACCAAACGTTTACTGGATCGTGCTCAACCGTGTCACGCAGTGAGACGTGTTGGTCCAACGATAGCACCTTTCTTTACCCTTTTTGTAGAGCCATGAACCTCCACATACATAGGTTCTTTTTCGAAAGTGGACGCGGGTTCAACATCAATTGACTTGCAGTCGGTTTTGGTCGGTCTTAGGACCAGTGGACAGTTGGGACATCTCAATTCCCTTTTGTCTTTCCATTTCCATCGCTCTTCTTTTGCTATCTTTTCCTCTATCTCGCCCGAACAACTCCCTTTTTTCCTTCTTTTGAATTAGTTGGTAGTGGTCGGTCCCATTATCGGATCATAGGCTTTGCCTTTCTCAATTTCCTCATTATAAGATCTTCTGTTTCAATTGCAGGTGTAGAGTTATAGAAGCAGAAGCGTGAAGAGTGACTCACTTGGTTTACCTAAAGGAGATCTCAGGTAAGTTTTGAGGAGATTTGAATATTCTTTATCATCACGCTACTTCTAGACGTGCACATATTGGATCGAATTATCATAAAAGTTCGTCAAAAGATTCAAAAAATAAAAATAAAAACACTAGCGTGTGGTGGTGCTAATAAAAGCCCATTAGCCTGGTCTGCTTGCTAACTTATAACTCACCGGTCATAAGAATCTACAATAGTGGGTATTGATCGACAACAGTAGACACCACTGTAGTTGCGTTTATAAAGTATTGTAGTTGCCTCTCTTGTTTAACTTTGATTAATTCCATGTGCACTTTCCTTTTTTTGCCAACATGTAGTGAAAAGATATGATGAAGGTCTTTTTCAAAAAGGTGACTGTGGTAATTGCACTTCTGAGGTCTGTTTTTAATAGACCCAAAGTACATGCAATCTCCACACCTAAGAGTGAGGAGTCGATAGCTCCTGACCACAAAGCGACGTATACGTCCTGGACGGTAAGCTTTCTTTATACTATAAGCAGGCGTTTTCCCCTGCATTTTGACTGTACACCTAAGTCCTCTTCCTTTTCCCTCCGAATGTTGTCCAAAAAAAACAGAAGGAACACCCATCAGCATTGTTCATGTTTGACGAGATGATGAAAGCAGCAAAGGGCAAGAGGATCGTCGTGTTTTTAGATTACGACGGCACTCTCTCCCCCATTGTAAATGACCCTGACCTCGCATTTATGTCCAATGAGGTAATCACATATTTTACCCACTATGTTCTTTTTTTTTTTTTTTTTTTGGCCGAATTTTACCCACTATGTTCAAATAGTTCTGCCAATCACTTGTTATTAACTAGTATTGCATCAACTACAGATGCGCTGTGCTGTATGTGATGTTTCAAAGCATTGCCCAACTGCTATTATTAGTGGAAGGAGTAGAGACAAGGTATGTGAATGAAATGTTGTTCATCGAGCTAGAAGAAATGTAACTCATCTGTGCCGAAAGAAGTCTATAGGAGCACATGCTTATCATAGTGATTCTTCCTCCTTTATCAGGTGAAACAGTTCGTAAAGTTAGATAATGTTTACTATGCCGGAAGCCATGGAATGGACATAATGGCTCCAACAAGGCCACTAACATCTGGTGGAAAGCAACCTCCCCTGCTCAATCGAAAGGTAATTGAGACTCACAAGCGTGCGTATAGTTCATTTATCAGTAACGATTTTATTGTAGAATTCAGTCAATCAATGATAATCTCGCACTGTCGGTATTTGTTAGAATTATAATCAACTTTTATTGGCCCCCCAGGGAAATGAAGGTTCGTTCCAACCAGCAAAGAAGTTCCTGCCGGCAATTCAAGAGGTGAGCTAATTCATCTGGTTGTTTTTTTCTGTCGGTTTCAATAACGAGGAACCTGGTTTTTCTACCATTGGAACTTGGAGTTAGTCCCTACTCAATAGCAGTGGTATGATAATGATGTACATTTTCCTTCAACAGATATTCACTGCATTGGAGGAAAGCACCAGTAAAATAGAGGGTGCCCGGCTCGAGGATAACAGATTTTGCGTCTCCGTGCACTTTCGTCAAGTCAGTAAAGAGGTACAGAAGAGTCTGTTCATGCACTTTCATTGTACCAGAGCCATTGTTACTCTGTGAGTACTCTCTGGTTGGCAATCGCATATGAAGAAGAGTGACGAAACAATAGCTCAATTGATCAATGTGCAGGATTACGACATATTGGAGGAGAAAGTAAAATCTGTATTAGAGAACTACCCGGATTTTCGATTAACTAGGGGAAGAAAGGTATGCCTTTTTCCTCAAGTTACTGCATTTTTTCTTCGTCTCAATTTGTACGCTCAATCATATACTATTGCTGACAAAAATTTCAGGTCATGGAAATTCGACCGTGTATAGAGTGGAACAAGGGACATGCTCTGGAGTATTTACTCGAGAATTTAGGACTCAGCAGTTCTAGAGACGTCCTTCCATTGTACATAGGAGATGATCGAACTGACGAAGACGCTTTCAAGGTTCTAGTCTATTCACTAAATCATGAAGTTCTGCTCTCAACCTTATTTCGAGTGCAATGGCTAGATTTCCATCGGTAATAAATAGTTGAACGAGTAGTCTTACCTGATTTTTGCAGGTAATAGAGAGAAGGGGACAAGGTATTTCAATTGTCGTCTCCTCGGTACCTAAGGATACGAAGGCTAATTACTCTCTAAAGGATCCGACGGAAGTATATACGTTTTTGTCGGACCTTGCCAAATGGATGAGTAAGTGAAGGCTACTTTTTGTCTATGTAAATGACAGAAGTTGCAGACGGATGGGGACAGTTTCTAAGTTAGAGGATTTCACCGTTCATTTGTTCTTTCGTATTTTGACTCGAGAATAGTTAAACCACAATTCCTGTGGCTGTGGTTTGTCAGTCATGTAAAAAGTCGAGACACAGGACATTAGTAATACTATGCTCCTATTGCCTCAACTTTTCTCGCTTTGAAGGTCGCATGAATTTGGCTTTTTTAGGTCTTCATTTTCTTGTATTGGGAATAAAGGAAACTTCCTACTGCCGGGACATGAATGTAAAATTCCTTGCAGCCTCTGCGCAGCTTTCTTAAAAAACTTTCGCCATCGTCGTGTTCCAAGGCATTAACAAGAAAAGGGAAGGAGTACATACGTAGAGATTGAAGTGAAGAAGACCGTTTGACACTGATTTCACCAACTTATGTTTTCTGGTCTAGATGGT
The DNA here is from genome assembly GCA_014182365.1 of Eucalyptus tenuipes. Classification (NCBI taxonomy): domain Eukaryota; kingdom Viridiplantae; phylum Streptophyta; class Magnoliopsida; order Myrtales; family Myrtaceae; genus Eucalyptus; species Eucalyptus tenuipes. Next base: position 2,161,346 of record CM024547.1, on the reverse strand, counting down.
CTTTTCATGACTTTCATTTCAGTTAGAAACAAAATCTGCAGAACAACATTCTGCCGTGCTTGACAAATGCAAGATTCTTTCTGTTTTTCCCTCGTCAAATTCTAAAGAGTAGAAGTTAGCTGCTGACAACGACGGCAGCAGCAACGTCCCAAGCGGGAATAGCACGTAATTGTTGCTGTGGTGGTGTTGATGGCAGGTGGTGGCTGCCGTTGTGACAATACTTACAGATTGTAGTTAACCTTGATGGCAGTGGTTGTTCCGGCCAACGACGGTCAGAATAAAACATAGAAATAATCAACGGATGACGGTTAACTATAATTTCATCTTGTGGGATTGCTCCAAATATTAGACTCGCCACATCCAACGAAATTTCACAGCAATTGTATATCAGCTTAACCATTTCCTCTCGACGCTTGACCGGATAGTCGAATCGCCACTTTCATCCGGCCACAAGAGGGGGGGGAGAGAGAGAGAGAGAGATCCAATCCAACTCATATACAGGTTCACAAATTGGTGCAGAAAGTCAATCATCTCTATGATGAACAAGTAGATATCTAAAACCTCCGAATCAAATGGCAAGTTACAGTTCCCAAACATAGTATCATCATATCATAGCACGAGCTACACACCCATCTCCCCCAAAAAATTTTACTAAGAAAAGGATACTACCAGAGCTTCAGGCCCAAGGGAATTGCATCAACTAAGGGCTATCACACCTTTAGCGCCAAGAGAAGAAAGAAGTGCTATTGTGACTGATATGGAGGCATTGGTGGCGGATGCGGCAAACCAGGGTGGCCCGGGCCATGCATCATCCCAGGGCCCATCTGGAAAGGCACAGTCCCCGGTTGCATGTACGGTGGTGGGTTGTGACCTTGCATAGGCGTAGACTGAGCTGGAGGGACCGGACCCCAGCCAGCAGGGGGTGGATGATGCATTGTGGGTTGCGCGGGAGTCGGGGCATACGACACTCCACCATACTGCTGGGGCGCAGCACCAACAGCTGAAGCTGGTTGCTGCCCTAGAATTGAAGGTTGAGGATTCATCATCGGGGTGTTGGGAATTGTGTAGTCTCTGCTCCGATCATTGTTAACCTGGAAAAATAGTTAGCATATCAGTCAATTAACAATCTCCCACCTACTTCGGTTACTCTTCAAAAGTAAAAATGTAAGAGAACAATATCAGCAAATTAATGTTCGCATATATTCAAAGGCAAGACAAAATTATTATGACACGCCGTATACATCTAACATAGAAACTGAAATGCAGCACAAAATAGTAAGACAATTATTTCCAGCCAGTCCTAACAAATTCACCAAGCTAATAAATCATAACCTCCCCACAGAATGATCAATGAATAACAGATGAATAAACAGCAGATTCTAGAACTGTCTTAACTAAAATGACCAGGCTTCCGTACTATTTTATCTTAAAATAACATCAGTACATTCTCACAAAAGGAAGTGCTCACAACACTTGCTTCAGTTTTCAAATTCCCACCAATTCATGATATAAGAACAAATTACACAAAATGCCTCGTGTTAAAGGGACTAAGTTTAAATCATGCTAGCACCTAAAGTTTATCTTTCAAAGCGAGGGAAACAAGAGTTCAGATTCCCTGAATGATGACACAGAAAACACAACTGCAAACGGGTGTGACTTATATATGGTCACGTTGAAAATGGTAACACCAGATCCAAGGAGATGAGCAGAACCTTAAACGTGTGGCATATTTGAAGTCAACAGCCAATGAAAGTTCTTGTTGCCAGAGACATCAATGAATGTTTCACCACTTTTCTCAAAGTGAAACAGCTTATACTGGTGAAATAGAATAATTCCATCCCTTAATCATCAGGTTTATACATATTTCACATCATTCGCCCTTCTACTGGGAACAGATTTCACTTTAACTGTTTTTAAGTGAAAACTAAAAACATGTGATTGACATACTAGTGACTCTTTGAAAGGTAATCGCTCTTGATCAAATGGTCAATTGGAAGTGGCATCTTTCAAAATTCAACTGGAAAACTTGATGTAGGAGAGGGAGTTTTTCCTTTTGTATCAAAAGCAAGGAAGTGTACATCCACGGCGCAGGATAGTCGCAACTTGTTGAGATAAACGTAATACCAGGGGGCAGCAGATGTGATTACCTTTATGCTAAGATCTGTATGGCGCGAATACGAAATATGGAGTTTGCAAAACCCCCCGTCATATATGCAATGCCCTTCCAAAGCTTCCTTTGCAACTACAGCCGTCTGAACATCTGCATGGACAGCAATGCGACAACCAACATGCACTTCATTAGATGCATGCATATTGTTCGACCTAATGCAAGAAAGATATTCTTCATCCAGAAAAATTCACTGCTCTTACTAACCAGGGTACTGAATCAATGCTTGGACCCCTCCATTCTTGTCAAACATGGCTATCTTCTGTACAGGTCCAAAAGCTGAAAAGACCTGAACCAGGCGAAATTGGTGACAAACTTTTAAGATACATGCTTACCCAAGAATGCAGATGAGAGAATTTAATTTAAAAAAAAAAATACCATGTGAAGAACATCCAATGTTACTGCATACTGCATATTCTCTATTGATGCGAGAAGGACATTGCTCTCAGGTTCTAATTTTTTCCCATCCAAGCCAACACTCATCTGCAGCGTACAATGCAATGTTTGATCAAATCAATCAAATCATAAGGCAGACAAAATAGTATGCCCACCTCATTCTAACAGCGGATGTCATTACAACAAAGCAAATGTTGATTTTTGATTCCTTACCTGACCACTGCCATCTATAGCAGATGGAGCAACAGGAAGGTATGGATTAGTGTAGTCCCTGATAAACAAAAAATGTCGATGGTAAAATACACAGTTGATCAATCAAGAAACGGACATCAAACAAAGGCTTGGTATAAAAAACCCAATTAGAAAGTCACCTGCTCCGATGGCTCTGGAATTTCACACTCAGATCCGTGTGGGCTGAATATGTGATCCTGAGAGTGCATGGCCCCATATGCTCCGGAAGCAAATAGCTGTGAACCAAGACAAAGTCAGTCAGTAACCTTCATATGAGTGCACTAGAAGAGAATATGCTATCGCAACCCAAAAGAAATTCTCAAAGCACATGAACATGCCACTCTATGTTAAGAACTGCTTCTTTGTAACTAGAGAAATTTGATTTTTAGCTTAACTAGGAATTATTCTTTAAACACAATATATAGTTGATAAACTCGTGCCAAAATATGCATTACTTTGGGCAACATGTACCAGTTCCAGTTGGACAAAATACCATGTCAAAAAATTAATACAACCGTCACCTAGGAATGCATCTTCCATCAAGGGCATTTTTTGCTGAAGAAGCAGTTTCGGCATTCGAAAATTGCACCAGGGCCTACAAACAAGATTTTAGTCAAGAATTTTTTGCTTAAATTATAAATTCTATACAAAAGCAAAAAAAAAGTCATCTCATTTTTTGTCACCTGAAATCCAGCGGTTTTCTCAAAGGTAGTAATCTTGTGAACAAACCCAAAAGCTGAGAAGACCTGCATTACCAATTAACCAAGAAAAATGTTCAGTATAAGAAGATTTTCTATCACAATTGGCTGCGATATTTTAGTTAGTTGTATTCTTGAAAAAGGTCAAATGAATTCGACAAGTTCCACTGAAAATTTAAGGTGTTCAATATTAAACTTATTAAAATGACATAAAAATTTCATCCAAACAGCCAAAGCTAAAGCTAAAGTCAAAAGCTAGAGCCGAGGCTCAAAATTGATCAAAAACGGGTTCAAAGCCACCCCAAACACAACAATGAGCTTTCCAAGACATCAGCATGGTAACACACAGTTACTTCTATTGAAAAAGAAACTCCAACCCCTATCCCCTCTCAATATCAGTGTTATAAGAGATATCATCAGAATGTATTCAAATGTTACTTTCCGAGAGAGACAAATATGAAAATTTACACAAATATGTACCAAAGTCAGAAGCATCACATGCAGCATTTAATTTGTTTTAGATCAAGAGATTGGTTAATGATTTCAAAAGCACATCTAAATCAGCAAAATGTTGCTAGAAATCTCAGGTTTGGTGCTCCAAACATAACAAGGATCACTGCCCAAGCATTTGCAAGCAATAAACACCCTATGATGAGCTGTCAAGAGAATTTTTCACATTGAGAAAAAGGAAAAGCTTTCATGCAACAATGAGATTTATCCATTTTGATATGATGGAGGCATCAAAATCTTCCTGACAACTCTTTGATGTAGGGATCAGGTGTGTGGTTCAGAATGTGTTATTTGTATGCCTATGCAGTCACATTTTCATGTTGTTGATCAGCCAAGCTCCCAAACAAGAAACACATCACTATAATGCAAGAGAAACACTCTGTATACTTCACCTATCTAGACCTAGTGGTGCAGGAATATTATGCACAAAAATACCCTTTTCACAAGTTGGCAAAAGGTACCGAATTTTTGCCAGCTTCTGACATGTGTCACGAAGTCAGGCCAAAAAAAAAAAAAAAAAAAAAAAACTTTCAATTTCATGACATGCACAGTTGACCTACCACTAAACGCTGTTTGTAGATAGCTGATAACTTCGTCTTAGGCAAGATGTAGGCCTTTTGAGAGCCTTACTATTACTATCTGACAATAATTTCATTTTGCAAAGGAAGAATTGTATCCGCCATCTTTCTTCTTCTTCTGCTTCTTCTTTTTTTTTTTTTTTTTTTTTTTATCCGCCATCTTTCATTTGATATCAATAAAACCGCCAAAATATTAGAATTCGAGAGTATTACCTACAAAGTGCACTCATGACAAAGAACAACTGTGCTTCTTGCTTGTCTCCACTATGTGGATGTTACAAGGGAAAAAACAACTAAAGCAGAAAATACAAAACAAGTGTAGTAAAAATAGTTTTATGTCAACTTAATTTATTTATTATTTTTTTTTTTTTTACCAAATGACAAATCATCAATCAAAATGGATCTTTTTTCTTCTTGGCATTTTTCTTTCAAGAAGATGGCAGTAATTGCTTTCAACAGAAGCAAATCATGCGGACACTAACACCCATACACATGAAAGGTAAGGGATAAGTAAGAACATTCAAACTGCAACCATCCTAAATTTAAATAATGGCACGAATTGGTAGCTGAGGAGGAAGAGTAGGGAAGAGAGAGGAAGGAAGAGGTGTGTTGAGAAAAGGAGAAAGGAGACAAACACACATGCTTTCTTTCTCCCGATGCACTAAGCTGCCATTGAAGATATTGCCTTGAAAGGGGCCTGCTAATTCATTGACATTCATGTCAAACAAAGCTTACTAGAACACGACAAGCTACAACCTACTATGTTACTCAATGTTGACATCCTGAGAGCAACTTTACCTCTCACAACAATTGCAAGAAAAGTTTCAGCAAAAAACTTACCAAATGTAAAACATCAATGCTGACCAGACGTGCATCACTGCCCTCAATTGTTACCAATAACACATTGCCCGCAACATCCGCTGTGGTTTTGTTATTAACTATCTCTTGCCTATTGGAGTATTGCAAGTAGACAGTCTTTCCACGCACTTGAGCAGGCTCAGAGGATGATGCATAATATGAGATCATTGCAATAGCCTGGTTTAAATCCGCCTAGAGAGCACAATGAGGAGGGAAAGGCTAGTCAATGATATTGCAAAAACAAACCAGGGGAAGGGGAGAACAAACAAAGGGACAAGATGGACTGGATAATAGCACTCACAAATTCAATAAAAGCTTGATTTTTGTTAGCTCCAACATTGCACTTTGTGTTAACAACTTTGCCAAATGGCTTCCCCAGTTCAATTAGTTCCTCTTCAGTGCATTCCCATGGCAAATTTCTCAAATGAAGCACCTTGGATGGGGGTTGTGTGTAACGAAACTGCGGTTGACTAGAGACTGATGCCATCAGAACAAACAGAAGATACAGAGCCCCCTCCCACTTCTGCAGAGAAAAAGTGTTCCGTCATTAGTGTCCTCCCAATAAACAACAACAGCGCACTAACAATTCCTCAATCTCACTACTTAATAAATTTGGCAAATGATTCAACTCAAGCAATTTTGTTCCAAATTCCAAGTGACCGGCATCTCCAGAGAGAATATACTTGAACGACACTTCACATGCATCACAATCTATTGAACTAGCAAATCAACTAATCTGATCAGTTTTTGTCTTTTCAAAGTTCACTTAAGCCAATTAGATTAGGGGGACCAGAAACTCAATTAAGCATGTCCTAGCTAAAAAAGTAACAAACCAATACCCAGCCGTTTGACCATTTTTTACCCTTGGTGTAGGAAATATACAACCAAAATCTCATGATAACGTTACCCCCTCCCCTTCCGGAGATGCTCACACGAGAGTTCCACCAAAAGGCATCACGAAACGTGATATATTTCCCGTATGTATGCGAATTACCAACTCATGATACAACTGCGGGACCATAACATACGCATCAACAATAAAATTACCGTTTCCCAAACACCACATCACGAAAGCAAATCGGACCATTTTTTTTTTCCCCGATACTATTTTCTAGCGCACCAACAAGCACGAAGCGCGCCTAGATCAAAAACTCATAGCCAGAAGAATCACCCAAAGATCGACATGCAAGGAACGCAAAGGCAATCGCACGCGCAATGCATCTTCAAAACCCACCACCACGATCCAATTCCGCAATAGCGCAATCAAATCACACAAAAAGCGAGAAGCGCAAGACGCCCTCGACCATACCGAAACCATCAATTCCGGACACAGCTACCTTACGGTTCACGATGAACAAGACCTATCGCCATACGTCACTGAACTCGAACCGCGAAAATTAGGGCAAAAACTAACAGCACCAAAAAAAAAAAAAAAAAAAAACAAAAAAACAAACAAAAAACAAAGGTCGGAGGGAATCGGATCGTCACATGCGAAATCCCTGAAGCCGGCCACCGATTGCCGCGACGAATCTCGAATCGAGGGTTTCAGGAGGAGGTCGAGGGCGATGGAGAAGAAGGACCAGGGATTTTCGCTTATCGTGGTTTCGGGAAATTTATTTGGTTCCGGTAGGCGCACGTAGAGCACCCTGTTGACGTTAGCATCGCGCTCGCTTATATGATAACGAACGCCTGTCTCCAATGGGCCCAAGTGTTTCTTTTTTTGGTTCCTACTGTGGGCCGGTTCGGGCCCAATGGACCGATCTCTGGGCCTTCAAGCCCTTAATGATGGTCTATGCTCCCTAGTTCTCTTTTTTTTTTTTTTTCATTTGTTAGCAAAGCAAAAGAAATTCTCATTTTTATGGTAGATTAATTTCATAACTGGGAATATTTTTAAGTAGCAAATTAAAGAACAATGCCGCTAATCATATATCATTATATATAATATACGCTGTGTAGATTCAGTATATTTAATCTACTTGAAGACACACCGCAAAATGAAGCACATCCAAGAAAATTTCCTTGCCATCGATAATTGTATCTTGTATCTTGGAAAAAATTAAATTAGTAAGTAAATGAATAAAGAGATTCTGGTACATTTATTTTGTTGGATTTGAATTTGAGGTAAATATATCATATAGGCACAAGTTTTGGGTTTTTTATGTCACAAAAAATTTAGGTAAATAAATCACAATGAGCATACTTTAGGAAAAAATTACATTGACGTGTTATTTAAAAAAAACACAAGCGATCATTTAAAAAAAATACAAATTATCTAATTTTTGCGAAACAAATGAAACTTAAATAGAATCATCCTTCCTTCGAGTCCTTCCCCATTTATTGGCGTGAAGAAATATGTTTCATTATTAGGGTTTAATAGTAAAAAATTGGAATTGACTCGCATCGGGTCCATTCGACAGGTAATTAATGTCTCCAAGCGTCGGCTCGATCGGATCGCGATGGTCCCTCTGAAATTGCCGATCATTGACGGAAGCCGGTGATGCCCCGCCGAAACTTCGCGCACGTCTCCAAAGTTCTTCGAGTCCAATCCCGACAAAAACGACCCATCGTTTTCTCCCCAAACGACGATTCGATGAACGTGTCGTTCTCACGAGGGTATGCTGCTATGTGCGGACAACATCCTTGATAGAAAGGAAAACGAGTAGCACTCCTCTTTCCAAATTTTGGTTCTATTAATTATTGGAAGTTTAATCAATATCAAGAAGTTAAACCGTCTTGTCTGCCCTAATTGATGCTGCTATCGTGGTCTTGGGGCTAACATGTTTGCTTTTTTGGTTCTCATTTTGGATTATACGTGATCGATAATGTAAGAGCATGTATCAATCTTTAGGATCTTTCGTGTTTTCTTTTTATATGAATTATTAGAGTTATCAAACAATCATGTTTCCTGTTCCAATGATCGAGATTAGAAGTTTTTATCTTAATCGAGTTGTTCCTCATTCAATAAACGTTATTAATTCCGTATAGCATCTTTTCTCTGTTTCAGCTTCAATTGATCTCGACTCCCACCCTTGTATTTGTTTGTTTTGCTGTCTTTGGCTTCTTCGGCTGCATTGATCAGCATTTGAGCCCTTTGTAAGAGGTGTCCCTACATCTAATTGACAACTCATTACAGAGAAACTTGAAATAGGATCTCGAACCAAACATGAAACATCATAATCACATTCATGGAATTACAAGACTAGAGACAGTCCTTTTCTCCTTTCCTTTTTAAGTTGGGGTCTCGTAAACTAGTATCTAGAAACCCCAATTAAGATTATTAAAACTAGGACGAATGCATATTAGCATATCTTAAAAAAAGCAAAAAAGACATATATATAGAAAGTCACCTACCTCAAAACAATATAGTTATGTACTAAAAGCACGACATAGATCATCTTTACAAAGCTTCAAATTCCTAGAAAAGAACATCACAAGTACCATCTCGATTTGTGCATGCAACAGCAATGCTACATCAGAAAAAAACCGGGTGGACAAGGGGATTATTTGAGAAGAAACAAGACAAAAAGTTGCTCGTCTGCAGCGTTTTTTATATACTGTGCCAATGCGATGGCTGTCTAAAAGCTGGCACATATCCAAGCCAAGTAAAAGCAAAGACTCAGAAGATAAAAACCCTTTTTTGAGACTGTTTCGGATGAATATCTAGACTGTTAGTTGAACTGCATCCAGACAACCAGGAAACTTACAAAAGTTCTCGTATCAAGATTACTCCTTTTCAAGTAGTTAATTATATCCCTTCTAGTCTCATCATTGTTTCGACCCTCTTTATTTATAGCCACCTATCATTCCTGGAGAATCAGCAATCACCAACTTTTGCTTATATCATAATCTATTTCTTTTTCTTTTCTTTAAGGTCAATGTCAAGAGATGAACAGCAAGAAAAACAATGTTTAATGATTGCCTTCTTGGTTCCTTATCTTCAAGCTGGCTTGATATAGGGAGGGAAAGGTAGAGGAGAGGGGAATGCTAGGGGTTTGGTTCATTTGAAGGCTAGCGTTTTCTTTTCTTTGGCTTCTCTTCTGTCCCAACATGGATGGCCACATGCTTCGCTGAATCATAACATGACAAGAACGCATTGTACTTTGGGGGAAGAAACAGTTCATGTCTCATCAATTATTCAATGAAGAACACTAGGTTTGATCTTTATTCAAATGTAACTCTTATGCATCATGTGGTTGGTTTGATGTGTAACTAGCCCTCAGTCTTTTTAAAGTCGCCATTACAGCCCATTTGTCTGGTTTTCAGTTTAAACTCTCTGCCATCTTCTTCGGCTGGCTTTTGAGTGATCTAATTGTCAACTTTATATAGCATTCTAATTCAGATGGGAAAAATAATAAGAGTTGAGAAATGACCGCAATCAAAATCGAAGAGTCAAATGAGAACTCCACGTATGAAAAACTCTTGAAAGCTTCACAGAAACATGGTGGCAGAACTGCCCGAATTCAGTCACCAAGCAAAAGCATCACCAAACCACCAAGACCAAGTTTATCTCTTTTGATTCTCACTCATTATGAATAACCATTAAAGGGTCTCAGAAAATTAGTGATGGGATAACTGTAAACGATAGGAAGTGTCGGATTTACATACAATCCATGTAGGTAATTAAGAAATTGGGTATACAAGATCGCATAATTACTCAAGCTTGTGTAAAGTCAAGAATCATGCAGATGTATTACTAGCTCAGGTGAACCCATGTATAAGGAGAAATTACACTATATGACAAATATGATTCATCATGCAAATTACACCCATATCAGCTGAGGACCATGCAGAGTATGGTAGCTCAGAATAAGAACAGTACTCCAACTTTATGCAGATTTCAACTGGAGGCATCTCTCTCTCTCTCTCTCTAGATGGGGTTTGGATTGTCAACTACAAGTCCACAAAATCCTACAAGTCAACTGAGGCAATGCGGCCAAAACCTCTCACGTTGAGCGGGACGGGTTTTGTGGCGCTTGTCCATTATCAACGTACTCTCTCTCTCTCCCCCTCTCTCTCTCTCTCTGATATCTAGCAAGTCTCATTCTACTGCTGGATGTCCATATCCCAACATCCGCACGCGCATCCTACTCGTTTTCTCTCTCCCCTTCTCCTCTTCTTCTTCCTTCTCTTTCTTTTTCCAGCAATTTCCTATGGAAGCTCCGGGAAAGAGTCATCGGAGACAAGCCAGATTCGCCAGACCACCTGATTCAGAAGGTTTGATTTCGCATTCCCTCTATTCGCTCACCATTTCTAGCTCGCTTTCTTTCTCTTTTCCATGACAACATGTACGTGCTACTTTTCTTCGGCTAAAAGGTCGTTTCTTTCTTGTTCATTCAATAGAGGTCAGTAGTACCGAGTGGGAGGACATAGACATGACCGAGCAAGAGGAGGACCTGATTCACAGAATGCATAGACTCGTCGGCGAAAAGTGAGCATCGAATTCTTTCCGTCTTCCAAGTAACGTATAAAAGTCCTTCCTTTCTTTGCAATTTCATGAGACAGATCAAATTTTTTTGCGCGCCTTAGAAGTTAGAAGCCATAGAAAGTGGTGTCGTTGTCAAAGGTTAGGCCAGGCTGAGCCGGGCTCGTCCCGCCGGAGAGGCTCGACGACGGGAGGGCACTCATCATCGCGTGGACCGCCGTCCGCTTTCCGATGGGTGTCCCCCACTTAGAACGAAACAAAAGGTTTTCCTTAGCTGAGATTTGGAACGAACTTTCCCTTTCTTTTGCCTCGATTCAAGACGCTATGTATGGAACGAGGATGGAAAATGAGAAGTGGGTTCTCTCTCACGTACGTGCCCACCATGGTGCCTAAAGGCTTGACTTGCCGATCCCTATTACGCCTCCTGGTCCCTCCTCGTCCACTAGATATAGAGCCTGTCGGCTGTCGCATGATTTGCGCCTCACGTTTTTGTCCTCTCGAGCGGATTACATGGGGATTCACTGTTGTCTTGATCTTTTCAATTAATTTGGCTTCGTCGAATGACCAAATGAATAAATAAATAAAAAATGACCAATGAAAAAATTGACAATATTAGCGCTCCATTGGGTGAATACCTCTGTTTTTAAGAAAACAATCAAGGAGGCCATCCCACCTCGATTTAGATTTCATGATTTCATTTGAGAATTTCAATCAAATGCCAATTTTATTTTATTTTTTTTGTGAAGATGCCGTGCTATGTCCATATGGTGTAGAAGAATAGATGAGACGTGACTAAAATGATCAAAGCAATTGTAAACTGGTCCTACATATATCGAGATAATTTTCGACGAACCTACAAGAATTCTTACTTGGTTAAATGGAATATAGATCTCTCTCATTTTTGGGAAATTTAGCCAATCAATCTTAGACCTATTGTATAAATGACAATTCTAAACTAAATTTTTTAATTCTGTCAATGTAGTCTTAAACTTTTTTATAATAATTTGTCGATTTAGTCATTCGGTCTAATTTTTTTTTTTTGAAAATCGCTAGCATACCGTCAAGTTAGCGATTTTTAGCATAAAATTAACCAAAATAACTATGTTAAAACTTCATATAAATGTTTATGACTAAATTAGCAAAATTTAAGAGTTCAAGATTGAATTTACGAACATACAAAGGGTTTTTTGATTGATTTGACAACATGTATTTGCAAACAGTAAGAGGCCTAAATACATTCCAAGTATATAAATATGCACGTAGCACTTCTCCTGTAGTAAATAAAACCCTTTTGGCCCACGCAAGTAGGACAAATGATTGAATCCAAAAAGGGGGGCAACTTTTTAGGCTTTGATGGCTCATTAGGCCTCCATGATTGGGCTTCTTTGATATCAAAGTCGACGCTATTTTCTACATAGTTGAAGGAAATTCATTTGGTCAACCCAAATTTTCGTGCCCCCATGATTTGGGACTTGCTTTATCTCATAATGCGATTGCTTCAGCGACGGGCTCTTTTTCTGCAGGTGGGACTTGATAGCCGGGCGGATTCCGGGACGGAGCGCGGCGGAGATCGAGAGGTTCTGGATCATGCAGCACCGCAAGGGGTTTGCTGAGAGAAGAAGAGAGCGCAAGAAAGCAAAACCTGGGACATTTATCAAGTGATTGGCTTCTAATTACGCTCTCGGCTTCAGGTTCGTTGGCCATACGGGTTCCTGGCCAAAAGAACAGGGGCTGGAGTTATGGCATTGTGAGATTCACAAGTTTTGGTGTTTCTACTTTTTCATGGTTGCGAAGGCGACATTGGCCTTTGTAGAAGAACGGAACTCTGATTCTTTGCGCAATTAATGGGCATAATCCCTATGAATCAATGTGTAACGGGAACAACTCCATCCATCGTGGTCGGGAAACAAGCATAGGCTCAGCCCATCAAGCACCGCGTAGGTTACTAGTCGTGGATCGATATATGAACTACGTGGGCTAGACATAGTCTGACTCCCGATTAGTATATGTGAACAAATTTGGCACAATTTTTTTTTCATTGGGGACGACGATAGCACTTTGATGCTGCCTCCGCCCGTGTTTTCTCCTAAACTTTGATTGTGAAGGGCATAGCTTTAATTAGAATTTATTTTGTTTGATATAGATAGAGAATGTGGTTCTTTTTACTCAAGGGAGACCCATCACCCATCTAAGGCTCGTCGATCCTCAAATTGGGCCAGTATATCACATTTAGTGTGATGGGTTTGGGCTTGGGTTTGGGCCACCCGTACTCACAAATCAGCTTGGCAACCTCACCCTAACTTTTGCGCTGCAAAGTCTATTAAGATGAGCAGGAAGAGATGATCGATGAAGAGGCTCGAGCTCATCAAAATAAACTTGTAATTTGGATGTGGATGCCCGTCTATGACCAGATTTAGTCTGAGATTCGCTAGATGGTTTGGGGTTAAAACTCACATTCCTGAGAAAACACGCCAATTCTAATAAAATTAACGTTTCAAACAGTGCACTCACGATAAATACCATTTTTGGTTCGATATTAAAATAGAACGATAAGCCAAAACCGAGCATTTTCTTTTGACTCTACTCTTTTTTCGAGATGAGAAAACAATTCAATAATATACATCCTACATTTCAATTTCTAAACTAAAACCACTCCCGAAAGCCCTGCATGAAAAAAAAAAAAAAAAAAAAAAAAAAAACTCAGAATGACCCGAAACTAATTATAATATTCATTTGTAGCAAAAATTAGCCCGTGTCTTAGGCGGTCAATCTCTGCTTAAATTTTGACTAACCCTAATCTCTAGTTTAGTCCATCTAACGGTGTTCTCAAGCACGAAATAAAACAGTATTGAATGATAATCAGTCCCACATAATTTTGGCTTTTTTGACCGTTTAGTCATATATTAACCTTGTCAATCATCAAAGATGAGATATGAAAGGATCCGACCCGAATTCCCGACTCCAATCAAAGCTGGAAATTCGAAGAAAATTCTTCCCCCATTCTTCATGATTTCCAAAGGACGTCCCCAATTTCAACCCCAAAAATACAAAATTTGAACGACCCATTTTGGCCGCTGACCCGGCCTTTCCGACTTTTCCGGGACCATTACTCGTTCCAGGACGCTTTTCTGACAGGGCACAACAGTGTCTGAACTCCCGGAACGCGCGATTCAAAAACAAGCTACGCCTGGTCCATCGTGGACTCGGTCGTCGAATCAGCGTCCAGCCGTCTAGAAGGCGCGCTCATTGTCGCTGCGGCTCGTCGATCGTTGCCCTCGAAACGCTTCCCTTCTGCATCTTTCGTTGCGCCCTGTCCTTCTCCTCCTCCGGCCCCAGCTTTTTTGACGTCAATCTTCCAAGGGAAACATCACGGTCCTGCTGACCCAGCCCCACCTTTGCGACAATGATTGGGCATCTTGAACTGGTCCAACTTCGCTGCCCGTCTCTGTTCTTTCTTTTCTTACCATAGACTTTGTGATTAAGCAAAAGGTATAAGCAAAAGGTACAACGACGGGGGAGGATGTATGAGATCTTTCGACTAATTTTGGCTGAAATGAGAAAAGTTTTTTAGCCCATCTGTCGGGATGAGAATCATCGAAAAGGGCAGATGTTGAATCTATCTTGGAACGAGGATGGTAATGTTTGTGTAGCACGTTTGAGTAAAATGATTGAGCTCAAGCTTTCGTAGAAAGATGATGTCCCTATCCTTTTGATAAGTGAAAGTTTTCAGATCGATATCAAAAGAGTTGTGGACCCAGTAGTGCAAAAAGGCATGGGGATGAGATTGGGAGTTCAAATGATGTTTGTGGTGAAAATATTAGAGCCTTTTTGAGAAATCACATGGCGGTGTTCTTGAACATGTGATAGCAATCTTTTTCTTTTTATGACCTGTAGATTACTGTACTATTTACTAATTATTGTCTAGTTGGGCATCTCTTGTCGGTTCGGGACATGAGCGTTGTTCCCTATCGCATTGATAAGTCATGGTAGCCGCGCAGCAAGGGCGAACATTGCAACTTGTGAAGCTTTAACTTGACAAGTTTGAAGCTCGATACTCAAGTGAAGTTGATTATATAAATCAATTTAGGATTTGAGCTCAACTTAGGGCCAATTTTATTGAAAAAGACGAAAGTCCAGAAATTACAACAAATCTATTAGATTGAGGATCTCGAATGACGGTGTGCAATTTCTATCTCATGCCGTTATTAGGTATCGAGTTTGGTTCCTACTTCCTCCTTCTCTCAATCATCTAGGGCAAAAATACACTCAAAAGCAAAGTAATTGTTACCGTTGTCCACAGCTAGATGTTCTGAATATCGGGGTGATACTCCTCTCGACAATTGTGTCCGTTTAGAGCATTTGCAAATTTAAAAGGTTAAATACATATGCTCTAATTACATACTCTAATCATTCAAGAATTTGATGCGGACTCGATGGGATTTGAGTAGAATTGTATGCTAGATACTCCAATTAGGTCAACCCTCGTTGAAATGCAACCAGGAGAGACGATGATGTCTGTTCACGCTTGCACGACATAAACAATTTTTGTTAATTTTTCCTGAAAAAAATTGTTTCTTACACTTGCCATCGTGTCAACGGTAGTACGTGCGTGAGAAAATGGAAAATTACATAATAATTATAGTCCTGATGAGCTGACATAAAAGAAGTCATAATACTATTAAGGGAAACTTCTTTAAACTATGATAACGTCCTGATGGGCTGACATAAAAGAATTTCTAATACTATTAAGGGAAACTTTTTTAAACTATGGTAACACTGTCAGTGTAAGCATGCAAACGACCCACAAATTGTCCAGATCTAACATCGAAATTCGCTAAGCAAAACCCTAATTGCAATTTAAAATAATCAATAGGACAAGTTCAATTTGTAAACTCCATCTCCCCCATATTCATCTGCCCGAGATTGGATTTCCCCGGACATCTTTAGCATATTTTAAACTAGTATTTAGTTCTTTAATGATCTCCTTAGTTATGTGTTTTTCGAAGAATTTAAGGCGTTCCCACTTGGTGCCTAAAGCAGAGGCACCTACTCGGTCGGTTCCTCGCTCCTGGTGGACCGATGGGATTATAACAAGAGAAACTCTCAATGTAATCTTCTCATTAAATTCCAGCAATTGCTTAAGAAGAGCAAGTAGTGAGAATTTTGCTTGTCTTGTTAGCACCCATGTTAACTCCTGGCTTTCTTCTATTTTTTCTATTTTTGGGAAGATTGTTGAACGAGTCAAAGATATGATTTTTTATAACAAGATATGATCTTGATCTTTTCCTCATCTTCAACACAAACTACGTCCTCATCTCCAGCAACCAATACAAAAAACTTTGTAAAGATACACACTTTGTAAAATAATGTGAGGAAAAAAACGATCGGTACAAAAACTCTTTAACTTTTCTCATCTCTATATCAATTTATTTTCATATTACTCTTTGATCAAAACTTCTATCAAACTAATACTAAAATGTTCATATTATCTAAGTTAATTTCATTTCCGCTCTGTGTTGGAGGCTAGCACTATCACTTAAAGGGGGTAAATAAGTGATTATACACAAACTTGACAAATTAAAGCAGAATTAAAAAAAAAAAAAGTCAAGATTTCTACTACGAGTGAATAAAGTCTGAAGAGAAACTACACAGTGATTAGATTCTCTTCTGTGTAATATGCTATCATGGAAAACAATAAAGAGTCTAAGGAATAGATAAATTTGCACAAAGTAATTATAGTGGTTTGGCTTATTACAAAAAGACATTCACTCTTCCTCATTGACAACTTACTGGCTGAATTTCACTAGATAATTAATAAAAAATTATAGTCAAGTTATGCCACTTATATCCAAGTGCTTCTACTCAAAGTTGGTGCAACTTATAACTCACCATCTTACACCAATCACACACTTATGACACTGTTCACACCTCTCAAATGATTACAATTATAAGCTCATGAAGACAAGTGTGTAAAGTGGAACTTTGGAATTTTAGATGGGCTATACTAGCATAACGGTTTTTAGGCTATTATAAGAATAACAGCTTATCACGCGTCATAAATTATTAAAGGAGTGTACTCAACGACAATTTATAATTATTTGTTATTTAGTTTTTTGTGATCCTATACAGATTGTTATTCTTATAGTACATTAAAAACTACCACCCAATCATTTCTCATTTTAAATTCACGACCTTGTTGTATTTTCAACACATAATCTCCTTTTATACTCCTCTAATTCCAAACTGATTGTTTGACAATAATTATAGTATCATTATTCCAATAAACCCGTTGGATACGGACGCTTCAAGAATATTTAGTAACCGTTAAGTGCCCATGTCATAATCTTCCCTTGATTCAGTGGCTCATACAACCAAAGTTAAGTTTCCATAAGTAGAATTCTTCTTTTGGAGATATCTTGTCTTTGGATGATTGTCAATCAATTTCGGTTCCTTGCTTTGAGTGGATATTGTTGCAACTTGATCTTTTAGGATTGAAAGACAATCAACACTTTCCAAGGAAAGAAATTCGAGCCATATCACCAATCGTTCCTTTATATATTCGATAATTTCTAAGTTTAAATAGACTTCTTGATCAGATAATAAAGTCTGAACATCGTTTCTTCAATAATATCACCTGAAAATAATTTCGTCTTATTCAATAGACACTTATGAAAGGTTTTGTCAATCTTCGAAACATATTAAGAAGTTTTCTTAACACTTTTAACTATTGAAATTTAATTTCTATTTATTATCGCAAATATAATTTTTGATGTGGGTCGGGTTCATATGTTCAAAGCACTAACTTTTCTGACGACGCGTGCATTTAATCGGTGCTTGTAATTTGATTCAGTCTCCACCAACATTCTCTCCTCCATTCAATATATATCCCGTCTCAATACATCCCAATTATCCGATATTAAGATTGATGATGATGATATGAGGTGAATTCAACATAAATTTCAACAAATTAAAAGGAAAATTTCATTAGATGTTAATTTGATGCACGTGGACATGAGCTGGTCAATCTAGAGAATTTTTATTGCATTAGTGTTAGTTTGTCGATCTTCAGCAGTAAGAATTATACCAATTTACCCAAATGTGCATTTCGAATTTAATATTGGGTGTCCATATTTTTTTATATCACGTCAGTATGACACGTAGCGTTATCGGTGTACATAATGAGGTTGAATAAGATTGATTAAAACCCAAGTTATGCATGGTCTGAAATGAAGCTTCCTGTCCACATTAATTTTTTGGTGGTTGGCCCGACATGTGCCCAAAGCAAACGGCACGCTTGAAGTGGTCTATCGCTGTCAACGTAAGCAGAGGTTTTACGCTAGCGTCGATATGATCTCATCACCATTTCTTTAACTCTCTCTCTCTCTCTCTCTCTCTCTCTCTCTCTCAAGCATTTTTATATTATTTTGTCTGATTTTTTTTTTTTAATAATTAACTCTAGCTTTGCTTGGAAGTTGGGAGCAACGGTGGTAGCAACGACGCGGAACAATGTTTGAAGATTCTTCGGTCATGACCGTGTCTTTCTTCCGTTGTAAAAGCTCCTATCTTTGACTGCCTTTTAAAATCGTATGTACATTCCACACATCAACATCACCGTGGTTTTCACAATAAACCTCCACATCTACGAACAACATAAATATCAAATCCGCAGGCCCGATTCATAAAGTAACACACCAAATTGTCATATCAAGTAATCGAATGGAAAATTACCAAAAAAATCTTTAATTTATTATAATTGTGCTAATTCAATTCATCTGATGAATTTTTGCGAGAATTGCGCGTGGACCTTAAATTTATCCTACGTGGCGCGACCGACGTTGACATTAATAATTTTTAAATATGTTTTTGTATTTTTTCGAATTATTTATTTATTTATCTATCTTTTCTTCATCTTTCTTCTTTTTCTTCTTTTTCCTTCTTTTTTTTCCTTCTTTCTTCTAGGCCAATAGCCGAAAGCCGAGGTCTGGCAACCAGCCAAAGGCGAGAGCCGGCCATGTTAATCAAGCAAGCCTCGCCAAGGGTTTGGCGAGGCAAGACCTAGCTAGCGGCCGCGAGGGTGGCCACGCCAAGGCTGCCCACTAGACTCGCCCTCACCAAATCTAGCAAGTCGGGTCTCACCATCATGGGCAAGGCCTAATCTCACTGAATCGGACAAAGTCATGCCTCGCCCAGCCACTAGTCCAAACTTTCGGTTCCTTACACTTGCTCGGAGAGTCCTGGTGACATCTGTATATTTTTCAAAGGGGCGCTAGGAAAAGTGATCGACATGTGATCCACTGTTTCGGTGCATCTCTTGATGGAGAGAATCGGTCAGCCATTGGACTTGGAATAGTATTCCTGTGGCTATGACCGAAGACCGGTCTTAACTAAGAAATTCTGAGAACCTGTGTTATTACTGGGCCTCCTCCAATTTTCCTCGGTCAAACTTCCTCCTCCTCCCTTTCGTTTTCCCCTTTACTTAGAATCAGAAGGATTGGACTTCATATAAATATTAAGCACCCCCGCCACTATCTCCCTCCTTCCTCAAGGCTTTCGCTTCTTTTTCTGATGTTTCCTGGATCTTCCTCCTTCTGAACCCATTCAAGACGCGAAACTTCTGTGTCGCTTGGCTTTTCTCATGTCATAAATCCTTTTTCAGATCTATTTAGACCGGTTCCGATTTTTTAGCTCCCGCCAATCTCGGCGTCTTGTACTTCACGAGAAACCCATCACCAGTTTTTGCTTTTAAGCCGCTTCTCTTGTGCATGCTTCCTGGCCTTCGTCTTCTTCGGCATTTTTTGTTGCTCGGGGTCTTTGCTCGAAGAGCATCTGATCTCGGATGCGACTACAGTCTGTGAATCAGAAACAGCTCGGAAACCAAGTCATCTTTGACGTTGTCGTTGAGATCCTGAAGTCATATGGAGAACATGGGAGACTGGGAGAAAATGACCTTGCTGAATGAGCTAACACAGGGCAGAGAACTGACCAAGCAACTCCAACACCAGCTCCATTCAGCTGTTTCGTTGTTCTCGTCATCATCTTCCTCATCACACGATCAAACCCAGGAAATGCTTATCCACAGGATCATGGCCTCATATGATAAGGCGCTGTCCATGCTCAACGCGGAGCCCCAGGTTGGAGGGTGCCCGCGCCGGGCTTCTGAGTCGCCCCCTTCACTGGGCGGGAGCCCGATGAGCGGAGGAGACTCGGACCGGGATCTCAATGATGGTTCTACTCCCAGGAAGAGGTAACCAATTACAGTGATGAATCATGGGATATTTTTTTTTTCCCTTTTGCTTTCGTTGCATGCATGACAGTTTCCTTGATGTTTACATGAATTTGTGATGGCAACCGAACGTATTGCAGAAGGGTGATGCAGCGGTGGACAAAGCGGGTCCGGGTCACCCCGGGGACGGGACTCGAAGGGCCGCTCGACGATGGATTCAGTTGGAGGAAGTATGGTCAGAAGGACATTCTTGGAGCCAAGTATCCACGGTGAGTTTGGAGATGATGATCAATTCTCTAATTCTCACGGCTCGAAGCTCCATCCCCCCAAAATCCACTAGAACATTAGTCCTTCGTTTCAAAGTAAACACATTCATGATCTTTGCCTTTCTCACTCCTAGTCCAAGGAACTCGATACGTCATAGGACTAGACAGATTCCTTCCATTTTTTCCTCAGATGGAAAGTTAGTCTGAAAAGGACCAGATGAAAGACCTCGTCATTTAGCTGCATGATCATTTTCGTAGCATTGATTTTCATACTAAACGGCTCGCTTCATGATCAGCCATTTTCTTCTGATGTGACGATCACCTAAGAATTTTTTCAGTTACTAACGGTTAGTTTTGCTCGGCAGTGCTTTTTACGTCGCTATAGTTTTCCTCTTCCTTAGCCTACTAAAGTTCGACGTATAATTGAACATTATCGAAGTAGCTCGGCTACGAGGGCACGCAAGTTTTATTATATTTTGATCATTTTCCCCCACTTCATATACAGGGGCTATTATAGGTGCACTCATAGGAATGTCCAAGGTTGTTTGGCTACCAAGCAAGTGCAAAGATCTGATGACGACCCGACTATCTTCGAGGTCACGTACCGCGGGAGGCACACATGCAATCACCACCCTGCCGTTGTCATCTCTCCTTCTCTACCGCCTGAAAATCAAACCGATTTCAATGCCTCCGTCGACGCCGCCCCTCTCCAAAGCGTACAATCCCAACACCAACAAAACCAAACCCGACCTCAGGACATTGCGTTTGACTTCCGTGAAGGCCTCGCAATCACAACTCAGAACTTGGACTCCAACAATGGCAACCGCAACCTCTCTTCTTCAATGTTCATTTTCCCTTCCAACCCAGAAAATATTTTTGGCGTCATGAATAGCAACAGCGACTTCTCCAGTAACCCTGATTTCCTGTCTCCGTCAACTTCGGGGACCGACTGCTTCTCGGTGCCTCCAGCTAGGTTAGACAGTTTCCAGGTTAGCCCCAGTTTCGGCGCGCCAGAATCTGAGCTTGCTATGATTGTCTCAGCCGCTGCTTCAGGGAACAACCCTCAAGCAAAGGCACGTTCGGATTCAGATCTTCCGCTTCACGGAATGGAGTTCACTAACGAGAACATTGCCTTTGACAGCACTGAATTCTTTCCCTAAATTTTGAAGCCCAAAAATTTCGGAAACAATGTGGTAATATCAAGAGTGATAGTTAGGTTTGGATTTTCAGCAAATTTTCCTAGCGTTTTCAAGTTATAGCTGGCTAGCAAGGCAAGGAAAGCCAGATGCAATGATGTCTCTTTACTCATCTCTAATTATACTTCATCAAATTTAATCACCCGGTCGATGTGTATTATAGGTGACTTTCCATTTTTGAAGTTTTCTCTTCCTGTGATCTCGATTGCTCATGTTGCGTGATTGTATTCATATTTTCAAGAATAAAAAGGTTTTTAACCGTTTTACACAGTTTTTTCTGTTCCTGGTATAGTACTTGGCCCGACGTACGTACGTAGGGTAGCTACATGAAGCAGTACCGACAGGCCGGGAAACTGTCATGCAAAATCTATACGATTTCTTAAGCAGTATATACGAACACAATGCATCCCTCGAGCCAAAATCATATACTTTCTGCAGAATTCAGCGCCGAATATAATCAGCATGTGTCATGTTACTCCTACATATGTACAATGCGAATGCTTCTACAATTCCTGAATAACTGTTCACCCAGATTCCCCAGTCGTCTAACCACTTACAGATGAATAAAAACCGTTCATTGAAAAATTTCGCAAGCATCCATTCAAAGAAACACTATATATCAAAATTTTGACGATATGCATGTTCTTATGATCAAATTACAAGCAGGCAATGATCTCTTGTTCTTATGATCAAATTACAAGCAGGCAATGATCTCTTGAATGACCATCGAAGGCCCCAAGACAAGCAATTTTGATGGACTCGGCGTGGTCTTGGCCGATTGAATTACTGTTTCAGCAAGCTGTTCAGAGAACCCAACAAAAGCCAGCTATTGAAAACTCGAAACATGAGGTGAATTTTACTCATGATAACTCCTTTGGAAAATGTCCACAGAAAGACAATAAAGAAATGATCAAAATTCGAACAATCCTGGGGAAAATATATGCATCGACCAGTCCTTTGAGTTAGAAAATTAAAAGCATACTCTCATAGACCATGATGGAATAAAATTAAGCAACTTCCAGTGGCAACATATATCCAATTAGTAATACACAAAAATAACAGATAAAAAGCTCATAAAAAGAACGACTCAACCACGAAGAGAAAGCAACACTGATGTAACCATGTGTAGAGATCCAGTAACTACATGAAGAGCCGGTCCCTTTCTGGCTTTTCTCTTCAGAATTCTATTTGCAGCATGCAGTGCATCCGCCAATGAACTGTCGGTGGCAGTTAATATGACTCTATCTTCCATCCCAATCAAAGAGCATTCCGATCTATCCCCAAATGATTCTTGATATTCAGGCATTTCATCGTGAAGAACCGCAATGCCCATTCTTTGAGATTCTTGAATCCAGCAATCTCGTAACAAAGTCGAGGGAGTTGTACGAGCAATGCCCCCGGCAATATTAACCTCTGTCAAGACGACAACTTCTAATCTTGCACCTGGAAAATGGCACAGCTAATCTTTTGGTGTGCTAGAGGCGCTCAAAAGCAAAGGCATATAGAAGAACCACGACCTACAATGAGAGGTTGCACTACACATACAGCACAGACCATAATTAACCAGATTACTGGAACTTTTTAATCTTTTCTAGCATCTAATTATCTCAATTTCTAATTTGCTTCACTTAGATCGGTGATGAGATTGAAAAAGGGCCAAGCAACTTCAACCAGAAATTACCCGAAAGAAACTCTTTTGCAAAGGCCGCATGGTCTTTGTCCCTAGCCATCGCAACAACGAGGGCCAACGGTGCATCAGGACAGGTCATTTTGATAGTATCGACCAAAGCTCTAGCAGATTCTTTGGTGTGTGCTGAGAACAATACAGAAATCACAACAAGATTCACAAAATCTGTCACTAATCTACTAAGCAAACACGTTCTATGGCAGGAGTACATGCAAAAATGCACAACACCAGATACTGACTCCCCTCAAAACTATGAATACTAAAACCATGGCAAATTACAGATGCCTGTACCTCTCTCAAGTCTCAATAAAAATATATCTACAGTGCAAATAAATTAAAATCATAATACTACCAAAATATAAGGAAATACAGACCTTTTAAAAAAAAAAAAAAATTGGCTTGTCAGGAAAGAAAACTAGTCAAGTGCAAAGTGTAGGTACAAGATAGGCTTTTGAGCACCACAATACCTCCATCCAGCAGTACTGCCGCTCCAGGCAGTCCCAGTGCCTCAGCCTCTGTAAATGTAAGAAATTGGCTTCTTCCAAGCAAATGGGTACCCTCCAATCCTGCTCTTATGGATCGATCAGATATTGTCCATCCTGCACTCAGGAGGACAAGACACAAATTAAAACAAAGAAACAAAAGATACTTTTACATATTCTTAAACTGACAGGCAACATGTTTAATAATCATCAAAATTGATCACCTCTATGCTATGATGAAATAAAGTGTCTAACATCAAGAAAGAACTAATATAAAGCATTGAACAAATGGTCGTTTAGTGTCAGATCCAACAAAAATAATCAGAAGTCACAAAGTGATCACAAAGAGCTTGATTGTCTATGAGTGCTCCATCTCATACAAAAACAGGCAGACGGAATATTTCTGGCCTTTGAAAGACTATGAAGCTCTCTCAAGACACAAGTTCAGCTTTTCTAAATAATTGTGATACAAAATGGAGATTGCTAGAATAATTGATAATTAAATATTAAACCCCGCTTTCATCTAACAGCTTAAGCCTTTAAAACAGTCGGCCGTAGTCACACAAAATCTCACATAGTACCAGAGCCCTATTTACCAACAAGTATGAACCCAAAAGTCACTCAGAGAAGGTTGTTGCAACTCCAACCTAAGCCCGATATGTGAGAAGGAGATTGTTAGGATGCACCTGTGAGATTATGTTAGAGAATCCCACATCGGATAAGTCATGTGGTGTGGAGCAATTGATATATCCTAGCTGGCCCATAATGCATAGACTTAAGTTTTTGAGTGAAGGTAGGTCCAATTGGATATATTAATGCGCTCGGACTTGAGGAGGCAAATGAGCCTTGGAAATATTCGAATTCATGACCTCCAACTCTGATATCTTTTGTTGTGAATGTGCAATAGAAGTCCAATACCTTCTCCCGGAAAATTGCCAAGAGAGACCCCAAGTCCAAGCCCATAAATATATTCAATTGAACCCCACCTTCACTCAAAAGCTTAAGCCAATGAGTTATGCGCCAATTAAAATATATTAACTATTTGATGTCCCAACACAATCTCACATGTACATCATAAGCTTTTAGAACAGTTGACAATAGTCCCACACAATATCTTACATGGTATTAGAGCCGGACATCCTTAGTTCAAATATTTCCAGTCCTTATTTACTTCCCCAATTAAATATGTCAATGCAAAGCAAAACAACTAGGCTAAGCATGAGACAAGTGTCAGAATAATTAAATATTAAAACACGCATAATAACTTAAAATTTTAGAATAATCGGCTATGGTCTCACAAAATCTCACAAAGATTACTGAAGATGAGCAAGCACAATGTGCATCAATTCATTAGCATAGAACCTTGCAACAAAATTAAAAAGCAACAACAACCATGATGGCAAAGAAAATCACGGAAAATGAACTCAATGAAACATTGGTAATTGTTAGTACCCATGTCACGAAGGCAGAGTGCAGTGCATGTGGCCGTTGCTGCATTCTGAAGCTGGTGATCCCCAAGCATGGACATCTTTACATCCAACAAATTACTAGACTGCATGATCCAAAAAACATGTGTCCATGAAATCTCCCAATAACTCATAATGTAATGATTAGAGACTATTCAGAGATTCTAATAAGGTCATACCAGCTGCAAGTCCCTCTCAACTTCTAAGACAACATCACAAAACTGACAAGGCCTACCATCAAGAAAGCAAATGCTTTTTATAACACTTCTATTCCCAGCACCGGATGCTAAGACCACTGGCGAATTCATTACTGAAGCTTTATCGCGAAGAATGCGCTCAATGTGTGGAACAAATGGTCCCCCCAGCACCAACTGAGATCGTGATCACATGTCAGAGTTAACAGCATGGCTAAGCTGATTATAAGAATATCGCACAAAATAACATACTTTATGCAAAAATTAATTCTATCTTAAGCAGTCACTTGACCAGAAAGTGAGTCCAGTGACCCCAATATAGACAAGCAGGTATCAAGAGCATTAGTGACCAATGTCATTCTAGAAGCTCTTAAGCTCTATGCAAATCTGACACTTCATTTAGTTGAACAGGATTGAATGGTTAAAATTTTCAGAAAAGATGCATGCATTAATTTGAAGGAGATTCAGAAAAGTCCAGTTGCCATGGAAAACAGTGGTTCTACTTGCACAACCGGCTGCTTTTTATGTGACTGCTCACAGGAGAAATGGAACAGCACATCACGCCATCCATGTCCACTTGTTGCTTTTCCAGCAAGATTAGATTTAATGAAGAGTTCCTTTAAAATGTTCAATCAAACTTAAAGAAGAAGTGTTACAGTTTCTGAAAGACGGTCAAGCGAACGAGGAGGTAGTTACAAACGTGTCACCTATAAGTAGCAAGAACAACCTAACTGGATGGCTGTGCTTAATGATCCCAGATTTCGCCATTGCTATGCTTTCCAAAGAACCTCCAAGAGCATCCATATGTTCCTCGCCTATTGTTGTTATGACTGATGCAAGGAGTCCAGAACTAGAAATTACATTTGTAGCATCTCGAGCACCTCCCAGCCCAGCCTGTTTCCAAAAGAAAAGGACATCACTATCGTATCCATTTTCCAAGTTTCAATCACAATTGAGGATGACAAGAGAATTCACATGGAAACTGGTAAAAAGAATAGTGTAAAGCCATGGAAAAGAGTCTCATAATTAGTAAAATCAACCTCAATAACTGCCATATCAACATTCTCTTGGGCAAAGAGCGTGAATGCCACAGCAGTAAGGACCTGAAATATTTTGCTTCATCAGTATGAAAAAGATCAGTCAAAGAAAAGGGTGCATGTTGCTGAATTTGCAAACACAGTGCACCTATACCAGTGCAATCCCTCAATAGTGAATTTAATAGCCAAGAAAGACTAAAAATCGACAAGCTTTCTGACAAAATGATGCATGCTGCTGATGGAGTTATCATTGTCAGCAAATATTATAAACTGTCTAGAAAAAGGAAGGAAATGTAGTGGATCCCTAACCTTATTTGACTGCAAAAACTCACACTTGGAACTCAAATGCATCATCAGTGCAACAAAAAGACAAAAGAGGACAAAAGGAGTAAAACAGGGGCAAAAGAAAGGAAGACAAGTCCGAGGGAGAATCAAACAGGCGAAGACATTCAGATTTATGGCCCACTAAAGGGGTTTATTGTTCATCACTAGTATTTCTATGCAGCAGCTACCAGAAAAACTCATGCACACAAACTCTTAAAATAGTCAATAAAGTGTTTTTTGTGAAAAATAGGCTAGCATACCTCAAAATGACTCAGGCTACCATTTTCATGTACTACTGACTCATCAAGAATGTCTTTTATCTGGTGGAATAGGCAATTTAGTTTTCTGCTGGCACAGGCTTGGCCGGATTTCCCACCAAAATACGTTCTCTGATTGACAGAATATGTGGGCTGCAACAAGAACATATTGCAAGTCACTAGGAAGGAGACAATGAAAAAGCAACCAAAGAAAAGGAAATGTCAAAAAAGTCAATAGATGTGATAACACAACACCTAGTATAACAACCAACAACATATCCTTCTGCATTTAAGATGTTCACAAGAAATGCTGCAGTAGATCCTTTCCCCTTCGTCCCAGCAATGTGAACAGCCTATGCAGTCATAGTAACATGAAGAATTCTCAGATTAGAGAGAAACAGAGAGGCAATAAAGCAGGAAAGATAAACAGCTACCTCTACAAGGATGTCTCAGAAATGAAAACTGAAATCACTTCATTGATCCAATGATCAGACGAATAAATAAGGAGTCCAATAAATGTACTTTTCACATGCAAATGACCAAAACACATTCAGTCGTAACAGTTAACAAATAAATGAATTATAAAGTAACAAAGATTATGTTGCATTAACCAGCTGTAAAGGGTTGAATCTAAGTTCTTGAACTTCTCGTGGGTCAAAATACATTTACTTTTATAAACAAAGTATGCAGCTCAATTAGAAGAACAATGTAAAAGAATTTGGAGCAAAGAACAAACCTTGAACCTCGAATCAGGATTTCCCAGACGACCCATCAACCTTCTCATCCGACCAAGATCAAACCCGTCATCCGAATCCGTGCCTGCACCTTTTGGCACTCCTGATTTTTCATAGTTCTTAAGTGAATCTATGTATTCAACAAATTCCCTCATTTCCACATCCCCTGCGGATGAAGAAGGCCCTTGTGTAAATGGTAAAAACCACTGCTTGTTATAGAATGATTTTCTAAGAGAAAAGGCAGTGCTCGAGCTGATGAGCCTCAAAAACCGCATTTCTTTCGTTCCTGTATCCCACCAGAGAAAAGAGAGATTAGGAACTAGACGCTGCAAATTCCCTACTATACCACTAGTTCAAAATTATCAGTCATCCAATTACCAGAGAAAACATACATCAGTCATCTCAAAACCAAATGCACTTATTCCACATAGAGAGAGAGAGAGAGAGAGAGAGAGAGAGAGAGAGAGAGAGATTGTGAGAGAGGGGGACAGGGTCAAACATAAGTCACAGATTGTTATCACATCCAAGTTTCTCAAATCCCTGGTAAGTGAGACAACAGACTTTTAAGAAAGACTATAAAATTGGAATTTCATAATATCTTAGATCCAAATAGAAGTTTTTTAGTCATCCTGGTGTCTAAACAAGAGAAATCCCTCCAGCACCTTCCACAAGTAAATTGGTTCTTCATGAATCCTTTGTATCAACAGCCACATCAAACAAGTCTATCTCAATCTTGCTTAAACTTCTATCTCCAGAGCTTACTCTGCCCATCCAATGTTGGTAACTTCACATTGTCTCACCCATCTCAAGCTTTCATTAGCCTTTTATCGAAGCACCAATTCTTCATGGGCATTTCAGGCTTCATCTTGTGAACATGTCGGAGGGTTTGGGAACTAGATTTCTCATTTTGTGAACATGTCAGAGGGTTGAAACACAGTTACTGTGTAGTTCAACTCCTTCACTCTTTATTATTTCCTCTCAGTAACAGAATCATTCAAAGACTGGGACATCTTCTTGTTGCTATGCTATCCTCAAAGTGGCACACTAAAACCATGTGAGGGTTAAACCATTCTTCGAAGTGCAGATGGTAGAACGGATACTGGAAAAGGGTTGCAACCTTCAGCAGTCCAACTGCTTATTCAACTTGTCCAGAGTACTATATATCCTATCCATCTGCGGGTGTGTTTTCTCTCCAGCTATGAATTCATAAACACCCCCATTAAGTTGAATTGAGCTGCAACCAGGTGCCTTGTAAACTCCTCTGCTTGTCATCAACTTTCTTACCTCTTCGAACTTCATCTTGCTTCTCAGCAACAGCATATAAGTTAGAAAGTAGAACATATGCTCCACTGTGACATTCCAGCTGCACAAGTCTCTCAGCTGCAAACTCAGCCATCTGTGAGTTTCCTTGCTTACAGCAAGCTTGAAGTAAAGCTCTCCAAGCAATGGCTTCTTCAAACGGGCCACTCCCTGGAAATTTCAAGAGTATTTCCTTGGCTTCTTCCAAGAACCCTGCTTGGCAGAGGAGGTCAACTAAGCAACCATAGTGTTCACTCTTAGGCTCAATGTTGTACTCTGTCGACATTTTATACAACAGCCTCAGACCTTCACGTGGCAAACCCGAATGGTTGCATGCAGTGAAGATGGAAATGAATGTGATGTCATCTGGTTGAATGCCGCCATTCTCCATCTCTGTAAACAACTTGAGAGCACTCTCTCCATCACCA
The DNA here is from genome assembly GCA_014182365.1 of Eucalyptus tenuipes. Classification (NCBI taxonomy): domain Eukaryota; kingdom Viridiplantae; phylum Streptophyta; class Magnoliopsida; order Myrtales; family Myrtaceae; genus Eucalyptus; species Eucalyptus tenuipes. The sequence continues at coordinate 2,131,893 of CM024547.1, read as the reverse complement.
TTGAATGCATATCCGGAAATCATAGCATTCCAGCAAATATTATCTTTTTCCAGCATTTCATCAAACAGTTTCTTGGCTATGTCTATATACCCACATTTGGCATACATATCTATGAGACCAGTACACAGTCGGGAACTCAATGTTAACCGCCACTGGTTGACATACCTGTGAATCCAAATACCAATATCAAGAGCCCCCAAGTGAGCGCAAGCAGAGAGTGTGCTAACCAGCACTGACTCATCAGGCTCAACACCATTCAACTGCATCAAGCGAAACATGTACAGTCCTTCTTTGACACAACCATTCTGTACGTATCCAGAAATCATGGCACCCCATATCCCTTTATCCTTCTCAGTAACCTCATCAAACAACACCCTTGCACTATCAACATCTCCCACCTTTGCATATGCAGAAATCATTATTGTCCATGAAATAATGCACTGCCTAGGAATTTCATCAAACACCTTTCTTGCCGCTCTCATACTTTTGTGCTCACAGTACATAGAGATCAAGCTATTGCCCACAAAAATATCCGACATAAGTCCCACTTTTATCCCATGCCCATGAACAGACTCTCCTAGATAATGGTCATGCAGCTTTGCACAAGCCTTCAATACATAAGGAATCGTGTAATTATCAGGACAAAAACCCCTTATCAACAACCTATTGTACAAGCTCACGGTACTGAAAAATTCGTTATTGAGCAAGAAAGCTTTGATAATGGTGTTGTAGATACAGATGGTGGGCATTTGAATCCGTTGGAAAAGTTCCCATGCATAATGAACGCTTCCATGACGCGGGTCTGCACAAAAAGCTAAGAGCCTGCTTAGTGCAAAGCTGTTACTCCCAAGCCCACATGTGATCACCTGTCCGTGAGCTTCCCTCAAGTGTCTCATGGTCTTACATTTCTCCAAAAGCAGGAGGCATCTCCTCCCGCTAGCGCTAGACATGAGCTGTCACAACTAGTTTTCTGTGAGATATAGCATTAACACGAGCATTGGCAAGGATATCAATCACGATTAGTCTCGGGCAAGTAAACCCAGAATTCAGTCTCAACCATTACAACCCAATATCCACCTAGGCGCCTCATTTATCCAGAATGGGAAACATGCTCTGCCAAAAGTACCGATAAGTAAACAACCCGTAAATTCTTCGGAAACATTTCATCGAACACCTAGCATGAGCTGCAGCGGAATCATTGCAATGAACCGCAAGATCGGAAATTTACGTTTCGGGTATCCATGTTTTCGTGAAATCTACAGAAAAACAGACGACTTCCTTTCGCAAATGACTAGAAAAAGAAAGGGAGGAAGTCGAATTTCCGCATACCTCGTATCAGTCAGAGATTGAAGGGACTGTCAGTTCTGTTTCAATGAAAAAGCAGAGTTCTTGCGAGGCATTACGCGGATTTCTGTGTGTAAACTGCGAGTTCGAGTGGAATTCAGCGTCGGTCGTCGAGAAAAAGCACTCTGGATTGAATAGAAACGGATAAGAAAAATAGATAAATTTGTCATATCCAAGGTGAGTTGATTTAATTTAGACTAGAATTAAATGAAAAATAAAATATTAATTTAAAAAAAATTAATTAAAAAAAAATCCTCTTCCATGACATCATCGCCTACGCAGGTTGCCAATTTTCATGGTAGCCTCTGTGGCTGATATTTTTTTTTTTTTTTTGGCTTTTTCATCGAAACTCAATGGCGGGGTTTGGCAAGTCATGGTGGTGACGCGCGACATGTTTTGAGTCACGAGTCGATTCAACTCATTAGAAATTGCGAGGTATGACAACCGCGGAGTGGTCATCGAAGTAAGGTGACGGCTACAAGCCCCTCACTCCACCCACCACCTCGTTTCTCATGCAAGGCTGAAACTCTCAAGCGATCACCAGATGCCGGCAGCGCTGATGCGTGAGAGCATGTATATCGTTTCAGTTCTCTTCTATCTTCTTTTCATTTTTCATCTTTTTTTCAATTTTTTTCCCAGATGTAATCGAATGTGATTAGTTTTATCCCACGTCTAAGTTGGGACAAGTCGTCCAATTTTTATACGGACCTATTTGGGTTTATCCGGTACAATGCATGTTGCTAAGTGCCAAATAGAATAATTTTTATCCTATCCTTCAATGCAAAGTAGTTCTCATTTTGATTCGAAACAATTATTAATTCGCATGTTAAAATTCAATGCATTATTACCTTTTTTTTCTTTTATTAAGGTTCGATAAAAAGATGCATGTTTGGCAAATAATTTCCGACATTTTGACCCAACTCAAAGCAAACAAATTAAGACTATATCTAGTTATAAAATATTAGATCAACAAACATCTTGAGATACTTATTTGTCAAAAAAAAAAAACCTTAATTTATAAATGGATAATGACACCAATAGTTCCTAAATTTTTACCCAATGTGTAATTTGTTCTATAAATTTTTGATTTGTTCAAAAAGGTATCTACACTTTAGCCCAATATACAATGTGATCCCTGAACTTTTAGTACATGTTCAATCCAATCCCTAAATTATATGAAAATATTTAATATAATCCTTGAAATGACTATTACATTAAAGATTTTTATACTGTTCAAGAATAGGAAATAAATTAAACTAATTAAAAGTTCATGAATTATATTACACATTGGATTAAGGTTTATGAGTCTAATTGAATATTAAACTAAAGTTCAACAACTATATATGTCAATTTCCCATTTTTAAACAGTGATTATCCTTCGCCCTGTAATTAAGATGCGTTGATTTCAGTTTTTACGGAAACATAACGTATCACGATATTATCTTTTTACATAACTGTGAAAAGTGCCAAAAAAAAAAAATTCATATTGTGAAGAGCACGTGCCGACCGTGCGACGACCACGTGACCGGACACTGTTTCCGGTGACGTCAATCGTCTCGCAGAAGCCAACCGGTGCTCTCTGGTTTTCCGGCTTCCATCTTCCATGTCACTCCGCTCTCTCTCTCTCTCTCTCCAGACTCGGTCAGCTGCGACAAGCACGAAGACAGTACGGCCTAGTAGAACGAGGCTGAAGGCTTCATTTTTTCCCACAATTGTCTCGTCAAAAAGAGCCAGCTGCTCTTTCGCCGTGTGAAGCGGTTGAGAGAATTGAAAGAAAGATTGTATTTTGGATTGCGGGTATTTTCCTCTTCCTCGTGTTGTGCATTGGGTTGTTCTGTTTATGGTCTCTTAGGTTGTTGTCGGGTCGTATCACGCGAAAGCTAGAGACTAGAGTGAACCTGTATGCTGTTAGTATGTGACTGAAGGCTTCATTTTTCCCGCAACGAAGCCCATCGATGCCAGCCCTCCCGTTTGGGATGCGCCTTCTCTTTAAGCTCGTCTCATCCGAAAGAGTCTACTGCTCTTTCGCCGTGTGAAGCGGTTGAGAGAATTGAAAGAAAGATTGTATTTTCAATTGTGGGTATTTTCCTCTTCCTCGTATTGTGCATTGGTTTGTTCTGTTTATGGTCTCTTAGGTTGTTGTTGGATCGTATTACGTAAAAGCTAGAGACTAGAGTGAGCCTGTATGTTCTTGGTATGTGACCGAGTTATTTAGTGTTAACAGGTATGTAGGATTTTTATTTTATTTTTAATTTTATAATTGCCCTTTGCTGTGTAGTTAAGCTGCTTAGGGCTGTCCTAATAGGAAGCTTCAGATGTTAATCTTGGTGTGTTTGATTTGTTGAAGTTGAGGAGACACCGTGATTCCATATGGATTTGAACTTGGATGAAGCGGAATGCGTGGATGACAACAGAGGCTTGGATTTTGTCGAAAAAGAGTTGGAAGCATGTCGGCTTAGCACAGTTGCGGATAGGGGTGAGAGTGTTGAAGAGAGAATTGCGAGGTTGGAATTGGAGAACCAGAAATGGAAGAGTGATTATGAAGCGCTCAAGGACAAATTCAAGGCATTAGAAGCTGAAAAGCAGGCTGTTGAGCGTGAAGTTGGGGTTTTGAAGCAAAACAACAGTGAGATCAAGGAACAAATTTCAGGTTTCGAATGCAATAAAGGTTGTAAAAGCGGTAAAACTAACGATGCAGGGGTGAAGAAGTTTGTTGACTTGGTAGAGGAGCATGAAGAAGAAGATAAGTTTGTCCAGCTTATGATTGAGAACAGGATTCTGGAATGTGAGAAGAACAAGGCTGAAAGAGATCTAAAGGTTTTGAGACAAAGCCTCCAGGAACTGGAGTCACGGGTTTTACAGATGGAGGCTAACTCTAAGTCAGTGGCACAAGCTGGGCATCGCCTTTTCAGTGGAAGCAAAATGGGAGTTGAACTTCCTAATGATCTTGCACATGGTGTGAGCAGAAGAAAGGAAATGGACAATCCCAAGGAGTCATGTGGTGGACATGGGGATGCACAGATGTTGGATTTGGTTGATGGAGGCTCTGGTAGCAAACTATGTGGTAAAGAAACTGCAAATTTCAAAGTTTCACGTACTTTGATCTTTCAACATCGTTCTGTTTGCTTTTAAATTAGATGGTTAGTTTTCTAGCATTTATGATTGATGGGCATGATAACATCAATCATCTTATTATTATGTATCTCATGTGTACAATAGAATGTAAAACCTTTTTTAAAACTTTATTATTTAGTCAGTTCATCTTGATTATCTAATCGGCAAGTGTTACACAGCCAAAGAAAAAGAGACTATGAGGAGATCATTTGTAGTGATCAGCATTTTTTACGTGTAGCCAAATCTGTACATACTTCCCTTTTTGGTGAAATTACCAGCTATGGCCACCTACAATATGCTTTGGTTTTTCTTGGGCAGGTACTCCTCTAAACTTTACAACGCAAAGTAACTCGTGTGATGTTAAAGGCGAAAAAGAAGTTGCATGCCTACAGTATGGCAGGAGAGCTAGGAAAAAGTTACTATTCAAAGAGGAGGAAAGCCCCAGCAGAAAAATGGCCCCATCTGCTGCTGGAGTTGCCAAACCCCACACTGTTGGCATTATTGACATCCATGATAGTGATGAAGAAGAAGATAAAACTAACAACAAACCGTATGGTGTTAATGATCAGGAAAATTCAAAGGGTTTGGATTTAGATTACCACTCATATGAGGGGATTCTAGAGGGTGGGAAAGCAATGACTATTGAGAACAGTGCAAGGACCTGTCACGAAGAGGACTACCATGACAGTGTAGCTGGTGATGAAGATAACTCCACTGTACTGACTCCAAAAAGGAAACGGGCTTCTAATGTTATTGAGACTGATAGTGAGAGTGGTGACGATGACTGTGTTCCAACAGGTAGCCTAAAGAGGATGCATCTTCAGGAATTATATAAAGATGGTGACACCACTTCTGAAATGAATCGGTGCCAAACAGCTAATGCTTCTCCAGACAAACCAGGTCAAACATGCCCAGACCCCCATGAGGCAGCACCTAATGACATTGAGGGAACGTGTCACCACTTCTGAAATGAATCGGTGCCAAACAGCTAATGCTTCTCCAGACAACCATGTCAAACATGCCCAAACCCCCACGAGGCGGCACCTAATGACATTGAGGGAACGTGAGGCTAAAGCCAAGGCAAAACGAAAACCATCCAGTGGACCTCAGCATTATCCTGCAGGCCCTACCACCGAAGGTGCTGAGGGTGAGGATTCTGAAGATTTTGGATTAGACAGTGATAACGACAGCTTGAGCAGCTTTATCGTTGATGATTCTGATGTTTCTCGGGTCAATGACGCTTCTGATGGGGATAATGCTTCTGATGTGGATGAGGCTTCTGGCCAGTCAGAAGATACATCTGATGGTGAAACAGGCTTTGACGAGATTTTATCGAGAATTAAAAGAAGCAAAGATCATAAGTCTGAGTGGAAATTTGAGGCAGACATGCTTGCAGCATTTGGTAAGGAACCTGAATTATGCATGAAAGCTGTATGTGCTCTCTATCGACAGCAAACTGCTGATGAGAGAATTAGCAAGGAAGCATTTTACAGCAATCAACGTGGGTTTAGCAAGTTTGATGCACCCAGGTAGATTGTATTTCCACAGTCATATTGATAGACTCTTTCCTTTGTCAATTTGTTTAGTAGTGATGCATATGTTGGATGCTTGGGTCATGATTTGCTTGTCAAAGCTGCCCGCAAGTTGCATGTGTATTATGTCTTCTTGTGAGACTGCTTTGATGTTATCTTATACATAAGCATCTTATGTTTACCTTGTTTTTCTTTAAACGGATGAGGTGGCATTACACTGTGTTAGAAGCTTAGGTAGCGCATGGGAACGTTTCTGTTCCTCCAGAATTCTGTTCTTTTGTTCCCCGGAACAAAAAAAGAATAGAAATCCGTTTGATAACGCCAAGTTGTTTTTCAGTTCCTCGGAATAGAAAGTTAGCCTGGAAATAGATTTGGAGCAGAAACGAGAAACAAAAAAAAATTGTTTTCTAGAAATAAGCCAATTTTCTTTTTTATTTTTCTTTTGTTCCTCTCTCTTGCCACGGCCACCTCCAACCGCCCGGAGCCATCGCTGACCGTTGGCCGACCACTGCCCGCCACCGCCCATTGGCGCCCGCTGCCGCCGCTACAAGACCGCCGGTCACCGACCGTCACCGCCGACCGCCGCCGCGCAGCCCATCAGCCGACCACCGGCTGCGCATGTCATACGCCTCCAGCGGTCGGCGGAGGCCGATGGGCTGTGCGGTGGAAGGCGGCGGCGGGCGACAACGGGCGGCGGCGGTCGGCGTTCTGCGAGCAAGAATAAAAAATGAATAAATACAAAAAAGAAACTGTTTCGTACCAAACGCATTTCTATTATTTTTCTATTTCAAGAGTAGAAATTTTGTGTAGTTACCAAACGCGTTCTTTTATTTAGAAATTATTCCCCAGAATAGAAATAGAAAAGAATTATTTCTAAAAAAAAACTCTTCCCCAGTCAAGAAGCGTTGTCATGCGCAGCCTTATATGCTACAATCGATCTATGGATTACTACAAGTTTCAGGACTTATGTTTATTGCTTGATAAATTTGTTGCCTGGTGGTTCTATTTGTTTGCTCTTCCTTTGCAACAAGATGTGTGCTGTTTTCGTTATATATATGTCTTACCCGATGGTTGTGTTGTTTCTTGTACGTTTATTTTGTTAGATTATGTACCTTTTGCATGACCACTTGCAGGTCCTGTCCGAACTTCCTTGTGAATAATTAATAATGCAGCTTTTTGACTTGGCGATAATATTGTTTAATATGTTCCTTTAGGGGTTTTGTGGAATTGAATTCAAATCTTAATGTATCCAGTGTATGAATTCCAGCTGCTCTCTTGTTAATATATCGTGGTGTTCTGCCTAGGGGCTGCGCTCTGGGTGAGTTTCTTACCGAAGGAGATACATCTGGTGGCCTAAGAAAGTCAGTTGAGGAGTTACAGGAGCATGACCCTGAAGCATTAGATCTCTGCCGGAAATTGGCTGATCACTACTCTAAACAGCTGTTTCAGATCTACAAGAACAATGAGGACCCTTTTTTCTTTCCTTCTTGAAGCCTGTTTGAATGCTAATGATGAAGTTAGAGGACATCTTGCCGTCTGGACAAAGATTTTTGTAACTATTTGTGCTTTGAGTTGAACCACAGTGCGAGTCTTGTGGAAATTAGATGGATATGTATACGTTAGATATTTGCTTTAAAAAGCATAGGGGCTTGTATATGTGCCGTGTGATGTATAGCGGAAGTTGAGGCGTGGTTTTATCAATGTCGTATGTATGCAGTTTGCTGATTAACGAAGGCAGTAGCTTTTCTCGTCCAGTGATTTATTGCTGTTATTCCTTCTCTGATTCTGCTTCTGGTTAAACATTATCGATTTGCGGAGATTTGCGGAGTTTCTACGATAAAGAGGAGGACAAGTCCCACTGTACTCTCAACTAATGCTATGATCTTGCCAGGTAAAGTTTGAATATTTTCCTCTTCGTTTGCACCAGTGGTGACTGCCTTTTCTAGCCCTCCCTGTACTGTAATCTGTAATTTTTCAAAGTATTACTTTAGAGTAATCATTTATTACATTCTAGAGCAGAGGACCAGGCGGCATAAGAAATTAATAAATGAAAGGAAGGACAAAGGTGGTTGGTGACCACACACAACAACTCCAAATACTTTTGCACGTTTTGACGTTGGCACGGAAACAGTGGCATCCGGCATCCGCCGACTGGCAATTGCTTTCTGTTTGGCACTTCTCTCACCATACAAACACTAGGGTTGAGTTTCACAGCAATTCAATACAAAAACACATAAAATAAATGAGGCCTTTCTATTTTTGTGAGTGAAGTTAAGAGGTTTAGGTGGAGTGAAAACTTGTCTATTTCCTAGTAATAAAAATATATGAAGTCCTGGGCCTTCACGTGCAACTGTACAAACGTTCTGCAGAAAATTTTTGCACATTAAAAGGGTTTTGAGGCAAACACTTTCTCAAGCTCTCACTCAGAGAGAGAGAGAGAGAGAGAGGGAGAGAGAGGGGATGGACTCATCAAATGGTGCATACAAAGTAGGAGCAATGCGGTCTAGGGAAGAGAGAGCGAGGAACGCCAACGGCGAAGATCGTGGCTTTCAAATGCCGCTGCATTACCCTAGTTACTCCAAGTCGGACTACGAGAACATGCCTGAATGGCAGCTCGATCGCCTCCTCTCCGAGTACGGGCTCCCCAGCTCAGTTGTGGCGGCCGGAGACATCGAGCGGAAGAGGAAGTTCGCCATCGGAACTTTCCTGTGGCCTCCTAAGCACTAGGAAGCTAGCTCAGCAGGTACAATCTGCTGTTTCATGTTCGTGTTTCCATGGCGCCGTACTTTCATTTATAAGCTAGGACCATGCGGTACATGTATGAGCTGTTTTTGGTGGATGTTGTAGCTCCCCAGGATGCAATAAAGGAAATTATTTTTGAGAGTCAATTGTTTTGCATTGTTCCCTGAATTATGACAGTTCTTCTGAAACAGTTCTATGATTCAAGAGTTTAATTAGACGGAGAGGGCAAAATATTGAGATGGCCGAGAAAACCAGTTAGCAATCCACTCAGATTTTCTCTGACTTGCATATTCAACGAGATAGATTCAGAATTCACTCACCTAAGATGAATCTTAGGGCATCAATCAAACATGACATCTCGATGGGCGAGTCAAGTTCAGTCACACATATTGGACTCAAACTTGGAATATAAATTTGGCCCTTCTAAGTAAACATGGTACTGTTAAAAAAAAAAAAAAAAGTAAACATGGTGCCTATGATGGCATTCAAATTTACCAATTATTATCTGGTTCAAAAGCAAAAAAAGGGATTCACCGATGATTTTTTCATGAGTTTTAGTTAAATCGAAACGGCCAACGGGACTAATTAATACCAACTATTCCTATGACAACGCCTAAACGATGTATGCTCTGAAAATGGGTGGTCCGACACCTGATTGATTTTGCAGCCTCCATTAATAATGCTCGTCGTTACCGTATACTTACAGGAACACAGCTGTAGGGATAACAAAACAGTGCACAAACACACACACACAATAGATTCGTAGGTGCACATATGGCAAATAATTCATACCCCTAATCTAAAACGGGAAATATGAAGGGCCCGTAAAGACACAGCTCACAAGAACAGAGCAGCAGCACGCAAAAAAGGGCTGTGTTTTTCTAGATTCCCAAAAACGACAACTCACGACCAGCAGCATCGTCCATAATGTATCAGTACCCTCAACATCGATCGATTCATTGCTGGTTCCTGCTCCTCTTTTTTCTTTCTTTCCCCTTTTTAATTCGTTTTAAAGATCCCCCTAAACGTGCGGGTGGACCAAGCATCTCTGTTTTCCAGAAATGGACACGAATCGAACCCCCCCTCCTCCTGCATGATCTCTCACCTATAAAGGTTCCACTCCATTCGCGAACGGGACGAGATCTCCGTATTTCCTACCAAAAGAAAAAAAAAAAAAAAGAGGTCTGTCTCTCTCTCTATCTCTCCTCTGGCGCTCGTCGAAGGAAACACTCGAACCATTCCTATATTTCGCGACGAAGTTAGCAGGGGGAAGGTAGAGAGAGGAACACGCGCAAGAATGGGCGTTTCTAAGGTCAATGTCGGAGTGTTCGCCATCATCGTCATGATGTACGCCATCATGTTGCCCACGGCTCGTGCCCAATATGCGGCTCCGGCTCCGGCGCCCGCCAGCGACGGTCCGTGGCTTTCTTTTACTTCACCCTTGATTCCCCCTGCTTTTTCTATTCAGCTTTCGTCTTTAATTTCGAAAGTAGGTAACTAGCGAAGAATAATGCGTGATGGGTAACAGCGAAATTGACGATTGACCGGCAAAAGGAGATAAAAATTCGATCTTGATGTTTGCTGGTGCTGGTGGTCGGACGTGCAGGGACGTCGATAGACCAAGGGATAGCGTACGTGCTGATGCTGATAGCCCTCATCCTCACGTATCTCATCCATTGATGTCGCTGACCGATGCCTCCCCCCCTCAACATCACCATCAACATCAACATCAGCCATCGACATCATCCACTGTTCGTTCTCAAATGGTCTCTCCAGACGAAAAGGACGATCCACCGGTTTGGCGTTGCAATCGCAGGACACGAAGCTTCCTTTTTTTTTTTTTTTTTTTTTTGCTTAATTTTATTTTAAGGCCAGAGGAGAAGAAACCTAAGCATATTGGTATTTTTATTTTCTTTTTTCTTTTTTTTCCTTTTTCTTAATTTGTGTCTGGCTAGGGTTGATTGAGTGTGTCTGGAGATGGTGTGAAGTGACCGGGTTGAATCTTTTGTGACAGGAGAGCGGCCGGGCAGAAAACAGTTTTTTCTTTATTTATAACTTGATTCTTTTTTACTTATTTCATCATGATTATGGGATTATTTCTCTTCTTTATTTTGGGCAACATTGATATTTTGAAATGGAAATAGATTTCCAATGGAAGAAAGAAAGAGATTACAATTGCGAGCCTTATCATATTATCCTGAATTTTAAATAGAACAAATATTCTCTTGATTAGAAATATATCTATATATTTTGTAACGCCCTCCGACACTTCCTTTTATGGAATGTGTGATGGACTCTTATGTTCATTGTAGTCATTTTTGCCATCCTAAAAAGATACCAAGACATTATTTGAGCCCTCAAGATGCTGTGTTCAAACGATCAAAAGGCTTAGGATATTAAATGAGCATCGAGGTGTCATGCTCAATCGATCACACACTTACTTCATTCTCGCTATGATATCATTCTAAACCAACCAACACGATCCGTGCTTCTATCGTTGAAGATTCTTGCTACGATATCATTTCTGAAACGACACGATCCGTTCCAGCAAAGCATTCACGGAACGTCCGTTTTGGAGTGGATATTGCATTTATGAGCAATGGTACAAACCCCTCTATCTCAAATTACACAAGACCTGAGATGTTGCAGAGTGGAAGAAATGTAATCCTACGTATAGTCATGCAACCAGGAAGTAAAGACATAAATCCAGTACAGGCAAAAATGCTATGGGGCTGTTCACGATTTCCACGCCCTATCGATTAACCCCACCATCTTTCCAGCAAAAAGTTAATCGCAGCACCTTCTTTGGTTGCATTATTTATCTCCTATCCAACGCTGCATGGAAACCACCAACACAAGCACATTATTCTTAGCCATGCACAGAAAATGCAATGCAGACCAGCAATCAAACGCCCCCAATGCTCACTCAGTTGCTAACTCCAACATCCTGCGTGAAAGCTAAAGCAGCTAATTCGACCATCCTGACTCTCACGGGGTAATAACTATTCAAATACATTATACCAAACTTCAAACTCAAAAACCTCGCCCTCTCATCATGTATTGACCCTACATTTCGGTAAATGATTCAACTTCTACACTATTCGGTGGCATCAGTGTCTGAGTCACTAATTCAGCATAATAACATATCATCTGCAGCCACCCACAAATTTCCCCAGTGACCTGTAAAGGGCAAAAAATTGCCACGAGAGATCTCATGTCATCCAATTCTGTGAAGACTGGGGATATGATTATATTAGGCTTGAGGGCAACCAACCCAAAAAGTGCTCAAAACATCAAAACTCTACAAAATTTCTGCCCATTTGTGAGCATTCAAAATTCAATGGAACGAACATCCCTTGTGAGGAAAGAGAGTAAAAAGCTGTACTTCGGCTACAATGCCAAGAATAAAAGAAAAGATGAGAATTGCTTATTTCCGTCTGCCTTCTGTATCACAAGGAGGTCAATGATCTGTGGGGAGGTCTATGTTTCTCAAGTCAAGTCAGAACGTGATGCTTCCGTTGGTGGTCACACCTCAAGGAGACAAAAAATCAGGACCAGCCTGCTATAAGCAAAATCATTAAGTTGCATACTGGGTGTGCAGGACATGCTTTGCAACTTCGTAGAAGGATACCACAATGCCTACAGAAGGCCCTGCACGGCCAACACGAGGACCAGCTCCAGTGAAGAGTCCCTTCAAGCCTCCATCCCTGTAACACGAAAATTCAATGCCAATCACAGGATTAGTAGTCAAACACTAATGCTGGCCACTTTCCCATCAGACAGGTCTTTCTGTGCCACTATGTAGGTGAACTGCAAACTCAGCATTCCAATAACAAACGATATTTAAGCCTTATGGATATCCCAATTAGTGCAGAAAATACAGGAGGAATAAAATACTTAAGAGTTTCTTTACCAACAGCTAGATTTACATAGAAGTGAGAATAATTTCTTGTGCATCTATCCATGCAGCACCTCATAGTTTTTTTTCTTTTTTCCATAAATAAATGAAAATTCCTCAGGTCAAGTATGTACACATTCAACCAAGGAGCCATATCAAGCAGGATGAGGATTTTGCATAAGAACACGTCAAATATCCCACAAGGGTTATAAAATCTCCAAAACATGCCGTGTAAATTATAGGTACCTCCAAATCTCCACTAAAGTCTGCCTTGTCGTCATTTTCAATGCCCTCATTGGATCCATCTGGAAAAATATGAAGGAGAAAGTTGGCATCAAATCAAAGACAAGTTTATTTACAGGACAATATAACTTCATACGCATACTATTTTGCAATACTATTGTGCAATAAAAGGTTACGGGGCTTTCCATCAGCATATCAAAATCATCCACAACTTATCCATGTAATCCAATCTAAATGACCCACCAAAGATATTTCTCAAGCAGATTAATTTTATAGCACATACCAACTAACAGGTAACCAAAATCACTTGAGCATGCATGTGCTTTCAAAGTTTCTAGTTTTAAGTTTCAAATCCCTAAATAAACTCCCTAGCAAGATGACTCTGACATGAAATAACGAACCTCTATCTGCCTTCTTGTCTTGGCCACATCAAAAGGACATGTAGCAGCTGCGGCAAGACTTCCTGCTACAAATCCAGCAGAAAAATTTGCTCCAAGGATGGCAAATGCACTAGCTTCATCACCAATGGTCCCAAGCAGTTTTCTCCTAATCTGTAATCACATAAATCAAGATCAGATTCAAGAGAGAGAAGAACCAAGGAGATGAAAAAACCTGCAACATGTCAAATTGCAACATTGAAGTTGAGAGAGAGAGAGAGAGAGAGAGAGAGAGCTCACAGGTTCAAGTGTCGACCAACAGATTGCTGAAAAAGGGACATCTCGAGCAAGCTGTGCTCCCATGCCCGTCCACAGAACACGGTAGTTTTGCACTGTCACGAAAAGGTGCCCATCAGCATTCCACAGTACACGCTCCCTCTGAAACCCACACGCTGAAAGACTTCTAGAGAGAGGGGGAGTGGGGAATAAAATGTCAAATTGCCAATCTACTCACAGTTGTTCGGTGTATTACTTGTGCCTCTGACATGAGACACTACTTCAAACAGAGTTCTCAATACCCCAGGAGGCTTCTTGCCAGTTTCTGTTGCCTTAAAAGCCTGGCATGGAAAAACCAATTAAAAATGCAATAAACACTGATGTATAAAAATAGAATATAAAGCCAGAAATTAAACCAGACTAAGAAAGTATATGATTACTATAAAGCAAACTAGAGTGAAAAAGAAAGTACACCATCCACAATTTAAAGAAAACCACCGATGCTCATGATACCATCAAGCTCAGAAAATACACAGCCAATGTGAAGCAACAAAGACATCTGTGCCAATCTACTCTTCAGAATTATCTAAAACTAAACTACTCTTAAATCTTGAGAGAGAAAATTAAAAAGCAAGATGCAAACATAGAATACCTGCATGCGAGTTCTGGCCAGTTCAATGGGGTAGCAACTTGCACAAGCTAAAGAGCGAGCTAGTGACCCCGCAATTAATGGAACATAGGGCGTCAAGCTAGGTGCAAGCAAGGCAGTGCGATCTTCTAATAAGTTGCGGAATACATCATAGCAAGGCAAGTATATTCCCACCTGACCAAAAGAGAAAACGATTGGAAATAAGCAAATGAACAGGAAATTATTCGGTGAATTTGCACATTCAGAAAATCAATATATTATAGTGCAAGAGGCTTACTGTTGGTACAGCCAATGCAAGGCCTGCATTGGTGCCTCGCCACAGCCTTGAAAATCCTTCCTGCAAAGAGCACTTCCACATAAGTGATGGAAAATCAACCAAGAAAAACAAAATACTTGGCCTTAAAATGGCAGTGAAGTGTAAAACGGTGTGTCTCACTCAAATCATTTAAGAAAGGCATGAAGTATGAAATTTACCCATTAAAACCAGTAATTAACAACAGTCGTGCAAACCTCTCAGGCTCGCCAACAGGAGAAAGTTTTAAACCTATAAAAAGCTTTGCTAGGATGATGTTCCACAAACCAACCTGTCGAATTATTTTGTACCAGACATCTAGAGTCCCTTTGTACTGGAAACAATCTGGAGGACATATTGACACCGTGCCGTGCACTCCAGCACGTGTGCAAGACGGAGAACATCTCAGATCCGCAAACATCTAAAGCAACAGAAACCAAGAAAAATCAACAGCAGGTCCTTAATTGAACAAGTCAAAAAAAAAAAAAACAAAATGGCAGAACAAAGCAAAGCGACATAAAAAGTGCATGTTTACCATATTTGGCCCAAAAAATGCCATGCGACTTGTGATATTACTCAATGGATGGGAATAAGGAACCCCAGCAGCTTGCGCCTGCAACCTTGTCTGACAAAGAAAATGATTTAGGGGAAAAAAAAAAAAAAATCCAACAGATGAAAGAAGCATTATAAATTAAAAAAAGGAAAATTGTAAAAGCTGAAGATATCACGTTTGAAGTTTACCATTAACAAAATATATACTTAAGAAATAAATTCCACATTATCATAAGCTAGAAGAAAATACCAAGTAAAAAGTTATCCAAAAGATCAGATCAGCTTCCCAACTAGAAGGTGATCAACAATTAGTGGATACAGAGGCAATAAAATTAGAAAGACATGCAAGATATGTTAACCCATTTAGAGCATGAGGAATGGAGGATATTTAATGATAGCTCCTTCTGCTACGATAAGTCGATTCACAGATGTTAGAGATCAAAAATTCCCCATTCCAAAAGCTCGGGCTTGAAGACGTAAGAATGCCACTCTATATATTTCCCATATTAATCGTGACACTGATCTATGGAAGTCAAAACAGAGAAAGAACAAGGACTTA
The DNA here is from genome assembly GCA_014182365.1 of Eucalyptus tenuipes. Taxonomy (NCBI): domain Eukaryota; kingdom Viridiplantae; phylum Streptophyta; class Magnoliopsida; order Myrtales; family Myrtaceae; genus Eucalyptus; species Eucalyptus tenuipes. The sequence goes on along the minus strand of CM024547.1, from coordinate 2,116,315 downwards.
AATCTCTAAATGGTCTGAAATCCATGGAAATTGCAATAATCTTCACTTCAACAATGGCAGCTCCTCCACAGAGAACGTATACAATTCACAATTCACAGAATTCATCTTATTTTCAAGATTTCCTCTCAATCACCTAATAGATGACCATAAAGCAGCACAATGAATGAACGATCATCAAAGAAAGTCCGAAAATCTCAGAAAAAAGCAATGGTAGTATGACCTGGTTCAAAATGGAATCTCACTAAACCAAAAGTGCATCAAGCCATTGAGGAAACAGGGAAAGAAATAGGATAAGTGTCTATAGCCGAAGGTCAACAGGGAAAAACTTATAACAACAGATACACTCCTTCAAAGCATGACTGGGGCTTCAGTCATTCTTAGGCAACATGCTCGCTAGCTCGAGAACAAGCTAACCTTGGCAACATCGAGAGGGTTGACAACTATGGCCGATAAAAATGCCGCACCGGCTGCAGAAAACGCTCTCTCTGCAAAACCTAATTTTTCATGCGATGCACCTGTCGTATGCCGATCCTGTGCACCAGAAAAGTCCTTCATCTCCCTCCCATGGACAGGTGATTCCAACACCAGCATATTGTGGCTGTCAATTAGGATGCTCGAAGACTGATCCGTGTTCATCCACAGGTCATTTGTTCGCTCAGAATGCGCCACCCCGGTATCCTCACTGTCCAGAAGACTACGTTCTCCACTCATCTCACAACTGAAATGATTGCAATTAGAATCAGTAGGGATTTAAGGAATTATGACGAGGCTGACAATCGCACAAATAACTATAAAACAGGAAAAGTTCATTGATTACGGTATCTCTAATTCGTCTTCAAAATTTACTGCCCTTGTCCCTTGATTTCATAAAGCAAGAAATGAAAAGATCGCTGCTTTGACGGGACTAACATTACTAAGAATTGACGAAAAATGGAAAAAACACTCAACCCCAAAAAAAAAAAAAAAAAAAACAAGAAAAGAACTTATGGGTTCTTCTCGTTATAGAGATGACTACATTAGAAACAGGAAAGAGGATTCTCCAGGATCAAACAAGCCTCTACCCTTTTCTTGGTTTTTCCTCTTTTCGCAGTTGAAGACCAACCCAAAATCGGCCCGTCTCAATGCACTAACGCAAAGGGGCAAACACGAGAAATAGAAACAGCTAGCGATTCCCTCCGCCGATTCAAGCGGTCTTCTCTAGGGTTCAAGCGAAGAAAGCAAACCTCTAAAACTCCCCGAAACGAGACGCTGCCGTGCCCCCTTCCCAACGGCTTCGCGCGACCGATCGAAAAGCGAAGAACAAAATCAACGCAACCCCGTTTTTCAAGGGCCGTCGCGAGCGCCTTCCCTTATTTTTTCTAAGTCCGACCCCCCAAATTTCCTTGGAGAAGAGGCAAAGAAGAAAAACACACGGAAGGAGGGGGGGCGAGGAATGCGCACCTCTAGCGACGGCAGCGAAAGCGACCGGTCGATGACGACCGCGATGACGAAGGCGATGACGAATTAGACACGAAAAGGAGCTTCACTGTTTCATCGGACGGACCATCAATGGAGGATGAAGAAGAGGAGGCGAGAATTCCAGTGGCGATCGTATCGATCCCCGTCGCGGCAGCCACCACCACTGATCGAAATCACTGGTCGAAGCTCCACAAGCGGGGAGCGATTTCAGGCCTCCTCAAAAATGGGGTGCGAATTTCTGGGGATTTATCTATTTATGCGTTCGCCTTCGTTTTTATTTTTATTTTTTTTTTTTTGGTATTTTCCGTTTCGGCCCCTTCTTTTTGCTTGAGTTGCTTCTAGGTCTTTCTGCGGCGCGTGAGGCTTGGCGAGACTCGCGGGGGCCTTTTTCTGCCAGCTGGCGTTTTCAATTTGTTTTTCACCTTTTTTTTAATGAAAGGGTGAATTGACTTCCCTTCATATTAATACTGTCAAAAATCATAAATTATGCTTATTATAATATAAATTATATTCACCGGGATATAAATACTCCAAATTTTCTTTATATCATCAAAAATTTTTACATCAATGATCTAAACTTTTGTCACATCAATACAAGTTTTGAGATACCGGTGGACATAACAAATTTAGAATTTGAAGTGCCGCTACCTTAGTGGACTTGACTCAGGATTATTTTTTGGTATTTTCCAATCCATCGAGATTTGTTTTCCTATTTTATGACCGGGGAAATTAATATGGGAGGTGCAATTTTGGGGATTTTAATTTGACGTCCATTTTAGGCGGGCGATGTGAATGAATTAATTCTTATTTTCCGGTCGGGATAAAGATGACCATCCCCCCTCCCCACTTTTCTTTTTATTTCCTATTGGAGAGATTATTGTGCGGGGGGAAAAATTCCTTGGATTTATATTTGTTTCTTCTTTCCTATTATAGACAGGTCAGGAAAATTCTATTCTTGATTCGGGAAAGACGGTTCTACTCTTTTCAATATGGAGAAAATCAATGACGCGCTGGGATTGCGATTTTGTTTAGGCGATTTCTGGCGGAAAACTTTGGTGTCGCATGCGATGGACATGGAAAGATAAGTTTTATGAAGGTGAATTAAGGTGAGTCCATCTTTTTTGCCAAAAAAAAAGGAAAAAAACTGCATCTTTCTACACAACGACAGTCGTTAAAATATCATCTCCTTTTCGAACATAAATTTTGATGAGTGTACTTAATGATAAGTTCAATGTTTGAAATCGTTCTTTTCATCGAAGGGGGACTTATGTTTGCCAACCGATTTTGATGCCAAAGAAATTATAATTAGCTCATTAGATATAATGGGACTCGTTAGGTATAATGGGATGACTCTACGTCAAAAAAGAGATCTATTGAACAAAGTTTTTATTTTGTAAATGGTAAGAGAGATTTTTTTTTACTCCTTAAATGTTGTGATCACCAATCAATTTTTTAAGTTGTTTTTTGGATTAATTATTTCGAACTAGTCCAAACGTTTGTGGAAGGGTCTAGTCCAAAACTCTATGTGAAAGCCCGTACATGGTCGAAAGCTTAACATGCACAGAACTGCGCATAGCTCTTGGGCTTTGGCAGCCCGACCGTCAATTCAAAAGTCCGTCCGTCGTTTTGATGTGTTTGATTCGAAGCATTTTTCGGCTCGTGGCACTGGACCAAACCCGCTCACGAGTTCGACGATGAAGTGTGCCCGCGAATTAGTTCGATCGTTGCAAAGCAATTATTGAGTCACATCATAAATTTTATTGAGAGTATTATCTACTTCGACCTTAAACTTTTCAATTTTATCATTTTAATTTTTAAACTTATGAGTGAAATTTTAAGATAGTCATTTTAGCTAATTCTGGCCGAAAAATCATTGATGTGGTGATGTGTCACTTAAAACGGCGGCTGTAACTAAATTGCCTCGCTAGTAATTTTCAACAAAAATTGGCCGAGATGATTTGTATTGGAATTTTGTGTAAAGGATTAAGACTAAAGCTCCGTTTATTTTGCGGAAATTGTAACGTTTCTAAAAAAATGTTTTCCAAATAGTTATTTTCATGGAAGATTTAATTATTTTCAAGTATTTAGCCGAAATAAACAAAAGAAGTGGAAAATATTTTTACTATTCGGTAAGGAAATCTTTTTCCTTCATGCACTCTTTTTCAATAATTTTTTTTATTTTACTTTTATAAAAGACAATTTTAATTATTTTTTATATTTCAAAAATTTGATTTTAAAATTATATTATAATTTTTTATTTGTTTTTGTCTTCTTCTTCTTTAGCCGGTCGATTGCTACAACGGCGACCGGCAATCGGCCAAAAGTGAGCTTGAACTCACCCTACACCAGCGAGAGAGCTTAAGCTTATCGCTCACCAAATCGGTGAGCCGAGGCTCACGCTCACTCGAGGCCTAGACTCGCCGCTCACTCCCCGCTCGCTTGGCTCACTACTAATTGAGTGAGTAGCAAGCCTCGAGCTCACCAAAGGCTGGCGAGCTTGAGGCTCACCGTGGCCGATCGTCAGTAGTAGTCGTGGTTGGCAACTAGCCAAGCCAAAACTTTTTCTTTGAAAAAAAAAAAAAGAAAAAAAGAGAAAGAATTAAAAATGGATTAGAATTAAAAATGGATTTTTTTAAATGAAAAGAGAAAAAGAAAGATGAAAGGGTTAACATGAGTGTGAGATAAGGTGAGTGAGGAAAATGTTTTCCTCTTTCTCAAAAGAGGAAAACATTTTCCTTTATATTTTCCCAAAGTAATTCATTTTTCGTGAAATGAATATCGAAAAATGCATAAAACGTTTTCCCGAAGTTATTTGTTGTAAAATGAATAGCCCCGTAATTGATTAAATTTAAAAATTTATAACCAAAAGGCTATCCATGTAGTAAGTTAGGATTAATTGGATAAGTTTTCCAATTATATCGTTTTATGTATCATTGCCAGTGGATGTAGTTTAAGGCTAAAGCACACGGGAGTTAGATACAGACTCATATCATATCCAATCTCGACTCATATCATATCCAATCTTGACTCATATCATTGAACTCGGGGCTTTGTGTTTTTTTCTTGTCATGTAGACTCTGTACTTCTCTTGTTTGATTAGAAAGGACAAGAGAAACAATGCTTAGGGCGCAACTAAAGTAAACACAAACCATCGAGAGTCAAACTATCCCTAGGTTCATCGAGCTCAAATGATACTCATTTACGTTTCTCACATGTTCATCGATGGAGTTACTCAATTGGATTTATGTGTTATTTGAGTTATTGCTCTTATCTGTTCCGGTGAAAAAAAAAATTCGCAAATTGACTTTTCCCAGGATGAACACACCTGACTCTTATTTTATGAAGTTAGCGTTTTGAATTTCTGAAAAGCCAAGAAATCGACCTTGAATAGCTCATAAGCAACTCAATCCATCTGGTTTTCCTAAGTTTGTTTCTTTAATCTAAAGTTCGGTACGTCACGCATAATATTCCTTTTCATAGTAGCCTCCAAGACAAAAAAAATTAATAATAATAAATAAAGAAGAAGAAAAAGTTGGAGAATTCGCCCGCATAGACAAATAGGGAACATTGTTATGGAAATTTCTACGTTCTTGCTTTATCCGTGAATATTCTCGTGAATATATTGCCAGAAAATTGCTGAGTAATAATGTGGACCTGCTCATTTAAATCGATTTCCCGTGCCACGTGGAACATTTATCCCAATGAATTCACACCCTTTTTAGTTAATACCTAAAATAAACTAATGCCATATTATTCACTGCAGATTAAATTGCTTCGTATCCAAAAAATATATAAATATTCCCGTGTTGTAGTGTCACTAAGTATCACAAATCTGATAGTAAAAAAAAAAAATGATCAACGGCTCTCCATTTTTCAGCTTTTGTAAATTAGCAATTTTCATATTGACTCGCCGATTTTTTATGCGTAGGACTTACTCTTGCTTCATTATTGATTTTCGTATGAAGTTATCAGTCTAAGTTGGAGTGACTAGTCAACTTCTGTCATATTAAATTATTGATTACTTTTCTATCATCAACTTTCCCTTGAGGTGCTTACTATTTACATGAGGGTAATGAAAATCACGTGAGATTGTTAAAATAGGATTTCTTACCAGGGTTTGCGAAAACATGGAGGTGTTAACTACGAACATTTCGGGAGATCAACAAGTCGGTGAGCGAAACTCACTATTCATGCGATAATATTTTCAAAATATTTGAAGAATAACAATTGTTTATGTGATGATTTAGAGAACACTACTAATAATGTACAAATGTAATTCACAACTACTAATCTGGTTATGTGAGAATTATATCTCCCCGACAGCCGATAGGATTTGAATATCCTAAATAATAGGTGACACAATGTTGTGACATCGTACACCATGGCCTTTCCACAGCTGGAAGGAACTGCGTAGTTCCACAACTCACTCCTCTTTTTTAATCCGCAGGTAATCCAAAAAATCGAAGAACTTTCCATGCAAATGGACATCCAAACAACGGGTCTTGCTAGGAGAACGGTAGCGTTATTCTCTGAGAATAACCGTGCCTTGTGGACCATAAATTCCCAGTCAATGAGAATGGCAACCAGCAAAACAAATTTGGAAAAAAATCATGGTAGAATTCTCATATATTAAATAATAATTATTTTTTCCATAAAGAAGATGAAAATTGCTGTCTAGCCCATTAATAGTTTGCATGACTACTTAAATATAAAATTTCCACTCTTTTGCAGAGTACTTGCAAAAATATTTTCACTAATTCTAAATATAATAAAAGTCAAATTAGCAAGCCACACATGCATTTTGACTTAATTTAATAGATTTCAAAGAATTACCGAATAAGTGAAAAATTGAAAGTTGACCAGCATGATAAAAAAGTGGGGTTGTACAAAAGAAAAAAAGCATCGAGGTAAAAAATTTTAATCAAACAAATTCAATATATTTAAATTTTTAATATAAAATTCATTTTTATTAGTCATAAGATGATCCTAATTTCAATTCTTCAGTTAACTTTGCATAACTTGGTCCGTGATGGCTTTAAGCTATGTAAATTATGTATTCAACTTTTTATTTTGATAATCGTATTTTTTTTGTTCATTGATGAATATTTTCATTCAAGATTGCAAGTGTGAAAAATGTTTAATCATAGAAGTGTTGTTAATAGAAATGCAATATTTATTTTCTCTTATAATAAAAACGTGCAACTCCTTCTTTCTAAATTCTATGTAAAGATATTTTATGTTGATGATGTTTCTAGTAAGTACTGTTTTCTCGTTTTTTATTTGATTTATTTTTTTATTTTTTGAATTTCCTTGGTGGGACCCACCATAGGTCACAGTTCTCTCGAGGAGTTCGGTCTCCTTGAGAAAATTTGTGGTGGGGGCGGCACCGTTACTCCTTGCACCGTTACTCTCCAAGGAGTAACGATGCCGTCACCTTCTCATTTCCCTCCGAACAACTATTCATTGCATACGTGTGATCCCTCTCAAAACGACAACCTTAGCCAAAGTAAAAAGACAGGGTTGGTTGTATTGGGAGTCCTAAAAATTTGCCTTATTTTCGCTCACGTAGTCATTGATAAGCCGATGAAAATTATTAAAAAACTCAAAATATTCAGAAAAAAATAGTGATATTGCAACCCGACAAGTACTTGGATAACTCAATCCAAAGAAATAGCTGCATAAACCCAATCAATCCAAAGAAATAGCTGCATAAACCCAATGCTTTGGGATGATAACGAGATCTCAACTGTCTCTAAATTCGACCATGGACAATCGATCTTTAGTGTTGAAATAAGTTATAGGAAATACAAAGAATACCAAATTTTGTATCGCAATTGCACTAGGCTTATAATATGGTGTCTCGATCAAACACTTTCACCCCAACTATGATAACCATTTCGCCCTAATTAAAGTAGTAACTAGGTTCTCCCGAGGACTTATTCATTATATGCCTTGGCTAGATATTCCAGCCGAACTCTTCGAGGCTTTTAACCCTAGTTAAAGTCGTAAGGAGCTTAGGATGCTCGACCTGAGATTTTGCAGCCATTCAGCAGATTGTCTTTTACGATGATCACATCGCACCACATCCCCTTCGTTTGATACGAACCATGCACGAACAACCCTTGGCTAATCAACCTTAGGGTGATGAATCGATAATCGCGATATCGATGTTCAGATGGAATATGCTTGGCGATACCCACCTCGTTGTTTTCTCAAACGCATAGGCCAAAACGCCAGCGTCCGGACATCATTCCGCGGTCGCTTTCCTTCACGACCTCCTGCTATAAAACGGACCGGAGAACAAAGGGCGACCGCCAAAGACGATCGAGCCATTATCGATCAAGAGCCGAGAGAGAACAAATTTATCAATGGCTTCCAGCAGTTTAGCTGTCCTGCACGCTCTCGACACGGCTCACACGCAATGGTACCACATCACGTCCATTGTAATCGCAGGTAATGCTGGCTATGAACTTTGTGCTGAGGTCGCGGTTTATTTAAACCTTACGTACGTAATAAATAGCCCCACCTCGGAGATTTCATAAAGCTTTTCGAGGGGTGCGAGTTGAAACTCCAACACTAGAGAAGGAGGAAGCAGGTTGAAACTCCGACGGTAACAAGAGTGTCATATTCTAGGCTCTAGAGAAAGCTGGTCTGAGCGCTCCTAAGTTTGAAAAGATTATGGACGAGATTATAACCGGGGAATCATTATAGATCCTCCGAACGCGTGTAAAGGTTATCAATGTATTGCCGTATTCTATATACGATGACTCTTTCTGAAACAACTTCCTGGCTCTGTAAATGTAGGTATGGGCTTCTTCACGGACGCTTACGACCTGTTTTGCATCACCCCGGTCACGAAGCTCTTGGGTCGCCTTTATTACTTAGATCCTTATTCAACAACTCCGGCGAAACTCCCAGTTGCCGTCAACAACTTCGTAATCGGCGCTGCCCTGATAGGGACCCTAGCGGGTCAACTTTTCTTCGGTTTGCTCGGTGACAAGTTCGGTCGCAAACGGGTCTACGGGATCACCCTCATTCTTATGGTCATATGTGCCATTTGCTCCGGCCTTTCTTTCGGATCCACCGCGAAATCCGTCATGACCACACTCTGCTTCTTCAGATTCTGGCTAGGATTCGGGATTGGCGGCGACTACCCTCTCTCCGCCACCATCATGTCTGAGTACGCAAACAAGAAAACTAGGGGCGCTTTTATAACTGCGGTCTTCGCTATGCAGGGTGTCGGGATTATTTTCGCGGGACTCGTTTCCATGATCCTCTCCGCACTGTTCCTCAGCTACTGTAACGCCCCAGCATATCATGACAATCCTGTGCTTTCTACACAACCAGAAGCGGATTTCTTATGGCGGATCATCCTCATGCTTGGAGCTTTACCGGCCTTACTGACTTACTATTGGCGAATGAAAATGCCTGAGACCGGTCGGTACACCGCACTCATAGAAGGGAATGCCAAACAAGCCGCTGCAGACATGGGCCGGGTGCTGGACATCGAAATTCCAGACGATCAAGACAGGTTGGGCCAATTCAAGGCGAACAATGACTACAAACTGTTCTCAAGTGAGTTTAACCGGAGGCATGGTAGGCATCTCATTGGCACGATGAGCACATGGTTCTTGCTGGACATTGCCTTCTACAGCCAAAACCTGGCACAGAAAGACATATTCCAGAACACGCACCTCATATCTAAGCCGGCCAACGTCAACGCTATCCAGGAAATGTTTCAGATTTCTAAGGCCATATTCGTGGTTGCCTTGTTTGGGACATTCCCGGGATATTGGTTCACCGTCTTCTTCATCGAGAAGATCGGTCGCTTCTACATCCAGCTCATCGGCTTCTTCATGATGTCTGTATTCATGCTTATCATTGGAATCAACTATACCGACCTCAGTGACCCTGCTAAACACCAGACAGGGCTGTTCGCGCTTCTGTATGGGTTGACCTTCTTCTTCGCGAATTTCGGTCCCAACAGCACGACCTTTGTTCTCCCGGCCGAGCTGTTCCCCACCCGCGTTAGGTCCACGTGCCACGCCATGAGCGCCACGGCTGGTAAGGCGGGGGCGCTGGTTGCAGCCTTCGGGGTCCAGAGCTACACGCTCAGCCAAAACTCATGCAAAATAAAGCGCGCCATGATATTTTTGGCGTTCGTAAACATGCTGGGGTTCTGCTGCACGTTCATGGTGACCGAGACCAAAGGCAGGTCGTTGGAGGAGATCTCGGGGGAGGACGAGGGCATGCACCATGGTGAGATGGAGACGTCGGAGGCGCAGACGGAAGGCCGGTCGGTTGTCATTTAGGAGGTGCACGACGGCCGGAGCTCAACTTAACAAGCTTAATCTTTCTTCAAGGAGCGGTGGCACTGCATATCGATTAACTCAGAGAGAATAAACATGATTACATATGAAATAAGAATGTTATCAAGCTCAATGCAACGATGGGAAGAGGTCGTACGTTGTCTTAATTAAAATTCTATGTTTCCAAGCTTATGTATGTATGAACGTCTTGAAATGGTCCATCATCTCTTTTGTCGAATGATAGTTGTTTTTCAATAAGAGATCTCTACCTCAATGCTCTCTTCTATGCTCTCTCTGACCTGTCCATCTTCCGGTTCGATTTGGCGTGAAAAAGAGTAGGCATTATTACTTCAAACCGGCACAAGTTTGGTCAACAAGATACACCTAGTCGAGATCACTAGGGATGAGCCGGCCCAATTCTGTAGCTACATCCATTTTATTCGGTTTAAATTAAGAAGTAAAAAAAGAAAAAGAAAAAAGAAATGATTGCATAATAGTTTTTAATGTACAGTGAGAATAACAGTTATTCTAGACCACAAAAAATCACATAACAAATTTAAATTATTATGAGACATATTTCATTTCTTCAAAAATCTGTGACTTACAATAGACCGTTACTCTCACAATACCCAGAGGATTGCTATATTAGCAAAGCCAAAAAAAAAAAAAGATACCCAATTAAACACACAAAAAAAAAAAGTTTCAAATGCCAAATTGAATTTAGGATTAATATTACAAAAAACTAAAAACTAGTACACTCGTGACAAATTTATCCCGGACTAAATTTTCGTTTACCAAAAATTCCAAACCAGTAGACTCATAACATACATACCCTCCATTAGCTTCTATCAATTTTTTATCAGAAAATTACTAAGTTGAATAACACATAACAATAATTCAATTGATATGATAAGTTCATGTGGAAATCTATGTCAATTTTTGGTAAGTTTGACACAAGTATAGTATGGTTTAAGGTTTTTTTAATGGTATCAACCCTTAAGTTTAAGATTACCAGTGTCTTTTACCCAAAGAAGAAGGTTAATATTACGAAGAACTCCAAATTGGTACAATTGTAACTAGAGATGAACATGGTCCCGGTGGACGGTTCCCATCCTAGAACCGAGAACTGTCTACTATGGACCAGTTTAAGAAAAATTGGAGTCAGGAATTACTCGTCAATTTTATGGCTAGATTGTCACGGTCTGGCTTCCAAGTGCATCTAATGGAATAGGTTCCACGAGGCTTCACCAACATTTTCTAACAAGTTAAAGTAAAGCGGAAAAAAAAAAAAAGAACTTCTCTATTCTTAATTACAATATCTGTAAAAAGATTGGTCGTGAGTCGATGGGCATTGAGTCTAAAAGTTGAGGTTGTGAGTAAGAGATAAGGAGACAACTTAGACAAGATAAGAGTGAGGCAAGACGAACATTAAATTAATAGGAATTGAGCTTTAAATTAGAGATTTTAAGGTTTTTATTTTTCTTAAATTTTTCTTAAAAATTAAATATATATTTATATATTACCGGTTCAGTTTGGTTCGAGTAGGTGGTTTCACACCTAGAATGGGGAATTAGACCGATATCCATTAGTTTCAATATATTGGAACTGAGAATCGGATTAGTTCTCTTGAGAACCGCTAGTTCCAATCCAGTTTCGAGCCCCTAGCTGTGAAAAATTTACTCTCTATTACTTTTTGTTAAATTTTACTGTGAAATTGTCGAATTAGACAATACATAATAATTGACGAATGTACCAGTTTATGATTAGATTATGATTTTTCATGATATTAGTCTAAATTAAAGGAAATTAATAGATGATAAATTTATCATAAATATATTAATTTAGAGTTTTTGGCCGCGTAGGGATTTGAGATTTTTCATGGTTATGATCATATTGATTTTAGAACAACCCATGTCTCACCCCAAGGAAAAAGGAATGGAGGGAGAGTTCGTGAGAGGGCGAAACGTGTCCCTTCCGGGTGAAGCGAAGGCCGCGGTTGAACATATCCAATACGGAACGCCGTTTTTGCCGGGACTTTGCGTCTCCCTAGCTGTGAACCAAAACGACGACGAACCGGCGGCTCGAATTCGAGATATGTTGAAGCCCCAAAAAAAGGGGCGGTAAAAGAGAGGGAGGGGAACCAAAAACCCTAGAGTCGGATTCGAATCCATTTCCTTCGAATTCTTTCATCGTCGTCGGCGGTGGTTCGTCGTCGGGAGATGAGAGATGGAGATCGATGAGGTGGAGGCGGTGCTGGAGAAGATCTGGGACCTGCACGACAAGCTCAGCGACGCCATCCACTCCATTTCCCGCGCTCACTTCCTCAACTCCGTCAAGGCCCTGCGCAAACCGGAGCCGTCGCCTCAGAAGCAGCCGCCGCATAATAAGCAGCAGTTCGCCGCCGCCGTCGCCTCCGCCGAGGATGATCGGGCGGTGTCCGGCGGCGGGTACGTGTTCGTGAAGGAGTTCGGGGTCTACGACGAGGCGGTGCGGGAGGCCAAGAGCCTCAACGCCATCCGCACCGCTCTGGAGAATCTGGAGGACCAGCTCGAGTTTTTTCATGTGAGTCTCGGATTTGAATTTCCGTCCTCTTTTTTCCCTCCCGCAGTAGAAATATGTCTGCACGCTTGAAGACTCCCGTGGATTGGCTTGCACTCGAGCGTAAACTGTGTAAAGTAATTTGTATTGCGAGCAAATTGGGTGTATCGTTGGTTGTGACTTTAAGTGCAAAGGCCAATTCTTGCTGATTTATGTGCTTTAACTTATATGGGATGAATTTATCTTAGCATTGATTATTGACTGAAATGAGAATTGATGTTGCAAAACTAATCCTGACCATGATATTGGGTTCACGGCCAAATGATATGAAGGTGGATATGATAGAGAGCAAAGAGGAGTGGAGTGAGAAGATCCATTTATAGAACACGACCTAGATGGGAAGGGTTCGGTTGTTGGTGTTGTAGTATTACATGGGGTTTGATGTCCCATTTTGTCTGCAATATATGAAGAAAAATGATGCGAAAGAAAATTGATTCTCAGAAAAACTTCATATTGGAAGAACCTAGAAAGAAGGAGCTGGACTGTTGTCTGTGTTTCTGCTCTTTTTTTTTTTTTCCTATTTTTGCTGAAATTGAGAAAATTTGACCTACAGTAGCCTTTGGGTTTGGTAACATATCACAGGTGGGTCGTCCGTTCAGGCACATGTTATGATTAACTTCTGGGATTAGATTAGTTGGGGCGTTTGGAGGCTAAGCTGTAAATGTTCTCAATTCAGCTTGTGAGTCATGTATGTATGAGGTTAGGACCTGTTGAATTATTTTGGCAGATGCATCATGCACATTGGAGTGAGTGAAATCTGGATCGTGGATATAAGTCTAAAGAAAGAGAATACAAGAAAATCTTGCCAATAAACTTCAAGTCAGAGAACTGAGGCTAGAGCTTGGCAGAGCCTCTGGTTACAAGTAACAGAGAAATTTTAGATATATATCATAGTTCTTATAGCCATTGAAGATAAATTCTCGATCTCTTGATCAGCTAAGGAAATTTAATTGCATACGCCATGTGGCTTGTCCAGCCCAGATATGTATTTCTTTCTGTTAACTACTGTCTGCCATTTTCGTGAGTGATTTGATGGAAATTTTGGTTGAGATTCCCTAAGTTTACTGCAGTTTAAGCAAAAGTGATTGTCATGCAAAAGTTGCTCTTGTTTTAGGCTGCGCGAGTTAAGTGCCGAAAGTTGATTCTCATTAAGTTGAAATTTTTGGTAAACAGCATGAGTGTTCATTTGGTACATGTTGAAGAAATGGTCAGGATTCACGAGGCATCATAACAAGCATTTATATATTTATGTGGTGAGGATCATGCTTAGTATTATTGACTATGGGTGCACTAATGTCACTTTGTTCTTCTTCACAGACTGTACAATTACAGCAACGTGCTGAGAGAGATGCTGCACTTGCACGATTAGAACAAAGTCGCATCATTCTTGCAATGAGATTGGCAGAACACCAGGGCAAGAAATATAAAGTAATTGAGGAAGCCCTAGCTTTTGTTGGAGATGTTTGTGATGCAAGTCGTTTTGTTTCATGCGACAATCTATTCGGTGCCGCAAACGGTTCATCTGGGCAGAGCGTGGTGAATCATGGAAACAGGTCTAACATTCTGCTCAAAGCTCTAATTTCCAGTTTCAATTTTGCAAGGAAGTCCCTTATGGGTGGAGTACTGGGAAATGCTGCATTAGTTACTATTACTATGATGACACTGCTGCATTTCAATAAAGTTGCGTATAAAGAACTCAAACATAGGCATGAAGGTGATAACTACAGTTTTAATGTGAGGAAGACTTTCAAGCAAGGAGAATCATCATCTAGAGGTAGTTTGGGCCAGTTGGATGTGTTGGTGGCCCGGGGTTAACTCGAGATCTGCAAATTTTATTTGTCAATCTCTTTGCCATTACTTCCCACGAGACTTGAGGAATGGAATCATTGGCATCACAGTTATGATGATGCAGTTTTCTTTAGGAACTTTAGTGAATTTGCCGTGTATATTCTCATGTACTTAGGTTCTATGTGTTAGGCTGGACATATTCTTCTAGTAGAGATGCGAACGACTGGGGTTTATGGTTCCGTTTCCTTTTCATGTTTTTTCGCTTGGAAGTTGAAACTTCGCAGGCAGAAAAATGCGGATGATCTCATTGAAAACTTAAAAGACTTGACGAGAGAGCAAGTGCAAAGTTTCAAGGGGCAGCTATAGGCTGTTAGCTGCATCTCCTCCTCCTCTCTTTTCTCTTTCATTCCTTGACAATTGTGTTTATGTTGTTCATGTAAAGTGGACTTATCTTTTTTCCAGATTTTGTGATGGGAATATGTATGATGAATATTGTCAATCTAACTATTGGTTTTCCCCCATTCCACGTTGCCCTGTCTGCCTCTCTTTTTTTGTTTTGGGTACCAACAAAAAAGACAAGGGTCCTAAGATAAAGACAGCCTCCACACGAGGAAATTTTGACAGGTTTAGCGAAGCAGCAGCTTCTGTGGTCGAGCTCCAAGAAGTTGCAAAATATCTACCGGCGGTTCTTCCACGGTCTGTAGGGTACTTGGTAGGTGCCGACCCTTTCTTTGCCATAAGGTCTGCACATTGCTACGCCTCCATAAATATGTGATCCATATGGTTCTGGCCGGGAGGGATTAAAGCCGGCGACTCGATGCCAAATGTCCAATATCAACATCGAACTTGATGCAAGAAACTCTTGTTTCCCACGTTTCATGCGAATACTTGCTGAAGCGAGAATTTAGAACCAATGTTCCTTAAATGCAGAACTCTCCATGCCTCGAGTGATCCTCCTGAGATTTAATTTGGTTTACTAAACCAAGACATTCGCTTAATAATGTAACCGTAGCATGGACGAACCCGTATTACTCAACTTTGGCCCAACTTATAGACTCTATATGACCTCAAAAAAGAGGTCATGATAAAGGAGAGTCCCGAACAAAGTAAATTCCTAGTTTGATTTTATTAACGAGCAGCTTAATTAGCTAAGGACCAGTTTGTTTGGAAATCCTAACTTATCTGTTCTTAATCCAGCGACTTGTAGGACTCCGGATCGTCAAGCGTGGGACGGGCTTTACCCTAATTAATCCAAATGGGCCTCGAATGTTGGGCCTAGAGTTCTTCGTGGCTGCACACCGTATAATGCCCCGCCTGCAGCATAAAGACATTTTCGATTCGTTTGGATAACATTCGTAGTCATTGACTTGACCCCATCAAAACTCCATGCTTCATTCCAGACTAATTGTCCAAGTCATCGAATTCGCCATCGATTTGATGAAGCAAATCTAATGCAAAAAGACAATCCTCTTTTTCCGATATGTGGACGGGAAAACGCGAAGCTCGGGAGGCCGAAAATCCATCACCACCTCGTAATAATTCATATGCGCTGGATAAAACATGGGTGTGAAATGTTCGAACCATGGAAAGGCCGACTCGTCAATAAAGAAAGTGTCCTTTAAAGCAGAGGCACGACCATTTTAGTGGCGAACACATCGACGTCATCGAGTCCCCTCGCGGTGTACAGTATATGAACATTGCGCTCTCCCTTTTTCCACCATAATCAATCCCGCTTCAACAAATCCAACTCGAATTCACCCCCCACCCACATTGAAAAACCCAACGAAAAGTCAACACGTCGTTTAAAGGAGAAAACGCCAAATTTGCATTTGCTGGATGGGAGGGGAATGTTGGGATTATTCGTTTTAAGTGGGGGGCAAAAAGTGGGGGTTTGAACGCATAATTAGGCTTATAATTTGGAGGGTGTTTGGAAAACTTTTGGGCACATCCTTTGACTTCCCCCCATTGGATGCATGAAGACATTTGCCCTTTTTTCCACACAAGATTAGAAGAGGACATCCCACCCTTTTGTCCTCCTCCCTTTTTCCTCTTTAGTTTCGCTGTAAAGTTGCCGATCGTGGGCCATCGATTTGATTTGGTGGGTTTTGGGGACACGGAAAAAGGAAAAAAAAACTTCCTCGGCGTGAAAATTTTTATCTGGTTTGGGTTGGCAGAATGATTGTTAACTCGTACAGCTAGTATGACGCAATTTGTATGAGGAAGAGGATGGTTGATGCTAGCCAGATTAGTGAAGTTGACCACAATGGAAGCCTGGCAAATGTTGTTATGCACATTATATGACGCTCTAACTAGGTGTGAGATGTTTTTGATTTGTTCCGAAATGATATAAAACCTAATTGGAGTTAGGACGCATTCATTGCGCAACAAATGAATGTGATGGAAGCGGGATGAAGAAGGAATTGGTTTTATTGAGGAAATTTAGGCCCTTTCATTTCACTGGAAAATAATTTTAGGAAAACGTTTTTCGGATTTTTTGGCGTTCATTTAACGGAAAATGAATTCCTTGGGGAAAATATTTTCCATGAAAAGAAAAAACTCTTCTAAATTAGGAGAAAATGTTTTTCACTGAAAAGTGAAAAACATTTTCCTGACTTGATCTCTCTTATCTCACACTTCTACAAATCCTCACTTCCTCCTCCCCTTTCTTATTCTTCTTTTCTTTTTTTATTAGAATTATTTTTTAATTTTCTTTTTCTTTTTTTAATTCGAATTATTTTTATTTTTATTTTTTTTTTTTTTTTCTTTTATTTGTTTCCCATCTTCTTCTTTTCTTGGCTAGTCGTTGGCCATTGGGCGAACCTCGAGCTCATCGATCTCAAGCTCGTGTTCTGCACTCTTACTTATCATTTTCTTTATTTACTCTTGCAGTTTATATTGCTTAAGCAAATGGCTCTACATGCTTTGTTTCTTTTTTCTTTTGTTTATTAGAACACAAAAGATGCAAAGGGAGAACATGCCACTCAACTGGAACATTCTCATTAGGGCTGTACATGCTTTGCTTCTTTTTAAAATCTATATGAACATTTTTTAGAGTAGATGAGCGTTTGACGACAATGAGGGAACAAAGATATGAAGCAATTTTGCTTGGATTTAAAGGCAAATTCATATTTGATGGATTTATAGATTGGTAAGTGATGCATGCCTAAATGGTAAAGTCTTAGAAAATATTTTCTTTACCGAACACCGGAAAATATTTTCCAAAATATTTTCAAGTTTTAGTCGAACACCAGAAAATATTGTCATTTTCCTGGAAAATGACTTATGGAAAAATATTTTCCGAAAATGACCAATTTTCCACGAAACGAACGGACCCTTAGTCTCTTGATAATTGCTGCCCATTACCTTCTAAATGTATGTTTGTGGGGAAGTTATTATCTATGAAGTGAAAACACGCCCATAATGTGGAATTTCACTAGTTAGCTAATGAAGAACCTATTCCTATGCATGACCAATCCAATCGTATGCGGCAAATCTTATGTTATTTCTTCATACGGCATAGGGAAAGAAAAGGATGAGAAAGTGAAAATGGTAAGAGTTAGGTATATTAAACGCTCGCTCACAAAATTGATTAGCACAACAAATTAGCTTTATGATTCGGTTTCTGTCATCCCAAGCATTATTTCATGTGAAAAGAAGTGACATTTCTATAACAGGTGATGAGAAGAGGGATAGCCAATATCAAACATTGTTCTGGGATTCCCACATCACATCAGACCATTTCCACAACCCACATGATGATTCCAAGGGACAAAAGTCCACAGAGATCATATCATGCCACGTTCATGGTCTTGCATTTTCCCCTCGGCAGAAAGTTTTGATTTCATGGGTCCCTAGATGCTCTTGCATTTTACACGAGAGCCATTGTGGTCCACACACCTTTCGATTGGTCAACCTCGGATCAAGATGGTGTGGCCAAATCGCTGTGATTGCCACTGATCGTGCTGAATTTGCGATCGACACGGGAGCTCGTTCATCATGACTTGGTTTTGATCCGTTTTGTTGCTCAAAACGCTGGGTGGGAATCAAAATTAGATGAATCAAGCATCAGATTTCAAGGTTAACTTTGACCGGATGCTTACATCGCATGTATGTTTTCCCCACGTGTTTTGCGCATAATGTCAAAGATGTTCATTCACTGAGCATGTCGTTTGGACTTTCCATTGGCTTTGCAGATAGAATCTGCTTCGTATGTTGATCGAAAATGACAAATTAGGGGTCTTTTCTCAATCCACTCATAAGATATGCACAACTAAATCAAATATTTAGGCAAAAAAAAGAAGGATAAATTACTAATTTTTCAGATATGGATGTGTCTTTGCGGCCGGCATCACGTGCCTCTATCTATGGCCAGAAATCTGATATTTTCCTTCAATCCATGCCGGCAGCAGTCTTTGACCCAAAAAAAAGCCAGCAGCAGTCCCAAAATTTAGTAAATAAGCAATAAGTAGAAAACGATAATTGCTATTAGCCAGATTTGTCTGAGATGCGTCCGAGAAGGCAATTTGTACATAAAGAAATATCATTTTAGAGATAATATCACTCGGTCGTACTAATGAGAACTTTAAAGTGCAACAGTGCCCTTGTTTATGTTTAATTCACTAAAATCGTCATTTCTTTATAGATAAACACCCCAGGTTACAGAAATAAAGATTCATTTATTTGGAAACTCATGAAACACTCTACAATTCTTATAAATTAATTTAATTCAGACATTTGATCTGATGTATAAGCTACAATTTGCTTGCAATTAAGAAGGCTTGAACATAATTTCCGTGATAAAATCTCATGACACCTTAATTGATCATGTCAAACTTAGAGTTACGTGATCATACTAATAAGGACTTCAAAATACAACACTGCTGTTGTTTATTTTTAATTCACGTCTTTGTTATTAAGCCCATGAGCACTAGCATAAAAATCTGATTATTTGAAAATTCACAAAATACTCTACAAATCCTATAAATAGGCTAAATCACAAACCTTTAGCCGTTGTAGGTGGTCTCGCAAGCTGTAGTATTTATACATTTAATGAGATTTGAATAGATTGCCTCTAAGTCGTAAGATAGAAATCTCTTGGTCCCCGAGCTAATTAAGCCAACCCTACGGTTACTGGAATCATCATATGTACACATCCATATGCTCATAGGAGAATCTTGTTCGAAATTTCTGACCTTTATATTAGTGTTTCGAATACCCAACTCGATTGTAAGGGACCGGGTCGATCCAAAAGGAACATTCGTGGTCTAGATCAAACTCCTATTTTCAAATTTGGCGGCCATCAACTTCCCCAAGATGGTTGCAAAGTCATCAATGTAATCGGGTCTTGTGTAGTTCTTTTGATTACAAGGCCCATATTTTTTCCCCTCTTTTGTACCTCTTTCCAAGATATGGTGTGTACATATCATGAACGGACAGCATGCACGACGTACAACGAAATTACAAAAGGGCAACAGAGACGCAGTCGATGCGTAATTGAGAAGGCGGTCATTGGCTGGTGGAGATTATTATCGATCTGGTGTATCACCCAAAAAGACGTAAGCTTTGCTTACTGTTGAGACTTATTATGTCCCTTCTTTTTGGCCAAAAGTAGTAGTTCGTTAACAGTAATTATTTCACCTACTTTGACCCTGGCCACTCAGAAGAAACATCTTAAAGCTTTTGATGGTTCCGAAAGGGCAATCTGTCTGCTCATACCACCACATCATTACCACGATGTCCAACGTGCATATTGTTGAAAATTAATTAGTTAATGTGAAAATTCGACTAAAAGATTAGTAACTGGGTTGTCTTGAGATAATTATAAAGTCAAGAGCAAGAAAAATGGTTTTGAGTAAATAAAGTTTTCTTATACCGACTGAAACCGCGTCTTACTCTATTTTGATATCTTTCATGTGTGAATTATCCCAATAATATTCCCGAAAATATATGATGAGCGTTGTCTTGGCGGGCAAAGGCGCTCGATGATAAGACTCCCAACAATTATTGACTTACTCATGACTTCTCTCGATGAATTTATGTTGCGATCGAGTTGTGCTCTAATGTTGTATCCAAACTTTACTTTTTTAAAGCTCATGATTCATGAGAGCAATGGCTGTCGTCCCAAATTATCGAAAAAGTAATTGATAAAGCAATTGGGATATTTAGAGATAGATTGATAAGTTGTGAGATTGATGGTCCCAGGCCATACATGGTGAATGCATGTGCTTTTTGGATATTTACGCACTAATTTCAGAGACTTTTTCTCTTTATTATATTTCTATTATAAATAAGAACATGGAGCTCAGGATAAAAGTTCTGTGTCCTTTAATTTATAAAATAATAGGAAAGGAAAAATATGAAATTATCTTCCTTCATGATTTGGAGAGAGATGGCTCTACTCCGACCAATTTTAATGGTATTGCATTGTTTAAGAGGGAAAAGAAAAAGGAAATTATGAATCGATGGAGGCACTCCTTTCCATTTTGACCCACGTGCGATCGCTAGAAGGACTGAATCATTATTTCATTTCTCACAAAATAAGGAAAGTTTTTGAATGAGGACCTACAGTGTGAATGTTTTTCTCCAAAGATGGTCCATGACAGATCTTATTTTAATTAAGATTATGAGATTGTCAACTTTATCTCAAATAAAACCTCAAACACACCGGCCTGCTGAACATACATTTTTTGAGATGGTACAAATGCATACGCCTAAATAAAATCTCTCTTCGATTCTCTATAAGTGATCCGAGTTTAAGTAGAGAACCCTTAAACTGACTCTTTAAAACATGATTTAGTCTCTCTCTCATTCCTAGTGGAGAGACATTGTTCCAAGCGCTTGCACTAGCAACCCTTTTTTTTTTTTTTTTATTTTAGATAATTCGTGTGTACATTTTTGCAAAAATTCAACGTCCATTAGGATAGAGCAAGAATGAGAGACTCTACTCCACACAGCCTCTCAAACAAATGTCAATTGCTTTCTCCTTGTTTAGCATTTATTTTTATAGCCTATTTAAGGAATTCATATTTATTAATTTATTTTAATGCACATTTAGTTTTATGCACAGCTCACGGGAGTCCTATTTCAAGGCTTAATAATAATGCGGTGTTTAAATTTTCTCCAGTAAAACTCGATTGGTTTTTTTCTTGACCGCACGTTACTTGTTTTGTGATAATTATATCTTGCTTAGATATTATCTTAACTAAACTTTGTTGTACGAGTATCTTTCATGATCACTTGTACTTATACGTCTTAAAAAAAATAAGAATATAGATCACAGGACATGAAATATTTTTTCACATAAAAGAGAAAAGGTATTGATTTTGGGTGTTAGATAAATTTCTAGTGTAATCAACTTCCCTAGGCCGAATCTCTAGATTGCAAAAGTAAAACATCCTTCCACATTTTCTTTGGCCTCTAATCATCCTCTAATGGGTCAGTGGCAACTTCTCAAATAAAAATAAAATTTTATAATTCATCAAGGAAACTAAGCTGTGTTTGATATGGTTTGAGATAGCCTATAACAAGATTAAGCACTGGCTTCATGCCTTCTTAGCGATCCCTTAAACCCTTCGAGGAATTTCACCTCAATGAGAGTCGCAACAACTAATTGTCCAAATCTTCACCATCTGGCAAGCATGTGAGATGCACCTTCTTGCTAGCCGACAAAAAATTAGCTGATTAGTAAGCTTGGGGGTCTTACTTAAGGCTAAGTTGGACACTTTAGAGTCTTATTTGAATTGAGGTTCATTTTACAATCTCTTTTGAGAAGACAATCACTATTTGACCCTCATTTAAACTTTTCCCCAAAAATAATCAAAGGAAGCAATTTTAGAAAGAACATTTGAAAGAAAGAGCACCCCAAATCATGGCATGACTACTCTGTCGACTAAAATTATTGAGATTGAGGAGCATAAGATGTCCATTTATTAAGAGACGGAATTCTTAGTACGGCGTGATAAATGAATCTCACGCCCACAACATCGATGCGGGTGTAAAAGTCAATAGGTGTACGAACTTCTTTTGGAAACTTTCCTCAAGGTGGTTAACCATTTAAAAGGAAGCTCCTCCTTTATTTTCGTGGGGGGCAAAACATGTATAAATATATGCATATGTGTATATAATGAATAAAACATTATACAAATAGTACACAAGGATCATTTGTAAAATGACCAGTTTAGGTATACATAAAATGTCATTTCCCCATTTAATTTGGAATGATGCTTTGCAGAAGAAGGCAAAAGTCATTAGTAGAACTAAATCTGATCCCATCGCTCGGACCTCACTTCCTTGTATTGGGTTGGTGAGATAAATTGCCAACCATTTAACTTTTCGTCTTATCTGTACCATAAATTTTTCAATCTTTTTTGCACTAATTTATCTTATTTCATATCGTCCACTCCTATAATCGAGAATAACATAGCATACATACAACATGTCATCCCGTGACATGGGACCTATTAGTTTCTCCGTAGGGATATACAGAAGAACTTGATTAACAAAAATACAATGATACATCTTGACAGCAAAACCGGTTATGACAAGCCCTAATTACGATTACGTGAAGACTATGATGGTGGCCGAAAAAGAGGAAAGAGGCGCTGAAGATCTGTTTAAAAAGACATCATCATGGGACGACAACAGTAAACTCCCAACGACCGACTTCTGTACGTGCGGGGGGGCACGTGGGTTTTACATTCGATTTCTATAGGCCAAGATCCGAAAATCGAAAATCTTCACATTAGAAAAAATGTAATAACCTTTTTTTCTGTGGGGTTTTCCGGACATGATCATGCGAACTTTTCCGACCCCCTCGTCTTTGAGTAATATGGAAGCAAGACCAGAGATTTTCGCACGAGAACACCGAACGTGACCGGCCTTTTTCCAATTCCCGCTACAGAGATTTTCCGATGGGTCCGATTCCAAAAAAGAATCTCTACCTCGTTTATCATATTCTTCTCTTCCTTCTTCTTATTTTAATAATACTAATGTTTAGGATTAACTTCGGATTAAGGCATCCACGGCATGATTAGTCATTCCATAATCTCCCAATCATGCATCTTTAGTGCACTTACCATTCAAAATTTGTCGCGTGACATTCGTAAGTACGGCGAAACGGGCTCTCTAGTACCCCCCTTTTACATTATTTAATTCTTTTTACTGTGCACTTATTATAAGTTAGAAATTGGTTTATATAATCAATGTAATGTGAATCCCCTCTTATCCTTGTCCCTTTGCTTTTTAAGTCTGTCCGGGCCAAAGTTGGCTTTTCAACTCCGCAACGGAACGGCGCGGCGTTTTAGGCCGGTGCAAAAGCGAAATTACCAAGCGAGGACGATGGGGGAAAAAGTGGTCAAAGCCCCGCAAAAAAGGCCAAAAAAAGGCAGAAAAATAAAGAAAAATAAAAATAACAATTGGGAGACGGCATGGCACACGAGTCGCACCGACTTGACCCGTTCAAAACCGGCTCGGACCGCCAATTGCGCCTGCTCGATTGGGGTGGCAAAAAAGGAATGCCACGCCGGCATTTCCACGAGAAATTCCACATTTTCCCAAATTAAATTACACATTAAAGCCCCTTCTGGACCCCGAATAAGATCTTCGCCCCTTCAAAACGAGCCAAATATCGGAAGACGATCCAACAAGCAGATTACATGCTTCCGTTTAGCGAATTTGACTCGGAGGGTCTTTTACTGTACCTGTCCGCAGTTAATAATTCAAATTGAAAGACCCAAAAAAAAAAAAAAAAGAAGGCTTGGCTATTTTGATTTTTTCTCATTTTCAATCATGCTTCGGAATCGTACACATTACACTCTCGAGAAAAGGAAAAAAGAAAAAAAAAAGGGAAAGGGAAAAAGCCTTGCTCTTGCTCCATTATTCTACCCATCAAGGAAAGGAAAAAAATTGGCCTAATCATTGTGAATATCCTCGCGAAATGGTATGAAATCTCATCACAGCTGCATACTAACCACATATATTCCCTAATCAAAATCTAAACAAAATAGATAATTTAATTAAAAAAGAGCTACTTCCAAAATTTCTTTTGATCGCGGCAAAACTAGCTGCCGGTGAGACCTTCGCCGCCGGTACCCAAAACTGCCGGAAAATCTGCCAGCCGACAGCGACAGTCTCTCTCTTCTTCTTCTCTTTCTCTCTGGGAAAATCGAAACTTTCGAACTTTCAAAGCGCCACGAGAGGATCCGATGCGAACAAATCTCCGATGTCTTGGAAGTAATCGTCCACCTGACACATGTCCATCGGGGACAACGACCCGAAATCCTCCGGCTGGTCGACGAAGATGTCGCTCATGAAGTCCTCCGCCAGCAGCCGGTCCGAGAACGTCCCTATCGTCGTCTCGTCGAACAGCGTCGACTCCGGCGGGTCGAAGTTGAAGAAGTCGTCCAGGAACGGCAAGTCCAGGGGCGCGAACTCGCCCGTCTCCCCCTGGCACTCCCGGACCTCCTCCTCCTCCGCCGCCGGATTGGACGTCCCGGGCTCCTCCCGTACCGGTTCCGCTGGCTCCACTTGTCGGGCTGGTCCGGCCGGCTCGGCCTCCTCCCGGACTGCGTCCGGAAGTGGAGGACCGACGTCGGGGATGAGAGGTTGCGCGAGTCGTCGCCGGAGTCGTAGCCGCACGCCGCGGTGTTGATGTTGTCCTCGGCGGCGATGCCGACATCGTCCGTGACGGCCGCTTCTTTCAATGGGGTCGCGAAGTTGGTGAGGGCGTCGGGCCCGCGCAACTTTATTGCAGCGTTGTCGTACACCATGGCCGCCTCCTCGGCGGTGTTGTAGGTACCCAGCCACAGCCGCACGCGACGCGCCGGGTCCCGAATCTCCGCCGCCCATTTGCCCCACGGGCGCTGCCTCACGCCCCGGAACTTCCGCCCGGAGCCCGTCGCCGCCTCCATCGCCGCCGCCTTCAGCGGCCTCCTCGGGGCTTGCGGGTCCGCGAGGCTCGGCCTCTTGCGAGAGATCGAGGCCGCCTGCAGCGCGCCACCGCCGCGCGAGGCCGGCTCGACGCTGATCTCGTGCACGTAGCGCTTGACGCGCCGGCGGGGAGGAAGAAGGGGTCGCCGGCGGCCTCGTCGTCGCTGCTGTCGGAGTCGGTGGCGTCCGGGTCGGTGACGGATATCCGGACGACCCGGGTGGGCGCCGGCGAGCTGCTCTTGGGCGGGGCTCTGGTCAGCTTCCTCGTGACGCTCCGGTGCTCGGTGTACTTCACTGGGTTGAAGAAACAGTCGTCCATCTTTCCCTCTCTCTTTTCACTCTCTTCGGCTATCACTCAGATTCTCAGAACTCGCATCTATGGAGATACGAAAGGCGCGACCCAGGAACACGAAACGAAAAGGAAAGGCCAGGAGGAGGGGGCAGTGAATCTTGGACTCGCTGATCGGAAGAACGGGGAGAGACCCTCTATATATACCGAGGATCTAAGAGCAGGAAAGGGAGATTCTTGGTGGGGGAGATTTCAACTCGAGGCAGGTGCCCCGGATTTTCCTGGAAAATTGATGGGGGTGCAAGAAAAGAAGGAAAGCCAATAAATTTGTTCCCTCAAGAATCGATTGAGCGCCTGCTCAGGCTTTCCTATATGGGGCCTCGCGGGAGAGGGAATGGAGGGTTGCCCGACCGAGAAGGTGAAGGGGAGAAGCTCGGGAGGGAGTGCTTTTATGGCGGAAGCAGGGAGGGTTTTGGGGGTGGGGAGTTCGATAGCTGTTGCTGTCGTCGCTGTTTTGCTGTGGCTGTTCTCTGTGGTGTTGCGGTTGCAGTGAGAGGGGAGTGGAAACTATGGAATCGCTGTTTTATAGGATCCAAGTCCAACAGCCGAAATCGGAATTCGCGATATCTTTTATAATTTTATTTCCTCTTTCTTTCTCGGCGATATTTGATTTTCGCTCTTTTATATGGAAAACAGGCTTTTTCCAGCCAAATATAAAAGGGTGGGGCCCGAGGTGGCCGGCGGGAGGGGCCGGTGCCCCCCCGCGGCCGCATCCGGGAGGCCGCGTCTGGAGGCTGACACGTGGCACGCCGGTGGGCCCGGCCCTCTGGGGGCTTCGCCACTGCACCACCACTGAGGGTGGTGGAGGGTGGTGGTGGTGGTGGTGCATCTTGGGCTTTGTGATGGCAGTCACGTGAGGCCCA
Organism: Eucalyptus tenuipes; assembly: GCA_014182365.1. Classification (NCBI taxonomy): domain Eukaryota; kingdom Viridiplantae; phylum Streptophyta; class Magnoliopsida; order Myrtales; family Myrtaceae; genus Eucalyptus; species Eucalyptus tenuipes. The sequence continues at coordinate 2,090,024 of CM024547.1, read as the reverse complement.
AGATGCCCGCGGTTCCCTGTTAAAAAGTTCAACCGGCCAGTCAAAATTTTGATTAATTTTCTCTCTCTCTCTCTCTCTCTCTCTCTCTGTGGCGAGATGATAATTTCTCGACATGACACGAGGACATCACAATAATCAGAAATTACGACAAGATATCTGAACATGACACAACGGTCGATTCGTGATTAACCCTGTTTTCATTCCTTTCTAACAAGCAATATGTATAATTATGTCGAATTATTTTGATAATATCGGGAAATGGCACGTCACATACTGTTATCATCTTCTTTTTTTTATCCGTTTCTAGCCCTCTCTCCGAACTACATTTATTTGTCATTACTTTTGACCATGTCATTCACTTCGTTAGGCGTATTTGACCTTTCCCTTGCTACCATCATGTTCAAGTTGTCATATCATAACAATCATCTCGGCCAATTATAACATTATGCATCAGTTATGTTAAACTTTTAAGACATTAATGAACTATCCTTTAAATATGTTGCATTTTTTGTTTCAACTCGATCAAATAAATTACTATCATGGCATGCTCCACACGTGTCATAAGTTGTTTTACGGATCTTAATTTGTAAGAGATTTGTGATTTCAAATTTAATTTGGATTCATATTTTCGTCTATCCTTTATTGGCTTATGTTTCCTCCAATAGCTATTTGATTGCGCGTTCTCAACACGGACTTCACGCACAAATAATATATATACTTAAGTTGTATGACCAATATTTGTAACCCTCCAATCAATCAAAACTATAATTTGAAATTTCTTCCAACTAGCAAGGCGAGAAAATATAACCGTTTCATTTAGATCGTTGACACGTACTCACTCCTTCAAGCAAGACGGATCTTCTTTTCTCAATTGTACCGTGTCAAATTAAAAATATTAGAAAGTGAAACATCAATCCTATCCGACAAGTTACATTGATAAAGTTAAATTTTCAAAAATCGAGTACTAGCTGGTTATTAACCTTTTTATGGCTCTGATTTGGGCAATTTTTGCATTTTTTAAGTTTTATTTTCAAAAAGAAAGTTTAAAAATTTTAAAAAAAATGCAAAAATTGTCTAGTCAACACCGGTCATACCGTGTTGGTTGGCTGGCGTCCATGTAAGCGATTTCTAACCAAAATTATATAAAAAAATACATTGGCAAGTCATCAAAAAGTTTAGGATAAATTGATCAAATTGAGAAGTTTAAAATTAAATTGGCATCATACAATATATTCAATACTCTTTTGGTAAATTTTCCACGTTCATAAGAAGGTCTCATAAATGCAATTTGTTTGCCATATCTGACCTACACTCACCTCTTCTGCAAGATTGGTAACTCCTCATGTATAATAAGCGTATCACACGATAAATTTCATCAATTTGATATACTAAATTTCCAAATATCTCCTTCCTTTGACATGGACGAAGGTCCTTTCTTCTCGCTTGGTGCTCCCGTTGGTGTCTCAACCACGTTTCGATCATCAATCCAGGTAAATGAGGCAAGCATCCCGGTCAAAATATGTCGAGATATCTATTGGAGATAGTTTGGGGGGGCAAAAGATTCACCACTCCGCATGTAATAGGTTGTTATACTAGCAAGACAAGTCAAAATGTGGTCAACACCAGTTGATACGTACCCTAAACGTATCATTTCAGCACGAAGAATCAAGTGAACAAATTAAGAGGTTATACTTATCCCAACTTAAGTGACAATTAGGTAGAAAAATTAGGAATTTCTGGCTTTTCCCCTTTTGAATAATTTCACTGTTTTACAGCTCGGACTAACGTGGAAGACCTTGTTCTTGCAGCCATTTTAAAATCCCGTGGTGTACGTCTCGGGGTTTTTTCTCTCTCGTTATGTCTTTTTCCTACTTTTGAGAATGTTTTTATTATTATTCCCCAAGTCCGACGTGGTCTTCGCATGTCGCACGCGGTCTCCACGCCACTATTTCAATGCCATTCCACAAGTGCGCATCAGCATATCTTCGCCGAGTAACGTGCTTTCCCTAAATGGCCTCCCAAATAATTTAATGCCGTTTTACTATGTTAATGTAACCATCGAATTAGGTTTTCTATAAAAGAAAAATAAGGGTTGGTCAAGTAAAATCTGCTGTGACTCTTTTGGGAGATATGTAATCGAGCCTATCGAAAGCTGGCTCCTAAGTTTTTAACGGCGGTGCCGTCGGAGGATTAAAAAGAAATTTAGCCGATTCGCTTGGTTTGATTTCCTTGTCAATTGGTCAATTTCTCCTAACCGCAACGTCTCGTATGGTCATCATTTCAGATCAATTGGACCTTAAAACCACATGAAACCTATGGTCAGAGACACAAGTCTAGTGGAACCGCACAAGTTGGCTCATCATGGTCGACCCCATCATCTCGCACTCAACATAGCATGTTTTTCTCGGCGGAATCATCCACGCTTCCCCGTCTTCTCCAAACCTCCCCCGCGCCCATCATCATAAGCTTTTACAAGCTTTTTACCGCCCATCCGTACAGTCATTATTGCACGAGAAATATGATCTCCTTGAAAGTTCTCTCCCTACACATGTTTGTCTGGTGACATACAAATTGGTGGGCAGCTAGTATGATTCGGCAAACGTTGGCTTTTTAGGCGTTGTCGCCAAGTGAGTCGAGGTATTGTTCCTTAAACCGGTGGTAATAGTGGATACAACGGACCATTTGCATCAATACAACAAAGAACTAGCTTTGTCGGCGACGTATGCTCCAGCACAAGGACTTCCGAGGGACCGTCGGAGGAACCGTAAGTTCCAATAGAAATTAGAAAGGATGCAAGCCGGTGAACCAAAGCTCATCCTTGCCGCGGATTTCGTAGACCAAAAACTTTGTTGATTCCAAATCTCGGGTCCAAGGAATCAAATGGTAAGTACAAAACGAAAGTGTCTAATGAATTCGGGAAAGTGGGAATTATCGGATGACTAATGAGCGTGGTCCGGCCTTTGGGTATTCAGCTTTTCTTTACTTCAAAATCAAGCGATCATCATTTACTCCACAAACGATGCATCAAACAAAAGGAGCCGACCCCCTTTTTGTATCTTATATCCCCACAAGACTTTTTCCCCCGCCCACATGAAACGTTCTAAAATCGAATCCTTCGGATCATCATCTCCATGCATGGCCCCTCGTCACATGTGTTGGTCGATGATTGGTTGGTGGGCTCTTGGCATCTATAGGTTAGGTAAGTAAATTATCATTTTCCGGGCGAATAGATTTTGCCGGTTTGGATTATGGTGGGTTTGGAGTATGTGACATCTTCTGGCGCTTAGAGCCTAGCGTGCCGAAACTTGGGGAAAAGAAGCAACGAATTTTTCTTTTTTGTTTCCACGCGCGTTGAAATATTATGGAGTTATCTTCTCTTTGTCCCCGTTCCTATCTTCCCCCATTTTCTTGTCTATTATCCGGGAAAAAGTAAAGTCCGGTCGAGTGGCTAATAAACATAAGTGAGCAAACAAGGTGATGTACAAAAATGTCACGCCTTAGCACGCTTGCACGTAAGAATTCGATAGAAAGAGAGGTGGAGCTAATAATGGGGAAGAACTCTTTTCCCTTTCTCACGTGCAAGATTATAAATCAAGGGAACGCATCTCGAGGATTAATCCTTCTTAGGACATAAGCTTCGATCGATGCTTGTAATCATGCCGTAACATTGACTAGCTAGAGGAGGATTAGCCAATTCAAAGAAGGGTTTTTGAAGATTAGTTGGTCGATCCCCATATTTTTTATCTTCTTTTCCCGAATTATTACTGTGCCTTGCAGTACAACTTAGACGGGGTCGTTGAACGAAATTTCTTGGTAGGATCGAGCTTTTCACTGATTGTCTCTTTCCTCACACTGTGCAGAGCCCTGTCCCGATGGTCAACTTTTGGAACTATGCTCGTGGAACTTTTTCCAATAGATCGCAAAGAACTTTTTCGACGATCGTAAGTTACTCCAGAACGGCAGATCAGCTTGGTCATTTGGTGTTCTACTTACTTTTAACATCTGAAGTGTAAAAGTGACCATGTTGGATTGTTGGCTCATGTTCATCTTCCTCGTATGACATGCGTCTTCTTCTGACAGTTTATATAAGAAAACTAGTATTATATTGTTTGAATATATTACAAATTAAACTATATCTTGTCGTTGTTGAGGTGATTGAACCTTTTATTCGAAAGATTGATTCCTTAAGAACACGGTATTCATCCTGTCGACATTCTCCTTTGCAACTTATATTTTACTGTTCTGTATGAATTTCAAATCTGTCTCAATATGTCGATGTGCGGTTTCCACACAAATACTGCATCCCGCCTCTGAAGTTGTGTCCAAAGAGGCATTATTGGCAGGACAAGAAGTGTCGAAACTACGCCGGTAACGAGTACCGAATCAAAAAGCATCACAAGAATCCAATGATTTCTGGCTTAAATTACGACTTATCGGAGGGAGAATGACGGCCAAAATGTCCTTGAACAAGCACTAATCAATAAGCATGTCAATGGACGTATGCAGTTAGGTGTTGCACGAATTAGCAAAGACAAATTCAAAAAAGGGTCGATCAAGAGAGCTTCTTAAAAGCTGTGGCAGAAAATGCATGGAGCCAAGCGAAGCCAACGCCCAAAACGCCAGCTAAGGAGCTTACATCGAGCTCGACAAATCACCGCTTGTCTCGCTCGCAAGTTGTCCATTTAAAAACGATCCCGCATCCGTGGGAGTCTCTTGCTGACTGAGAAATATTTTCCCCCTACTTAATCCCATGCGCTTGTCTCGTTGTGCTTGGTTCCTGCGTGTAATGCCCTAGAAAACGGTGTGCATTAACCCGCATTGAACCTCAAGCTAAGCAGAGCTTGTTTCTGTCTAATTTGGAAGAGAATGCAAAGATTTATTTAGCTCCCTAGCACTTGGCTTTCCTTGAAATTTGTGATTTATAATCTTTGTTACGTACTTTTATCATTATAAGAACGGGAACATATCAATCTTTGGTCTTTTTATGAGTCCAAAATGCATGTTGGGAGAAAATTTTGGCTTAACATTGAAATGCATAGCATAACGTAATCCAACAAGTTATTGCAATGTTTTGCACATGCCCCCCCAAAAAAAAAAACATATTACATTAATGATACTGATGACGTGATATTATGGTTTTTTTCTTTAAAACAATAGGTTAATATCTTTTGCTAGCCAGCTAGACTATTTCATGTTATGAGACAAAAATTTTGTGGTAGAGATTGTAGAACCATTGTTTTGAAAAGTAGATGTTTCCCTTTATAGTTATGCCGAAAGAAAAGGTGGTTTTAAGTGTAAATTCTCCCAAGCATTACAAGAAAGTGGCGGAAAAGTGTCGGGAAAGTCCTAAACATATTGCATCAGTGCCAATTTAGCTCTAAATCCAATTCATTCCTTCCTACTAATTTCAGTTAGATATTGTTGACGTCAGCTAGCTAATGTGACATGGCTAGCACTGATAAGGATAACTTTTAATAGACCTTGCCAACCACTTGCTAGCCCAGCGCGAGGCTACTCTCACGGCCTCTGGCGAAGCTTGCCCTCACCGGCCCTCGCCTTTGGCCAGTTGTCGAGGTCCGACGACCGACTAAAGGTAGGGAAGAGAGAGAGAGAAGGTAGGGAAGAGAGAGAGAGAGAGAGAGAAGAAGAAGAAGAAGAAGAAGAAGAAGAAGAAGAAATGAAAAAAAAAAATTGAAAAATTATTAAAATATTACTAAAATTTGTCTATGTCAAGGTCGGCCATATCATGTAGGCCAGTCGACATCCACGTCGGCAATAGTTAGCCAAAATTAGCTGGAAGATTGAATTAGCTACGTCGAAAGTTTTAGGACTAAATTGACGCCAATATAATAGATTAAGGACTATTCTAATACTTTTCCCCTAGAAAGCGTATTACATAATGTTTGTATGCGAAAGTGTTATTGTTTACAGGACCATATTTGATGCTATAATTGGCTGTAATCTTACCTGGCCATGTACATTTCGGAACAATTTAATCATCATTGACTGCTAAAGAATTTTATGGGTCATGCTTTTTTAAATAAAAAAAAAAATAGCTTTCGCTCATTTACTTTTATATTTTCCTAATCGAACCCTACTGGCACATATTTCTAATCAAGTTTCTCTGACATGAAATTTGGCCAATTCCAAACAATGTGGCCGTGGAGGACGATATCGGAGTGTGATGTGGATGAACAATTAGCCCATTTGGAGCATATATGAATGCATCATGATAAAATTAGCAAATTTGAATGATGTTGGAGTATATGTGGATAAACTTTTACCGATATGGATGGCCACGCGTACGCAGGAGTTAGAATAATTTCATCCCCATCACAACTAACGTGTAATTCATCCAGCATTGCTTGTACCTGTCTTCCTCATCAAGCTAAATAAGTCCCAGGGACATATAATATAAGAAAGAACGACAAGATCTATTCTAAAAAGAAGGGCCAAAACTGTAAGTCTGTAACACGACTCGAGCTTTATTACTACACACAACCATGCACGGTCCTTGAAGTGTGCAGTTAGAATATCAGCTCAGCTCGAACTTTGATGGAGCGCAAATTCATGGAAGGCAAGGTGATGATTCATTAAGTGCCAAATGCCCATTATCCTCTGGGTTTTTATTACGGTGTTTCGTATTACCTAGGTTTTTTTGATGTACCGACGAGTGTTCTAAAGAAAGTATCGAATATATTTTATGAGAAATTATTTAGATGTTTTGTATCTTTTTGTTGCGCTTATCATAGGAAAAAATCATCGTAAATGAAAAGATCTTGCTCAATGCGAGAGAAGTAACCAAAATGAACTCATCACCTCTTTTATAAAACAGAGAACGAATTAAATTTGATATTGATTGGTTTTGCGCTGGTTAATAGTTTTTAAATAACCCCAAAACTTCCATGAGAATCCAGTCACAAGCTTCTTCTTGAAGCAAGAGATGTTTGCTCTCTCTCTCTCAGAGGTGCACATTCTACGATGCCATTATCGCGGTTGCTCCTGGATTTGAACATTTATAAATTCAATCATTACGAACCAAATCGACCCGGAGATGTTATAATAGAATCGAAAATGCATCTTCTCCAAGAAAGGAAATTTATCTTCTTTTAAAAAAGAAAAGAAAAACGACCTCAAGGATGATGTCTTTCTCTCTTTGCGAAAGATCATCGTAATGGGTCGGTCGTAATATATGTGGTTCTTCTTTAAGGTCGGTCATCTGTTGTTCTTAGATGGTTTATTATGTGATGTTCCTTCAAGAAGAATCATAATCTACATTGCTATGCAATTGCTTTATTAATTTAAGCCATTAAAAAAAAAACATATCTTTCACATGTCAAAAGTGGAAAAAAGTCCAACCCAAACACTTAATCTTTTAGGTCGAGGGAGACCAAAAATATATTAAGAGCATAAAAGTCAAGATATAAAATATTTCAGCACATTCTTTTATATGCAAGCCAAATTAGGAATGACACATAAAATTTAATTAATGGGGGTGGTGGATGCACACGTAAAGGGGATAACACCGAATTCTAATACTACATTACTAAGTCTAATATAAAAGTTTAAATATTTAGGTGGGGGAGACAATATGTACACAGAGAGCATACATGACCCATTGTCAAGTGGGATATTTCAATATGTTCAGACTGTTTCAACTCGAGACCGCCAACATGAGTTAAATATCTGAATTTATCTTGTTCACGGAACTACATGACGCTCAATCAATCTCTAGGATGCCAAGCCTCCGCGACATCCTTAAATTACCAAAAACATAAAAATCAGATTTTAAGTATTTTGTGTTACCACAGTGATCCATACACGATGTCCACCTGAAATTTTCCAACTATAATTGAAAGGCTCGTAAAAAGCACGCATGAAACAATGCAACATACCAAGAATTACCTTCTTTGGAGACTACGCAAAATCAACCTAATGACCCTCGTTAACATTTCTCGGCTCCTCTTATCAAATGCACAAATATCAAGCGAATAATTTATACCCTAATTAAATATAATAAATGGATTAATCAGACAACTGATGGCGAGTTTATTCAATATTTAGCTGGGTATATCGACCATTGTGGGCGAAGCCAACTTGTGGATAATTAGAGTATTAAGCAATCTCTTCATCTTTTAAATAATGCCTGGCAGTTCTTAATCCATGGAACTTAAATCTAATGGAGCATTTTAAATACAGCGCACTGATTATGTCATGCGACATTTAATGCAATGGTGATGCGCAGCACGTATGTTAGTAGCATAATCAATGGGTCAGGAATTCGATAGATTGCATGCATGCATGCACGTAGTCGACCTTTCTTCGTGTATTGTCAGTGCTAATAAATGCAGTGGAAATCTCTGCGATTATCCCATCATTGACTAATCGGATCGCTCCATTAGAGAATTCATTTCCTACTGCGATTCCAAGCCTAGGGCTAGCTTCTCGAGTTGGTATGACCAATGTATGAAACAGAGGAGATGGGTGAATTAATTTGACAATTGTTAAGTGGTGTAGAATGACGGACGATTCGAGCGTTTGTATCCAATTCAAAGTAAATCGAAGTAAATATTGTATAATATTTTGATGATCCTAAAGGAAACATCTTACGCCATGTACATGATATGCAGAATATTATCGTGAATTCACTGTATTTCAATGGTATATGAACCAAATCAGTTAGCGGACATGAAGCCTCGCTCATGAGTGAGTTTGTAGGTGAGTGCTTTGTCGACGAGTATTTTAAAGAGCACTTATTACGCCATTGATTAAGAAAACTTTGTAGTTTTCAACTAGTCCTGAAAAAAGAAGAAGTACTATCGTGTTTCGTTGACCCTATAACGCGTGTTCAAGAATGTATTTATACCCAATCAAAGTGTATGGAAAGCAAAGTAATTTAATCTAAAATGGAAACTAGCTACCTTTGGGAATAAAGAAATATCAAATGATATCTTTAACATTTAATGATATCTCTAGCAATATTCTCAAACATTTCCAATGCGTCAACCATGCCGAGGTTACGGAAAATTTTGCACTTTTAAAATCGAATTATTCCATGTTAGGAAAGCTAGAAAAGGTGCTACCATGCAAGTCTTAGCTCTGGTGGATCGAGATGACTTCCATCACATAGCTAAGCTACAACAGGAGTTCCGGTCGAGCAAGTTGACACGTGGACCGGTTTAAAAGAATGAGTTCGATTCTCGATTCTTCACAGGGACAAGATTCTACACTATGCTCCGAAGTGGGTGTCCGCGAATCGACATGAACATACTATAATCCGATTGCTGCATTATCGATATCGCATTTTTCGATTCAAAGCAGCAATTAATTCGGCGAATTGAATGCACATGGATGCTCGCTGCGCTCCTCCTTCTCGATTTCGAGAGTGAATCCCGCACCGAAGCCAGAATAATCGTGCTCTCTCCCATGCAAGGCGACGTGCGTGAATCGTGGTCGCCTCTGACCGCCAATGTTAATGAAGGATTTTATGGTAATTTCTGTGTGGTCCGGGTTAGATATAGAGTCTAGTAGAGACATTAGTATATCATAGATTAAATAGTGCATATGTCGCCAATTGATTAGGATGAGGAGATACTCTGCATTTACTCAATGTACTCTCTTGAGAGTGATCACAATATCGAGTTTTTTACCAGTTGAGGTCGATATTGTACTATTGTGCAATATTCGAAATGTCGAAAAGCGATGAATCCATAAGTACGAAATTGGCGGGTACAATAATGCCTAGTTGGAGAAATTGCAAGAATTGCTGAAGGGTTTTTTATAATACATGTGCCACGTCGTATTTTCTAGATATTTCAAATCTAAATAGACAGAAAATATTATGTAGAAAAACGATAAACATGAATTTAGACACGGGTGTGTAGTTATCCACAATCACACATCTCTTCTTCCTTTTACTACGTTTTGTCAAATTAATAATAATTAATAAATAGGATATTATAGTTATTTCCATGTGGTCCGGAGGAGAATATTATTATATCATAGATCGATAGTGCATATGCACGCGCTTAATGTACTTCCTTGATCAAGTTTTAATGATTTGAGGTCGATGTTATACTAGTTGCAATATCCGGCATGTCAAAAAAGCAATGAATCCATGAGTATGAAATTGGTGAGTATGCTAATGCCTTGTTGGATAGAGTGTGGAGGGAGAAATTACGATGATGGCTAATGTATAGTTTATGATGTATATGTCTTTGTTATATATTCTAAAGATTTCAAGTCTGACTAAATGAAAGATTATATAGAAAAACAAATTTAGACACGGGCATGTAGTTATTTACAATCACACATCTTTTTGCCTTTTCACTAGGTTTGGTCAAATTAATAATAATTAATAAATCGAAATGTTTTCTACTGTCTATTTCGGTGTTGAAAGGGGGCTATAAAGGTATCTTGATGTGAAGGTTTTTGGGCACCGTATACAAACACATGGAACCACCGCGGTCTAGGTTTGTCCCGAGACTCGACGACAACAGGTGACCGGCTGGGCCGGTGGGCCCTCCCCCACTGGCACCTTTCGCTGATGCGGAGCCGGTGACCGGCGCCGTTTGCGCCTTCGCGCTGACCAATGGAAAGCACGTGCGGCTCCTCACGTGGGGGTGATGTGGGAACCAGACAGCATGAGAGAGAGAGAGAGAGTTCGGCCTTTATTACTCACCACCATTTTTTCCTTTTCTAATTAATTATTTAATAAATAGTTTATCTCTCTTAATATTTTAATGATGACTTTACGTTGCGACGTTTGTTTAACTATTTCCCCATTTCTATGTCGAATTGTTTATGGAAATTCCCTCGTTTCAATGCGAGATTGTACAATTGCACTTTTGCCTTATTGGCTTGGAAGTCCAAATGCTACGAACGTGGAAATAAAAGAGAGAGAGAGAGCACAAAGTCTTTTAATGATCCATGGTCTCGAAATGTGGGTTTATTTGGCATAGGGAAGCGTTATGTTTTTTCGATATTAATCCAGAAATTAATATGAACTTCAATAATTAGTGATTTTGAACTTTGTAGACGAATGTCTTCGAGATTCTTTGCGAAAACTTAAGTTGGTCGATGAAACGAGTTCGATCAATTATAGGGTTGTGAGATTGATATTATATGTCATTCTCGTCGGTTTTCTTGAATCATTTACATAAACAGCATTTCGTTATGGCTACACACTGTGCAGATTTTGAGGTCGTGTCTATGTATGGCTCTTCGCATCTTCTTGGGGTCCAAAAATATCTGACGTACATGTCCTTATATTATTATTTTAATCAAGCCCGTAGCTTTTTCCCTTGCTCAATTTCAGTTAATCAGTGAGATATTTTAATATTAATCCAATAACTGGATTGGCTCCTTAATTAATTATGGAATTATCTGTAAAAAGGCGATGATTAAATCCGGCAAAACCTAGTGGCGAGTCGGTTGATAACCATAAACCCATCATTGACCCAATAATGCAACGTACGAAAATTCTCAACTTTTCCGCATATGAACAACAATAACGAAATGCGCAAACATATTATACGATTTTTCGGGGGGCACCTGAGGGTTTTCCACGTAATTGTTCCCCATTTTATAAAGAGCTTTAGAGCAATCGTTTGGAATTTTCGTGCTGTGGCGATCTTGTCTCTAGCAGGGGACAAGCCCTGAGACACGAAAGTCGAAGATTAGGTACTTAGGTCTGAAAAATTAAATGAACCTGATTTTCAGGGACCATGCTCCTTTCCCTTCCCTCTCGTGGGCACGACCCATTTGTAATTTTATTATTATTATTATTATTATTATACGTGAGATTAGTGTTCGTACTCAGATTTTACCCAAGATGGACAGTCGACACGTGTGGCCCAGTACATACGAAGAACATGCTGGAAATACACGACATGGGTCGCCATCTCCTCAGATTTTTTCGCAGCGAATTATCGAAGATTAGGTTACCTAAAATTCAAATGAGCATTTTGATTTTTCCTCACGCAGCTGCGATTCCTAGGCATCATCATATCATATGGTTTCCTCTCCAGCTCTCCGGTCCCTCGAAGCCCACATGCTGACGTGGCATTTCGGGGTGGTGGGTGGGTAAGACGAATTAAATTTCAGGGCACCTTGTACGGAATCTCTAATATAAGAAAGGTCCTTTTGCCCAATTCGATGAGACGACAACAGCAACATGATCCCGGGACACGGTGAAAGCTCGAGGCGTGACTTCGGGCATGGGGGGAGGAGCCAAAAAATCAATTTCTCGCCTCAAAAAATGATAATTGAAAAAAGAAAAAAGAAAAAAGAAAAAAGAAAGAGATAGCCTCGTATTCGAACGTCTAATAATGATAAGAAAACCCTAATTTCCGCATGACGAAAGGGCAGTTTAGCTCTTGAAGAGCGGAGGGGGACTAGCTAGGGACCGTCGAGAAGATTCGGGTCAAAGCATTGAGTTTTACTTAGCTGGATTTTTCTGAATATTCCTGTTCGCATTATATAATCCAAAAGGGGAAGGGGGGCAACGAAATCGCGATTAACCTCGGGAGAAGAAGCCCGTCATTAAATGCCGGCCGGTAAAGTTGACTCGGGAAGCCCCTAAAAATAATTCGTGCTCCGTTTCAGATTTTCCTACTCGGAAAAATAATGGCGTTGTGGGGATGGTGGCGGTGATTTAGGATTCGCGTAGTTGGGTGGTGGGGAGGAGGCCGCCCTCCCTCCGTCCATTCGATTTTTCCAACCGCGATCGCTGCCGTGCAGCGTGCGTTTACACACGCATTGATTAATGATTGATCGACGATGCTTTCTTCACCTTCGCGATCTTGATCTTTCCAAGTGCTGGCTGAGCCTTTTCGCCAGGCGTCGTGCGCTCGTGGTCGGGAATGATTGTATGGGCTCTCGTGGGTTGTCGGCCTTAGGACAAGTGAGTTGGCCCGGGTTGGGTTAGGGCTGGCCCGGATCCTTCGCTTTCGCACGTAGGCTCTGGACGTTGGTCGGGCCTGTTTGGATTCTGTCCTGGCCCGACACTTGAGGGCTTATAGTGCACTCTTCCAAAATGCTTGGTCCGAGACGCCTGATCGATCAAAGTGTGGTATGGATATGGGCTTCTTTCAAGCATGGCGAATTCCGCGTCGTTGGTGTAGCTTAAAATGATCTCCTCACGGAAAGCCCTCGTGATCTCACGGCAGAGATGAACCGGGTCCGCAAGCGAAATTACTTGTCGTGCGCATTTACATGCTCGAATTGAACTTTAGAAAGAGTTTACACGCTAAGGGAGAATTGTCCGAATAAAATCCCAAACCTATAGTACGGCGGCCAATTCAATCATAAATATTTCAATCGTGTAAATTTACCATAAACATTTTAAGGTTTTATTAATACAATTTAAAACTTTTTAACAAATTACCAATGTATTCATTTAAACTAATTTTAATTAGGAATTGCCGACATGGTGGTTCAGTCGGTGTCGACTGTCCTACTCGATGCAGCCGACATTGATGTGGATAATTATGTTACTTTTCAAAAAAAAAAATCTGATTTTTTATTAATTTTTATTTTCTTATTTTTTTCCCTATTTTTAGACAAAGTCGATGGGGCCACCAAGCACGAGCTAAGGGCCGGCAACCACCATTGGGCACTTGGTAGGGGCCCGTGATCCCCGTAGGCAAGGGCTGTGGTCCTTACTTACCTTAGCAAGGACAGGTGATGACTGTGACACATTTATTATGGCCAACAACGGCCTAGGTAAGGGTTGCACTGCCCCCATCAGTACATTGAAGAAAAAAAAATAGAAAATAAAAAAATTGAAATATTATCGATATTAGTGTCGGCAGCATTGGACCACTGCATTAGTGATTTCCGATCACAATTAGCTGGAATGATTGCATTAGTAATTCAATAAAAATTTTAATAATAATTGGCAAGTTGAAAGGTTCATGAGTTAAAGGCAAATTATCAAAAAGTTTAGAATAAAATTAGCACAATCGAAAAATTTATGATTGAAGTTATCACCGTACAATAGATTTAGAACTTTTAGGACAATATTCTCTCCACACTAACCTTGTCGAGCTATAAATTCAATTTATCTATCATTTCTTTAAGTGCCTCTCATCCAACCAAAAAGGAAAAAGTGCGTCTCATCTTATCATATTCAATTCTCAACAATCGTTGACAAGACAAGAGTTTATCATGTGCAGTAGGACTTCTATTGCACTTCCAGTTTTTAAGCATACCAACTCCTGAAAATACATGTATCTAGAGAATGTTGCCTTTATTAACGTTACAATGCGTTAGCCATAAAAGAACACTAGCTTACGACTCGACCAACCGAGTCAATGATGATGCGGCATCTTAACCCAACGCCAAATCCATCATGTACTTCTCTATAACTGCGGTGCCCTGAATTCTTACATGTACTGCATTTCAAGAGCATTCAGGAAACTGAACCGATATACTTCCCTAAGCCGGGATACCTTATTACGAGGAATTCAAGCTTTTCAATGAAGTACTTTTCAAATTTAGGTGAATGGAACTAGCTAGACTACTTCACCAAATCGAGCTAGAACTAAGAACTAATAACTCCACTCTAATTCGCAGACTTAAGGCGCGTTTAAGTTGAGCCAAACTCAAGTATTAAGTTGTATCGCTGATCACAACCTAGATCGAAGGATAAAACACAACGAGGACGACAATGAAATGCAATGCAACGCGATTAACTTATGTAAAGATCTCAGTCAAAAGAAGTGGTGAAAGCTTTCGACATATTTGATGGTCCCGCGGACCACCCTTCGCAGAAACAATATAACATTAAAATAGGAGTTTCTTCTTTTGACTGAGGAAATGCTATGACCTCGTTCTTAAGTTCCAATTTAAGCAATCATCTGAATGTTACATCCTTAGACAAGAATGAAGAGAAAGAGGGGCCCTTTGCCCGACACGAATAATAATCGCTTTTAATTTAGCCCATGGCATACTTCTGGGTCCAGCTTCTTGCAGTTGTCTCATACTTGTTCCTGTCCGTCTTGTACATGTGAGCGATCTCCGGCACCAAAGGATCATCTGGGTTCGGATCCGTCAAAAGAGAACAGATTGAAAGCAATACCTGATAGAGAAGGAATGACAATTTCAGAAAGAGACAAACAGAGGGGTTTTCCTAAGCATAACTTCGATCTGATAGAGGCAGTTCAATATTTTGCCAAACTGATTTCGCTAAATCAAAGCATAGACCCTATTACGAACATCAACTATGGCCACAGATATGCTAAGCGGGGACATGAATGCAATGTAGTTTTGAAGAATAATCACCTTGGAAATGGTCAAGGCAGGACTCCACTGTTCCTTCAAAATATCAAGACAAATGCTCCCGTTGCTGTTAATATTGGGATGGAAAACCTTGGTTCTGAATGCCACCTATAAGAAAGAGGAGAAAAAAATTCACAATATCAATCTAAGCCTTCCTATCACGAGGTAGTGCTGCTATTTTGCTTATTTACTTTGATATTAGCCTGCTGCATGATGAGCTTAAACGCAGGGTCAAATTTGTTCCATTTTAAAACGCAATTTCAAAACAAAGAAAGAAGAGAAAGAATTGAAGTTAGCAATAGGAAATGTTAGCGTCTGCCCGTGGCCTATTGGAGGTTAAAAAAAAAATTGGTGGACCAGCAAGTAACTTCAAGCGCCCAAGTGCTAGAGCTCACTAACATAAGTTTTTAGATCCTTAACCTCCAACATCATGACATTCCTAAATAAATTCTCTAGCACATCCAAAAAGATCACGGCAAATTATCAACACAAGCACCTTGGGAAAAGAATGGCCCACTTCCAACAAATTCAAGCTTATGAATAAATTAGCTTTCCAAAAAGCATACTCGCAGTATTCCATTCCACATCTGCAACTCATAAATAATATTCAATGACGGATCAAAAACTAAAAACAGGCAGTAGGATGAGAATTATATTAGAGTAATATTCTTATAGCATAAAGAAGCTTCACAACAGATGTATAATGTTTAACTCATACACTACGTGTTTTTCTTTTCACATTTGAATAAAGCACGGTTGACTTTTCCCAAAAATGAATCAGGGGAAACCAGGTACTGCTTCTTCATTCCACATACGGAAAACTGGTTGAGAGATGCATGAAACAACGAAGGACAGCACACCATTTGAAAGCAATGGATACACGTGAACCATCTTATATGTACTTGGCTGTCAAGATCAGGGAGATGTATGAACATGCATGGAGCTCCTTCAGCTCTCAAGGATTTTGGTAATTCGAAACTGCAAAACTAAAGCACTCAAACTAACAAAGCCCACAAACAGAAAACAGCAATTGAGTACCTTCGGAGGCTTGAATGGATAATCTGGAGGAAAATGTATAGTTACAAGAAAGACACCCCCTGCATAGGGGCTATCTGGGGGACCCATAATGGTTGCTTGCCAGTGAAACATGTCTTCTGCAACAGGGCCTACAAACATGACAAGTCAATATAAGACAGTGCACAGAAATGTCAAGGTCAGTGACCCAATGTTGGCAATGAACAATGGCATATGTTGCGAGATCTATCAAAGATATCCATGCCCTTTTCCAGAAAAGCTACCAACAAAACATTATAGTAACAGACTGGACATGCATGAATCAATAGATAAACTTGAGCGGTGTCATCCCTCTCACCAATTCAAATTGGTCAAGGGTGCCACAGCCGTCATAATCAGGGAAACTGAAGGTTTAGAAATACTTCTAGAAAGGCGCCACCCTAATATTAGAGTTTTAGCAAAGAGAGGATATAAAATTGATGGGTCGAATCAGCCTCTTCCCAACTTTCCCACCTCGACACCCAACCCTGATGGACAGACCATCTTCTCCATCATATGAAATTCTCACCAGGTAATCTCGAGGGTAATATGTAGCTGAACAACATGCCTATGCAGCACTAAAGGAGTAATAACTCTACGGGCAATTCCAATAAAAGGTTCGTCGCAGAATATATGTGCAACCCTCTAAAGCCAGCTCAAGGAGGACAAAACTTCCACCACGCAGAACAAACAATTCCGGAAACATCAGAAAGTTCTAACCCTTTAGGTTAAATTAAAAAGCAGAACAAGTTCTAATTATGTCCAAGGAAGTGCAGCCCTCCACAGGAAAAGATCGATCTTTACCCACAATACAATCCCTGCTCAAACACCGGCGCAAAAGGGTCTCCCCGGTCAATGATTCTAGAAGCTTCTAACATCCTAACAAGACGCGAAACCCAGACAAACACCGTCCAATCTACGCGCGGGAGCCTTCAACAAGATTCTAACCTCGATCGACACGCATGGATACGAACGAGCAAAAGAAGATACACGAACAGACAAAACGAAAGAAATGAGGGGAAAATACCGGCGCTGCAGGACGTGGGGGGATCCTTCTGCAAATCCTTGAGCTCCTTCAAGATCCTCTTGGACGCCATCGGGAATCACCTGATCTTCACCACACGCACACGCACGCACCCACAAAACGAATCCGTCAACGGCCGAAACTCACGTATGCCGAACAAATTTCCAACGAAAACAAACACAAGAAGAACGGAGAACGAAGACCACAATCGGAGCCAAGACGTACCTGGGGAATCTAGAGAGATGAACCAGCCGAACGCCCCTGGGAATCTAGAGAGAGAGGGAGGGAGGGAGAGATCGGCGGCGACGAGAAGGGAAGACGTAATGGCGATGGCGAGATTCTGCGCGAGAAAGGAAGAGAGAGGAGGAGACGACGAGGGGAGACGACTTTAATAATGACATGCCTTTGCTCTCTCTCTCTCTCTCTCTCATTTTATTTTTTTATTTTTCGTCCGAACGCGAAAATGTCATTGGAGACTCGTCATTTTTTTTTTTTTGTTTTCCCACCGTGTGGGCCCCCGGCGGTACCGTGTGAGGGCTGGTTTTGGTTGCTGTGTTTCGCCGAAAGCTGTCCCCGATTTTGCTTCCCATCTTTCCTTTTCCGTAAAAGAAAAAGACAATTACTCCAAAAATCCCCAGTTAGTGAGCAAGAGAAAATAGCCAGTACAATATCCTCGAATACTTTTTTCTTTTATTGATTAATTTAATTAATTTCCTTTTATGGGTGGACGGCGTGAGCATCTGGGGATGCACTATGCAGTGAATAATGCCCGGGTCGGTGGTGCCGCCGTCGCATTCTGTGGGCAGACCCGAGGGCCAGGTGGGGGCCCCCGGCGCCTGCGTTTTTCCTACGCAGGCTTTTGGTGGGAGGTTGAAATCGAATTGAATTTCTACGATGATGGTGATGATGGGATGGTCAAAGCTCGGAACCGGTCCTTCCAATCGGCGTTGAATTGTTCCACCATGCGGCAGCGCACCGTGTCAACATGATTTCCCGGTTTTCGAAAAATTGGCATTGATGGTTGCGCCCCGAATGTGGCTCCACCATGTCGACACGATTTCTAATTCTTCGAATTCGAGCAATTAATTGAGCCCGTGCTCGAGACAGAGAGAAAAAACAGTAGCGCTACTACACGTCTCGTCTGATTTTGCGTTCAATTCGAGGTGAATTGACCAAAACTTATAGAACGACGCTTCGTGGACGGAGTTCTAAGCCTGCCGCGCGGAGGGCGCCGGCGCCCGCGCCGTCTCGGCACCCGGGCGGGTCGGGGACGGGGTGGAAGTCGAGGCCGGGGACGGCTGCGCCGTCGCGGGGTGCGCGCGGCGGATCTCCTCCACCTTCCTTAGCACGTCCGGCATCCTGGGCCGCTGCTCCGGCATCCTCGCGACGCAGGCCATCCCGATCTGCAGCATCTCCACCATCTCCTCCTCGATGTTGGGGAACCGCAGGAGCACCATGTCGAACACCTCCGCCGTCCACTCCTCCCTCACGACGGAGCTCACCCACCGCACCAGGTGCACCATCTCGTCGCCGCTCGTGGCGTGCATCGGGGACTTCCCCGTGAGGAGCTCCAGCAGCAGGACCCCGAAGCCGTAGACGTCCGACGCCTGCGTCGGCTTCCGGCTGTCCGTTATCTCCGGGGCGCGGTAGCCGGAGATCCGCATCAGCGGCAGCGGGATTTGGTTCATCAGCGGCGCCAGCGCGACGTCCGACACGCAGCCGAATCCCTCGGAGTTCAGGAATATGTTGGAGGACTTTACGTTCCCGTGGGCGAGCTTCCCGCCGTGTTGCGCGTGGACGTGAGCGATGCCTCTCGCCGTGCCAATGGCGATCTTCAGGCGAGTATCCCAGTCCAGAGGACCCCGGCGTTCGCGTCCGGTGCCTGGGAATATGAACTTCTTTCAGGAACATTGAAGTGAAGCTAGATGCATGGTGATCGTGCACGAGCAGCTTACCGTGTAGTAGAGACGACACGCTCCCTTCGCCGAAGAAATCGTACACGAGCAGCTTCTCGTCCTTGGAGCAGAAGTAGGCCCTGAGCTGGGCGACGTTCTCGTGCCTGATGCGCCCCACCATTTCCATCTGCTGCTCGAACTCCTTCCTGCCCGCGCCCACCTCCTTCAGCCTCTTCACCACCATCGTGGTCGCGTCTTCCAGGGCCGCCTTGTAGCTCGCCCCGAACGTCCCCTTCCCCAGCACCTCGGCAGAAGCTCTCAGCAAGTCCTCGAGATCGAATGCGTAGTTACATCCCTCGAAGAACACGATCTTGTTGTCCTTCTCTTGGTTCTCGGCGACCTCTCTCTTGTTTTGAGACATTTCTTGCTTCTGCGACTTCAGCAGTACCCTCCTTTTGATTCCTCCGCTCGAACAGAACATGATCATGCACAGAGCGATTGCCATGGCCCCTAGTACACAACCACCGGTGACGATTCCTAGACGTGCCGTTTTGCTGAGTTTGCTGGCCTTTTTGGGTGGTCCGGCGCTAGGAGGTTTAGCTGGAAGTGCCGGAGGTGATGCCTCAACCTCGAAGGAAACACTGTTCCCTCCAAATGTCTGACTAGGGAACCTTTGAAGCGACCGAGGCACGCGTCCTGCAAGATCGTTGTTGGACAAATCCAGCATCTGCAGATTGGGGAGATTTAGATCAGGAATTTCGCCGGAAAGCGAGTTGTTCGCCAGATCCAAAGCAGCAAGGTAGGTCAAACTGGAAATTGAAGGGGGTATGCTCCCACTGAATTTGTTGTTGGACAAGTTAACGAAGGTGAGGTTCGGCCAAACGGACCAATCCGAAGGCAATGGACCCGAGAAGTTGTTGCTCTGCAGATGAAGGCCAGTCAGGTTCCTGAGCTTGGAGAAATCAGACGGCAATGAACCCGATATACTATTCAATCTGAGGTTCAGCATTTGAAGTGCCGATAAGCGACTCAGTGTGTTCGGCGGTATTGGACCTTTGATTCCCACTCCAGGCAACCTGAGGGCGACAACCCTCGACTGGTCGTTATTACACTTGACCCCTGTCCAGGACGGGCAAACAGAAGAATCCTTGTTCCAATTGAGAGGGCGCGAGAGGGAAACATTGCCAAGAAAATCCAGTAATGCTTGCTTATCCTCGTTGGGTATTGCCGAGACATTCGAGCAAATCGATTCCAACAAGAGAATTGTCAGAAAAACGAGGTGCTTCCCTTCCATTTTCTACAGCCAGTTCACAGCAATATACTTGGAGAATAGTTAGGCTCGAAGAAGAACGAGCAGCTCCTGCAAGTTTGTACTCGTCTTAATGAATTCCCTTGAAAAAGGTCAACTAAAAGTCTACAAGCTATAAAAATGGAGAGGTAGAATCTCAAATTTCATCTCATTAATTTGAAAAGTCTTCGTTCACCTATATTCTACTTCCATCGACTCCCCCAGCTCAAAAAGTCAGCACACTTTCGAGATCCGAATTCTTCTGATTTCCCACACAAAACCGAACATATCGCAATTTTTTTTTTTTTATCATCTGTGTTTTGAATTATATTATTTGTCTCGATTGTATACTTTTGCAGCAGCAATACTTGACCTTAGAGCTTCATCTTTCCTGCCTTGTCAAGCAAAGCAGGCTACGCATGCTGGACTTTTATTCCTGAAGCTGGATGATTACAGGTTGAGGGTGGTTCACCTAAATCGCCACTTTATACTAAGAAATCAACAATCTAGAAGCTAGAATCTAACTTTACAGCACCCGATCGTTGACCTTCCTTCATCAAACAATCCTATGATCTTTCTGGGATTTCACAGTGCTCAGTGCAAAGAAACTCACAAAATAACTTGAGCTCCTAGAGGGTAAAACTTGGAAAAAGCAGAGTCTAGTTAATGAACGAAAAAAAGAAAATAAAGGCCCAAGCTCGTGGTATCCAAGGGCACGAAAGCATCACAAAAAAGAGAGCTCATTGCTTATCAAAAAAAGAAAAGTCATTCTGCAAATTTTCCAGAACATGAAGAAATCTTTCCTGGAGCAGAGGAAAAAAGTTGTCATTTTCTTTTGCATCGTTTTTCTCGGTGACCAGAGAGAAAGTTGCTTACTTCTAGCCTCCCTGGCTTCTGGGGAAGATTGAAGCACCTTCACACTCCTTCCTCAGCAAAAAGATGTGTCTCGTCACTCCAATCTTCATCTGTAAACAGTGCCAAACAATTCAAATGGAGAAGAAGAAGAAGTTACACTCTTCCTCTCTCTCTGAGAGAGAGAGAGAGAGAGAGAGAGAGAGGGAGGAATTACCAGAAGGTCAGTGCAATAATGGCGGGCATGATGGTAAATGATGAGCTGTCCGTTGCTTGTAGAAGCAGCATCACATGCAAATTTCTTCTTTCTTTTCTTTTTTTTCCTCTCTCGAGCTAGAAAATAGCATTAAAATGGACGAGCTTCATAATGTTTTCTTTCTCGCAGCGTACGACCAGGGGGACTGCATGTGGAGACAAAAGAGAGGCAACGGAGAAGAAGGAAAGGGCCGCCATATTATAAACAGAAGAAGCTGACAACTCTCTATATACAAATTTAGCCCATCCTCTAAGAAGTCTACTGCATGTGTCAGGTTATACCTAACCCAATTTTGTCTCTGCATTCGCGCCACTTTCTGCATGAAACCCTAAAATAAAGAATGGCGTAGATCCAACCTAAGTTATCCACCAGACTGGATCGCAACACTCCAAATGCAAACAATCTCTTTTTGAGGCCGAGAGTCATCTGCGCACTTGATGGTTGTGACTTCAAGCCCGCAACAGATCGTTGAAAATGGGAACAACTAGGAATTAAAGTAATGTAGGTTGCGAGAGGAATCATTTAGGGTTCGCGTCACTCGATTCCCCCTAGAATTTATCTACGACTTTTAGTGTAATATGATATGTAATATAGTCAAAAAGGCGGTTGGGGCTTGCAATAATTTATCAAAAACTATAGAGCATGGCTGCATGAGACTAGCCCTGGATTATCAATATATGGGTGGCATGGAACTGATTTTTCCCTAATTAGGAGAAAAAAAATGAAGCAATTTCACTATACAACTCAACTATTACAATATGCATGTAATAAAAGGGTGGACACCGCCTGCTATATGCATGAAATCTTATTCGATAAAATAGGACGAATCAACTTGTGTTGAATCAACAAAAATAATTTATATGAAAGTTCCGGTATCCATATAATATCTCGAAACCTAGTATGCAGTGATTCGACCCAACAAAGCGAAAGGATAAAGTGAATTACAATTATGTTTTGGAAAGAAAATGAGATAGAAGACAAAATCAATTTGGTGGGTGACATGATTCTTCGTACTAAGAATTAGGCCTTATATTCTGAAATTGAATAGAGGGAGCTGATATGATTACTGATGTTGAATATTCCCACCAATGTAGACAGTAGTTTCTTTCCTAGTCAAGTCAAAATCCTCATGATTAGCGTTCATAATAACAAATGGAATAAAGCTAATGCGCCATTTCCCTCGGTCCTTGTCAAAACTCTCCATAATCCTTGCTTGGAAATGGAGAGTCGGACCAAGAATCAAATGGCTTCTGACAGGATGGATGAGATTATTGGTCTTAACATTATTTTAACGAGTTATTGGAGAAACTCGAACAAGGCCTGTAAGTTGACTGAAATTTTTAAGTTGGAACTATGTCGATGTCGTGTGTAATTGTCTCAGTTAGGTAGGCAAACATGTGCCTAACTCAAATTGTCTTCTTCACCCAAGGCATGGGTGTTAAGCGTTGATTACCTCTAGTTAAGTGCAGACTAATCAGAGTCCAGCTCGCGCCAAGCTCTTTGCTAATCAACTACTTTCTGTACGAGCTTGTTTTTAAGAGGAATCGATTCCAGTGGTAATAATGGAGAAAATCTAAAGAAAAAGGTCTTGAGAGTTGACCTTCAGATTTGACAGCCACCGAAAGGCGAGTTGAAATTTCTGGCTGGACCTGGGGGACATAATAATTTAAATTACCAAAAGAAATGAATTTAGAGAGATTGAAGAGACGGGAAATGTTTTCAATCCTTTTATGACTGTCAGTCCACGTCGCTCATGGGGCAACGTAGAAGGAATTTTCGTTTGGCTAAGCCTTTTTGTTTTTCTTTTTTCCAGAGAGTTAAAGGGTTTATTAAGACAATAGTACAAAACAATATATGATTTCAAGAAATCTTTGGAAAACCCATCTTGAAAAAATTATCTTATTTCAAATTGTACGTTTATACTAGCACTAATGGTTGATTGCAGCCAGATGATATTCTTATGCATTGGCGGATGTTTGTGGACACGCGGAAGGTCAAAGGAGCAGTTTGAGCTTGTCATTGCTCGACAAGCCATCACATTTTGACTTTACTGAACAATATAATTTAATCGGAACCATGTGATGCTTCATCTGCCCAATTGATGTGACATTGGGCAGTTCACTAACACTTTGATTTATTTTTTAGAAGTGTCTTGAATAAATTCATATATAAATCCGTTTGTTTCGCCAAAAATGATATCACTTGAAAAAATACCTTTCCCTAGGAGTTGGATCTTTGATTTTTTACTTTAATCAAATTTTGTGACAATTAGAACAGAAAGTATTGTGCATATCCAAGAACGAGCATGACCCATTGCCCAGATCTAATGAGGGCTACGACATCCAAACAGATCCAAGAACGACATCATCATTTTCATTAGTTCTCTCAAATAAAATGACTTGTTTATTCGGTTTGGAGGAAAGTGGTTTTTCTTATTTGTCATCGACCTAGACGCTACCAACTCCGACAGTGATCACAAAGCAGGCAAACCCTTCTTCCTTCCCCGCTAATGTGTCAAGCATTACGTGCATGAGATCAACATCAAGTCGGCCTTGCACGGTGCGCAGACTGCCTTGATCTCTTGCAAGGGTTATTTTTTCCAAAAGTATGCATAATTACAAAAATAATCTTTCCTGATCATAGTAAAAAAGTCTATCGATAACTATGTTCTCAATGATATAGATGCTTATAATCTTCCTCTAATTGTGGAGCTCTCCCCCTTTGAGGCTCTCTCTCTCTCTGGCCTCCCTCTTTTGGCCTCTACACATTAAGCAATCGGAGAGGGGATCCACCTACTTTTAGTCGGCCTAAGTCGACGGTACCTCCTAGCATTTAGTAAGCAAAGTTGGCTCCAATTTGACTTCTCTTCTTGCTTTCTCATTCGAAGACCAACCACTCAAACCTTTTTTTTTTCTTGACTAATTCCAACACCTCCAACCATCGAGGAGATATAACCGATTACGTCACAAAAGAAATTCTCATGTTCACATAAGGTGTTGACAATTCAAGAAATGCGCCATCATCACTTCTCTCCTCTTTGTCGAATGTCTCAGAGAGCTTTCTTTCTTCAAGATTTCATAGTTGTCTCTAGTTATGTTGAATTTTGGCAACCCTAAAATGGGTTCATTTTTCTCAAAAAATGGCTCAAAGTGGATCTTATATTAAAGAAAGTCTTAAAGTTGCCACCTTACTTTTAGATAAGGCCCCTAGCGAACTCATGCATCTTCATTTAATGCTTGTGCAGTGCATGTGCATCTTTCATGAAATGCACGGGCTTGTTGATTGCGATGATTTGGCTGATCGGTGGGTTTAGGGCCTTATTACAAGTATAGATGAATATTGTTGCTAGCATGATTTTGAGAATAAACTAAAGTAGCCGTAGTTGGAGTTCATGACCAACCGGACGTTGCCATAATCATAGGCCAAAGCCAAGGTCATGTTTTTGTAGCCTGAGATCGGACTAGTTAGCAGGGAAGTAGCAGCCCTTGTGAAGTTAGAAAGCAACAGAGAGATGGTCCTAAACATCTCATCAGCTCGTAGGAACTTGTTGTACATGGCGCTTTTCTAATAAGGAGATAGGTCCTGGATCACCTCGTACTCGCCTTGTGGATCCCTCTAAAACGTGAACTTCCCATGTTTCAATTCATCCTGACTTGCCCAAGAAGTCAACTTGAATTCATCAGTCATCAGCATCCCCGGAAGGAACATGTCCGTTGGATGATCGAAGCTTTGCCACAAGATGCTTTCGCTCTGGTTGTCTTTCATAAGCACTACATTCCCCGAATTTAAAAGCTTCACTATCAGGGTCAAAGAGCTTGAACCCCTGAATCTAATCATACGGATGTGTCGTTGCTCATCCCATAAATTGAGTTCGCCATCCATAAAGCCAAACGAACCTGCGGGATCAACAAGTGGGTCATCCCGGTTGGCGACTCATGCGATGATCCGAGGGTCCGACCTGTAATAACATATTCCAATATACATGCCCTTTCGTAGGGGAGAAGCCGAGCTCGAACCTCATGCCAGCGGGCACAAGAGTGGCTCTTCCCGATTACGTTATCGGGCCTCCACTTAGGGTGTCTATGCTCGTGCAAAGTGGAAGGTGCATCACAAACATGAGTAAGCAGGGAGTGGAGAGGTTGCCATTGGTGGACTAACACCTTATCTTAGAAGCCATCGCTTGCTCTTTCCCTCTCAGTGGACCGTGGCAAGTTTTTTTAGCTTGGAAACTTTCCCAAGAAAGACATCATCATTTTCATTGGTAATGTATTTGCTATGTGGAATATTTTGATATCTTATAATGGGAGAGAGTTATTAAATATTGTCAACATACTTTAGTTAACTTCAATGAAGTTTTTGTACTTGCGTCTATGGTGATCAATGGTGGAGCTGTGATTAAGAATGATATTTCGTTAGCATTTTGTTTTTACCTTGGAATTTAAGTCATAAGTATTGTGGAACAATACAAATTAAGTATATAGATAATAGATTTTGTTTTGTTCTTGTTCAAAATTCTTTTAATTCGTTCCAATAAAAATTCTGTCAATATTACAACATATTTGTTTCACACAAAACACTTAACAACTAGCATTTATTTCAGCTATGATATCAGAAAGAGTCAGCGAACAACGTAACTCATCGTGCCGCCGATCATTTCTATGGTGGCAGGCTGAGAGAATGAAAACTGTTTAATTCTTATCTTCGCCCTTGTTCTTGGGATGCTCCATAGAAGGAATCTTCCAGCTGATTGAAGCGAAAAAAGTTGTAATGTGAAATTACAAGAACATCTACAATCTATTGAAAGTAGGAAAACTACCAGAAAAGCTGTAAATCTATTGCATTTGTACCAAATCCATCATAAATATTTCATTTTAGTTAATTTAGTCTTAAATCTCTTAATAATTTTTAATTCAATCATAAATGTTTCAATTATACTAATTAAGTCTTCAATTTTTTGATGATTAGTCTTAAACCTTGTACCAATCTTGTGCTCTGAAATTGTGAATTCATTAGCCTCTATATTTATAATCTCCATTTTCTTGTATTATTCTACTTGTTTGCGTAATTAGTGGCGTTTAAAAAAAAGGAAAAAGATCTTTGTTGATTGGGTCAAAAAGAAGGAAGGGATAGGTGGCTTAAAAACAAAAAAAAAACGCAAAGTGAAAGAAGGGATAAAGGAGGACTCCGATGGAGGAAAATAAGAAAGAAGGAAAAAGAGAAAAGAAAAGAGAAGGATTGACGAGAAATACTGAATCTTGTACACGATTGGTTGGATCTTCAATGATTCACAGGCGTGAGTGAACTCAATGACTTCATTTGAAATGATCCAAATGTTGAGAAACTCTAATTCAGGTAACATTTACGAGGAATGAATATCACGCGTTAACACAATTTAGTTCTCCTAGGGTCAATTATAAAAAATGTTCTAATTTTTTTTTTCGATTAAACTGATTTAGTTCTAAATATTTCAATTATGTTAATTTAGTTATATTTCGCATTTTACCAATTAAGTACATCATATTAATTATGATCGGAAATTACGTGGATTTTAATAATATTTTAATAATTTTTTGAGTTTTTATATTTTTTGGTTTCTTTTCTTGTCTTTTCTCTTCTTTTTTTTCGGACAGTGGGGCTTGCGAGCCCTTACTGTTGCTGGTGAGGGGATGAGGACCATCTTGCAGGCTAGCGAGAGCTCTAAGCAAAAATAAATGTAGGAATGGGAAAATTAAATTGATAAATTTAAAAGATACATTGTGTTGATAATTGGAGCTTTTTCACGACGACTCAACGCGGCTTACATAGCCTATTACAAACCATAACTGCTCCTAAGAGTTAATTTCCATATAAAAAGCTACAATCACGTGCCCATGATTTCTGGCTTTATTATCACTTCCGTGACCGTATATTATCTTATTTACAATCACTTTCAACGCTTTAGTCGTCGTTAGTCTCAATTTCAGACCTCATAATTGCTCTATGTTGTTGCATGTCAATCTTCTCTACGAACTGTTAATTACTCAATCGCCACCTTTACTGCTTTCAATGTCCGGCCTTTAACTCTTACTAAATTTACTATCAATTGCTAATTAATTGTCATCATATGCCGATAACAGCACTTGGTCATCGACGTTCATGATTATCGACAGACTCCTCTGTCATCGATGTCCCGTCATTTGTGTAATCGCTCGACACCGAGCCCGTCATTCAAGCTATCTAATACCAAGCAAACGCAAAGACAGTTGTATCTTCCGTTCGGCTGAAAAATATGCGAAATGATAGGGAAATTGTCCAAAAAGTCTTAAACCTATTGCACTTTTGTCAATTTAGTTTTAAACGTTTTAATTTTACCAATTCAATCCTAAATTTTTTGACAATTTGCCAATTAAATTCATCTAACTAATTTATCCCAAAAAACACTTACGTGGATATCCAGTCAGTGCCGGTCGGCCTACGTGACCAGATCGGCACCGACGTGGACGTCGGAAATAAAAAAGATAACTTTTTTTTTTATAACGTTTTCATTACTTGCATTTCAGCAAAGAAGCTCGTGCGTCCTTGCCCCTCTCTACTCTTCATGTGTGCCTCTACCCTTCTTGCCCCATATCAAAAGGAACGAAACCCTAATTTCAAAACTTAGAAAATCGTAGCCCCAAATTGGTCAATCATGCTCAAGATTCATCAATCTTGTGAGGGAATTTGTGGGGATTCTTGTGAGCAGCTCATGAGGGACCCCCACGATGTTTGACAACGTAGATCAGGAGGAGGACGAGCCACAGTCGTGCAGTTGTCGAGACCCAATTTGACACTAAGATCTAATTCACAACCCATTTGAGACCCGATTCGGCCTCGAGATTCCGTAGTGAACACAACATTTTGTGATCCCATTCACTCGTGTTGTCAGCACTTTGGAAAAATGAAAAAAAGATACGTTTTCATGGTCCCCAACTTAGTGTTTTCGGTACTTAGCTTAATTGCCCTCAATAAATTGTGACTCTTTCCATTTACACGTTCCATTATGCCTTCGCAACTGAGGTGGACTCGACCATAGTTGACATTTCTTATTCAATTGGCGGCTCTGCTAATTGTACTCTCTTGAATATTTTGCACTACCATTTGAACTTATGTCAATAGGGAATCATATGTTTAATATTTTTCGACAAATAAGAAGTGTTGTCTACATAGATAAATAAAAATCGAAGAAAATGAGGTTCTTTCAAAGAATAATTGTCAACTAGTACCAATTTTTTTTCCTCGCATTTGAACTTGCGCTACTTTTCATAGAATTTTCCTTTTTCTTCATTGGTAGCACATTCTTATAAGCACCATAATGGAAGTAATGTTAGTCAACTTCAGGTAGTTTTTTGTTTCTTTAATATCCATGGAACCTTGAATATAGTACTATAGCCACCTCAAATCTCTTCTCAAGTTCAAAAAGCTTTTAATCATTTACACTTTGTGCTTCTTCCATCATCTGGTGTAGCTTGGTTGCATACATATCCAAAGTCTTAAATCTTAAAGCATACATCATAATCCATTTGGCTCATTGTCCCAAAGAGAAATTTTCTTTGATGCCTTTTAAAAAAAAAAAAAAAAAAACTAGAGAGAAGAGATGATAAGCGTTCAATGTTGATTGGTTGTTAGGCATTCGATGCTTTTTTTTTTTTCTCCTGTGTTATTATCTTGTCTTCCATTATGTGTTTGCGACCTTCAATTGACCATCGGGCATATTCTACCCTTATCGAATTCATTCCATTGAATGTGTAGGGTCAAGATGAGCAACAAGACAGCATTAGTTTGTCTTTTCCACGGTGGAAAATTAGTTCGTTGCCCAATGTTGGAATATGTTGGGGACAAGATGGACTTAGTACACATAGGTATTGGATCAATTACCTATGAAAGATTCATTAGAGACCTTGAGAATTGGGTAAATGGATAATTTAAAAAGCTTTATTTTAAATTTCATGGGAAATCTCTAGAAGATAGGTTGAGATAACATATAGAATGATACCACTATTATAAATCTACTTTTCCATTATTTGCATAATGGGTTGATTGAGGTATATGGAGAATATGTTGACAATGGGGAAGGAGAGGGAGCTGGTCAATGTGATGGTCAATGTTCTACTAATGATGTTAGTCAGGGTGCTATGATTGGTGAGGGCGTCAATCAAAGTGACAACATTGGTGAGGGTGCTACTAAGGGTGTCCGTCAAGGTGAAGGCATCAATCAAGGCGAGAGCATTGGTTTAAATAATGAGACAGTGATTGATGATGATGTGGAAATCGATTTAGAAGATGAGAAACAAACTTCCTTATTGATGAATGATATTTGATGATGATGATGATGATAATGATAATATGGATCTTATAGAAGGAAGGAAGAAAATTAGAAATTCAATGAGAGGATTATAAAGGCTCAAATTGTAGGGAAATCATTTGTAGGATTTGTACTATCCCAATCTATTGCTGAATCATCTAACTCCTGATAGTCTAATATAGCTATTATTGAAACTGGTTATCAAACAGAGTACAATGAATTTGATGTAGATGAGAGTTTGGGGTCTGATGTAGGTGAAGAAGAAGATGTTATTACAAGAAGGAGAAGCATATTTCAAAGATATGATCTTGATTGAGCAGTGTCTGTGTTCACCATGTGTATGAGATTTGATCATGGAAGGCAATTTAAAGACACTCTCAAAAAGTATTCTATGGCTAAGCGTAGAAAGATAAAATTCATCAAGAATGAAAAGAAATATATTAAATATATGTGTTGATGAAAATTGTCCTTGGAAGGTCTTTGCATCTTTTGATGCTAGAATTGGATCATTCCACATGAAGACATACCGCAAAGAATATACATGTTCCATTAGCTGCCAATATTAGAGGAAGACAAGTTCTTGGTTGACAAATCACTATCTTGTTACAATTAGAACAATGTCAATAATTAAAACTCTTACTTTGATGGATCTTATCAAGGAGCAACTAGGCTTGAATGTAAGTATGAATTAATGTACAAAGGCTAAGTTGCCTGCTTATAAAGTTTTGATGGGAAACTATCGAAAGGAATACGCAAAGCTATGAAATTATGCAAAGGAGATTAAGGAGACAAATCTTAGAAGTACTACTATAGCAAAAGTTGAAAAGCCTAATATGCAATCTAAGGCGTTATTTGGGAAAATGTATATCTGTTTTACTACATGTAAGAAAGACTTCCTTGATAGATGTAGGAATATTATGGGACTAGATGGTTGCTTTTCAAAGGGAATGTGTAATGGGGAGATCTTGTGCATATCAAATGTACCTAATTGCTTGGACAGTTGTTAAAGTCAAGAGTGCAGACATTTGGACTTGGTTCTTGACGAATTTGATGTGGGGCCTCAAAATTATAAACACATGTGAACTAGGTTCGGTCATTTTTAATGACAAGCAAAAGGTAAGTTCTTAATTTTTTTTTTATTGTTATTCTTCTTAGATGATTATACATATAGTGTATACTTATTATTTTTTGCAAGGCCTTATTCAAGCTATGGCTGCTTTGTTGCTTGCAACTGGGCATAGGATATGTGCTAGACATGTCTATGCCAATTGAGGGAAAAAATACAAAAGGATACAAATGCAAATGCCATTTTGGAAGTGTGCTAAGAGCAATACTATGGTGGACTATGACGAACACTCTCTAGCATTAAAGAAAATCGGTCCTCATGCATATCATTACTTAGTTCAAACAGAGGTAAAGCATTGATGTAGGACCTTCTTTACTACTAATGTTAAATGTGATATAGTTGATAACAACTTATGCGAGGCTTTTAATGGAAGAATAATAGATGCCGTGTATAAGTCTATTTATAGTATGTTGGAGGAAATGAGGATAATGATAATGACAAGAAAACATACACAAATAGATGCATGTGCTAAGTGGAGAAAGGACTGTGGTCCAAGAATTGTAAGAAATATGGAAGAAAAGAGACTCGATGTAACTTACTTCTAGATAATATGGAACAGTGATGCGGGATATGAGATGACAGATAAAGGTGAAAAGTATGTCGTGGATGTGTTTAAGAGAGATTGTACATGTAGAAGGTGGCAACTTACTGGCATCTTTTGTCCCCATGTTATTTCTGCTATAAATCATTGGCAAGAAGATGCATATGACTACTTGAATGAATGTGATAAGAAAACCAAATTCTTAGCTAGATATTAGAACATGATGCAACCAATTCGAGGAGAGAAATTTTGAAAAAAAAACTAATAAGGAGGCATCCAAACCACTTCCAGCAAGGGAGAAGCCTGGTAAACACAAGCATCAAAGAAG
This sequence comes from Eucalyptus tenuipes, assembly GCA_014182365.1. Classification (NCBI taxonomy): domain Eukaryota; kingdom Viridiplantae; phylum Streptophyta; class Magnoliopsida; order Myrtales; family Myrtaceae; genus Eucalyptus; species Eucalyptus tenuipes. The sequence continues at coordinate 2,058,059 of CM024547.1, read as the reverse complement.
AAGAGAGGAATGTGAGGTTGCAAGTGGTATTAGAATGTTGAGGATTAGAATGAAAATGACTTGTCGAAGTTGCAAAAACACTGAACACAATAGTTTGACATATCCCACCAAGAAGGTCGGGTCAACGGCCTCACAAACATTATTGTCTAGGCAAGAACTTCCGGTAAATACTTTCATTTTGTTAGATTAGATTTTTACTAGCAAAATTTATGAACTAATGAATATCAATAACATTAGGTTGAGAGTACCAATGCCAAAAAAAAAAAAAAAAAACAAGAGACAAAGAGTTGATATACATGCACAGGTTGAATCAACATCATAAGGAGCTTCAGTTAAAGTTCTAATTAAAGTAGTATGGGCATCAAGAAAGAAGAAAAATGTTAAGAGGACGAAAATCTAACCTACAAAAAGTGACATGATTAAGAATATTTTCATAACCCCAATTGGAGGGAACATTGACTTTGTGGATATAGAATTATAGCCATTTTTGGGGTTAGGTTCAAGGAAGTGATGTGGCTACTTTTTGTTCATGAAAAGATCATTGAAGGGTGTTGTTGCTTTTTTTCTTTTTTGTAGTACCGATGGGTGTAATGAAATAGTCTTGTGAATGGTTTTTTGTTTGTCTTTGATGGGGGATTAGTAAAATATTGTGCTATTAACCCTTTTTTATTGCAATGAAATGTGCTTGTTTGTTCTAATAAATTGGGGTTGATCTGTTGTTACATTACTAGTTATTGTATATTCTACAAGTAAAATAAATATTTACATTCAAGCAGGTTTTGCTGGGATAGTTGTTATTCAATTTTATATGTGCATTAATCATTATTTAACTATTGTGATATTGTCAAAGTGAACATGCAAAAAGTAATACCCATGAGACTCATAACAATTGTTCAGAGAGCAACTATTACAAACCACAAACATTATAAAGAAACTTGACCTCCACAAATATCACTGCCAAACATCATAAAGAATAATGTTTGTGCTTTTCAAACTGAAAACAACCTTCATTTCATTCATCCCACAAACAAAGTGCACATACATGTGCAAATCATATTGATAAATACAAAATATGATCCAAATAACACACTTTATGACAAACTAATGGAGTGTGTTGTTACTATAAACATCAATAACATAATCAGCATTATTTTCAATCTAAAATTTTCTTTTTTCAACTTTGTCGGATCTTGTTTCACATGCTTCAATTGTGCTTTGAGAGATTTCACTTGAGCCTCTATCAAACAACCATCATTCTCGTTATGGGTTAACATTGGTTCTTGTTCTATATTGCTCCGATGAAAACTTTTGGACACACTTTTTGCCAATTGACTGATTTCCCCATCAACCAAAATAATAATAAAAAAAAACTGCAACTTTTCTCTCTATTGTTGTGGTTGTATCTTGGGAATTATGGTATCCCTTCCCCTATTGTCCATCGTCCTTGCTATTCTTAGAGATCTAAGGCCACAAGAGAAAAATACGGATGTATCTTTGTTAGTTGGAGGGACTGATGTCATTGATTGTTCCATCTGCAAGAGAAAATGTGAGGATAGTATAAAGGACACTTTCAATAGTCAAGACAATAACCAACATGATGAATAGATAAATAGATATATGCAAATTTAGTTAATAGTATGTGAAAATCAATTCAATTTTGCAACAAACTACTCCTCTGCAAAACTTGCCACTATTGAAAGTTAAGATGAAAATGCTATCCAATAAAGGATGATTCCTCTATTCTTGCATTGGTTCTACTACTTAACGAACCAAAACGTTCTCCACACTTCTTAAGATTGTATCCCCAACAATACAAGTAAATCAAGCAATAAAGGCAGTTTAATGCTTCAGCATGTGAACAAAACTTGAACCACCAACCGCTACAAACTTAATAACCAATAGATTTGGGAAGCAGTTATAATAAAAATTTAAAGCTACGAGAAGAAAAGGTAACATAGATAAGTTTGATTAGCCTCTAATAATTTGAAACTAGGTTGACTTGAATTGCATATATCTATTTACACTCAACTTGATGGCAATACAGAAAATAGAAGCAAAAAGGCAACGACAATCTATAACAAAAACGAGTCCGTAAAAAACAACTTGATTGATCGTTTATATACTTGGTGGTCCACAAGTTATGACATAATGTTTTGATAAATTCTACTTAAATTGATGCTTCAATAGCTCTTGGATGGTTAACATTGAATGATATTACTGTAAAACTCACTCTTTCACAGACATACATTGTAACGTCACTTAGGCATATTATCGAACAAGTTGAATATTACACGGATAATGATTCTATATGAATACAAAGTATAACAATTTCAAATAACAGAAGCTCGATATATCAAAGTAGCCTCATTTATGATTGATTTTTGCATAAAGAAAACTACTAATTTCAAGCTCTACTTGAGTATACAAGAGTTGAAACAAACTACATTGCAAAGCGGCAGAGTCAAAAAAAAATCATACCTTAATGTCATGTTTGGTGCAGAATCTCAAGGCCAAATCAAGTCATAACTGGGTATGGGTGAATCGGGTCTTCGTGTTTAATTAGGTCTCGATGAACCACGTAATCATAGCTTGTCCTCCTCCTGCTATGCCAAGTCATCGTCGTCAAGCCTTTGCGAGCTACTCGCAGAAATCCCCTGGTTCCTCCTGAATGTTTTAGAGCATCGAACAGCCATTGTCAAGCGTCACACGAGATCCCTCTCCTCACAAGTGTCATTAGAGCTGGTAAAATGGGTCATAAACCCATATTATAACTCATTTTATTTAAATGGGTCATATATGAGTCAAGTGAAAGTTAAATATGGATTAAAAATGAGTCTAAGAAAATAAAACACAAAAAGAAATGAGTCTAAATGGGTTATTAGGAAATGAAAGGAAAGGAAATCCACTTTAAAGTTTAAACCCATGGCATTTTTTAACTTTATAAAAATGTTTTTTTATAAAAATCGAAATTATAATATTTTTCATATTTCAATTTTTTTTTTTTCTTTTCTTTTTTTTTTCTTTTCTTTTTTCTTTCTTTTTCTACCTTCCTTAGCTGGCGGTCGGCGGGGTGACAGTCGGCCGCCGGCTAGCAACAAGCCAGGCGAGGCTCGAGCCTTGCTTGCGACAGGTGAGCCCTCGGCCTCGCCAGATCGATGAGATCGAGCCCCGCCCGACGCCGGTGAGCTCGAGCCTTACCAGATCCGGCGAGGCCGACACCGGGTGAGCTCGATCTCACTTGTGGCCGTTCGCCGGCCGTCGTCGTGGCCGGTGGTTAGCCGAAGAAGAAGAAGAAAAGAGAAAAAGAAAATTAATTATTAAAAATTAAAAATTATATTTTAAAAAATAAAAATAATTAGAAATTATATTTAAAAAATTAAAAAATATTTTTAAAAAATATTTTAAAAAGAATTATAAAAATTTCCATTAAATTTGTATTGCATAAAAATATTTTAATGATACTTTTTTTAATAAAAAAATCATAAAAATGAGCTTTTTAGGTTTAGTTAAAAAATTTTCATGTTACGGTTTTTAGTTATTCAATGGTATGTTCACCTCAAATAATAGAAGCATGTGCATAGTCTAATTTTTTTATAAATATTTTAATTTATAGGTTTTTTTAAATTTTTTTAATTTACTAATTTAAATTTAATTTGAAGTTTTAATCCAACTAGCATATAGTAGAAGTGAGATTTCCTAGAATATTAATAATTTTTAGCAATACTGGTCGGGTCGGGTACGAGTCGGGTCGGGTATGGGTCACTAGATTTACACTACAAGAATATGGGTCAAAACAGATTAAATGGGTCAAATATGGGTCGACCCATTTTCGACTCGACCCATACCCGACTCGACCCACCCATTTGCCACGCCTAAGTGTCATGGAGGTTCCTCATGAGCTGCTCACGAGTGTCGTGGAGGACCCTCACAAGCTGCTCATGAGAATCCCAACAAATCCCCTCACAAGATTGATTAATCTTGAGCATGATCAACCGATTCGGGGCTACAATTTTCTAAGTTTTGAAATCAGAGCTTTCGTTCCTTTTGATTTGGGGCAAGAAGGGTAGAGACGCACACATGAAGAGCAAAGAGGGGTAGGGACGCACAAGGCTCTCTGCTGAAATGCAAGTAATGAAAATGTAAAAAAAAAAAAAGTTGATTTCTAACACCTATGTTAGTGCCAGTTCAGCCACGTAGGCTAGCCAGCGTTGATTGGGTATTCACGTAACTATTTTTCGAGATAAATTAGTCAAATGGACTAAATTGGCAAATTATCAAAAGATTTAGGACTCAATGGGTAAAATTAAAAGGTTTAGAATTAAATTTGCAAAAATACAATAAGTTTTGGACTTTTTGGACAATTTTCCCTGAAATGGTACTATGAAATCCCACATCTTAGATCCCATAAGCCATTTTTTTCTTCTCTTTCTTGTTTTCATTGACCATTGGCATTATGAGTTCTTTCATTTCACGACACCATCCCGTCCTCTTTTTTTTTTTTAACAATTTCATATGGTACTCGAAATAAATAGGAAGACAGATGCGTGCCCGACAATATGTCACCCTACATCTCATACTTAATTCATGACGTGATCTGAGAAATATCTTGTGTTAAACTATAGCGATCTCAATTTCAATTTCTTTGGCACGATATTCCCAAGCCAATCATATATGGATTATGTAAAATATAATGCAGAGGGAACATCAACAAATCAGAGTGGCGCAGCGGAAGCGTGGTGGGCCCATAACCCACAGGTCCCAGGATCGAAACCTGGCTCTGATATTCAGAGTAGCTTCCCTAACCATGTCGACCTTTTTCTTTTTTAATTTTGCATTCTACTGTTGCTGTCCAAAAATTTCTGTGGTATCCTTTTGCTCAGCGTTACGCGGAAGCTGTACGATAGGCTTGGTTTGGCTGTTTAATTCATTACCAATATGCGATCATCAAAACGAACCTGGAAGTTATGCTATCAATAATGTAATGCCAATAGTTTTTACTATCTGATGGTCTATACTTGCCGATGCTTGCAAATGACTGAAGAACTAAGCGATGACCGATTGTTTGATGATCTCTAGATGGGTTTATGGGATTGTTATCAAGTGAGAAGTGGATAATGTCACCATTTCTGCCTTCACTACTGTTTACTGGAGAATCTGCCAATCAATTCTGCTCCTGTATATGACAGCCCAGCATACATATGGGACCTACGAAAATAATAGTCCAGTGGAAACGAGTGAAACAAAAGCTCATCTGGAGATCAACCCAGTGTCCTACTGTGTTCTACATTTCAGACTACTTCATGGTTTTTTAGGTGCTGCGCAGAGAGGTCTCTCTATTCTGATCTTGCATTTCAGCGGAGGAAGAATATTCACCGTTGTCTCATAGAAATGAAAATAGCAAATGTTACCAACCAGAACAACACGCAACAATATTCATTCGATATCGTCCGCACACAAATTGCCGGTATGGTACGAAATGCCTCCACGGTCCAAATATGAAGAGGGGACTAGTCAGGAATGCGCAGAATAGGTTGTCGAGCAATGAACAGATCCTACAAGAAGTCTGGATGGATCAGTCAGTAACCAGCACGACAGAAGTGAGTATGCATCGGAACAGGCTGTCAACCAGACATGAGTATCACGAACTCCCTTTAATTAAAGAGAATAAGCCGCCAATCATAGTACAATCTCTCGATAGCACATCCACACCATTAAATGGGGCTGAATCTCGTCTGTCACTATAAATGAAAGAATAATGACCCATTTGCTAGACGCTTAACTCAAAGAATGTCGTTCTGCATCCAGCACGGGACCTATTTTGGCCTCCACGTATTCATCTTTTGAAGCCTTCTTCAGCAACGAGCTAATATGCCGAAGTCAAAAAGGAGGGCTGCCAAATCTCCAGTTCCACACATTACCTCCACCAGTTAACCTAAAAGAGTCGCAGATTTCTATATGCAAAGAACTCTTGAAAGAATCGATGGGCCTTGTGCGCAGTATAACCCCGGTGTCATAAGCGATGCATCAAGCACCTGCACAGATTGCTCCTGAAACAGGGAAAAAATAGTCAATTCGTGCAGTGATAAACAGCATCTCTTGTGCCCCACCCCCACAACATGAATCAGAGAGAGAGAGAGAGAGAGAGAGAGAGAGAGAGACCTGCTGACCAAGATGAGCAGCAAAACTTTGCTTCATCTATATGCATGACATCAAGCCCAATAAACCAGGACCCAACGCTCACATCATCATGTGCATATGTACGAAGAATGGATCTGCACAATAGGATTACTATGAATCCATCCACGCAATTGCATAGAGGTAATTGAGTAAAAGCAAAAGAGAAAGGTACCTACCTATTTATCGATACAAATTTTGCCAAAGCTCGTGATATGACAAACAACTCCCCTGAAGCATGGCGAAAGTATCTGCACAGACGAAACTTCTCACACACATAAGGAATATGAAATACTAAGTCTAAAATACAAAGGCAAACATGAGGGAATCCCCAAATAAGAAAACCTTTAAGTTGTAACCATTTAATGCTCAATTTTTTCTAGGGAAATCCTAATTCTAAGTCCAGGGCAGACCCTAATTATGTGTCACGTTATTTGCCGAATTCTTATTTGACGAATTTCTTAATGCTACTGCAGGCTGAGCAAAGACTTACCCCTCAAAGTCTCCACCTCCTCTGGACTTCATATTCGAAAAATTTAATATTCATATGCGTTTTTACTTATGTGCATGTACATGCAGACATGGTTCAATCAGTCATGAAGAAATGACAACTAATCAAACTAAGATGATTGCATGTTAAGGGCAGCAAGCAGACTGCAGGCAATCACCAGAATTTCCCTCACAAATTCATTGTCGGTTCAGTCATGGACATTTAAGTAATTTGCTGGACCACGATAATTGTACTAACTCCTTGGAGCAGAGGAGTGGCAAACATCTTGCAGCGAAGTCACCGTGGACTAATATGCCACCTGGACTAGTATGAGCATGACCAAGAGGGACCAGCACAATTATCAAGTTTTATGTCCGGGATGGGATGTTTATACTTTCTGATGGATCAATGACCATTGGTTTTGAATACTCCTTAGCAAATGCCAACGTCAATGAATAATCCTCTGGATCTAGAGTTGTGAGAGAAAAAGGAAATCAGCTATATAGGACTTACGATTTTTTATCACCAAATTTCCACCAGTCTGGTTCATACCATTGATGACCCCTGCAAATACTCAGCCAAAGTGAGTTGACAAATTCCAAAGGTAAGTTAACAATACATGTATTCAGGATGCGATGCTCACTGCTCAGAGAATACTTCGCCTGACTTCATGCACCCCATATAAACACGAGGCTTGTCCAAGTGAGCCGTAAGTGCAGTCAACAAGGCATCTGTTAAGAGAAGCACAATAAGCAGATATAATCCTAACATGCACTGTCGTAGCAGACAGCAAATATCTAATCATGAATTACAGTCCAATTAGAGATGACAAATCAGCAAATTTTAACATTATTTTACCAGAAACCTAGGGGATAAGGGTTGTGATCCAAGTCTATGCCATGTACTTCACAATATAAACTTTATCTACATGAAAATTGAACTGACCAATATTTACATAGACATCGTCCTTCACTTTAGCATAGAACTCAGCGTCCCATGTTTCAGCAGCATGAGCAAGGAAAAATTTTGCCTTCTTTGGAGTCTCCTCAGGTGCCTCAACATGATCATCCTGTTACACACAAAATCAACAATCTTGCATTACATCATCAAATCACAATTCATCCAAGAGGCAGACAGCAAAATCAAGGAACAGTAATTTGGAAAACTCAGAGAATGCATTCATGGCAATCATGAAACGATTGTGTCCACAACCAGTAAAAACTGACAAACCGGCGTTTGATTTGAAAACCAAAAGTGATGTAAGCCATGTAGAGGATGGCATCAAATAAGATTAGAGAAGAAAACGATTTTCTGCATAACTATGATGAAACCAACTTGCACAAAGCTATGCTCAACTTAAATGTCCTGAGTTTCATATACTGAAAACATTCTTCTAATCAGGTTTTGGTTCTTTTCTCATTGAATACTAATTTTCTCTGATTCAATAAGATGCATTTCTTCAGCTCCTATCCTACTCATAAGCACATGAGATGGCAAACACATTTTCTGCCTCACAGATTTTCTTGCAGATCTCAATAAATCGCAGAAGAATTCCTCAATCAAATCATGATAGATATGGCGATTATTTAGCTGCGTAAAAGAAAAACTAACGACAGTCATAGCTCAATTCAGCAATATCATCGATATGCAACTATAAATTATTGCCAAGGCACGAACAAGAATGATGAAGTCATTAGTCTGCCTGTTTTCACTGTCGATTGCCCCATCCAAGCTGTCTCCCTTATTTGCACTGTAAAGTAAATCATACAAAGACTTCAATCAACCATCCAAGAGGAAGAACGAAATAGGTGGTAAACATGAAAACCTCATACCTTCTTCCAATAACAAAACGAACAATGACGCCTTTCTCATCCTCCAACGTTTTTAGGGCAGTACCTGTGAAGAGAAAGTTTTCCATTTACAGTTTGAAATAGAAGGTTAAGCTTTACAAATTAAGGAACAAGAAATTAAAAGAATAGCACGCCAATGATAAATCAGATTGATCAATGCATCAATAAGCAAACTTAGGCCTTTACAGTATGTCCTTGGTACTATTAGACGCTAAGCAATAGGCCTAGAGGTTGTAAATAAGGTGGGACTTGGAGAGCAAGTTAGAAAAAACTCCTGCCAAGAGCAAAAAGGGGTCACTGGTGCTACCTTGCACACCAGCTTCCCTAGAAAATATTGTCTACATTCTGAACTCCTTTTCCACTACAGGGAATTTTCATCCAACTTTTGATTTCATTCAACCAAGTCTTCCCTAAACTATTTTAAATTGGTTGTATTATTGCTCATAGGGAATTTGACAAGTATGGCAGAAAACAATTTCTTCTCCTTAGAGCCCAGCCCCTACTTCCAATTCTCAAGACAATTCTGCACCTGATCAGCTAATCCTCTGTCTTAGAGTATGTGGCTCATGAATCCACTTTATCATAGCATAGAATACAGACATTCAATATGCCAGAAAGGGATAGGCAAGTGATGCTGTCAGTGAGATGTCACATAAATGCTGAATAAAGCATAGACAGACTAATTATCTCAAAATGGTAGGTTAACCTGTACATGAGGATTAAAAAGGAGAAACTAATTAATGCATTGGATTACTTTAGTAAGTATAAATATTAGTGATTCTGCTGACAAAAGCAGAGATTGCTACCATACCACTTCCCATCCATGCCTTCCGAATTGCATCTCTGTTGTTCTTGCGGCCAAATCTTGTAAAAATTCCTACCACAAGCAACGGTCTTTTCTTAGAATCATCCACTGAGTTCTTAGAGATGAAACCCTCTTTTTTAGCTGCAGCCAACTCCATGTCTAGGGCTGCTAGTTTCTTGTGTTGCTCCCTAGAAAGCCAAACATGTTTCACAACACTCACTGAGAAGAAATTCTCATAATATCCAAGAAACAACTAGAGGGACCACAAGACAAGCACTGAACAGAAAATTGATTAAATGATCTCGATATAAGTCAGATGCCAGTAGGCAGATACTTTACCTGCAGTTGATAATCTTCAATGTGTCATCCACTGATATAGCAGATTGCCCCTATCATCAAGAAGACACTGCTCATCTTAGTCATTTTGGTCAGCTCAGGCTCAGCATGAAATGCACAACATTTTAAAATGGAGCACACATCCATTTACAAGTCATGACAATGTCTGCTGTTTTTTACTCGAATTCAAGGATAATTCCTTTAAAAGAAACAAAAAAGGGTGAAAAGAACAAGAACTGAATCTAAGCAGCACCCAATTGTCAACAAGTATTGTAAACCAAAATGTGTGGCAGTCTAAATTGTAATCCCAAACTGTTATCCCGTATACTGGAGAAAAGTCTAAATTGGTGCCAAGAGGAACGTCTAAATCCATCTCTATCACACATTACCTGACAAAGAAGACGAGCAGAATGAATGAACAGACCTGGCTCAAAATAGAAACACTGCATAGGCTGGCAAAAAACTCACCTGACCAGTTATCCTATCAAGCTCCTTGATCAAGTCAACCCTGCTCTGCGAGTCCTGCCATAGCCTGACACCAAATACAGACGGAAGCATTTTTCAGCAGCACGCATCGGCACACATCACTTCAATTCGAAAAGAGCTGGAGAAAAAGTAAAATCAGGATGCACGTCCTGCAGGCACTCGAATTCACACGGCACATTCAAATGGAAACAATTCCAGAGCATCACGAACCGGCCGGCGACGTATAAGGAAGCGAACGTGGCGAACATCGACAGCATCAGGCCCGAAATCCGCGACCGAGACACCATCCCCGACAGCCGATGGCTCGATCCCTTGCTATGCATCATCGTCTCCTGCCTATCCCGCTATCGCAGCGCCGGCCGGTCCTCCGAATTCGACCGCAGGAGTTGAAAAGAAGGAAAAGACAATCGACGCCGGCGGAGATCTCCGGCGACGCCAAGAACCGGGGCTCGGCTCCGGTGGACGGAGATCGGGCCGACGGGATCGGGCGCGGGGTTCCGATTCGATCGAGCAGTCGGAGGTTTCGCCGGAATCGGACGGGAGGAACGGACGGAGATGGTGGAGGGCTAGGGTTTGGAAACGGCCGGAGACTGCAGCGGTAACTGCAATCTGGATCGTTAATGCGAACTCGTGAGTCGACGCGCGAGCAGAAGCGATCGGTTTCTCAGTGTCGAAGTCGAAGGACGAAGAAATGAGGGGGATTGGAAATTGGACTGCCGTTGAAGCCGTTGGCCGGTCGTCGTCGAAGGTTGGAGCCGCTAACCGGTTCTGGTTTGCTTGGATTCGGTGCGGCCCAAAATTTTTTTGTAGGCTTTCTCAGTGTGAGGCCCAAGGCGATTGGGCCAAATTTTTCTTAAGGACATGAAAGTTCTAAACTTGTAGTTACTAAAACTTTTAAACGGTATAATCAATTCATACAACTTATCAAATTTATTCAATCAAATCCTGCCATTAATTGCACTCTCTTTGAAATTTTTAAGATTCGATTATAATTTTGTAACAAATTTTAGAATTGAATTGTCTTTGCTAAAACTTTTGAGAAGTATAATCAATTCATAAAACTTGTCAAATTTATTCAATCAAATCCGCTGTTAATTGCATTCTCTTTGAAAGTTTTAAGACTTGATTGTATTTTTGTAACAAATTTTATAATTTAATTACATTTTTTACATAAATTTTAGGATTTCCAATGTATTTTTATTTTAGATTTTAACTCGAAACTTATAAAATGTTGATGGACTCTAGCCCATTTTTTATTATCAAGCTAAATTTTGTGAATGCTTGAACGTATCATGTAAGAAATAGACAACAACATAGTCTGTTAGAATTGTTTGCGTAACCATAGTTATTCGATCGTCATTTACGCTAAGCGGTTCCAACGAGGACCTCCCAATAAGGGTGTACAAAAGAGTTGGGAATTGCCCAAAACCGGATCGGATTGAACTGAAACCGACGGTTCCTAAGGGAATTAATCTGGTTCTTAGTTCCAATTTATTGGAATAGGTGATTACTAGTCTAGTTCCTGATTCTACGTGTGGAACCACCCACTTGCCCGTCTAGACCAGACCAGTAATATATAAATATATATTTAATTTTTACGAAAAATTCCCTACTAAAAAAATTTAAGAAAAACGAAAATCATAGAATCCCTAATCTAAAGCTCAACACCCATTAACTAGGTACTCATCTTGTCTCACTCTTACGTCATATAATTCGTCTCTCTATTTCTCACTCATAATCTTGACTCTCAAGCTCAATGCCCACCAACTTAGAACTTGACTCTTAACTTTTAATATGAGTTCAATCTTTCAATCTTTTACTAATCTTGCAATTAAGAATAAAGAAGTTCTTTATTTTTTTCTTTATTTTGACTTGTCAAAAAATGTTGCATTGAGTGCATGAAGCTTGATGGGACCGATTCCATTGACACTCAGGAACAAGACCAGACCAGCAATCCGGTTCAACCAATAGGTATTTCCCGGTTCCAACTTTTGGAACCAATCATTTGTGGGCAATTCCCAATTTTTGGGAGGGAGCTGTCCACCCAGACCATGCTCACTCCTATCTCCCAATGTAATCTATAGTCGCATGCCCGACAAAGATTGTCTTCCTTTTGATTGGCATACAACCATCTTCTCACTATCCAAATTGATATGTTGGCTTCATTTGTTTGACAAAATAATATTTTTCAGAAAGTCATTTTTTAAGGAAAATGATAATATTTTTGGGTATTTGGCCGGAACCTATAAATGACTTGAAAAATATTTCTATCACTTGGTGTAAAAAGTATGATTTGATTTTCTTAAATAGACAAACTATTTGAGCGCTAATAAATTGTGCATGATTAATTGGGAAACCGGGTACGAGCAATAGAGTAATGACTACCTCGATAAAGCCTAACTCAAGCATTTGATAACAGGGAACAATACCATGGTCTAAGGCCTAGCCTCGATGGACCCAAATGTGGGCATCGGAGTTTTGAGCCCTACCTCTATGGATCTAGGCACAACCTTCATGGACCTAAGCATAACATTTATAGACCGAGGCTTGAGAGTTAGGGATCCACACTTGGGTGCTAGGATCCCGTGCTCAACCTTTGTGGACCTAGGCCAAGGTGCTGAGGCATCGGGTGTAAGCATCGGAATTTTAGGGTCGACCTTGATAGACTCGAGTGTAGGTGCAAGTATTAAGGTCTCGAGCTCCACCTCGATGGACTCAAGCATAGGCACTAGGATCCTAGCCCAGCCTCAATGGACTTGAGAACCGGCATTTAAATGTCCGTACCCAAATATAGAATTTTGAGTCTAAACATCGATCATGTTTTTTAAAATGATTCTCAATTTTTTAAACAAGAAATCATTTTCCTTAATTTAAGGAAAGATTTTCCGTTGATTTATTTTCCTAGACGAATCAAACGCTAAAAAATAAGGTAAACATTTTCCGCGAAACAAACCGAGTGAATTAAGTGATTTTCATCATATGATTGTAAGGACAAGTTCATAAATGATGCAACCGCATTATGTTGGTTCATATTGCAACTTCATCTCACAAAAGAACCAAAATTCAACAATTGAAAGTGAGAAGGGCATTTGAAAAAAACATGGACCGCCAATACAAGGTGCATGAACAATCTCCATGCAAAAGCCGGAAGATGCTGAGGTTTCAATACTTCAAGGTCATTGTGCTCCTTCTCCTCCTCAGGACACTCTGTCCAAACCAACGGGACCGCGACAAAGTACGGCACTTGTTTTAAGGTCCACCAAGAATAGCATTCTCAATATCTTCTCTACTCAATGCATAGCTGAATCTTCTCTCCACATCTTTCTCGAGGTTTCCAGGTCCACTTTTCAGGTATCTGCACAAAGAATTTGGAATTCTAACTATAAAGAGTGTAGGTTTCAGTGATGCACGAGGCTTTCGATCTAGTTCATTTCAATAAAACCAAAAGAAGGGAACTGTATTCCAAGCAAAATGCGTCACCAAAATATATCATGCAACACTTATACACAAGCCATGCTGTCGTGGTATATACTACATCTGCAACACCACATGATCTATTGAATTATTCACCATCAGCATACCACATGATACGCTTGTTACACAGCACAACTTTTCCCAAAATGCATTTCCCAGAGCAAAGAACGGCTCTTTTCCTCTCTAGTCTAGATAAAGAAGGGAAAGGATAGTTTAGGAGTGACTGAAAGTTAAGGTTCGTTTTTCATGTAAAAAAAAACCCTCCCTTTCTTTGTGTAACTAATATCACTCTCTCTAGAGCATGACCAGAAACACCCAAGAGGGGGAGTATTCAGTAGCCATGTTTGTTGGATGCAGATGCATATGTGTAACACAGACATATTTTATTAGCTGAGGACACAGGAAAAATCACTGAGGAACTAGATTCAATTAGCTCATGCAAACTCATCGAGAATTATGAATAAGAAAAGCAAGCTAAGGAAGAATCTGATTAGAGAAGAAATGATCAACCAATTTACAAACTCTAAATATTTTTCCACAGAAATTATATCAAGCAATCATGTTAAAGTTATAGAGAGCCAAACACCATTTCAGTTTCGGTTCTTACTGATCTACTGCTATAGCTCTTGACAAATTGTCCAGAAAGAAAAGAGAGAACTGCCTGCTGAGCAAAACAATGCCAGTTCAAACAAGCAAACGCCTCGAGCAAAGAAAGATTTTCCTAGTGTCAAGCCACATATTAGAATGCCAGTCTCGTGATGCCAGTTTAAGAAATAGAGAGCAACTAGCAATTTCCAAGGGTACTCAGTTTGTAAAGTGGCTAATGAGATATGACAACATCTTTTGCAGTTCTCTTGTTTACTTTCTGTTTGTTTCTTGGGAGCCAATCCTTCTTGTTCTCTGTTCAGGATCCATCTTCTTACCGATTGGGCAGCTGGGGATGCACAAACTTTCTTGAGAACTCTAGGTCGAAGGCAGTCTCTCATCCAAGTAATTAATTTCTCTATGACCTGAATTGAATGACAATGGGCTGTTCAAGTATTCTTCTAGGAACTTGAAACGGATAAGAGCTAAGTTTGACGAATTAACTCGAAACTTTGGGCTGTTCAATCGTCTTTGTATCCCCCATTCGATGAACATTATATAACTAAGTGACCTCAAGATTAAAGAAAAATGGACAATCTCTGTTGCGTAGAAACCTGCCCATAAGGCAGCACTCAGCAATCATATGCACTAGTATCTTCGGAAATGGATAAGACGTTTCGCAATGCCAAAACCTTATCGGCGGATATGTTTTTGGAACTCTTCAGCCAATCTCAATCGTTAGTCCGAGAACTAGTATTTACATGGCTACTACGTACACAAGACATAACAACAAGCACGTGGCTCGCATAAACTGCACCGAAAGAAATCTCAATCCTGTTAACTCGGAAAAAGCACGAGAACTCCTTCGAGCAAAGAGGACAGAGGAATCGAAGCTCCGATGTTACCTTATATAAAGATCGGTGACATCGAGAGTGAGCTGCGCGTGCCACTCGGGGAGCTCAATCAACCAGACGGCGCGGTCCTCTCTGCTCTGGAAGAACCCCAGGTTCCTCAGCCAGGCCTCGATGCAGGGCAAGCTGTGGGAGTAGAGCGGCTTGGTCTTCTCCGGGAGCCGCTTCAGCCACTCGTCCTCCTCCGGGGCGGAGGAGAGCTCCGCCTCCTCCGGCGACGACTTCGAGAAGGTCCCCATCAGGGCCCGGGGCCTCCTGGAGCGGACATGCAGGCACGGCGGCGGGGCGGGTTTGGGCGAATTGGGGAAGAAGGAAGCCGACGGAGGTTTCGGGGACGACGGAGGAGGGGAGGAGGAGCTCGTGGAGGGATTGGCGGGAGCCGGAGCGAGCTTCGAAGGCGAGAGCGCGATCATCGTCTTTGGAGGTTCGGGGCTGGGCTTGTGCGGGATTCGCGTGAGCTCGGCCGTGGAGCTGCGGAGGTTGGGGGTGGCGGGACGATCGCGAGTGAGGGTGAGTCGGGTTGGGAACTGAGTCGAGAGAAGCAGCAACTCGTTATCTTCTTCGTCTATGCTTCGAGGAGTGTTCTCGCTTCTGTTGCGGTTTGGGCTCACGTGCGCTGAGAGTGGGGAGCGAGAACTTTTCGAAATGAAATGGGTGGGCTCGGGCCGGGAAAACTGGGCCCGGGCCCAACTTGATCCGCGACCTCTTTCTCCTCTTTGACAAAGCCCCAATCGCTGAGAACTGAGAAGGAAGGACTGGCACGTGCGCACGTGACTTTCGTGGGGTGCAGAGTGCAACTTTTTCTTCAATTTAGTACATAATGTCCGTTAAAGGAAAAAAAAAATGACATGTTACACATAAATTTTCTGAGATTTTTTTTTTAATATCTTTTCCTTAGGTAGCACATTATATTGAAATGGACTAGAGATTTGCATCGGTCCCACTCCAAGTTAAGAATTGGATCGGACTGCCAGTTACAGGTGTTTTTTTAAGGGAATCTCGGTCCGGTTCGAGGTTTCAAAATTTTGAAACCAGGAAACTAGACCGAGCTAGCTCGAGGTATATTATTTTTCTTTATTTTTTATTAAGGGCAAAAGGTGCATATCATTTGCGAGAGTAGCTCTTCTTTTATTAGTGACTTTCCTATGATTAATAATTTCATCCCATGCTTAAATAACTTTTGACATTTTTAAAAACATTAGGGAAAGAAAATAAACATTTAATAAAAAAACAAACCTAACAAACCTATCCAATCCCAAAGTGGATGAGTTTGTTTCCCAATCTCGCAGATGAGGAATTGACCATAGGATCCAATTTCGGCTCCAATGAGAGACGCAATTTGCCTACAACAAATCACTCCTAGTATAAAGAGCTTGATTTTTTAAAAACCCACAAGGACATCTCATTTTGAACTTTATAACCATTTGCATTTTTTTTCTTTTGCATATATCATTCACATGCCTCTAAGAAAATATCCGTAAATAAAAGATCTAATTACCTATCATTATAAACTCATATTAGCATCTTGCATAGAGTTTTGGTGATTTGATTATTAGTTGGTTTTGATTATATTTGCATAGAGCTTTAAGTTCATGGATCATATTTTATATTAAGATAAAGTTTATGAATTATACTGAACAAATAAAAACTTTAAAAATTATTTTATATATTTGATCAAAGTTCAGATATTATTTTGTCATTTTCATCAATTTTTATATATTTTCTATCCGTTCGTATTTTCTGGACCAACTTTGACTTTTTAGTGGGACCGAGCTCCAGACACAAAAAATAATTGCCTGCTGTTTCTTTTGCATATATCATTCACATACCTCTAAGCAAATCTCTGTAACTAAAAGATCTAATTACTTGTCATTATAAACTCATTTTAGCATCTTGCATAGAGTTTTGGTGATTTGATTATCAGTTGGTTTTAATTATATTTGCATAGAGCTTTAAGTTCATGGATTACATTTCGTATTGGGATAAAATTTATGAATTATATTGAATAAATAAAAAGTTTATGGATCATATTATATATTTAGTGAAAGTCGAGATATTATTTTGTCATTTTCATCAAAAAATTTTTTTATATTTTCTTTCCGTTTGTATTTTCTAGACCAACTTTGACTTTTTAGTGGGACCGAGCTCCGCACACAAAAAATAATTGCCAGCCGTTCCTCTGATTTCCCGCCGCTCCACACCACCTTCAAATAAAGAAAAAAAAAAAAAAGAAAAACCCCCCTCTCCCTCCCTCGCACTTTACTTCAGTCCACAAACACACACGCCCTTCGACGACTAGATGAGAGGGGCTAAATACGTGTAGAGCATGATGTAGTCCTCCGAGCTGAATTGGGTCTCCTCGAGCCCCTCGTGGAGGTTCTTAAAAAAAAAAGCTTCATGATGCCCTTCTGCATGAAATCCCATCCTAGCTCTTCGTCGATGGTCTTCCTGTCATTCATCCTTATAGAGCCACAACTCAACTCTCAAATTCCTCTGCAGGAAGAAGAACAAATTATACTATAAATCAAGCAATACAACGTAAATTACAATTACTCCGAGCTGAATTGGGTCTCCTCGAGCCCTCGTGGAGGTTCTTCACTTCATGATGTCACCTAAACATTCTTAGTCAATGTCTTCCCTGTCGTTCATCCTTTCTGCAGGAAGAAGAACAAATTAACTATAAATCTCAATTACACTCAATGACTCATGCTGTATTTAACCCTACAATTTTTTGCGAAATAATCTCTCAATCACAAAAGAATAATAAATCTTACCATAAGATTTAATCGGTTTCAACATTTGAATTTTTGGTATAATTTTCCGAACAAAACCAACGGAGAAAACCCATCGAAGCACTCGACGAAACCGCACTACCACGATACGTACATTGCATGTTTTCAATAACAACCAGTCAAAGAGCATGAGTCAAGGAAATCTAACAATCCTCTGACACCAGGCCGACTCAAACAAGGAAAGATTTCCATGAGAATATATTCCCACCGTTCCAGGAGTCCAAATTGAAGTTGGCTTCTGCAATCAGGACTCTAAATACCGGATTTTTAGGGTCCATTCACATCCACTCAAATTTTTGTTTTTCCATATTGTGCACAATTATGAAACTTTACTTGCAATGCATATTTGCTCTGTCCTGTAGTCTTCGACCCCACTAAAATTTCAAAAGTAGAAACTCTGACTCCGTAGAACATGAAAAGACCAACCAGTGACATTGAATAAAGCCCAAAATTATGAAATTCATTTCAAGTGTTTTTAAGGAAAGATAAAAGATAAAAAAGTATACTATAAGTCCCAGAGTTTATGCGCGGAATGCACTCTTACAATTTTTCCCTTCTATTGTTCCCAGACAAGTCACAAATTCTTCAAATGATATGATGAGATTTTTCTAGGAAGTGCACTAAAGTACATTAGGTAGATTCCCCTTGATTTTATATGATACGGTAGATTAAACTCAAGCACCCAATTAGTATCGTCACGTGGTCATGTAGAAACTATTATTGTTGGTTGATAAATTGACTTTTGGCCCCTCCAATTGCCTCGCGCGCTGTAACTGCGCAGGGGAATCATATCGGCGCTCCATTGAATTTAGCAATCTTATATGGATTCCAAACACATCGTTTTGAAATTTAAATTATCGCCGGTTACCACCATCGGAAAGTGTCATGTCAGCACATAGGACCGGGGGAATCGGTGTCGAGCTTGGGGGACCGGAGAATCAAAGGAACCATGTAGGCCTTGCTGTTCTTGCTGCAGAACCGGCGAGTCGATATTGGTCGTGTTGCGCATCTTGAGATTTGGAAAATCGAAACGGTCGGAATCAAGAGGCCGCATACTACATAAATTCCCCATGGACAAACCCAAAACCAGGCAATTTAATCTCGAGACGGAGTGAAGTCAATTGCCTGTTCTTCGATGAGTCTATTTCTTTTTTAAATTTATTGTATTCTGATGTGAATTTATCGAAGCATACGTCGACCTCCGAGAACAAATTCCTTCTTAAATGCCGAATGTGAACGACCGGTACAAACTGCCAAATAGGTTTCATTTCAATCGAGTGGCCCAGAAAAAAAAGATCTATGCTTTGCGCACCTTGAACTTTTCAGCTTGTGGTCTGACTTCCACAAAAGGCTGGTTTGCTTTTGAAAGAGTTTGCTTTCTTCTTCTTCTTTTTTTTTTTTTTTTTTTTTTTTTTCAGTTTTTTCTTATTAAGGACAAAAGGTGCATATCATTTGTGCGAGTAGCTCTTCTTTTATTAGTGACTTTCCTATGATTAATAATTTCATCCTACGCTTAAATAACTTTCGACATATTTAAAAACATTCGGGAAAGAAAATAAACATTCAATGAAAAAACAAACCTATCCAATCCCAAAGACTACGTTTGGTCATCCAAATTTCTCATCAAGATACGATTTGGATATGATAGAATATGAAATCCCGAGATTTTTTTTATATTTTATCAACTGTTAGGTGAATCGCAATATTAAAGTTGGATATATTCACATCATATCATATTTTATATAATTGATGATTTGAAAAATATTTTATAAAAAATATTTGTTCACATCGATTATAAAAATTAATGAATGAAAACTAGTTAAATTTACTGATAATGATGACATTTTTTTATTAATAACGACTTCAAAAGAAATAAGTGATTATTTTAAAAGGAAATTTTATCTATATGCTTGTTGGGAAAGGAATCCAGCCCTTATCTTTTTTTTTTTTTTTTAAGGAAATGATGTCATTCTTTTTTTAACTTTACAACTGATTATCGGATCAATTTTAACTCCATGAGACAAATGATATACAATAGGTATTCTAACAAAATAGTTAACTCTCAGCATGGAAGTCTTCAATAGAGTCGAAATTGAAGAATGCCAGATCACAAAACATCTCTAGTTGCTTTTCATCCTCTTGGACTTTGGAACACCAAGCAAATTGCCACAATCCGGTGGAATGACCTCGACCCGAGCACTACAGGCTTTGAACTCAAAGGTCGAGGTTTGGCAGGTGAGGGTAGAGGTGAACACGAGCAGCAAGAAGCTGATGACTTATAGAGAAGGACTCATGATTCAGCGTCCGTTTTCGATACACAGGAGAAACAAGAGGAAATTCGCGGGTGGAGAGAGAGAGCGAGAAAACTATATAAACCCCTCCCCGCTATTTCAGCACTCTCTTCCTCCAACACAATCCATCTCCCCCAAACGCCACAACCCCTCTCTCTCTCTCTCTCTCTCTCTCTCTAGCTCTCATGGATCCCGCGTCTCGCTCCTCCGTGATCATCGTCGGCGCCGGCATCTCCGGTACGTACGAGAACACGCGTACCCCGCCCCTCCCGCGGCGTCGGCGGTGGCGTGCCTTCGCCTCGGTCCTTTGTTTTGCGTGGGAAAGGAGCAGATGAGAGGGACTAAATAGGTGTAGAGCATCATGTAGTCCTCCGAGCTGAATTGGGCCTGCTCGAGAGGAGGTTCTTCCGCTTCGCGATGCCCTTCTGCATGAAATCCCATCCTTGCTCTAGGTCGATGGTCTTCCTGTCGTTCATCCTTGTAGAGCCACAACTCAACTCTCAAATTCCTCTGCAGGAAGAAGAACAAATCCACAGGCCCGTTCCAAGCCCCGCCCCTCCTCTCTAGACTGATTTCGCCGCGATTGCGAGCGAGCTCCGCCCGTTCCGTCGCTTTCGCCGTCGCGCCGGCGGGATCCTGCAGCGCCGATCGCCGCCTCCTCCTGCTCTCGCCGCTCCAATGAATCAGGTCGGGCTCTTCTCCTCCTCCGTCCGCGCGGCGCGGCGTCGTCGTCCGTCTGTAGTTGCATCTTCTTCCGCGCTTCTTTTGCCTCCTTTTGGATTCGGCCGCGCCAGCGGAGCCCCAGCCGCCGCTTCTTAGGGTTGCCGCCGTTCTCGCTGCTGCGCGAGTTCTGTTTCGGTCGCGGCCGGTGATCTGTCTGCGTCTGGGAGTCGTTTGGTTGGTTTGGTGCAGTGGTGGCGGTGGGCCGGCGGGGGAGGCTTCCCGCTTCGTGTCTCTTGTGCTGGCGTTGGGATGGAAGCGCTTGGGGGATGTGGTGGGACGAGGTGGCTTCTCCTTGGGATTTGTTCTTCTTCCTGCAGAGGAATCTGAGAGTTGAGTTGTGGCTCTACGAGGATGAACGAGAGGAAGACCATCGACCTAGAGCAAGGATGGGATTTCATGCAGAAGGGCATCGCGAAGCGGAAGAACCTCCTCTCGAGGAGGCCCAATTCAGCTCGGAGGACTGCATGATGCTCTACACCTATTTAGCCCCTCTCATCCGCTCCTTTTCCACGCATGCCTGCTCGTCGAGCTGCATGATCGTATCTTTTGTCGACAGTTGTATCAATTATCTGCAGAACGATTTACAATATGCGTACTCAATAGCCTCCTCATGACTACTCCCAGCAACTGTACGACAAATACGGAGCTCGGTCCTCCGCCCGTAATTTTTTAATTTATTTCAATATATAATGTAGTCCCATAATTTTTCAATTTGTTCATCTCTAAACTTTTTGGTACATATTCAATTTAATATTTAAGTTATATGAAAAAGTTCAATATTATTATTCTATTAATTTTAATTTATGGAAAATATTGAAATTTTATATAGTTTAGGGACTAAATTGAACATGTGAGAAATGTCTGGATATCATATTGAAAAATTGAAATATTAATGGACAATATCATTGGGATAAAATTTAGAAATTACGCTAAACAAATTCAGAGTATAAAAACCATATGTCATTTCCTTAAAATCACCAACTCTGACTTTTTAGTGGGACCGAGCTCCGCAGACAAAAAAATTGCCCGCCGCTCCTCTCATTTCCCGCCACTCCACTCCACACCGCCTTCAAGTAAAAAATAAAAAAAATAAAAACCTCTCCCTCCCTCCCTCCCTCGCGCTCTGCTTCAATCCACAGAAAAACACCCCCACACTCACTCCATTCTATGGCGACCCATCCGATCACGGACTTCGCCCGTACCCGGCGCATCGTCCTCCTCGTCGACCTCGACCCCCTCCTCCGCCGCCGTGCCCCGCCGCCGCCTCCCTACCTCTCCTCCGTCCTCTCCTCCGCCCGGGCCCTCCTCTCCCTCCCCGCCCTCTCCTCCACCCTCTCCTCCTTCAAGTTCTTCTTCTCCTCCCTCTCCCCGATCCTGTCCTCCTCCAGGATCCCCAATTCCCCTCTCCACCTCTCCTTCGACGGCCCCGCCGCCACCCTCCGGTCTCTCGCCGACTCCCTCGCCTCCCTCTCCAGCGGCCTCGCGGGTCCGGCGCCGACCTCCGATGCGCCTCCGCCGCCGCGAAGGGCGGCGAATGTCGCGGCCTCGATGCGCCAGCTCCTGCACGACTACGCCTGGGATCTCGTGGCCGACGAGGAAGGTTCGGGTACGGCTTCGTGCGGTGATTTCGGTGTTAGGTCTAATTTGGTGGTTATGTTGTCGCCCGGGTGTAGAGATAGGAAATCGGGTTGTGAATTCTTGGGAGTGGAGGTGGGAGGAGAGGGGATGAGCAGTGCGGATTGGTTGTGCGATAAATTTCACAGGTTTTTTAAGAACGTGAACGATGCATTCGTTAGTAAAGATATTCATTTCAGCTGGGTTGATGTGAACTGCGAATCGGAATGTGAAGTGGAAGAGGCTGGGGACGAAGATTTGGAATGGTTTGCGGCTTTCAAGGATGCAATTAGGAGAATAGGATGGGGGTTTTGCTCGACTAAATCGATTGTGTTGGGTTCTGCTCTTGTGCCCTTTGAATTGATTTATCCTAGAATTGCCGTCTTGTCGAGATACGTTGACATTCAGAATCGTGTTAATGGGAATCGTGCCACTCTGGGCCTTGAGATTTTAGATGTGAATGGAAAGCCACTGGAATGCAAATGCTGTGAGCTAGAATTGGTTAAGTTGAAAACGGTGCATAGATACGAAGGTAAAGAAGTATTGTTGAGTCCAGCATCTAAAAGTTTGCGACCTGGGCTTCATGAAGGAAAGAGCACATACATGGAACGGTTCATTGATGGCGTCATGATGATAAATGTCAAGACAGTACTAAAGCAGGATAAGTTTGCTAAGCTCGACAGGCAATTTTCTGAACCGATTCTTGTTTGTGAGCACTCGAGGAAACATAGGATGGCTCAGACTTCTGGTAGCAGCAGTGACTTTTTGGGAGATAAGGTGCTTAAAATACTAGCGAAAGAGTCGGGCGAGCAAGTGAGTAGAACCCCTCCTACATGGGAAATTTTCTTGAGTTTTATGTGCAGGGAGGGTTTTTGGGCTTCGGTGTCACTTAAAAATGGGAGAGGAGATTCGCGCATTGGGATTCTTAAACCATTCACCGTATCTTCTGCTCTGTTGTTCCTTCCAAAGATTGCTTCTTCTTCGAACATGGAAGCAGTGAATCCATTGCCGTTTGCTGGGAAGCATGATAGCAACGTGCTTAGGTCCAGTCCAGATATGCTAGACACAATTGGGTCTAATGACTTTCAGTGCGAATCTTTGTCCACAAAGAAGCCCATTGAAATTGGTGATAGTAAAAGGAAAAAGAACAGAGAGAACTTGCATTCACTTCAGAACCTTACTTGGCCTGCCTTCTGTAAAAGTGCTTTTGAAGGTTTAGAAATGAAATTGGAGGACTTATATTTTTCCAGGGAAATTGGTAAGTCCAAGAAGTTAAAGTTTTTGAAATGCTGGATGAAACAGGCTCAAAGAGCTATCCAGCCTGGCCTTAACTCAGATGGATCTGAGCCCCAAGTTCACATGCCAATAGAAATGGAGAACAGACAAGCAGACACGCCAGAAGTGAATGAACAGCCAATCTCTGCATGTGCCTCCTGCGGAGAGGATTCTTTGACTGCAGTTTCTAGAGTACAAGATGAAGTTGCATGTGGAAATGATATGGTAAGTCCAGAAGATTTCCTCAGCAGCATACCCAGTAAGATCCGTCAAGGAATTGAATCTGAAGGGGTAGACTTGGGGGCTTTGGCAGAACGGCTTGTGAAATCCTGCACGTTATATATATACCAGAAGGTTGAATCTGAAATGGCTGCAGTAAATCAGTCCCCTTCAGCAAATCCAGATGACGCTAGTTGCAGCAGGGTTGCTGCTGAGTTGATGAAACTTGTGCTTTTGGATCCGAAGGACTTCAGTGAAAGGAACAAAACCAGGGATCAATCCTGTCCAAAGTCGGACTCAACTGCTTCAGCGTGTGTCATTAGAGAGTATCCTTTACTAATATACTTCTTTTTTGTCTGGGTTCATCATATTGCAGCTTTACATCAGCCCTAGCTGGTTTTTGTCGATGTCTTTTATTTTCCTTTTCCTTAATAAGCAACAGATACGAATTGCAGATATTTTTCCGAATGGAAATATTGCGCTTGCAAATAGCAACTACATTTAAGGAGTCGGTGAAGCTAAAGTTTGTGAAGCAAATATGCCTGTTTTTGGAGTGCATCCAATGCCAAATGGAGGGTGGCTTTTTTGGTGATTGGAGCCTTCATAATTATGTGGGAAAGATCATCAAGAGCAGGTATATCATATTGGTAACACTTAATGTTAGGAAATTTCTGCTCTTGATAAGCAGTATCATGGCATGGCAACATGTTTGTGACTTGCAACCCGTTTCTTTTTTCCCCAAAACTGCATGGACATTGGCATAATGTCTTTCTATCCACACGCCAAGAAACGATTTGTGTAGTGTGAAATATAAATTGTGTGCGACCAATAAAAAGAAAATATAAACTGTGTCCACATTCTTCTGCAGTACTTCTGAAGGGGTGCTTGTGCAGCCAGGTCTATTTCTGAGGCAGTTAACTCTGTTTAATAGAAGTATTGGATAATCATAAGTCAGGTTCAAGCCAAACTATACATGTAGTTTTTCCCTTATATTCATAAGCAAAATTGTACCAGCTTAACCATGAACAGCTTCTACTTCACATATTACTAAGGAAATATCCAGCACTCTTACTTGTTTCTTCTTCTGTGAGTTTCAGATATTTTACTGATCTAGAGGAGGTGGTCCAGCGCATCTATTCGAAAATGGATTTGCTGTTATTCCATGATGAGGAAGATGAGTTGCCCAATTTGCAACTCAATAGTCAAGACAGCAGTAAATGCACAGATGAAGATAAAATGGACAAAAACATCCAGTCTGATAGATCGGTTTCAGCAGAAAATGAATTAGATGAACAACGGCAAGGCGACAATGCCAGAGCAAATCACGAGGAGCATCTTCGCAGATTAAATGAAGCTCAGGAAAGAAGAGAGAGGGCTCGGAGATTCGCATCATTCACAAGTTGGGTACCCGATCTGCAAAGAGTCTGGGCTCCAAAGCAGCCTGTGGGAACGAAGAACCAGTCCAATCCTAGGAGAAAGCTACTGAAGAAGAAAGATCGAACCAGGACGACCTGTGACATGGTTTTCGAGACTCCGATGACTGATAACAAACGCTCCTGCCTGCGAGCCAACAGTGGCAAGAATAAGCAGGATCCTTCATCAAAGCATGGTTCTGTTTCAAAGGCTCTATTTTCTGACTGACAACTAACACAAGCCATTGCAAAATCTCCTTGCCTGGCCTAACTAGTAACAGCTTCCTTATCCTTCATTCACATCACAGTCAACATAGAGCACACTGCAGCTGTGACCCTGAAAAACTTGTACATCACGACCGATCTTCTTAGCTTCTGTACAATGACTTGTTTCAAAAGCTGATTCAACTAATCATATTGCTGAGCTTTGATACAAACGATCTTGTAGTTCTACTGGAATATGACTGCTGAACTTGTACATTGTGATTGATTTTCTTTGTTTATGGAACATTAACTGCTCGCAGAAGATATATTCGTTGATTCTATACTTTGCATTGCCGGACCCTTCTAAAAATTCGGATCACAGATTTGATATATACTCCAAGAGCGTGAGTTGGAGCTGTTTTTGCATGTTCTGAATGTATGTTAACTACCAATAGAGTCGCGGTTAGAATGAATCGGTGGGGGAAAAAGTCTGGTGTAATTAGAGGAAATACTAAAAATTTGCATCTTAGAATGGAGTTAATATGTTTATTTACATCATTTTCATTCCACCGCTCCCCCCCCCAACCCTGCATGGGTTTACCGATTCTTTTCTCTCTTATTTTCTTCAATTTATAGTTTAAAAATTCGGCCGAGTCTTGAAAAAAAAAAAAAAAACAGCATGAATTTACGGAGGACATAGATATTCCCACTTATTAAATCCCAAGAAGAATGCAGGAACTTTAATTTGAGCAAATAAAACCAGTTTTCCCCTCCATGCAAACTGACGAATTCGCTCGACACCGCTAATTTGGAGCACTGATTTTCACATTGGGATAGAAAACAACTTAAGTTTTAAGAATCTTGACTAATTTGAATTTAGTGCCGCTTTTTTTTCCCTCTTTTTTTATTTTTTGTAAAAAGATGAATTCTTGATTTTGAAAAACCATGTTCTGCTCCTGGATCACGTGGGTTTGTATCAAGGGAAAAATTAATTAGGGACATTTTTTATCTCTCAATTGAAAGAGTCGTACATTTTTGTGGATCGTTTAGAAAAAGGAAAATGGTTTGAATAATTCATAAACTTTCATTAGATCTATAATATAATTTCTAAATTTTTAATTTATTTAATATAATTTTTAAAATTTTGATAAATACTTAATATAATAAATATTTAATATTATCTCCGAACTTAAATTAATAACCTGAGCATGCCTTAAAAATTTAAGGGTTAGACAAAATAACACATGAATTATATTAAATAAATTAAAAAATTCAGGGAGTTGGTCGTACGTCAAGCCTGTATCTTATCAGTTCAGTGCGGAGATTCAATGCTCGGGTTGACTTCTGAGTCACCAAATTTTCTGGAGGGAGAGGGTGGTGTTGCAATGGAAGCAGCTTATGTAGCTGCGGGAGGTTCGGGTTCGCCGTTGCCGACCGCGTCAACGCGACGCTTCTCCTCGACGTCGCCTTCGCGCCGCCGCTGCGTCTTGCCTCGCCCGTCACCCCGTCGGTCATGCTCGTCGCATAGACTGGTCTCAGGTGGTTCTCTCTCTCTCTCTCTCTGGGCACGCTGAAACCCACCAGATTCTGTTAAGATTCCTGTAATGATCTCTGTGGTTGCCGAGAAAGTGTGGAATCTTGAAGATTCCATTTGTCTCCATCGGAGTTCCTCGTACCTTTTTCCGTTCATTTTCGGTTCTTGTTCGAGTTTGGTTTGGATCGTGTTAGAGTTTTCGTCGGTTTTGAAGCCGAGTGTTGTGGTAGGCGACAAAATTTCGGTATCGATCAGCTCTGTTTGACTACGTTTCGTTCATTTTTAATTGTAGTAAAAGACAAATTCAACGATACAAGGAAAGCGAATCTTGGTTCGTTTGCTTTGGAATGGAGAAATGAAATTTAGCTGGATTTGTTGCTAGTTGGGGCAGTTATCTTGCTACTTAATTATAGTTCGGGTTTAAGACATTCTTTTCGCTATCAGTACAACTGGTTATTTTACATTTTAAGTGACTGGTCAATCTTTGAGGCTTAAGTTGAATCCGTGGAAATAGCGGATGAATAATGTCATTCTACCTTCTTAGTGTTTTTGCCTGGGAATGTTCTGCTATATGGGTTCCACGGTTCGGTTTAATTCATACACAGGGACAAAGAAGCACTAGCTGGGGCTTTGTGAATGGAGTTATTGGTTGTGACATTAACAATGTTGAGGGGACCTGAGCAATGCGTTAATCCTTGCATCAGCTGACTTCCATGTCCATGTAACGAGCAAAAAGCACTATCTTCATTCCATCAGTGCACTCAATTTGATATGCATTGACTGCATCAGAGGTGAAAGAAGAGCCCCTGATTGCACTGAAGACAAAATACTTGTTCTTCCTCGGCTACTTTGGTGTGTCGGGAGTTTTGGAATTTCACTGACTAATGAGTAGTTTTTGCTGCCTTGACCATCCTCCGCCATCAGTAGGCATTTTTCTAAAGCAGAAATATGAGGACCTACATATGTTAATCTGGTTAAATTGGCAGAATCATAGATGACGTTATGTCATCACAAGTTTTTTCCTTCCAAATTGTTCGGACACTTGTGTTTTGCCCCGTGATGATGAGTTTATCAAAGTTCCAAAAGTGTTACCTTTCTGGCGCATTGAATTAACAGTCTCTCTCTCATTGAAGATTCCAACAGGTTCAAGTCTGTCCAGATCAAAGCTTCTTCTGAAGAGACATCTAGTCCTGTTGAAGTTGGAGAGATGTTTGCTGACTTGAAGGAGAAGGTTAGGGTGCTATTACTCTGCAGTGTTGGATTATGAAAACCCACACACAGCACAATAGAAACATCGAAAAGTCGTCTCAAGTGAATTTATTTTCTTCCCCTGATTTTAGCCCATTGAGGTAATTTTTTTGTCTGATATCGTTTAATTGGTATATATTGATGGTTCCTGACAAAGGGAAAAAATGACTTGTAATTTATCCAAAGGGATAAGCATTATTTCTTGCTAACATTTCATGAGATAAGCTAACTGCAGCACTCCATGATCATGATGTCTAGTTATTGAAGTTAAGTTGGGTCAACTTGACCTAGTCGACTCTTTAATATTGAGCAAATGACAGCATCCACATATTTTCAATTAATAGAGTGATTTTGGGCCTTAAAATGTTGCACTTGTCGTCCAGACACTTCCCTCTGTTTGATAAAAAAATGTTGACATTAGACGATAACTTGACAGTGGGATGCTATTGAAGACAAATCCACAGTCTTCCTATATGGTGGTGGAGCAATAGTTGCTGTTTGGCTGTCATCCATTTTAGTTGAGGCTATCAACTCGGTCCCTTTGGTAGGTTTGGTTTTCTTCTTTTCTTGCAATTGAGAACTTATTTAAGGTGCCTATGTAACATCCTGAGCAAAAGAAAAGGTCCTTAAGTAGTAAAATTTTGGGATGATCCTTTAGCTTTGGTCGCCTGTAGAAATTGCCACAAATTTATTTGTCTCCTAGTGGCGAGAGCTCTTATGACATAGTTTGCTTACAGCTGCCAAAGGTCATGGAGTTGGTAGGTCTTGGATACACAGGATGGTTTGTCTACAGATATTTGCTCTTTAAGGTAAAGTTGGCGATTTATGCTCTATTTCTCTGCTGGTAGCATTTTCACTTACTCCTAGCAAGATAGTATTGGCAAAAGACTCGATTTCGCAGTGCATTTGTAGTGTTCTTGATGATATAGTTTATGTGGAAAGATTGTCTTGTTGGTGGAGCAGATAAAGGATAATGGAGGTTTTCTATAGGTACCAGTGCATGAAAGCTACATGCTAAGGCCATGTTTACAATATTTCGGGCTTAATTTATAACATAACTATTTGGTATAGTATGTATTGCGTCAAATGGAAATGCTCTGGGAATGACATGTTTAAAATTAGACCCGGATGGAAGCACCACTAGGTTCTTTTGAAGTCTGATGGTTTATTCTCTACCATGTCTGTGGTGGAGAGATTTGGGACAAATCCATGTGAGTGCATAGCGTGTTGCATCATCTTGTCCTGAGGTTCCTTCTCGAGTGAGCCACGTGATGCCAATTTCTGCTACTCGTTTGCAGTCAAGCAGAAAGGAATTGGCCAGTGATATTGAAGCGTTGAAGAAAAAGATTGCTGGAAGTATATAAAGCTGCAGAAGGATGGGAAGTTGTATTTCTTAATTCTGGTAATTAACTAAAGTTTAGTTCTATTGTAATGATTGTTTTTGTGTAGTCAGTGTCACGGTCCTATCTAATTCTGTCATTTTCTGCTTAAATTCACATGGACCCAACCTCTGTTTGTACTTTGTAGTGCAGTATACTCTATGCTAATGTAATACCCGAAACTTTGGGGCGAAATGAAAATAACCCTCGATTACCATTGGTATTGTTATACAAATGAGTTAATTGGATATCAAAAGTTTCACTTTTGCACGCTTTCCTCCATTCACTGGAATCTATAAAGAGTCTTGAAACACGACGGTGAATTTATCCATGTAAATACTACACATTGGTGGAAAACAAGTTAGAAGCAAGAAAAATAGGCAAGTGGTGGACATTAGAGGTACAAGAAAACAAGCAAACTATGCCCGTCTTTAATTCTTCTTGCCTTTCTTATAAAAATATGGGGGTAAAGAACAGGTCGTAAGCATGTTGAGAGATATAGAAGAAAAAGAGGACAAGATGACAGTTTTGCAAGTAAAGAAAGGAAATCTTTGGCCAGAGCCGTCTTTGGGATTTTGTGAATCCGTGTAAATGACCTCTTACATAATTTGTGCTTACGTCCATTTTTAAAAGGGAGGGTAGTACGGTCAATGACTCATCAGGTATTTGTTATGAGGGCAGTGGTAAATCTGTGGTGTGAGTAGTTTTGTTATTGTTATTGAGATTACGGTATAGCTGTATTGTGTTACTTGATCTGGTTAACAATGGCAAATATGAGGTTATGTCAGGGAATGTGGATAATTTTGACCACTTTTAGAGATAGACTTATTGAGAGATTTTGTCAAACATTGGTGACGGGAGCGGATTGCTGCCTCCATCAGCCTCCAGGATTGCCCAGGCTAGCTAATGAGGTGCTGGTTTTTACTGAGCTAGTTGAGGCCACTTTCAAACGTAACATGCAGGAAACATAGAACAAATTGAGGAAGAGATAAGTTTTTCGATACAGACTATGCTGGAAGATAAAGTTCATAAACAGTAAACTTTTCCCAGAAGTTTACATTCCCACATTACTTAATGGCCTGAGCCTTTGGACATACCGCTTGCCAACAGCTTTATTTAATTCTAGAGATGAGACTATTCCTCTCATGCATGGAGATCCAGCTCATACACTACTCTTAATGGAGTCACTGTAACCATTCTTATCATCATAGTACTTTGACCACAGCATTACGCCTCCGTATTTTGCTGACTTCTTTATGACGGGAAGTATCTGAGAAGTCAACACGTTTGGTGGAACATACCCACTTCCTGCTGCTTCCGTGGACGCCGGCAGGCCCACGAACATCTTCCCGGCGTTTATGGAAGCAACCCAGTTGCTCCAGGAACTTGTGAGCTTGCTAATATCCCCCGAGCTGTATTGACATGGAGGGTTATTGTAAAACTGGACCCAGACGTAGTCGAAAAGACCGGTGTTAAGTGCAGCCCCCAAATGACTATCGGGATATGGGCACTGAGGAGCTGCCGTTAAGTACACCTTTTTCACTTGCTTGCTATAGCCTGATAAATAACGGGCAAGATCATCCCAATAGTTGGTAGACCCAAGTTCGATATCGAAATCGATGCCGTCCAAGACTGCATCTCCTAGTGGACGAGAACTTGATGTGCCACTCAAGAAATTGTTCCACAGATAGTCAGCTACGTTCCTCGCATCGGCCTGAGATGCCAACGAGTAGCTCCCAGCACCGCCGCCTAGCGAGAGCATCACCTTGATGCCCTGATTCTGGCAGCTCCGAATGTCGTTGCTTATGCTGGTGCAGCCACCGGAGGTGGGCTCACAGTGGCCTGCAAGGTTGATTTGCGGGGTCTGGCCACCGCCGAACTTGTAGAGGAATGCTAGGTTTACGTAGGCGTATTTGCCGGTGGCACATGTACTGGTGAGGGTACCTTCGTTACCGTTTTGGCCCCAGTAAATGGCAATCCCACCGCCATGAGAGGCTCCGATGAGAGATGAGGTGAAGAGAAGTAAGAGGAGGGAGAGGGATGGTGTGGATGGAGGTGGGCTTGGCATTCCTGGCTGGTTTTATCAGTCTGAATACGTGGGTTTGAACTTGGACTGCTGGCGTGTGGGGAGGTTACTTTTTATAGAAGCATCCTGTGACTTCAGATCTCTGACCAGAACATTGTTTTTTTTTTTCTTTTCTTTGAGATAGGTGGGCTGTGGAAATTTCTCTTCCATGATGACATTAATGGGGGGAAGAAAAGACAATTTTATCGTACTGGTCCGACAGCGTCGTGGTCATGATACCGTGGAGTCTGGTAAGGTTAGCTGGGTTCATGTATTGGTCCAAACTTTCCACACGTCATTTTCAATTGGAACAATGCTCGGCATATACCTCTCGGATGTAACACTCCTCATATTTGCGTCAGACTCGTGACAGGATCGGAAAATTGATTCTAATTGGATGCCCTAAGCCCAGTTCAAGCTAACGAACACAACATCCCAAAAAATATCAAGGACTTTATTTGATAACATGTTGTTAGAAACTTAGAGTCATCCATCAATTGCACATTGTTGTACGGTGTTGGTTGATGCTGAGATGAAGCCAGCCAAAGAGGATTGGAGACACGATGATGTGACTGAAAGTGACATTTTTAGGCATCGTGCTGACTTTTCATCACGTTAATGCCCGTTCTGAAAAGATAAGGGGAAATCACAAGTAGAATGGTCAAGGCGTGATTACACTGGAGAAGCACAAGTCGAAAACGCTAATAGGATGAAAGGGCAGAGCTTGTCTTAAACAATGCCACCAATAAGTGAATGTGTTCTTGACGATTAGTTATGTCACCTGAGGTGCACTAAGAGTACAAATATTACCGTCAATTTAAAGCAATCATTAATTATCGTATGCTACGTGTAATGATTAGTTTGGACAATGGTTGTCATACTCCCGAGTGGGTAAAATCCTCTCAAATGCATAAATTTCTCTATGTAGTGAAAAGGACCTATTAAAGGTGCAAAAATCAGCTATCGCCGGTCTAGGCAGGATGATCAATGGGGCATCTACTATGGGTGGGATGTAGCCAGCACCACCTGAGGAAATCACAAGGGAGGCAAATGCCATGATACTAACCTGATCAATAAACTTTGCGAAAGTAAATTAAGATTCTAAAATAACTTGGCAACAGAAATCGGAAAAACCTGAGCAAGCAGTAAGAATCGAAAGCACATGAAGAGGGCGCCAATGACCGCTAGATTACAAGTCACTGAAGCAATTTTTAGACTCAATCCATTACTCTTCCCTGATTTATCCGATTGTCCTTTTTCCTTAAAGAATCTCCATTCCCGCTGTTGTCGCAACTTGAGCCAATCATCCTCATGACCACAATCTAGTCACCTGAGCTCCTTCCGATGTGAAGTGATCTTGGTACAGTTTTGAGCACTAGTGTGAAGGGCATCATCTGCCTTATCGGGTTTAATTTATTAATTGAACAAGCGATCCAAGCCAGTTTCAATAGAACTGGCTGAAATTCAAAGGAGAAACTCAGAGCTTAAACAATTTTCATGATATAAACCCCGAAGCTATAAGTTGACTGATTACCGAATTTACTCGGTAAAAAAAGGGAAACGCGTTGACTCAAAACAAAGTGGACAAATTTCCATTCCACTTTCGTAAATGGATGTGAAGAGGGAAAAAAATGATAAATGTAGACAAGCAATCATGATAGCAATCTGAATATATCATATCAAAGGATATCTTACAAACTTATTATAGGTCTGCAGATAAATTTCAATATGATACATTTGAGCTTATGACAACCTCTATAACGACTGGGTTCCCTCTCGATATGCAGAGTATTTTCTACCCCTTGGTAGCCATGGTTACCAAAACCCTAGCCCCAAATTACATCCCCACCATCCTCCTGTCCATCTAATTTCCATCTTACCCATCTCCATGGTTGTTTTCTTCTGTACTCACCAAACTTAGTGCTTTTGTGACTGTTGCAATCATCTTCACAATTGATGGTGGGCCCGAATTCAAGCAGTAGCTCACCTTCGTGTTTCCATCTCCAATTCCACCTGGTTTGTTTTCTGCATGCTTCATTTCCTGTGCTCTCTACAATATTCCTGAGTGGTTCGACTGTTTTCACCTCTGCATGTGGTGCATTGGTCTCTCCGGCACATTAGATGTCTTGTATTGTTGGCCTTTTCTCGCCTCTTACTGAGATTCAAGATAGATTGCCGATAGTTCTTGTTCTGCTCTCCTATCTGTGGGATGGACTCGGAAGAACACAGCGACTCAGTGCGACTAGCTGCTCTTTGCTCCAGATTGGGTAGACTTACTACTGAGAAAGAAATTGATGTTTGGGACGATGAACGCCCACCTGAAAAA
The DNA here is from genome assembly GCA_014182365.1 of Eucalyptus tenuipes. Lineage (NCBI taxonomy): Eukaryota > Viridiplantae > Streptophyta > Magnoliopsida > Myrtales > Myrtaceae > Eucalyptus > Eucalyptus tenuipes. The sequence continues at coordinate 2,023,866 of CM024547.1, read as the reverse complement.
TTGGCAGAATGTAGCTTAACTTTGGTGGGAAGAGTTCTGTCTAACCCATCCATAAACTTCCCAGCATTCCAGAGTACATTGAAAAAAGCTTGGCGGACTGAACGAGTTGAATTTTCACAATGCGAAGTCGGCCTCTATGTAGTAAAATTTCGTTATGTTGTCGACAAACAGCGAGTACTTGATGGCGGTCCTTGGCATTTTTCGAGCCATCTAGTTATCTTTAAGCCATGGCAGCCCAATACACCCCTACATTGTTATGATTTTTCTAGTTGTGCTTTTTGGGTACAAATCTTTGGACTGCTGTTGGAATGGACGACTGAAAAGATGATAACAAAGGCAGTGCAAGATATTGGTCGGGTAATAGATGTCCGAGTCGACACTAAAGAAGGAACTACTTCAAGGGCTGGTCGAGCGAGGGTCGAACTAAAGCTGCAGGAACCTTCAGGGACAGGAAAATTGATCCGTATCAAGGGGAAACTACTTTGGCTTAATTTTCGCTATGTCATTATGCAATGTACTGCAAGGAGATCCCCTATGACGCGGCTAAATTTGAAGGACGAGATAGCATGGCCAATGGTCAATGGCTTAAAGCTGAAATTAAAGAAAATAGTCCTTATTGGCAAACCTTTTACACACCTCAAAACATACCAGATCAGTCAGAAGATAGCATACCTGAGACGCCTCCTTCACAACTTCCGATTGTACCTCTATTGCCCCCACCGACTACCACTGAAGCAGAAATGATGGCTAGACCAGTATCTCCAACAGCTCAGCAAGTTAAAGGCTCTGACAAGCAGCATCTTCAAGAGGCAATCATGGAAGCGACTCCTATTCATACAACGCTCATTACTGCAACAGCCAAAATGAAGGGTATTTAGTCCCCAACTATGGATTTTCAACAATATAAGAAAACGAAGAGTTCACGACTGACACCGAAGGTGGGTGTCGCCAAAAAACAGAAACGCTACACGCCATATGACACAAAGGGTTTAATTCTGCATGACCTGGATGAAGCAAACTTAATGGAAACACCTGTGCTTGATGCGGGGGAAGCTGGAACTTGGGCTATGGTGGCTGGCCCAATGACCACCACCTCACAAATGAAACTCATATGCTGGAATTGTCAGGGTTTGGGCAATCCCCTGACAGTTCAAGCGCTTAAGGCCATGACAGCCAAGGAAAAGCCCAATATAGTTTTCCTAATGGAAACAAAGAATAGTGATGTGAAGCTTATAAGTATTCAGTGCCGCTTACATTTCAATAACGCTCATGTTATCAACCCTATTGGCCCGGCGAGAGGTCTGGCAGTCTTTTGGAATAATCAGGTATCCATCGAAGTGCTTCGTTCAATGAAGGATTATCTTGATATGACTTATAGGGAAGTGCAGGAAGATCGCACTATTCGTCTAACCTGTATTCATGCTCCATCCGATTATCAACTTAGACAACTTTTGTGGACTGAACTGAGAGAGATAAGCTTGGCTAAAGCACTACCCTGGATCTGTGTAGGTGATCTTAACGAAGTACTCTATCCATGGGAAAAGGTTGGGAAAAGGCAGGCCGATCATTTTCGCATGTTGTCCTTTCGGCAGGCTCTAAATGACTGTGCCCTTATGGAATTAGAAAGCAAAGGATGTTAGTTCACTTGGATGAATAACCGAGAGGGCGATGAACTGGTGAAGGAACGTTTGGACAGGGCAATGTGCACGATGGATTGGCGACTATTATTTCCTGATGTTGAGGTCTTTGCGCTGCCTGTTGTGGGTTCTGACCATAGCCCCTTGATTATTAATACTTCAGCATCCTATCGAAGACGCGGGAAGAATTTTATTTATGAATTTTATTGGAATGAGGATGAAGAATGCCGACAAGTTATTTCGGATGCATGGAATTCGGTGCGGATGCAAGGTTCTGACCTTCTTTCAAAACGAAAAAAGTCTCTCTAGCATTAGGGGTGTGCAAAATACCGGAACCGCCCGGACCGCCGGAACCGGACCGGAACCGCCGGAACCGACGGTTCTTGAGGGAACCGGTCCGGTTCCCGGTTCCAATTTTTTAGAATCGGTGGGTACCGGTCCGGTTCCGGTTCCATGGGCGGATCCGCCCACCGGACCGGACCGGAACCTTTTAATATTTAAAAAAAAAAAAAATTACTAAAAGAAATCCTAAATTAGATCTCATCTCCTCACTCCTTTCGTCTTCGGTTCTCTCTCTCTTTGTCTCTTCCTCGGTTCCTCCTAATCCTATCGCCATTTCGATTCCTCCCCGAGCGTCGACGCCGCCGCTACTCCTCCGCAGCCTACTATTTGCCCCCCGCGTCGGCCGCCACTTGCCACAGCCGTGGAAAATTGTTTCGTGACCATTCTATGTTGAAAACCCGACCATAGACCTCCTCCCCTCCTTCCTAACTCATAGACCCGACCGTTCTATGTTGAAAACCAAAATTGTTTCGCGTCAAGATCGGTTCCATGGATCCACTGGAACCGGACCGGACCACAGTCCGGATCCGGGTGGATCCATGCAACAAACGGGTGGATCCCGGTTCCAATTTTTCGGAACCGGTCCTTAGCGGGCGGTTCCCGGTTCTAGGTCGGGAACCGCCCGCCTGGACCATGCACACCCCTATCTAGCATTGACCAAGTGGAGTCGCTCAAAATTTACCAGAGGTGATCTTAAAGTCAATGTATTGCAACAACGACTTCAGGATATTATTAACTAGTAGCATAGTTCCTTTAATGGCATTGAAGCAACTCAGATCAAAGAGGAAATACGGCGGACTTGGCAACAAGAAGAGCACTACTGGGCTATACGCTCGAGGATTCAATGGTTAAGGTGGGGTGATAAGAATACGAATTTTTTTCATGCTGCTACTCTTCAAAGAAGACAAAAAAATCGCATTATTATGTTGCAGGATGACAACCAACGATGGATTCGGGATCTCGAGACCTTGAAAACTATGGCATCCAATTTCTTTTCTGGATTATATACGACGGTGGGATATAGAGATTATGGACCCATTCTAGATCAATGCCCGCAGGTTGTAACTACAGAAAGGAATGACAAGCTGCTGGAAATGATTGCATTAGAGAAGGTTTGACAAGCTACTTTTCAGTTGGGCACTACTAAGGCTCCTGGCCCCTGATGGTTTCAATGGATTATTTTATCAGAATCATTGAGAGGTCATAAAGGCAGATCTCCTTCTCCTTGTACAAAATTTCTTTCAATTAGGAAGGATGCCTACAAATCTGAGCCGGACCATTATCACTTTGGTTCCCAAGACGCCTCACCTAGAGAGACTGGATCAATACATACCGATTAGCCTCTGTAACTTTGCTTATAAAGTCATATCCAAGGTACTTGCTAACCGTCTAGAACCTTGGTTACCTAATCTGATTTCCATGGAATAGTCGGCTCTTGTGAGTGGACGACAGATTCAAGACAATACTCTCATCGTTCAAGAAGTTTTGCACCAGTTTAAGACTCAAAGCGAAAGAGAAAATTCCATGCAATCCTCAAGACCGATATGCAAAAGGCATATGACAGAGTCGAATGGGATTTCCTTAGCGACTATTTCCTCAAAATGGGTTTCCATCCACGGTGGGTACACTTGATACTACAATGTATCACCACAACGTCTTATAGTGTCAGATTTAATGGCGAGCTACTTCCTTTTTTCTCTCCAACTCGTGGCCTCAGACAAGGTGACCCTCTTTCTCCATACATCTTTATTTTATTAGCGAATGTTTTATCAACTCTGATTACTCAGGCAGTCAACATGGGTCATATTAAGGGTATCAAGCTAAATAGATGGTGCCCTATCTTGTCCCATTTATTTTTCGCGGACGATGCCATATTTTTCCTTGACGCTAACATTTGGGAATGCCAGAACCTTGCTAATATTTTAAATCAGTATTGTCTGGCCATGGGACAGGCTTTGAACCGAAACAAATCGGGACTCATTTTCAGCAAACATTGTCCTTTCGGCTTACAGGAAAATATGTCGTATGAGCTTAGAATACCGGTGCTACAAAGGTATGGAAAATATTTGGGAATACCGTCTGACTGGGGCCGCTCTAAAAAAGAAATGTTTTATTGGCTTTTGGGGAGAATACAAGCAAAGTTGGAAAGATGGAAAGAAAAGTTTATTTCTAAAGGAGGAAAGGAAATTCTCATTAAATCTGTCATCCAGTCACTTCCTCACTATGCCATGTCAATCTTCAAACTTCCTTTGTCACTTTGTAAAACTATAGAAAAAAGTATAGCTCGTTTCTGGTGGAAGAATGATCAGAACAGAGCAGGGATACATTGGAAGAAATGGGATATTCTAAAGAGGAGTAAGGACAACGGCGGTCTAGGATTTCGCGATCTACTCGAATTTAATAGAGCCATGCTTGGCAAGCAAGCGTGATGATTACTACAACAGCCTCAAGCTTTATGGAGTCAGATTTTCAAGGGTCTGTACTATCATTCTACAGATTTCCAATTGGCGGCAAGAGGAACTCGACCATCCTGGGAATGGCAGAGTATTTTAGTGGGCAGGGATGCTATTTTACCTCATGTTAGATGGTCAGTGGGTAATGGCAGGAATATTAGAATACGTGAGGATCGATGGTTACCAAGAGGAATTCTTGGTGGACCCGCGACTAGAGAGGAACCAAAACTGGTGGTTGATCTCATCGATCCCATCCACAACAGCTGGAACACATCTCTACTCCAAAGTTTTCTTGATGACCATATCATAGTAGAGATTCTAACCATTCCGAGTTAGACCTACTTTTATCGAAGATCAACTAGTCTGGACAGCCACAAAGGATGGCTGACATACGGTGAAGAGCAACTATCATGCTTTGACTAATACCAACAGAAACAACAACTTTACAGCATCAACATCATATCAGCATCCTAGGCTTCTGTGGAAAAACATCTGGGCCATGCGAACAGTTCCAAAACTTCGCATATTTCTATGGTCGGTATGCCAAAATGCAATCGCCTCCAGAGACAACTTGTTTCAGAAACATATCATTACTGATCCATTCTATCAGATTTGTAAATAGAGAATTCCAGAAACATTAGAGCACTTATTCCTATTCTGTTTGTGGACTACAGATATCTGGGCTCATCTACAGATCAACATCGACGTCCAGCCTAGTACGGTGACTCGATTAGAAGTATGGTTAGCAGAAAAGGCTGTATCGCCGAATCACTCACCTGCTTTGGAGCTCATTGCCAACGTTCTCTGGCAAATCTGGCGAATGAGAAATGGCTTCATCTTCCATGGCCATCGTCTGGACTCAACCTTAGTAGCGGAGACTACATTAACACAAACACGACTTTATCAGGCCAGCACCCCTACCCTTTTGACAAGACCTACAGCACAACAGAACCCATATCGGATCTGGAAACCACCGGATCCAGGTACTTTGAAATGCAATAGTGATGCATCATTTCAGCTAGGAAGCACACAAGGATCAATGGCTTCTATTTGCAGAGATCGGTATGGAAGACTTACGAGATGTTTATACTACACAATTTCCTGCTTTGCATCTCGCATTGATTGCGGAGTTCCAGGCTCTCACCTTTGCGCTCCGGCATTTGCTGCGACAAGGGCTTGATCAGGCACCGATCACACTCGAATCGGACTATAGCATCGTCGTTGACGCTGTCACGGGTGTGGGGTGGCCGCCATGGGAGACCCGCGCTTTGCTTGCGGAGGCTAGTGCTTTGCTTTTTCACTTCCCTAACCTGTCTGTTCGGTTCTGCAAGCGTGAGACCAACACTGTGGTCGAATAGGCTGCTAAGGCCCAGCTTTCAGAAATTTCGGCCCACGATTGGAACATCTTCCCGCCTTACATTTTGCTAGACCTTGTATATGCCGATGCCTTAGCGTCGGTTGTAAGGTTCCACGGTTATAATACAATGTCTACTTTCGACCAAAAAAAAAAAAAAAAAAAAAAAAAAACCTCTATAACTGACAAGAATGAGTTGGGGACTTCTAATTGCTAAACCAATCAAGGAGCAAAATTAATCTGACGATCATCCATCCAACCAAAAGCATATAACAATCAATCACAAGAGAAAAAGCCTTGAAAATGGAAGAGTAAAGCACCTAATAGCTTTCAAATAATAGGGCCTTCACAATATGGATGTCACGCGCACGGAATTATCAGCTGATCCAGTCGAGAAAATGGGCAAGGTTGAGTGCCAATCCACCGTCGTCACAGAAGCACTGTGAGGGAGAGTTCTCAAACCACCTGCCCGACTTCGTATCTAAGCCAAATAAACGCATTGAGATATGAGCTAACATCATTTCCAAGGAATATACATTGAGAGAGAGAGATTACCTAGTATATGGGTGCTCTTGCTGAACCAGAAGTAACTAGCAATCTCCTTCCATTTGCATCTAGAGCCATTTCATGTCTTAAGTGAATGGAGCTGCAAGCATAACACGATCCACATAATCACTTACGCAAGATTAATTTATGCAACAACTATACATGGCATGAGTTAGAATGATGATCACATGTTAAGGATCGTCCCCCTCAGTGAGGACAATTCCTCACTCTTAATGGAAATTGATTCAAGCAGCCATCAACCCCATCCGTAAATGAAATTGAGAAACCAATTTGACACTTCGGGTGACATCTAGTAATCTCACATATCAAAGTATATTATGGTTGTGAAGGTAAATATGTGGCCTGCAATCGATACCTCTTTGAATTGATTGACAGTGTGAAAATTCAAGAGAGAGAGATTTCGGCAAAATATTGCCTTGAGGAAAGTTTTATTATATTGAGAGCTATATGAATCTTTGTACAAAGGAACCAATATATAATACAAAAAATGATTAATAAAAAGAGTATATTTTCCTAATCTAGGTGTATCAATTCCAATCCTAGATTGATTCAATTAATCACTATGAAGATTTAAGAGATATATCTTTTGGGTGATCTTCCTCGGAGAGGAAGTCGCAGTGACTGAGATATCTCTTGGGTGATCTTTCTTGGGTGAGCATACAGTAAGCTTGGCTTGTAGGAGGCGAAATCAAGAGGTGGAGAGCCCTTCGATGAAAATGTTGGCAGGTTGATCAAGAGTGGATATATATCGAACATGTAACTTGTAGAGTGGAAATATATTGAACATGTAACTTGCGTTGACTAACCCGTTCGTGGACAAAATGATAATCAATTTCCACATGATTCATGCGAGCATGAAACACTGAATCACCAAGCAAATAGCTTGCCGATATGTTGTCATGTGGTGAGTGGCACTTAAGTCAGGATACTAGGATTCAGTAGAAAACACTGATGGTGGTGGAGAAATCTCGGCCAGGTTGAGCTATGATTGCTGCTAAGCTGACTGTGCAAAGGACTATTGATGATAACGATCATGGCAAATACTGGCTTTGTGACCCAGATGATTGCAAATTTAACAGCGAATAGTGCCATGTCGTGGGCCACCATAATTTAAATTAATTGCTTGCCCCAACTGTCTGCCACCAAACTGAGATTTAGAGCCACGTGGGTTTCAGTCAAAGGGAGGAGTGCGAAACCTTTATTGCTTAGGGGCAGGTGAGAGAGTGCTATTGTTGGCTTGAGCAGCAAAGGCTGTTGTCGTTGTGGCCAACTCCATCAGCTCCAACCATACGTCATAGGAGAGTAATAACCTAGGCAAAAATTCACGAGTCATCACTTGATACTGACTCTGAACTGAAATTGCAACTACAAGACTATGAAATTCAGCTCCTAAACCTCGAAAAAGATGAATTTGATACTCATGAGGAGAGATGGTTTCACCGATGGACGCAAGCTGTTCAACAATTGCAATAGCATGCTGGAGAAATTCCATAACAGTCTGACTTCCTTTGTGCATTGTTTGCAACTGCATGCGCAAATGTGTGATCCTTGCGCTGTTCTGCGCGGTAGAGGAGGCAGCTAGAAATCTCCATGCATTTGCTAAGGTTACAAAATTGCTAAGTTAACCAACGATGGCATCTGAAGTAGTGTTGAGGATCCATCCCAAAGCAATTTGATCCCTTGTGTATCAAGTATCAAATTCAGGATTGCGCACAATTGTAATTGCTCCATCGATCCCTTCTTGAGTGATCTAACAGGGTGGAAAGGGTGTAGTTCCCTCAACAACTGAAAGCAGTTTATTTGCTCAAAGAAACAGGAGCAAACGGGCCTTCCGCACAACATAGTTATCACTTGTAAATTTAACACAATTGCAGGACAAGTAACACTGTTAGTTGAATTCCCTGTAATATAGAGAACAGTGGGTGTTTCAGGTGTTGATGAACTGAGTGTTGAATTGCCAGAAGAAGCAATAGCAGGACAAGATTCATTTTCCATTGGATCTGAAAAGAAAAAAAAAACTATGCTTGCGCAATCAAGACTCTGATACCATGTGAAAATTCAAAAGAGATAGGTTCAGCAGAATATTACCTTGAGGAAAGTTTTATTATATTGAGAGCTATATGAATCTTTGTATAAAGAAACCAATGTATAATACAAAGAATGATTAATAAAAAGAAAGGTATATTTTCCTAATCTAGGTGTAGCAATTCTAATCCTAGATTGATTCAATTATCCAATATGAAAATTGAAGAGAGGTCTCTCTAGGGTAATCTTTCTTGGAGAGGAAGTTGTGGTGATTCCCGGGCGATTCTGGATTATTCCTCTTAACTGGCAGTGTTTCCTTTGACACACAGAACATGACCCTATATCTATAGGCCCCACTCGGACACCTAAAATGGCAAGACCATCGAGTTTTTTAATATTTCATACCATGATTAAACATAAAAATATATGGGATGGAATGAGCTTAATGGATGCTCAAGTTCCAAGCATCCAAGATATGCATCTATAAATCGTAACAAGAGAATGTACTTGCCTTTCCATCTTTACCCAAACTAAAGAAGTTTGTCTTATCGGCTCCAAAAAGAAGGGAGCTTATACCACAATCATGCGCAGGCCACCCGGTAATTTGTAAACCGGCAGGCATGTCTATGGCTAGTTAAGGCGTTCCCTTCTAACATTTACAAGTCTACAGGCCACACATTGGAGAAACAGGAGACGATGATAATTCAAAACCACTCAGAAATGAATTCATGGTGATTCCAAAGCAATTTGTCTTCTTCAATGTATCCAAGCTACAACACATAACAAGGTCCACATAAGCTTGTGAAGATTCAGAACTTCCCTTTTCTCCTCCTCGAAGGCGATGGATCTGTGGAGGAGGAGGGGAAGATGAGGCTATCTGGCAAAGACAGATCAATGTGTCTTTGCTTCAAATTCCATTGCCATCACCGTTGTAGACACTAAAAGGATACCGAGCATGTGAATCATTCCATCCGTGGCAGAGGCAGCAAGAATCTTCCCATTGTGGTTAAAGCACAAAGAAGTAATTGCAGGGGGATCTTCACCAAGAGGAAAGACTGTCTTGAGGAAAACCAGGCAGTTGTTCCAGTCACAAAAGACAAATGAATAAATTGGTAACTTCAATCATAGGTTGTTCCAGGAACAAGAAAACACATACCGCTGCTTTCCATGTCTTCATGTTCCATACAGTTAGTGAAGCAAAAGCCGAGTCATCAATATGACCAGAAACATGCCTACAAAGGATAAAAATACCTATTATCAAGTGCATCTATAAAAAAAAACAATCTCCATTGCAAAAGCATCAACCTGAAATGGAATAGATTTCTGAAAAGTTCCCAGAAAAAGTTTCATCTGGTAAAGACAGAGATGCTATCCCCAGACGAACATGCAGGCACTGTCAAACACTAGCTTAGGTTTTGTCATATCTTTAAGTTCTGCTAAGAGAAATACCACATTTGCATTAGGCAGCAAGGAGCATGGCTGACTTTTAGCATGCCAAACATAAAGGACCTCATAAGTGTCTGCGCTCCACAAGATTACTTTTGATAACATATCCTTGTATTTAAACCAGTGACACTTCATCCGAAAGATGGTAAAGTCACCGATAGCCTCAAAGTTCACTCACTGAATAGCAACATCAATCGCGGTCAAATTAATGTACCGCGTAACCTCCTTTTTTGTGGAAGAGTTTTATCTCAGAGCCGCCAAAAGTTGCTAACCAACATACAATTTGCAACAGAGAAGATCCACAATATCTAGTATGTGTAGAACCATTTCTGCTATTTTAAGATCAAAATGGAAGCATTTTAAACCAAATAGACTTAAAAAAAGTTTCCAGAGAAAATGAAAACAACTAAATCGTGGAAAAACTGCACAGGCCAAACCTCATATGGAGTGCAAAACTTATATTAAATACATGGCCAACAAAGGAATCAATAGTAAAGATGCAACAAAAAGGCATTCCCTAGTCTTGTAAGGGAAAATTAATACTTGGATGCCACAGCAGAAACAAAAATTGGTTCTACCGGGCTGCATTTCAAATCCAAAACACTGCAGAACAACACAAATGTCAAGAAGCAAGAACTGAAGAAGTACAAAATCACAATTCATGTTTTAAAACCTTGGAAAAGCCTCTGTTGTATTGAGATCACAGACAACTCTTTTTGCGTCAGCATTCCATGCCTTAATTCCTCCATCAGCAGTTCGTATGAGAAGCTTTAGTAAAAAAGAAATAAGGTCTTAATGAAAGGTTTCTCTTGAAGAAACATTTGCTGGTTAGCCAAGATATTGGACTAAATTGCAAATCATACCAATTGATCAGATTTACACTCCCAGTCCAGCGACATTATCTCTGCCCCACAGTAAATAGTTGCATTTCTTGGTGCTGAAGTTGACGAGTCATAGGTCCATATTCTGAATAAAAATGCATGAAAGAGGTAAGAGAAGAACATTGGACAACCAAATAGTAGAAGAAATAGACGATACTCTTGAACAAGAAGCTTGCTCGTATGCCAATAAACCTTTGTTTGCACTACCTATTCTATCTGGGCATAGATGGCCGGAGAGAAAACCTTATCCATTTCAACGAAGGAGATCAATCCAAACTAGAAAATAAGTTTGAAACTGGCAATGGCTTAAAGAAAAAAAACCTATATAGGCCAAATTGACATTTTGAACCTGACTGTGCCGTCCATGGATGCCCTGGCAATATTGTTCCCAGAGGCAGAGAAGTGGCGTCGCGTGATTGAACTTGTATGGCCCAAAAATGTTTCCTATAGTTCATGGCGTTGCAGGGTGGGAGTCACTGTCAGATAACACTTTAACCAATAAAAGGTGTAATGTGTTAGTCCTAAAGATGTCATTCAATCAGCTTGACAGAATTACCTGAAAGTCTACTTTCACCTCAGGGAATTCTTCTTCTCCTTCTACTTCTCTTCCAGTTTCTGATCAATGCATTAAGCAACTACTTACCAAGTATAACTTTGTAATGCAACTATTCCAATCATTGCAGATATTCTGGTGAAAAATGGAATGAAGATATTTTCGTGAATCTGGGGTCTCATCTGTTGCACGAAATGCAACACATCCTACTAGTCCAGAGGATCTTCCAGCCACACATTATCCCAATATCTTTGTTTTACCATCGATGATTGAGCACTTGTGCAAACTTGTCCAACAGCACTAGTCCAGAATCATTCCAGGCTTTCGATCTAGTCCAATCGTCTAAGGTCCCTTTCGTTGAATCGTCATTTCCTTTTGTTTGAGAGTGAGACTAAGGTGTGAGTGCGGGGCTCTTCTTTTGTTTTGAGGTCTATCGTCTAAGTAAGCGGCTTTTCCTTTAGCCTTTTTATTTAATTGAAACCCCGGATCAAGAAATTCGCTTTCCCTCATCGAGTTCAGTTCCTGGCCTTGTTGGGTCACTTCACCATCTACCAGCTTGGACCGAAGACAATTTAGAGTGCCATTCTTCTAGCAACTAACCAAACTTCACATAAGTGAACATGTTTTGAATTTTGCTTGAATTTAGGCTTAGAAATTTACCAAGGTTACCATCTTGGAGCATTAGATTGGCACCACCATTTCCATTATCACTACATACACTTAGAGAGGTTGTAACATGAGCAGAAGGTGTCTCAAGAGATTCTAAGTCAACTTTGGCTTTGGCAGCATCAACCAAATCCTGGGCCAGCACTCTATTACCCGGATTGGGAGCAGCATGATCATGGGTGTCTTGATTATCTCGTGATGATGCAATATTTTCATCAAGCACACCACTTGGCAGAGTTGAAGAATTACTCCGAGCGATGCTAGCATCCATCGCTGATGCAGCATGACCGGTTGCAAGCACAATCACAACAATAAAAATATTATCAGAAAATGGTGCAGACAATAGACCCATAAGTTTTGAGGTAAAAAGTTGACAGAGTTTACCCCAAAAAGACAGACAGACTTACCTCCTTGATCAGCATAATTGTGTTTCTTTTTCCTCCAACAGAGCTTGAAGCTGCGCTAACTTACTGTTTAGCTGCTTAATTTCCTCCAACAGGCATCTTTTTAAAGCAGAAATATGAAGAACTACATATGTTAATTTGGTTAAATTGGCAGAATCATAGATGAACTTATGTCGTCACAACTTTTTTTCTTCTAATTTGTTCGGATACTTGTGTTTTTTCGCATGATGATGAGTTTATCAAAGTTTCGAAAGTTTTACCTTTCTGGCACATCGAATTAACAGTCTTTCTCATTGAATATTCCAACAGGTTCAAGTCTGTCCAGATCAGAGCTTCTTCTGAAGAGACACCTAGTCCTGTTGAAGTTGGAGCGACGTTTGCTGACTTGAAGGAGAAGGTTAGGGTGCTATTACTTCGCAATGTTGGATTATGAGAACCCACACACAGCACAATAGAAACATTAAAAATTCGTCTAAAGTGAATTTATTTTCTTCCCCTGATTTTAGCCCATTGAGGTAATTTTTCTGTCTGATATCGTTTAATTGGTATATATTGACGATTCCTGACAAAGGGAAAAAATGGCTTGTAATTTATCCAAAGGGATAAGAATTATTTCTTGCTAACATTTCATGAGGTAAGCTAACTGCAGCACTCCATGATCATGATGTCTAGTGATTGAAGTTAAGTAGGGTCAACTTGACCTAGTCGACTCTTTAATATTGAGCAAATGACAGCATCCACATATTTTCAATTAAAATGGTGATTTTGGGCCTTAAAATACTGGACTTGTCGTCCAGACACTTCCCTCCGTTTGACAAAAAAATGTTGACATTAGATGATGACAGCGGGATACTATTGAAGACAAATCCACAGTCTTCATATATGGTAGTGGGGCAACGGTTGCTGTTTGGCTGTCATCTTTTGTAGCTGAGGCTATCAACTCAGTCCCTTTGGTAGGTTTGGCTTTCTTTTGTTCTTGCAATTGAGAACTTATTTAAGGTGCCTATGTAAAATCCTGAGCAAAAGAAAAGGTCAGTAAGTATTAAAATTTTGGGATGATCCTTTAGCATTAGCTGCCTGTAGAAATTGCCACAAATTTGATTGTCTCCTAGTGGCGAGAGCTCTTCTGACATAGTTTGCTTACAGCTGCCAAAGGTCATGGATTTGGTAGGTCTTGGATACACAGGATGGTTTGTCTACAGATATTTGCTCTTTAAGGTAAAGTTGGTATTTATGCTCTATTTCTCTGCTGGTAGCATTTTTTCACTTACTCCTGGCCAGATAGTATCGGCAAAAGACTCGATTTTGCAGTGTACCCGTAGTGTTCTTGACAATATAGTTTATGTGGAGACATTGTCCTGTTGGTGGAGCAGATAAAGGAAAATGGAGGTTCTCTATAGGTACCGGTGCATGAAAGCTACATGCTAAGGCAATGTTTATAATATTCCGGCCTTAATTTATAACATAACTATTTGGTATAGTATGTATTGCATGAAATGGAAATGCTCCGGGAATGGCATGTTTAAAATTAGACCCGGATGGAAGCATCATTAGGTTCTTTTGAAGTCTGATGCTTTATTCTCTACCATGTCTGTGGTGTAGAGATTTGGGACAAATCCATGTGAGTGCATGGTGCGTTGCATCATCTTGTCCTGAGGTTCCCTCTCGAGTGAGCCACATGATGCCAATTTCCGCTACTCGTTTGCAGTCAAGCAGAAAGGAATTGGCCAGTGATATTGAAGCGTTGAAGAAAAAGATTGCTGGAAGTGAATAGAGCTGTAGAAGGATGGGAAGTTGTATTTCTTAATTCTGGTAATTAACTAATGTTTAGTTCTATTTAATGATTGTTTTTGTTTAGTCAGTGTCATGGTCCCGTCTAAATTTGTCATTTTCTGCTTAAATTCACATGGACCCAACTTATGGTCGTACTTGGCAGGGCAGTGTACTCTATGCTAATGTAATACCTGAAACTTTGGGGGGAAATGAAAATAACCCTTGATTACGATTGGTATTGTTATATAAACGAGTTAATTGGGTAACAAAAGTTTTGCTTTTGCACGATTTCCTCCGTACACTGGACTCTCTGAAGAGTCTTGAAACATGACGGCGAATTTATCCATGTAAATACTTCACCGTGGTGGAAAACAAGCTAGAAGCAAGAAAAATAGGCAAGCGGTGGACATTAGAGGTCGAAGAAAGGAGGCAAACTATGCCCGTGTTTAATTCTTCTTGCCTCTTTGATAAAAATATGGAGGTAGAGAACAGGTCGTAAGCATGTTGAGAGATATAGAAGAAAAAGAGGACAAGATGACAGTTTTTGCAAGTAAAGAAAGGAAATCTTTGACTGGAGCCGTCTTGGGATCTTGTGAATCCATGTAAATGACATTTTACATGATTCGTGCTAACTTTCCGTTCTTAAAAGGGAGGGAAGTACGGTCAATGACTCAGGTTTTTGTGATGAGGGCAGTGGTAAATCTGCGGTGTGAGTATTTTTGTTATTGGTATTGGGATTAGCTGTATTGTGTTACTTGATCTGGTTAACAATGGCAAATATGAGGTTATGACAAGGAATGTAGATAATTTCGATCACTTTTTGAGATAAATTAATTGAGAGATGTTGTTGAACATTGATGACGGGAGCGGATTGCGGCCTCCATCAGCCTCTAGTATTGCCCAGGCTAGCTAATGAGGTACTAGTTTGTACTGAGCTAGTTGAGGCCACTTTTAAATGTAATACGCAATAAACATAGAACAAATTGAGGAAGAGATTTGTGACATCCCGAAATTTGGCCTATGTTTCGAATATATGAAATGGTTATTTCATCGACGCGCTTATGATTCTTTTACTTGGAGCTGATCACTCACGAGTTAACTAATTTATTAGGTGAGGCCATAAAGGGTTATAAACGCGACAGACTAGATAATTCTATCAGAAATCGACCGCTCGACCATAATAATTGGCAAGGGTCAATACTACACTGTTATAAATCGATTAACGAACATATATAAGTCAATTCAATGGAAGTACATAATCGAATTGCAAGTGGTTTCGCATGATTACGATATTCGCATTGAACGACAATAAACCGATTTTCTATCGATATTATATTCATGGTATGTAATTGATGTGACATCCCAGATTTTCAGTCATGTTTTCTACTGAATAAATCGAACATTTCATTGACGCGCCTATAGGGCTATTCTCAGAGCTGATCACTCTCGAGATAACTAGACTATTTGGGGAAACCATTAAGGAATTTTAAGACAATAGACTTCAGAATTCGACTAGGAATCGGCTTCTCGATCGTGCTCATCTTTAGAGGCCATTACGGCACAGTTAAAAATCGATTTGAGGTCAGAGATAGATCGGTTCGATTGAGATGTGTGGCTGATTGTGGGTGACACCACTAAATTGGAAAATTCTCGTTGGCCGGCATTAGGCTAATTTTCTCATTGTTTTGGTACCCGTGTCCGTATTTGAATACTCGAGATTTTCAAGACAACCGAAAGTCGCCAATGAGTTGAGTGGGTTCATTGTGGCTCGAAAAAAATCGACCATGGGTCATTTGCACTGAAAAATTTCTGAGAGTTACCCGGTAGCTTAGGTCACGCTAAAACACGCCAAATGGAAATTAACTGTGAATTCGAATCCAATTTCAGAAATTGAATATTATATCATGTCACAATAAATTCTAAGAGTGTCGACTCAGTCTCAGAAAATTTTTCTGCAACCCGAGACTTTTTGGAAAAAAGTCGTCCTAGGGCTGTTTTTGTCCAGAAAAAGCCGGGGATCATTTTTGACGACGTAATGGGGATGCAAGATGGATCTATTGGCAAGGGAAAATATCGATTGGATCAAGGACTCGACAACGGGATTTGTTGAGACTAAATAGGATTGAATTGGGCAAGAAACTAAGTCCAACTGAGGGAGCAATGTTGCAAATTCGTAACTCCCCTCATCCACCACCATTTTGGACCAATTCAAGGTTGCAAGGAGGTGCCTTGGTGGCTCTTTGACAGCTAAGGAGCAGCTGGTGGCCATGGATGGTCAAAGGGGACAAAGACTAGGAAAATGAAGGCATGTGGAGCCCTTGTCTCCCATCTCTCCTTCCTCTCTCTCCCTCTCTCCTTCATCCACCGTCCAAGACCTCTCCTCCATCCCTCCTTGTTGTGCAATGCCTCCAGCAAACCGGAGAAGACCATTTGAAGCCCTCAACCGTGCCGGACCAGCCACGACGCCACCGCACGCCGTCCGTCGCACCTCTGCCTCGCCGTCACATCGCTGCTGCTCCGTCTCCCTCACGCCGTCGTCTCCACCTAGCCGTGCATCCAACAGGCTGCTGTGGATGCCTGGTCCACCGTGAGCCACCACGAAGCTCGCCGAACCCGTTCGGCCGCCGATTGCCTCACCAAGCCGTCCATCACCCACCGTTGTCCTCACCGCACCAAACCAGCTTTATTTTCTTCTGTTTTGCCGCTAGAACAGAGGGAAATTTTGTGGGTTTCCAGCAGGCTTCCAAGCCCGTTTTGAGGTGGTTCCGAGCCTCGAAACCTAGGCCCGCTTTGGAGAAAGTCGGCCCCGCTCCCGTCAAATTGAACCGGGCGGTTCGATTAACAAGTGAATTTAACTCACTAATCCTTGCTTAGTAGACTAACGATGCTTAGGGGTTGATTAGATTTAATTAAGTGTAATTAGGTGGATAGATTATATTAGAATAATTAAATTAGGGATTTACCTATGCATGTTAGGCAAATGGTTAGTGTAATTAGCGAGTAGATAGGCTCGAGTATTTATTGAACGAGTCTCAAAATTTTTTCGGATCCGTTTCGGCTTCCAATTAGGCAATACGGGCCTAAATTGGATTTATTGCTATTTAATAATTAATTTTTGTAAATATTTAATTATTTATTTATTTTCTGAAAATTCAACCGGGATGATCGGTGACAGGAATTTTGTGCTGATCGCATTGGTGCTCTATGTTTATTTAAATGAGTACTGATTGTGCAAATTGAGTGCAATTAGTGGTTGTGGGTATTTATTTCAGAAATTGAATAAATTTGGTAATTGAGTGGAAAATTACTAGGCGTCGATCTATAGCGCCAAACCTATTTTGGACTGCTGAAAGAAGTGGGGGAAATAAAAGTGAAATTATTATATTTTGGCTAAGGCCGACCGTGTACCCACACACGATATTTTATCGGGGATGATAAAAGATGAGAAAGAATACTGTATGATGTGGCTCGGTGATTAGATACATCGCCTTGGAGAATGCACGTAACTCGTTGATTAAATACATCACATTTGAAAATGTACGTGGCTCGGTGATTAGTACATCACCTTAGAGAATGCACGTGGCTTGGTGATTTGGTATATCACCTTAGAGAATGCACGTGGCTCGGTGATTAAGTGCATCGCCTTAGAGAATGCGTGGGGCTCGGTGATTAGTATGTCACCTCGGAGAATGTACGTGGCTCGGTGATTAGGTATGTCATCTCACAGAATGCACGTGACTTAGTGACCAAGTACGTCGCCTTTGAGAATGCACGTGGCTCGATGACTAGATATATACTATCTTGAAAATTGCATAGTATGGATTAAAATGACCGGGGAATGGTTTGAGTGACATGTAAATCAACTAGGTCAATTGATCGATGTTTCGATTGGTAGTGTTTGATTAGGTGCCTATTCGAAATATGCTGATTTGCGAGTGGAATCGAGGCCAAGGCAAGTCCTCTTACCCATGTGTGCTTAGGCAGTCCATAGTGTATTGGTTTCCTAATCGGGTCTTAGGAGGGTAGAACTCACTGAGATATAGTCTCACCCCATCGTGGGATAACATTTCAGACCCCTAGATGGCAGCACCTCCACCTCCTCGTCCTCCTATGCATTTTGGCATCCCCAAAGAGGTCACAGAGATAGCATACCACTTCCATATACATCCTCACCCGGAAGAACTAAAGTATGTGCTGGTTAAAACCATTGTTTGAGTTGACGTGGGTCAGGACGCCCTGAAGCCCCACAAGTATCGATCGTGGTACCGTCACTACCATGATGGGCGAAGAGAGGGTCCCACACCGGAAGATGATGTGCCTATGTACGTTCTGGAAGAGGCGTTCGGAGAAGGAACGGCCAATCCTAAGGATGGGTCGGTAGTGGATGCCAAGGATCCCAAGCTTGAGGACGAATCTCGTACTCCCGTGTAGTCAATCGAAGACGCCAACAGGAGCGAAGAAGAAGGGGAGATTGTTGAGCAGGAGGAGGGATAGGAGGATGAGCCCATAGAGGACGAGCTTGAGGATGAACCTGGAGAAGAAGATCCTAAAGAGGAGGAGTTCGAAGAAGAGGAACCAGAAGAAGACTCTGAAGAAGATGAGTGGGAGGAGGATCCAGAGTATGACCCGGATGAGGATTGAAACCCCCATCCTGTTTTGCAAACCCTAAGTCGTGGACTAATGTATAATTTATCAGACTTCTGTGAATAATATTGTAATATATACTATAAGGTTTGCTGTATATAAAAGTGTGGTTGTGGTTTTTCATGTTGGAAAAATATGGCCATACTTTTCTATCTCATTATTTTATTATCTGGAGATTTTATTATATGTTTCCGCTTGCGTATAAAAATGAAAGGGTCGGCGATGCATCCCGGGACGTCGCTATTAATCGACCAGGTGAGGGATGGGCGCGCCTTCGAGGATCGGGGTGTGACAATTGAACCCTCGCGATTACATGACAACCGAGGGTCGTCTACGATTCGGAGATGCACAAATGTGGATTGAAAATTATCGGTTTCGGGAATCGAACTTTCGAATGTGTCACGATTCGATTATTAGATGTCATCTCATTTTTTGTCAAATTTTCACGAGACCGAAATTTTTTGAAAAAATGATTTTCGAACAAGAAGAAAAAGGAAGTGAAATTCGGATGAAGAAGCAAATTCGAAATTTGCTACCCAAAAAGCCTTATTTTTGAGAAATTAGGCTAAAGAAGATATTCGGGAGACCAATGATGAGCATAGAAGACTTTTGTAGCATAAGGATAAAGTGTGATGATGAATTTTAGGATATTTTTCCTTAGAGGTCTTTGGATTGACTTATTTTTCTCTCTCTCTCGTAAACCCCCTTGCAGCCGATCCTTCCTTTCTCCCCACGTTACTTTCCTCCCCCATCAGCAGAACAGCCCCTCCCTTTTTCCTCTATTTTCCTTCTCTTCTCTATTTCTCTCTTCATCCCTCACGCACTTCCCTTCTCCCACCAGCAGAACAACACCCTTCCTTCCTTCTCTCCTTTTGCCAACGTCCCTCTCACCTCATCCCACCACCATTTGCTCACCCCAACATCTTCATCAACCGCCACCCTCATCACCTTGACCCCGTCTCCACCATCAGCGACTCCATCTCCACGCCAGAACCTCCATCACCACCTCACGTCTAGCACTCCACACCACCGCCAGCTCCACCACACCACCGCTAGCACCCCACCACCACGCTAGCAGCATCTCCACCAACCGCCAGCACCCCCAACGTCCGCCCGAGCACCCCGAGGCCGCTACCAAGCCAAGCCACCCTAGGTGGCCGAGAGCTTGAGGAGCCGCCACCGCCATTGTCGAGCCCCCGTTCGAGCCGCGAGCGTCACGTTCTCGACGCCGTCGCGTTGCCATTGCCGCGAGCCTGCCGCCGACGAAAACCCATGAGTTAACTACCTAATATTTGATTAGGCGGTTAATTCCATTTAGGGATGGTTAGATTAGTATTAATGGTGATTAGTCTTAGTTAAGCTTGGTTTAGTTTTAATTGTGATTAAGAAAGGTTTAGGTTAAATTTAATTACGATTAGTGTAGATAATTGCGATTACTTTAATTAAATGTATTTAGATTAATTAATTGTGTTTAGCTTTATTAATCGTAATTTATTTAATTAATTGCAATTAGCATAATTAGTGACGGATTAGGCGTTACGTAGAATTTTATGCTCGTTTTCTTGGATAAGATTATGCGTGATTTTGATTGTTTGCACGTACGATATCATGTGATTGATTGCTCTATGGTAAATATAGATTGTTATTACGAAAGATGATTTTATGGGCAATTAAATGGAAAAAAATGAGGTGTCGGGTTTGGACGCCAAATTTATGTGCTCAATAAATAGAAGTGTGCAAAGTTTGACAAGTTGATTTTGAATATGTGACCATGTACGAATTTTTTTCAGAGAGTTTTAAAGAAAAAAAAAAGTTGGCCAAGTTTACTATTTGAAAATGAAGTATTGTGTTCTTGGCTAATAACGGCAATAAAAGTTGGCTTGATTGATGGTGTGCTTGAGTAGTCACTTAATCGAACCCATCACCCAATGAGAGTTTGGGGGCGATGCCCGATTTTATTGGATGCCCGGCGGGGTCCGGATGTCGAGTCGTGGTTGAGGCCTGACTGAAACTCCTTTATGGAATGCTGTTTAGGCAGGGGTCCTAGACAATGCCGTATCCGATGGGGCGGGACGATGCCCGATCATGCCGGAAGACCGCCAACACTAGTGTGGGCTGTGGCCCGAGGAGTTGTAATAATTGGAACACGTGTTGCGACAATGCGCGTGAAATTCTCGTATGTGTTCTGATTGTTATCTATGCACATTATACTATTGTTATTGTGCGAGACATGCTAATATGCAGGGGTGTGTCGAGGTGAAGTGAGCTTATGTGGGGCGCGTGCTTAGACTGCCTTCGAAGCGAATTCGCATCATAATCGAGGATTAGAGATTTTAACTCGCTGAGATTTTATCTCACCCTGTCATTGTCAAAACTTTTTCAAGGCCGTAGCGTGGAGATCTGCTAAGTGCGGATGTGGTGGGTGCGAGATGTGACACTTTTTGGCCGGTCCCGTCGTTAGTGAAGTTTAGGTTAACCTTAATCCCTGAATGTCTTTGAGAGAGTCGATTGGAATAGGAAGTGGCCGTAGAAAGACTTGTAACTATTAAACTTCATAGGGGTAACAGTTGATAAATAAATCGTTGTTTTTGGGAAATCGTTGTTGTGTTTTACTATCCCTATCATTATTGATTGATTGGGTGTTTAATTTAGTCGCTTCCGCATGCGTTTAATCGAAAGATAAAAAGAATGGGTCGACAACGCGTCCTAAGATATCGCATTTTTAATCGACCACCGAGAGATGCGCTCATATGTGTCACAAGATTAGTGGCTCAATAGAGACTTTCCTGGAAGATAAAGTTCATAAACAGTAAACTTTTCTCAGAATATTATAATCCCACATTACTTGATGACCTAAGCCTTAATGTATTGGACATACCGCTTGCCAACAACTTTATTTAATTCTAGAAATGAGACTGTACTCCTGTCGTGCATGAAGATCCAGCTCACACACTACTCTTAACGGAGTCGCTGTAACCATTCTTATCATCATAGTACTTTGACCACAGCATTATGCCCCCATATTTTGCTGACTTCTTTATGACAGGAAGTATCTGAGAAGTCAACACCTTTGGTGGAACATACCCACTTCCGGCCGCTGCTGTGGACGCCGGCAGGCCCACGAACATCTTCCTGGCGTTTATGGAAGCAACCCATTTGCTCCAAGAACTTGTGAGCTTGCTAATATCGCCGGAGCTGTATTGACATGGAGGGTTATTGTAAAACTGTACCCAGACGTAGTCGAAAAGACCGGTGTTAAGCGCAGCCCCCATATGACTATCGGGATATGGGCACTGAGGAGCTGCCGTTAGGTACACCTTTTTCCCTTGCTTGCTATAGTCTGATAAATAACGGGCAAGATCATCCCAATATTTGGTAGACCCAAGTTCAATATCGAAATCGATGCCGTCCAAGACCGCATCTCCTAGTGGACGAGAACTAGATGTGCCGCCCAGGAAATTGTTCCACAGATAGTTCGCTACGTTCCTCGCATCGGCCCGAGATGCCAACGTGTAGCTCCCATCGCCGCCGCCTAGGGAGAGCATCACCTTGATGCCCCGATTCTGGCAGCTCCGAATGCCGTTGCTTATCCTGGTGCAGCCACCCGAGGTAGGGTCACAGTGGCCTGCGAGGTTGATTTGCGGGGTCTGGCCACCGCCAAACTTATTGAGGAATGCGAGGTTTACGTAGGCGTATTTGCCAGTGGCACATGTACTGGTGAGGGTACCTTCGTTGCCGTTTTGGCCCCAGTAAATGGCGATTCCGCCGCCATGAGAGACTCCGATGAGAGATGAGGTGAAGAAAAGTAAGAGGAGGGAGAGGGATGGTGTGGATGGAGGTGGGCTTGGCATTTCTGGCTGGTTTTATCGGTCTGAATACGTGGGTTTGAACTTGGACTGCTGGTGTGGGGGAGGCTACTCTTTATAGGAGAAGCATCCCGTGACCGTGACTTCA
Source organism: Eucalyptus tenuipes (assembly GCA_014182365.1). Taxonomy (NCBI): domain Eukaryota; kingdom Viridiplantae; phylum Streptophyta; class Magnoliopsida; order Myrtales; family Myrtaceae; genus Eucalyptus; species Eucalyptus tenuipes. The sequence goes on along the minus strand of CM024547.1, from coordinate 2,001,167 downwards.
GATCTCTCACCAGGACGGTGTTTCCTTGTTGTCTTTCCTTTGGAGAGAGGTGGGCTGTGGAAATTTCTCTTCCATGATAACATTATTGGGAGGAAGAACAGACAATTTTATCGTACCGGTCGAGAACGTGGTTGTTATATCTTGACCAAGTCAAGAGTGATGGAGCCCAAAAGGGAAAAAAAAAAAATCAAATGTTGAAAAGTCAGAGAATAGGAAAAGGGGGAAAAAGGACTCGGCTCCTTTCTTTTAAGCCGAGAGCTTGCGCAGTGCGAACTGGGGAGAGAAAAGAGAGTTGAAAGTCAAAGAAAGAAAAAAAAATAAACAAAAAAAAAATCAGAGGAGGTCGACAAGTCAAGAAGGGGGGAATAAAAATAAACAGGGGACGTTCAGCAGAAAAGGAGGGAAAGACGTGGGGGTGGTCTGCACATGCTCGCCGTGGACGCATTGCCAAGTCCAAGGTACTCCGATCCGCAATGGCTAATAGGTATTCACACTTCTTATTCATCCAATCGAAGTATTTTTCGAGTTTAGGACTTAAATTCGAAATTTTGAGAAAATCGAACCGTGGACTCCAACTTTCGAGTTATGGGATTTCGGCATTTCATGGAAATAGAGATTTATGATATTGTAGAGCTGTGGATTATGACAGAAGTTGTTTTGCCACAATAATTTTATCAGAGTGAAACTATAGGGTTTCACGGGCAAGTTCCCCATTAAGTAAGTTAGAGTGTTCACTTCGGATGGGAAATTTGTTAGCTCGTAGAAGTTGATTTGTTAGTGTTTAAGCGTAGTTTAGCTGTTTCATAGTTGAGGTAGAGTTTTATTTGATTTGACATTGATTCTCATTTAATTGATAGGATTGTAAAATTGTTAGCCCATTTAGCTATGCGTTGTTTGGTTCGAGCATTTCCAGGTGAGTAGTGTTATCTCCTTTTTAAATTTGCAAACTTTGAAAAGTATGAAATACATTATGTGCAAATCGTAAAAATAATGGACTGGGCATTTACTACTTTTATTTATTTGAGAATGGTTTGAGAAATGTCTTATTGAAGTTGTCCTGAAAGATAAAATGTGTATATTGATTAGACTGATTTATGGAATGGGTTCTTTTATGATTTGGAAAATATTTAATGAGAGAGACGTTTCAAAATGTTACTAGTTTATGAAATGAATTACATAATGGTGTGAGAAATGACTATTATGAAAGGAACATATATATATGATAAACGGAGTCGGGAAATAGTATATATTTTGGGATTGGGAAACCTTTTTCCGAATGAATTAGGTTGACTTTGAGTATGGTTTAGGAAAGGTGAATTGATTCAATATATGAATTTATATATAGATTCTAAATTGGTATTGTGGAAAAAATCAATTTGTGAAAGGCTATGTTATGATTTGTGAAATCAATTGTGATATGGATCGGTAAATGACTAAGTGCTATATGATAACGTAATTTTGTGTGAGGCACCTCTAGGGCCTTGTACTATTGGTATATGTTGATCGAGGGCTAAGTGCTACCCGACAACGTAATTTCGCGAGAGCCACTTCTAAGGTCTTGTACTACTCAAGAGATAAGTGCTACAAGATGACGTGGTCCCGTGAAAATCACCTCCAGGGTCTTGAGATATGATGTGATAGGAGATTAACTAGTGAAATAGACAATTAATGTGCGATACAAGTTTGATTTGAGATTAATCGATGGATTGGACTATTGGCATGTATTTGATAGAGATTAATCAAGGACTCAACCATTGATGCTTGAATTGTGATAATGGATTTAAATTATTATCTCTGACTTGTACAAAGCTGTGTTGAAATAAGATAACTCATATGTGAGTCGATATGCAATTTACACCATATGTTTGGGTTGTGAAGTCCTAGTATGGCTTTGTATATATGTATGTATAGTGAGTACTTGATCCTTTTAGAGGATATGTATTACTCACTAAGCTTGTGATTGCTCATTTCTCTCTTTCCCAATATTTTTAGGTCCTTCGGTTAGCGATTATTAAAGCAAGAGCAGTGTTGACGGGGACTTATGGGAGAAGGAATTAGATGGTTAAAGGCTGCGTCTTTTGGAAGGAAGGACAGCCGTGTCACCCCTATTCCTTTAGCTTGCGGGGTGTGACAATCATGATCATGGTACACTTGAATCTGATAAGGTTAGCCGGGTTCATGTATTAGTCCAAACTTTCCACACGTGATTTCCAATTGGAACAATGCTTGGGATACACCTCTCGGATATAACACTCCCCACAATTACGTCATACTCATGCGTCACACTCGTGACAGAACTCGAAAATTGACTCTAATTGGATGCACTAAACCCAGTTCAAGTTGACGAACACAATATCCCAAAAAAAATTAACAAGGACTTTATTTGATAACGTGCTGTCAATTGCGCATTATTGTACGTGTCGGTTTATGCTGAGATGAAGCCAGCCAAAGAGGATTGGAGAGACGATGATGTGGTTGAAAGTAACATTTTTAGGCCCCGTGCTCAATTTTCATCACGTTAATGCCGTTTTGAGAAGGTAAGGGGAAATCACATGTAGAATAATCAAGGCGTGATTACACCGCAAAAGTACAAGCCGAAAATGCTATAGGATGAAAGGGCAGAGCTTCTCTTAAAAAATGCCACCAATAAGTGAATGTTTTCTTTTGATTAGCTATATCACCTTAGGCGCATTGAGAGTACAAATATTACCATCCATTCAAATCAATCATTACTTTTATTATTTTATGTGTAATGATTAGTTTGGACAATGGTCGTCATACTCTAGGAGTGGGTAAAAAATTCTCAAATTATGCATAAATTTCTTTACGCAGTGAAAAGGATCTGTTAAAGGTGCAAAAATCAGTTATTGCCGGTCTTGGCATGTCTTGGCATGATGATCAGCACATCAAGACCAACAGGGCATCTACTATGGATGGCATGTAGCCACCACCTGAGGAAATCATAAGGGAGACAAATGACATGATACAAACCTCATTAATAAACTTTGCGGAAGCAAGTGAGCAAGTTAAGATTCTAACAAAAATCAGCAACAGAAATCGGAAAAACCTAAGCAAGCCGCAAGAACCGAAAGCACATGAAGAGGGCGCCGATGATTGCTAGATTACAAGTCATTGAAGCAATTTTTAGACTCTACACATTACTCTTCCTTGATTTGTTCGATTGTCCTTTTTCCCTAAAGAATCTCCATTCCCAGTGTTGTCACAACTTGAGCCAATCATCCTCATGACCACAATCTTGTCACCTGAGCTCCTTTCTAGTTGAAGTGATCTTGTTATAGTTTTGTGCACTAGCCTGAAAGGCATCATCTGCCTTATCGAGTTCCAATAGTACTGGATGAAATTCGGAGGAGAAACTCAGAACTCAAATAATTTCCATGATGTAAACCTTCAAGTCATAACCTTTTTTTTTTTTGTCAAAATAAATTCCTTTCATTGTTGGACGCAAATTGCGCAATCCCAAGATCTCCATAACCAGAACAAGAACATGCATAATTGAGTAGAAAGATTAACGCACCTGTTTTGGGATCCATCGAACATAAAGCGGAAGCAGAAAAAGGGATTACCCACTCATCAAGGGGATCTACACATCAAATCCTTCTCCTCTATTGCCCTCCGTATTACTGGTTCAATGAGGCGGCCCCCTCACGTTTAGCGTTAGGTAAACGCCCCTTATGTGAGGATACATGTGAGAATTAGGGTTAGAGGAGAGACTTGAGCACTATTTATAGAGTTTCCAGCCAGGCCCCCTCATTAAGGGCCAGGCTCAACTCGGCCCACACTAGCCGGCTCTATATTAGACTAATTAAGAAACCTTCTATCTCACTTTAGACCAATCCCTATAAAACGGTAACCGTTAAACGGTAAATTACAATATCAATTAATGTAGTTCACATTAAGAAAACTCTTACATTCATTGCTTAAAGTGATTCCAGAATTACCTCCTACATGGGCCTCTAAACACAAAAGGTCCCATAAAACTTGAGGGGGATTAGTAGTCCAATTACAGGGTAAATTCTTTCGTGTATGAGCCTTAGCAACCCCATCAGCCATTTGGTTCTCTTCTCTACCGCAATGGACCCCTCAAATGTGCTTATATTAGCCCATTAAAGTAAGGCATTTGGTGATAAGAGAGGCTACTTCCCAGGAGCACATATCATGATCTGTAAGTGTGCAGATCACCTTAAAGCAATCTGATTCTATTGTGAGGGGTAGCTCAGATCTATCTCTAAAGAAATGGAGCGCTTCAAGGCACGCGTGGGTTTCGGTCTACTGAGCCAAAGTCGCTTGATTCTCCTTGGCAAAACTAGCAATCGGTCTTCCTGCTTCGTCCCGGCATACTCCGGCAACACTTCTTGTTGTATCACCATCCACGAATGACCCATTGATGTTGATTTTTCAACTCCCCTTTTTTTTTTTGGTCAGAAATACTTCATTGATTCATACTAAGATGGTGGATTACAAGTAGTACGAAAATCTAAACATAAAATAAGATAAAGATCGTGCGGAGGCTTGGAGACCCAATTACTAGGAAGAGACCCGGCTTGAAGGGATTTTGCAATATTTCTTCTTAATTCCCCTTTGCTCGGTGGTTTCCAAGTCATAACTTGACTGATTACTGAATTTACTTGATGAAAAAGGGAAATGCGTTGACTCAAAACAAAGAGTGGACAAATTCCATTCCACTTATGCAAATGGATGTGAAGAGGGAAAAAGGAAAAAAAGAAATGATAGATGCAGGCAAGCAATTATAATAGCTATCTGAATCTATCATATCGAAGGTTATCTTACAAACTTATTATAGGCCTGAAGATAAATTTCAATATGATACATGTGAGCCTATGACAACCTCTATAATTGACAAGAATGAGTTGGGGACTACTAATTGCTAAACTGATCAAGGAGCAAAATTAATCTGACGATCATCTATACAACCAAAAGCATACAACAATCAATCACAAGAAGAAACGCCTTGAAAATGGAAGAGTAAAGCACCTACTAGCTTTCAAATAATAAGGCCTTCACAAAATGGATGTCACGCGCGTGGAATTATCAGCTGATCCAGTCAAGAAAATGGGCAAGGTTGGGTGCCAATCCACCACTATCATCACGAAGCACTGTGAGGGAGAGTTCTCAAACCACTTGCCGGACTTCGTATCTAAAACAAATAAATGCAATGAGATATGAGCTAACATCATTTTAGGGAGAATTACCAAAAAAGTCCTAAATCTATTGTAATTGTGCCAATTCAGTCATAATATTTTTTTTGGCTAATTTAGTTCTAAACATTTTACAATTGTGTCAGTTTAGTCCATCCGGCCAAAATTGGCTGGTCGACGCTGACATGGACGCCGGCCGTCCGGCGAAAAGTCGACATGGCAATTTAATTTTTTTTAATTTTTTAAATATTTTAAAATATTTTTGAATTCTTTTTTTTTTTTTTCTTCCTTCTCCTTCTTCCAGTGCCGGCAAGCTTGGCTCTCGCCATGGCTGGGCGAGGCCAAGCCTCGCCAAATCTGGCAAGGCCTCGCCCAGCGAGGGCAAGGCCGACCTCGCCGGCCGCCAGAGGAAAGAGAAGGTGAAAAAAAAAAGAATAAAAAAATAAAAAAATTCAAAAATATTTAAAAATTCGAAAAAAATAAAAAAAAATTAAAAAATTCCCATCTCAGCTTTCACCGGACGGCCAATGTCCACATCAACGCCGGCCGGCCAATTTTGGCCGGATGGACTAAACTGGCACAATTGTAAAAGGTTTAGGACTAAATTGATAAAAAAAAAAGTTTATGACTTAATTGACACAATTACAATAAGTTTAGAACTTTTTTAATAATTCTCCCATCATTTCCAAGTAAAATACACTGAAACCATTGATCGGAGCACTATTAACGAGAAGTAAAAGTAAAGAAACTACGCAGCTTAAAAGCCCCTATTCATCGCTTCCTATGTCGTTTCTCTATGCGTGCGTGTGTGCATGTGAGAGAGAGAGAGAGAGAGATTACCTGGTATATGGGTGCTCTTACTGAACCAAAAGTAACAAACAATCTCCTTCCATTTGCATCTAGAGCCATTTCATGTCTTAAGCGACTGGAGCTGCAAGCATAACACGATCCACATAATTACTACCGAAATTTTACAGCTCACACTTGTGCAAGATTAATTTATGCAACAACTATACATGGCATGAGTTAGAATGATGATCACATGTTAAGGATCGTCCCCCTCAGTGAGGACAATTCCTCACTCTTATTAGAAATAGGTTCAAGAAGCCATCAACCCAATGCATAAATAAAATTGAGAAACCAATTTGACATTCCGGGTGACATCAAAAACCATGAAATCTCACATATCAAAGTATATTATGGTTGTGAAGGTAAATATGCGGTCTGCAATCGATACCTCTTTGAATTGATTGACCACAGAACATGACCCTGTTTCTGCAAGCTCCACTCAAGCATCTAAAATGGCAAGACCATCAACTTTTTGATATTTCATACCATTATTGAAAATAAATAGTTATGGGATGGAATGAGCTTAATGGATAATCAAGTTCAAAGCATCCAAGATATGCATCCACAAATCATAACAAAAGAATGTACTTGCCTTTCCATCAGTACCCAAACTAAAGATGCTTGTCCCATCAGCTCCATAAAGAATGGAGCTTATACCAAGATCTGCGCAGGCCACCCAGTAATTTGTAGACCGGCAGACATGTCTATGGCCGGTTAAGGCATTCCCTTCTAACATTTACTAGTCTACAGGCCACATATTTGAGAAACGGAAGACAATGATACTCCAAAACCACGCAGAAACGAATTCATGGTAATTCCAAAGCAATATGTCTTCTTCAATGTATCCAAGCTACAACACATAACAAGGTCCACATGAGCTTGTGAAGATTCAGAACTTCCCTTTTCTCCTCCTCGAAGATGATGGATCTGGGTAGGGGGAGGGGAAGATGAGGCTATCTGGCAAGACAGATCAACGTATCTTTGCTTCGAAGATGATGGATCTGATAAGTAGTTTTCACTGCCTTGACCATCCTCTACCATCGTTAGGCAATTTTTTAAAGCAGAAATATGAAGAACTACATATGTTAATCTGGTTAAATGGGCAGAATCATAGACAGCCTTATGTCATCACAATTTTTTTTCTTCCAAATTGTTCGCATACTTGTGTTTTTTCGCATGATGATGAGTTTATCAAAGTTCTGAAAGTTTTACCTTTTTGGCACTTTGAATTAACAGTCTCTCTCTAATTGAAGATTCCAACAGGTTCAAGTCTGTCCAGATCAGAGCTTCTTCTGAAGAGACATCTAGTCCTGTTGAAGTTGGAGAGATGTTTGCTGACTTGAAGGAGAAGGTTAGGGTGCTATTACTTTGCAGTGTTGGATTATGAAAACCACGCACACAGCACAATAGAAACATTAAAAATTCGTCTCAAGTGAATATATTTTCTTCCCCTGAATTTAGCCCATTGAGGTAATTTTTTTGTCTGATATCATTTAATTGGTATATACTGATGATTCCTGACAAAGGGAAAAAATGGCTTGTAATTTATCCAAAGGGATAAGCATTATTTCTTGCTAACATTTCATAAGGTAAGCTAACTGCAGCACTCCATATTCATGATGTCTAGTGATTGAAGTTAAGTTGAGTCAATATGAACTAGTCGACTCTTTAACGTTGAGCAAATGACAGCATCGACATATTTTTAATTAAAATGGTGATTTTGGGCCTTAAAATATTGCATTGTCGTCCAGACACTTACCTCTGTTTGATAAAATTAAAAAAAAAAAAAAAAGTTGACATTAGATGGTAACTTGCCAGTGGGATGCTATTGAAGACAAATCCAGAGTCTTCCTATGCGGTGGTGGAGCAATAGTTGCTGTTTGGCTGCCATCCATTGCAGTTGAGGCTATCAACTCGGTCCCTTTGGTAGGTTTGGTTTTCTTCTGTTCTCGCAATTAAGAACTTATTTAAGGTGCCTACGTAACATCCTGAGCAAAAGAAAAGGTCCTTAAGTAGTGAAATTTTGGGATGATCCTTTAGCTTTAGTTGCCTGCAGAAATTGCCACAAATTTGATTGTCTCCTGGTGGCAAGAGCTCTTCTGACATAGTTTGCTTACAGCTGCCAAAGGTCATGGAGTTGGTAGGTCTTGGATACACAGGAAGGTTTGTCTACAGATACTTGCTCTTTAAGGTATAGTTGGCTATTAATAATCTATTTCTCTGCTGCTAGCATTTTCACTTACTCCTGGCAAGATAGCATTGGCAAAAGACTCGATTTTGCAGTGTATTGGGAGTGCTCTTGACAATATAGTTTATATGGAAACATCGTCTTGTTGGTGGAGCAAATAAAGGATAGTGGAGGCTTTCTATAGGTACCGGTACATGAAAGCTATATGTTAAGGCAATATTTACTAGGATATTCCGACCTTAACTATAACTATTTGGTATAGTATGTATTGCATGAAATGGAAATGCTCTGGGAATGCCATGTTTAAAATGAGACCTGGAAGGAAGCATCATTAGGTTCTTTTGAAGTCTGATGGATTTATTCTCTACCATATCTGTGGTGGAGAGATTTGGGACAAATGCATGCGAGTGCAGAGTGCGTTGCATCTGAGGCTCCCTCTCAAGCGAGCCACATGATGCCAATTTCTTCTGCTCGTTTACAGTCAAGCAGAAAGGAATTGGCCAGTGACATTGAAACGCTGAAGAAAAAGATTGCTGGAAGTGAATAAAGCTGCAGAAGGATGGGAAGTTGTATTTCTTAATTCTGGTAATTAACTAATGTTTAGTTCTATTGCAATGATTGTTTTTGTTTAGTCAGTGTCATGGTCCCATCTAATTTTGTCATTTTCTGGTTAAATTCGCATGGATCCAACTTCTGTTTGTACTTTATAGTGCAATACACTCTATGCTAATGTAATACCTGAAACTTTGGGGGGAAATGAAAATACCCTCGATTACCATTGGTATTGTTATACAAACGAGTTAATTGGGTAACAAAAGTTTCGCTTTCGCACGCTTTCCTCCATTCACTGGACTCGCTGAAGAGTCTTGAAACATGAAAGTGAATTTATCCATGTAAATATTTCACAATGGTGGAAAAAAAAAGGGAAGCTGTGGACATTAGAGCTATGCCCATCTTTAATTCTTCTTGCCTTTTTGATAAAAATATGGAGAAAGCATGTTGAGAGATATAGAAGAAAAAGAGGACAAGATGACAGTTGTTGCAAGCAAAGAAAGGAAATCTTTGACCGGAGCCATCTTTGGGATCTTGTGAATCACATGATTTGTGCTTACTTCCGTTCCTAAAAGGGAGGGAAGTAAGGTCAATGACTCAGCTATTCGTTATGAGGGCAGTGGTAAATCTGTGGTGTGAGTAGTTTTGTTATTGGTATTGAGATTATAGTAAAGCTGTATTGTGTTACTTGATCTGGTTAACAATGGCCAATATGAGGTTATGACAAGGAATGAATGTGGATAATTTCAACCACTTCTAGAGATAGATTTATTGGGAGATTTTGTTGAACATTGGTGACGGGAGCAGATTGCTGCCTCCATCAGCCTCCAGGATTGCTAAGGCTAGCTAATGAGCTACTGGTTTTTACTGAGCTAGTTGAGGCCAGTTTTAAACGTAATATGCAGGAAACATAGAACAAATTGAGGAAGAGATAAGTGGTTCAATAGAGACTGTTCTGGAAGATAAAGTTCATAAACAGTAAACTTTTCTCAGAATATTATAGTCCCACATTACTTAATGGCCTAAGCCTTAATGTATTGGACATACCGCTTGCCATCAGCTTTATTTAATTCTAGAGATGAGACTGTACTCCTGTCATGCATGGAGATCCAGCTCATACACTACTCTTAACGGAGTCACTGTAACCATTCTTATCATCATAGTACTTTGACCACAGCATTATGCCTCCGTATTTTGCTGACTTCTTTACGACAGGAAGTATCTGAGAAGTCAAGACGTTTGGTGGAACATACCCACTTCCTGCTGCTTCCGTGGACGCCGGCAGGCCCACAAACATCTTCCCGGCGTTTATGGAAGCAACCCATTTGCTCCAAGAACTTGTGAGCTTGCTAATATCGCCGGAGCTGTATTGACATGGAGGGTTATTGTAAAACTGTACCCAGACGTAGTCGAAAAGACCGGTGTTAAGCGCAGCCCCCATATGACTATCGGGATATGGGCACTGAGGAGCTGCCGTTAGGTACACCTTTTTCCCTTGCTTGCTATAGTCTGATAAATAACGGGCAAGATCATCCCAATATTTGGTAGACCCAAGTTCGATATCGAAGTCGATACCATCCAAGACCGCATCTCCTAGCGGACGAGAACTTGACATGCCGCCCAAGAAATTGTTCCACAGATAATCCGCTACGTTCCTGGCATCGGCCTGAGATGCCAACGAGTAGTTCCCAACACCGCCGCCCAGGGAGAGCATCACCTTGATGCCCTGATTCTGGCAGCTCCGAATGCCATTGCTTGTGCTAGTGCAGCCACCCGAGATGGGGTCACAGTGGCCTGCGAGGTTGATTTGCGGGGTCTGGCCACCGCCAAACTTATAGAGGAATGCGAGGTTTACGTAGGCGTATTTGCCGGTGGCACATGTACTGGCGAGGGTACCTTCGTTGCCGTTTTGGCCCCAGTAAATGGCAATCCCGCCGCCATGAGAGGCTCGGATGAGTGACGAGCTGAAGAGAAGTAAGAGGAGGGAGAGGGATGGTTTGGATGGAGGTGGGCTTGGCATTTCTCGCTGTTTTTTTATCAGCCTGAATACCTGGGTGTTCGAACTTGGACTGCTGGTGTGTGGGGAGGTTACTTTTTATAGAAGAAGCATCCCGTGACTATAGATCTCTGACCAGATAACAGTGTTTTCTTGTTTTCTTTCCTTTGGGTAGGTGGGCTGTGCCGCTGTGGAGACTCTTGCATGATGACATTAGTCGGCAGAAAAGAATATTTTGTCGTACTGGTCATGATACACTCGAATCCGATAAGGTTAGCCGGGTTTATATATTGGTCCAAACTTTCCACACGTGATTTCCAATTGGAGCGATGCTTGGCATATACCTCTTGGATGTAACACTCCTCAAATTTGGGTCATCCTCATGGTGGGGTCAGAAAATTTATTCTAATTCGATGCACTAAACCTAGTTCAAAAGATAACAAACACAACGTCCCCAAAAATATCAAGGACTTTATTTTGATAACGTGCTGTTAGAGTCATCCATCAACCGCGCATTATTGTATGGTGTTGGTTTTTGCTTAGATGAACCCAACCGAGGACTGGAGACACTAGGATGTAATTGAAAGTGACATTTTAAAGCCTTGTGCTGAATTTTCATTGAGTTAATGCGTGCGGACTTTGTTTAACTGCTTTTGCTATTGCCCGTTCTGAGAAGATAAGGGAAAATCACAAGTAGAATGGCCAATACGTGATTACAACGCGGAAGCACAAGCCAGAAATGCTATAAGACAAAGGGGCAGAGTTTATCTTAAACAATGCCATCAGTAAATGTTAATGTTTTCTTAACGATTAGTTAAATAACCCGAAGCGCACCAAGAGTACAATATTCCCATCCATTCAAATGGATCATTAGTTGTCAAATTCTAAGTGTAATGATTAATTTGGATAATGGTTGTCGTACTCCGGGAGTGGGCAAAACCCTCTCAAATTATGCATAAATTTTTTTACTCGGCAAAAGGACCTGTTAAAGGTGCAAAAATCAGCTATCGCCGGTCTTGGCATGATAGTCAGCACATCAAGACCAACAGGACATCTAGCAGGAATGGCATGTAGCCACCACCTGGGAAAATCTAAAGGCAGACAAATGACATGATACAAACCTGATCAATAAACTTTGCAAAACTAAGTGAGCAAGTTAAGATTCTAACAAAACTCAGAAACAGAAATTGGGAAAACCTGAGCAAGCTGCAAGAACCGAAAGCACATATGGAGTGAGCTGATGACTGCTAGATTACAAGTCACAAAAGCAATTTTTAGGCTCAACCCATTACTCTTCCCTGATTTGTCTGATTTTTCTTTTTCCTTACAGAATCTCCATTCCCGATATTGTCGCAACTTGAGCCAATCATCCTCATGGCCACAATCTTGTTCCCTGAGCTCCTTCCGAGTCGAAGTGATCTTGGTACAGTTTTCTACACTAGCCTGAAAGGCATCATCTGCCTCGATCGGGTTTAATTTATTAATTGAACAAGCGATCCAGGCCAGTTCCAATAGAACTGGCTGAAATTTGGAGTAGAGACTCAAAACAAAACATTTCCATGATGTAAAATCCAAGCCCTAGCTTGACTGATTGCCAAATTTACTCGATAAAAAGGGGAAATGCATTGACTCAAAACAAAGATTGGACAATTTTCCATTCCACTTTCGTACATGGATGTGAACAGGGAAAAAGAAAAAAAAAGATAATAGAAGCAGACAAGAAATCATAATAGCATTTTGAATCTATCATATCAAAGGTTATCTTACAAACTTATTGTAGGCCTGAAAAAAGAAAAAATTCAATATGATACACGTGAGCCTATGACAACCTCTATAACTGAATCACAAGAATGAGTTGGGAACTACTAATTGCTAAACCTATCAAGGAGCAAAATTAATCTGACGATCATTCATCCAACCAAAGCATACAACAATCAATCACAAGAACAAACGCCTTGAAAATGGAAGAGTAAAGCACCTACTAGCTTTCAAATGATAGGGCCTTCATAATATGGATGTCACGCGCACGGAGTTATCAGCTGACCCAGTCAAGAAAATGGGCAAGGTTGGGTGCCAATCCACCGTTGTCACAGAAGCACTGTGAGGGAGAGTTCTCAAACCACTTGCCCGACTATGTATCTAAACCAAATAAATTCAATGAGATATGAGCTCACATCATTTCCAAGTAATATACAATGAAAACATTGATCAAAGCACTATTAATGAAAAGTAAAAGTAAAGAAAATACACAGCTTAAAAGTCCCTACTCATCGCTCTACATCAATTTTGTGTGTGTGTGTGTGCGTGCGTGTGTGTGTGTGTGTGTGTGTGTGTGTGTGTGTGTGAGAGAGAGAGAGAGAGAGAGAGAGAGAGAGGTTACCTGGTATATGGGTGCTCTTACTGAACCAGAAGTTACTAACAATCTCCTTCCATTTGCATCTAGAGCCATTTCATGCCTTAAGTGACAGGAGCTGCAAGCATAACATGAACTACATAATTACTACCGAAATTTTATAACTCACACTCACGTGAGATTAATTTATGCAACAACTATACGTGGCATGAGTCACCATGACAATCACATGTTAAGGATCATCCCACTCAGTGAGGACAATGCCTCACTCTTATTGGAAATTGATTCATAAATCCATCAACTTAATGCATAAATGAAATTGAGAAACCAATTTGACATTCAAGTGACATCAAGAACCATAAAATCTCACATATGAAGTATATTATGGTTGTCAAGGTAAATATGTGGTCGGCAATCAATACCTCTTTGAATTGATTGACCACAGAACATGACCCTGTTTCTGCAAGCTCCACTCAAGCACCTAAAAGCGCAAGACCATCAACTTTTTGATATTTCATACCATGATTAAACATAATTAGATATGGGATGGAATGGACTTAATGGATACTCGAGTTTGATGCATCCAAGTCATGAATCCACAAATCATGACAAGAGAATGCACTTGCCTTTCCATCTGTACCCAAACTAAATATGCTGGTCTCATCAGCTCCAAAAAGAATGGAGCTTATACCACAATCATGTGCAGGCCACCCAGTAATTTGTAGACCGGCAGACATGTCTATGGCCAGTTAAGGCATTCCCTTTTAACATTTACTAAGTCATAGGCCACATATTGGAGAAACGGAAGATTATGAAACTTTAAAATCAAACAGAAATGAATTCATGGTAATTCCAAAGTAATGTGTCTTCTTCAATGTATCCAAGCTACAACACATAATAAGGTCCACATAAGCTCATGAAAATTCAGAACTTCCCTTTTCTCCTCCTCGAAGATGATGGATCTGGGGAGGGGGAGGGGAAGATAAGGCTATCTGGCAAAGACAGATCAACATGTCCTTGCTTCGAATTCCATTGCCATCGCCATTGTAGAAACTAAAAGGATACCAAACATGTGAATCATTCCATCCGTGGCAGAGGCAGCAAGAATCTTCCCATTGTGGTTAAAGCACAAAGAAGTAATTGCAGGGGGATCTTCACCAAGAGGAAGGACTGTCTTCAGGAAAACCAGGCACTTGTCCAGTCATAAAGGATGGTAGATAAATTGGCCACTTCAATCATAGGTTGTTTGAGGAACAAGAAAAACACGTACCATTGCTTTCCATGTCTTCATGTTCCATACAGTTAATGAAGCAAAAGCCGTGTCATCAATATGACCAGAAACATGCCTACAAAGGAAAAGATCCCATTATCGAGTGCATCTACAAAGAAATAATCTCCATTGCAAATGCATCAACCTGAAATGGAATAGATTTCTGAAAAGTTTTAAGAAAAAGTTTCATCCGCTAAAGACAGATATGCTATATTCAGATGAACATGCAGGCACCGTCATATACTAGCTTAGGTTTTGTCATATCTTTAAGTTCTGCTAAGAGAAATGCATGGACATTTGCATTAGGCAGCAAGGAGTATGGCTGACTTTTAGCATGCCAAAGATAAAGGACCTCATAAGCGTCAGCTCTGCACAAGATTACTTTTGATAACATATCTTCCATTCAAACCAATGACACTTCATCCAGAGGATAGTAAAGTCACATATAGCCTCAAAGTTCACTCACAGAGTAGCAACATCGATTGTAATCAACTTAATCTACTGGATAACTTCCTCATTTTTGTGGAAGAGTTTTATCTCAGAGCCACCAAAGGTTGCTAATCTACATACAATTTCCAACAGAGAAGATCCACGAGATCTAGTATGTGTAGAACCATGTCAGATATTTTAAGATCAAAATGAAAGCATTTTAAACCAAACCAAATAGACTAAATTATCCAGAGAAAATGAAAACAACTAAATGATGGAAAAACTGCACAAACTAATCCTCATATGGAGTTCAAAACTTATATTAAATTCATGGCCCACAAAGGAATCAATTTTAAAAATGCAACAAAAAGTAACTCCCCTAGTCTCATAAGGTAAAAATTAATACCTCGATGCGGCAGCTGAAACAAAAATTGGTTCTACCGGGCTGCATTTTAAATCCAAGACACTGCAGAACAACACAAATGTCAAGAACCAAGAATTGAAGAAGTACAAAATCACAACTCGCGTTATTAAACCTTGGAAAAGCCTCTGTTGTATTGAGATCACAAACAACCCTTTTTGCGTCAACATTCCATGCCTTAATTCCTCCATCAGCAGTTCCTATGAGAAGCTTTAGTAAAAAAGAAACAAGGTCTTAATGAAAGGCATCTCTTGAAGAAACATTCGTAGGTTAGCCAAGAAATTGGACTAAGATGCAAATCATACCAAGCGATCAGATTTACACTCCCAGTCAAGCGACATGATCTCTGCCCCACAGTAAATAGTTGCATTTCTTGATGCTGAAGTTGATGAGTCATAGGTCCATATTCTGAATAGAAATGCACGAAAGAGGTAAAAGAAGAACATCAGATATGACCAAATAGTTGAAGAAATAGAAGATAGTCTTGGACAAGAAGCTTGCTACTAGGATGTATGCCAATAAACCATTGTTGGCAGTACCTATTCTATCCGGGCATAGATGCCCCAAGAGAAAAGCTTATTCATTTCAACAAAGAAGATCAATCCAAACTAGAAAATAAGTTTGAAACTGGCAATGGCCCAAAGAGAAAAGCTTATATAAGCCACAATGACATTTTGAACCTGACTGTGCCATCCATGGATGCACTGGCAATATTGTTCCCAGAGGCAGAAAAGCGGCATCGAGTGATTGGACTTGTATGGCCCAAAAACGTTTCCTATAGTCCATGGAGTTGCAGAGTGGGAGTCAATACCAGAGAACACTTTAACCAATGCAAGGTGTAATGTGTTAGTCCAAAAGATGTCATTCAATCAGGTTGACAGAATTACCTGAAAGTCTACATTCACCTCCGGGAATTCTTCTTCTCCCTCCACTTCTCTTCCGGTTTCTGATCAATGCATTAAGCAACTACTTACCATGTGTAACTTTGTAAAACAAATATTCCAGTCATTGCAGATATTCTGGTGAAAAATGGAATGAAGATATTTTCGTGAATTTAGGGGTCATCTATTGCACGAAATGCAACACATCCTAATAGTCCAGAAGATCTTCCAGCCATACATTATCCCCATATCTTTGTTTCACCATGGAGGATTGTGCACTTGTGCAAACTCGTCCAACACCACTAACTGCACTCAGACAAACAGAGAAAATGTACAGAATAGAAATTTACCAAAGGTACCATCTTGGAGCATTAGACTGGAACCACCGGCTCCATTATCACCACATACACTTAGAGAGGTTGTAACATGAGCAGATGGTGTTGCAAGAGATTCTAAGTTGACTTTGGCTTTTGCAGCAACCAAGTCCTGGGCCAGCACTCTATCACCCGGATTGGGAGTAGCATCATCATGGGTGTCTTGATTATCTTGTGATGATACAATATTTTCATCAAGCACACCACTTGACAGAGTTGAAGAACTACTCCGAGCTATGCCAGCATCCATCGCTGATGCAGCATGACTGTTCACAAGCATAATCACAACAATAAAAATATCATCAGAAAATGGTGCAGACAATAGACCCATAAGTTTTGAGGTAAAAAAAAAAAAAAAAAGACAGTTTACCCCGAAAAGACAGACAGACTTACCTCCTTGATCGGCGTAATTGTGCTTCTTTTTCCTCCAACAGAGCTTGAAGCTGTGCTAACTTACTGTTTAGCTGCTTAATTTCCTTTTTGAGACGGCTGATAGTGTTCTTCTCCAAACTAATGGTCAATAAGGCAGGAATGCGTGGTCTAGTTAAGAAAAATCTTGCTAAATTCGCAGTGAGCACTCATGCATTTTCCATTCACAAGACGAGAATCAGAAAAAAGAAAAAAAAGATTGTCACCGCCTACCAACAGGCCAACCATCTTTTCAACAATAACAATGGCAACACTTGAATCGGAGACGATTGGTTTAGTACAGAGAAAAGTCGGCATCCCAGGACATGAAGTGGATGGCTGCAATGCGGCTGGTGAAAGCCCCAGCCGTCCGCATTGCAGCAAGAGAAAGCTCCACATCTTCTACTTTCTACATAATAGAAGTGCTCCAGAATCATCAGGACCAACCATCCATCTATACTCTAAAAGTTAGAGCCTAAGAGGCACTATTGAAAGCAAAAAAATAGCAACGATATGCATATGCACGCAATTCCAAAGGATATGAGTGCCATTGAAGATCTCATCGAAGAAATTCCTCACAGCAACGCGCAATGCCTCGTACCACTCCTTCGAAAAGTAGACCCGAAACTGAGGATCCGAGCTTGGATTCTTCACGTACGGCATAGCTGAAAACAAACTCGAAAAAATGCACAATCCATGACCAAAAACGAAACGGAATTCCAACACAACAAATTAAACCTCAGGAAAAAAAAAAAAAAAAGAAGAAGAATTCAACCGTTCGACCTACCGAACCACGGAGTCCAATCCTGGTCCTTGCGCATCAGATCATTCCCGCTCGCCCCGAAGAACTCCAAGACCTTATCCCTCCGCCCGGACCGGACGGCGTGGACGATGTAATACCGCATGACGGCGACCTCCAGCCTGGACAGGGAAGCCAGGAGCGCCGCCTCCGTGGAGGCCGAGGAGAGGCACTGCCGGAGGAAGCCGAAGAGGGCGAGGAGCTTCTCGGCCTGGAACCTGGGGACGTAGGCGGCGAAGATGAGGTCGAGGAGCTTGTCGACCTGGAAGCCCCGGCCGACGTCGGTGGCGAGCTCGCTCTCGAAGGACTGGAGGGTGGCGGTGAAGCCCCGGAAGACCAGGAACTCCCGCACCAGCTCCTCCGCGTAGTGCATGTTCTCCATCGGATGGGGGGGCAAAGATGCGATTCCGAAGAGCGCGAATACCGCGAGCGGGATTGGTTCCCTGCTTGGGAAGGGAAGGAGGCGTTGGAGCGATTTCGCGAGTCGCGAGCGGTCTTGCTGTTGCAGTACGATTGGAGGGAGAAGGAGGAGGAGGAAGACGACGAAGATGCGTGTCCCGTCGATGATCGCTCGATCGCTGTCGCTCGGGCCGGGGGGGGGGGGCGATGAGGGGAGCGGATCGGAGCGGATCGGACCGGTGTTCTTTCCCCCGCCGGAGCTGTCTTCGGTTGGTTGGGAACGACGCCGTCTCCTTTTCCACCAAATGGTCTTTCACTTGCTACGCCACCGTGGGAGCAGGAGATGTAAGTGACGGTGTTCTTTCACTTGCTTCTCTGGTTGGTAAAAAATTAATGATTTAAAAATTATTTTCTTAAATGATTGTCCGTATAATTTGAGATAATTAATTGAAAATATTTTTATTATTGATAATGATCGTTTTCTGGAAAATGCCTTTCAAATTGTATACTCTCCATGAAATAAACGCACCATGAATAATTTTGATAACAACGAAATTTAATATCCACCAAAAAAAATAAAATTTAATAAGTTTAATTGTTCATGTACGGATTTTTCATAAGTGACGCAAAAATTAGGTTTACATTCTACAATCACACGAATTGGATTTTGCTAAGTCTAGAAACCCATAGAAAGAATTTTATGGTACTAGGTGTGGATTTCACAACCAGTCAAATTGTGTCAATGTGGAGTTCACAAAAAAGGATCTCCTTGAAATTAGATTTCTCAAATTGTAATTGAATGATTGAGGGAAAATTTATCTTTTTAGTAAGGGTCACATCTTTCCCACTCCTCATTTGGTTTAGACACTCTTTTTTTGGTGTTTTGACCATATTATTCCTTATAGGACGTGCAACTTCTGATACACAACTATAAAAGTGATTTTTCTATTATTTGATCTGCATTCTTATTTTGTTTTTTTTTTTTCCTTGCAAGTCTCACTTTCCACGCCTTTAACATCTCCTTCTTTGCCTTTGCAAATCGTCTTTCTGTTATTTCTCTAGCAAGACATTCTCTTCTTTCGAGCCCTCCCACTCCTTCTACTTCTCCTCTATTGCAAGACATTCTCTTCTTTCTAGCCCTCTCCTTCTATTTCTCCTCCTTCTTCTTCCTCCTCCACAAATCCCATCGTCCTCTAATTTCTATCTATGACACCAATTCCATCGTCCTCCACACTTTTGCTGGCACTAGCATTGGGCTCATCAGTGACCTCCCCAATAAGCCCTTTTTCTTCGCCACATGTAGGCTCTTCTTACACCATGGAAGGTAATGTTGAGAAGGATTTCTATATTTATATCTCATCCTTGCACATATGAGTGTGGAGAGAAAGAAAAAGGTGTCTCCACCATGTGTAGGCATAAAAGTCGAGGGCAATAGGCAAGTTGTGTTCTTTTAGGTAATATGAAGCGGGATTTGAATTAGTGATTTAATTTGATTGTAGTTTTCAGGACCATGTCCAAGTGTTGAAATAAAAGTTGTGCTTTCATAGATTAATTTCTTGGAACACCACTGCAATGTTGCATTTGTTCTTTCATTTGTGTTGCAACTGTTGCTTTTGACCCTAGACTATAATTGTATGTAGAGTTGAACTTGGTTTCTAAACATCGTGCATTTGTTGAGATCCATCATTTATACTTTAGCCCATTGTTTCACTCACTCATGCTTTGTTGGTTATTAAATATTGTGTTGGTATGAGTAGGTGGAGATGGTTTGCTATTATTATACTAGGAAAGAGTGGGAGGCATAGAAATAAGAGAATGACCTGCAAGAGAGAAATAGAAAAATGTAAAAGCCGAGAATTGAGACACCAAATGCATGAAAAGATAGAAGAATGAATTTGGGACCCACAAGAGAAAAAATAGAACAAACAAAATAAACGTTGACCAAATATTAAAAAAAATATAACTTTTAGTTATTCGAGAAGTGATAGGCCTCACAAGGGATAATATGGTTAAACACACAAAAAGCGTGTCTAAGCTAAAAGAGAAGTAAAAAAAGCATCACTCTTTAGTAATTGGGTGGATCTATTTATAAAGAGGGATAATGCCGCTCTTGGACAAATTATCGTTTCTTAATTGAAAAAAGTTAATAACCTTTTTTTCGGTGTATTTGACGACCACATTAAGTGCATTTGATTAACTACTAATTACACACAATTTATTTGATTAGCTAAATTTAAAAATCACTTAATGGGGTATTTAAGAATGACTTACTTAATTGGTTAAGTGACAAAATACACAATCAAAGTAGATCTTACCAATTATACCATGACAATTTTCCACTAATGCCCACTATTTCATATTTGGTAAGAAAACATTAAAATTTATTTCTTGTTTTATTATCAAGCAAAATTTTTATTTTCATTCTTAAAATGTAAAGACTTCAGCAATTGATATTCAGTCTTTCAATTTTCAGTACATATTTTTCAGTTTTATCAGACGATTTCTCAGTATTCTTATGGGAATTATCGCAGCATACATAGAATGATTTTCAAGAATACTAAATTTTTTTCGTAAAAAAGAATTGGGCCTGGGGAGGCGCAGTGGGCCTCTATGGCAGGCTTGAGTCCAAGAAGAAAATTATCTGATGTTGAGCATCGGGCCTCCTTGGCCCGAGCGGCCTGGGCGGGCCTCCCTGGGCCGATGGGCCCATTATCAGGTAATAGCAAGAGTGTCCGAACTCCCATTTAGCAACGTTCTCGTCGATGGTCCGGACGCCCGTTGCTCAGATCTTGGTGCTCAAGTACTAATAACCATGCCGATCAATCGACTGCGTAACAAACAAACAAGATCATAGATGCGACACGAAAAGGCAACCAGAATGCAATGACGAAGTGATTTTACCGGCACCGTTTTAAGAACGAAACCGGGTTACTTGTAGCTTAAACAATCTGGTGCTAAGAGCCATGTACTGTGGGCTGTGCTCTTCAGCATGAAACAGCGATTGAAATCTGCACAGATACATCATATAGCTGAGTTTTCACTTCAGTTCGATGGGACAGAAAAAAAAGGGGGTGGCACATGTGCAAATCGAAGTGCGCTTATGTCGGTATTTCACCTAGTTTCGTTCAGCGTATGCATGTTGCAAAGACACAGTGGAGTCCGACGATGCTTATAGATCGGGCAGTTCGTGTATCCAGCGGTGGCTGCAGCTCTTACGGCAAAGTTTCTGCTTTCTTTTTCGCAGGCCCTGGACCGGAGGGTGCTCAAACTAGAAATCATGTGTTGGCTGTCGTCCTCGACCTGATGTTGGCTCATCCTGCAGATGCTGCCGTTTGAATGGATTATCTATGGACGCCCTACCTGGAGGTAATGATGCTGAACCTTCTTAAGGCAAATGACATTCCGTCGCTTCCGTTCGCTTTTCATTGACAGAAACAAAAAGAAAAAAATTCGCTCTCTTGGTCAGCGATACTGGTGTCGTGATTCTTTCGTTTCCTCTTTCTCAAGCTGACCAGAGCATCGAGATGAACCAGTCAAGAGGATAATTTCATGTATCAGTGTGCCATGGTCTTGTCACACTCCGCTTCCCCTAAATTCAAGTTCTACCATATTAGCGAGACTGCCCGTATTATGTCGAATTTGATCTCTCTCTAAGAAATCTGTCGCTAATATCAGTTCCCTTATATGTGTTTGTGCAGATTAGCTTCATCGATTCACCGCCACCAAATTAAGATGACGTCTAGTATCAAGCATACATACCAGAGAATCATTCCACTTGAGACTTTGCTCTCATGAGTGTTTGAAATTTCTGGCAGTGGCCTATCGTCCTCTCCAGGGGACAAGTGCAGGGACCATTTGACTTCACATACCTATCGACGCCCAGACTTTTGTCCCAGAAAACCTTAGTTTATGTCAACTCGTCTTGCCAACAGCGGTGGGCTACCCCTTGTCTGCCCTCTCTCTCTCTCTCTCTCTCTCTCACTCTCTCTCTTTCCAACGGCTCCCGCTTACGTAGCGTACGCATATCGGACATGCATAGAACAGTACATGTGTGAGTTTTGCCTGTTTCTGCATATTTGCTCCCGGGTTATATAAGTTAAAAATGCGCGAAAACGACACAACCATCTCGCATTTAAAGCCCGACCCAGATGCGAGCTCACCACCAGTCAGGTCGTTCGTGGATGCCAAGGCTCGAAATTTCCTTGCCATGAGAAGTCTGATATTTCTTTTCTCCCCCACTTTTCTTTTCTTTCTTTTTTTCGATCATATTGAGATATGCCCTGGATTGCTGCTTCATGGATAAGACCAAGCTGCTTTGATGATGAACACCTTTTGCTTTGACTACATTCAATTTTAAAAAAAAAATGAAGCTAATGAGAATATATAGAGTGCTCAGCTCCTTAGTTTCTATAGACTAATTGGCGATTTAGGCTATCCTTTTTGTTACGCCAAGCATGAGATACTTAGGGTGTGTTTGGTAACACACATTCCAGGAGAAACACTTTTTCTTGTTTTTGTTAAAACAATTTTGAGTATAAAACGCGCTTAAGAATCGCACAAAATTTTTATTTTAGGGAAAAAATGCATTTGGTAAAATTGTATAATTTCGTTGTTTCTTTTAAATTTTTAATATTTTTATTATATTTTCCTTTTTTTCTTTTTTCTTTTTTTCTTTTTTCTTTTCTTTCCCTCTTCCTCTTTGTGGCTGGCAACCGACTGGCGAGGTCCGGCGAGCTTGCGGAGCCTCCCTACGACCATCGGCGGCAAGGCCGAGCCCCCGTGGCCCGGCGGCCCTCGTCTGGCCAATTGCCGGCGCCGCCCATGGCCAAGACCGGCCAAAAGGAAGAAGAAGAAGAAAAAAAAAAAAAAGAGAAGAAAGAAAATTTGTTTTTAAAAATTGTTCCTGAGAACAAGAAGTTATTTTTTTCTATTTTTCGTTTTACGTTAGGAACAAAAGTTTTACCAAACATGTTTTTGTTCTTTTTTTTTTTACACCTGAAACAAAAGAACAAAAATTTTTGTTCCGAAGAACAAAAACACTTTTTAAAAAATAGACCCTTATTCTCTTGTCATCTTTCTGTTCTTTTAACCAGTGAAAGTTTTAAATTTTAAGCTTGATTTCTAGGGTGATGTTGCCAAGTTAGGCTATGCTATATCGTTAGTTCTTGAGCCGAGCCTTATCTGTTGTGCCCAAGAAGTGACAACCGGCCCCATGATTACATGTTATATTAACACCACGACCTAAAAAGGCCAAAATGTTTGCGTTTCCATAGAACAGGAACATCCAGTGCCATTCATCTGCTAACTGCACTTTTAAATCCGTGATGAAACTGTAGCATTTTGTCATGTCATTTTCGAGACACTTTGCTTGCGCTTAAGTTAAATCTGTAAAGAAAAAGAAGGAAACACACAGCCTCTTCTTTTCTCCTTTTCATCCCCCCCGGGGCCCCCTTTTTTGTGTCAAGAAACTGTCTGCATTACAGAAAGTTGTGATTAAGGATTGTAATTCTGAGATATTTACTCCAGGGTTGAAATTGCTTTGCTATGTTGATCCTCATACATGTCAGGTATTCCTGTCAAATGGGCACTCTATATATCTGGAGAAACCATTGGAAAATTTAATAGATGTTTATCTTGAGAAATCATTGACCTTGTGCTTAAAATATGCAGATAGAAAACATGATCCAATGGCCTTGTGTATGCAAGGCTACAAGGCTCCCTTCTTCACATGCTAATATACTTAATCAATTATAAAGCCAGTCAGATGTCCAAACTGGAGAATTAACTTTTGGGTTTTAATGAAAAAACTAGAGCACAAGTCGTTTTGCATCTAGTACTTTTGATTTCGTCAGCAGCAGTCGTTGTTTGGTAGCATTAATCACACCACCAGCAATAAAAAAGTCGGGATTAGGTTGAGCCTCCCTAATGTAGCAGTTAGATCGTAAGCATCAGAAGGGTGAATTTATCTTACCCACCAGGAAAAAAATAAATTAATTCTCGAGATGATATCATATGAAAGCAAGCAAGGCTAAAGAACACTTCCATCATTCCAAATTTCGATTATGGGGAGGCAGATTGGATTGGCATTGGACCGTGCATTAACTTGCTTTGCTCATGCTTCCTAGGATTAGCGAAGCACATGTACTTTGGGGGCCTTTTCTTGGATAGTATAGCAAATAGCATCTAATTAAATGAGCAATAATACGCAAAAGCGAAAAAGGGCATCTTCTTTGTGAAGCTTTAAAGATCAATGATTATGGAAAAAAAGTTTACAAAAATACTGGTGATGCTAGGACATTATGGGTGACCATAGGGCTCACATTCTCTGTTTTTCTCTCTCTCTCTCTCTCTCTCTCTCTCCCTCCCCCCCTTCTTTCTTCTTTCTCCCCTTATCAATTATTAAAATTCTCTGTCTCTTGCCAGACAAGTAGACAACCACACACTCCCTTGTTGTGGAGAAGGAAAAAAGAGGAGAGATATATCTGTCAAGGTATATATATGGATTGTAAGTATTGAAGATCTTGTGCCATCTCTTATTATCCCTTTCTCATTGGAATACACACGGCTCATTCTCTCTTCCATCCAATTCCTACAGATCTTCCTGAACATTAAACCTTGTCCGGTGATGGAATCTTCTGAGCCTCTCTCGGTGGAGAGCTTCTCGTACCGTTGGCTGGTGAATTTGAAGCCAGCCCATGAGAGCTTCGATGGGTCGTCAGTCAGGACTTCACTTGACGTGTCGGATGAAGCCTCTTTCATTGAGATGGATCCGAGGATGCCACCCTCCAGGAGATTCTCACAGAATAGAGGCAATTCTGCTTCTCAGGATTTCAAATTTGACTTCCCAGGAGTTTCGCCATCTTCTTCAGCTCTCGTTCATGCGGATGAGCTCTTCTCTGATGGCTACATGTTGCCCCTATTTCTCGACCATCCAAAGATGAAGGCATATGAGCCATCCAATTCGACTCCAACTCAGCCTGGCTCGCTGAAACTCATCATGAGTAGTACATCGTGTTCGCCTCCCTCCTCGAAGACTAGGTGCAGGAAATTATCAAAGAGGATGTTTCGCAAGTACATGGACTTTCTAAGGCCGTTGTACCGGATTTTCCGAGCTGGAAGGTCGAGTTTCCGGGCAGAATTTGCAGATAAAAAGGGTCCTGGAATGAGGAACTGGGTTTATCCTGAAGAGGCTTCTTCTCCTAGGATAAGCGAAGCATGTTCAGCCAATGATTGGCGCAGGTCATTTGATTCGGAGAGCTCGATTTACGAGGCAGTTCTCCATTGCAAAAAATCGTTCGGTGTGTAAATGTCTTCCTCGTTTCCTTATGTTTTCGCGAATTTACCCACTTAGTACTAGTGTCCTAGATGATCTTTTAGCCGCTGATACATTTTCCGAAATTCCGGTTTCAGGAAAATAAAATTGAAAGCTACAATGAAGTGTTCCGTGGAGATGAAGACGGGACGGCAATTCCGGAGGACATAAAAAGTGCGAAAGAACAGAAGACGAGTCACGAGAACAAGGGCAAGTCCAGATACAAAAAACATATCGACAAACATAGGAAAGACAGGTGTCAAAGAAGATCATATCGTGGAGCAAACTTTCCTCCTTGTCAAATTTGTCTCTACTTTTCCATATGTGATGATCATGTACAGAAACTGTCTGGTCGGCCATGGATATATCTCTCCCACACAGTGAGGAAAGAAATGGAATATGTGTATATATTTTCACTTTATCATTCTGAGATTGGAAGAGAATTTTTTTTGCCACTGGTTAATCTCCCTTTTTTCCTGATCTTGTCAATTGGACCCTTTTGACAGAAAGCAAAAGTAGTCCCATTTATTCACTCTGAATTTGGTTCTAGTCACTGAACAGAAGAATCTCAAGGGCCTGTGCACGCTTTTAGAGTGCAAACATGTCCTACACGTATGTGGCTTGATTTGCAGGGCGAAAAAGAGAGATAAAGAAAAAAGTTTCAGATAAAGAACTTGATTCTAGCAAAAGCCGGGTTTCTATTAATGGATTAAGTTCAGATATCCCTTATCCAGTCTGAGGAGATGAATGTAAATGCCGATAACAATAGAAAAGATTTGGATGTGATCGAACAATGACATCATCAGGGCGAAAGATTCAAAAGTACATCACATCGTATCGCCGTAGCGTGTTAGGAAGATCTACATCTTTGCTAAGACACGGCGACAGATGAGACAGCATAAAAAGATCGCTTCCATGTAAACCCGCGCAAGGTAATTATCTTAAAGGAAGCAAACTTGGTAAGCATGTACAAATTACTGTAATTAAGCATCGTCTGCTTTAATTAAAGGATAATGCGAGAAAAGAGGAAATATAAGTTAATTATAGATTGTAATCCTGGTGATTTTATGGCGCGGCCTGCATGTAGCAGATGGCGCATGAGATGGGCTTGAATTGAAGAAGAAGAAGAAGAATGATGTAACGTCTCAAGGCGATGGAACACTTCGTCAACCTCGGTTGAACTAATACCATGATTAGTCTCGGTATTCACCTACAGTGAATCTAGACTTTTGACGTGGCTGCTGGCTCCGAGATCGAGTAAACTCTTAATCAAATCACGGGTCAGAATAAATTATAAGCTCTCGAAACTAATTGAGATTGATCTTATTCCATGGCATTATTTCGATATAATTATTACTCGGGTGATTTTTTCCTCTAATGTGCGTTGGTTTCACCAAAAACTTCATGATAAAGGAAAGTATTTTTCATGAAGATCATTTTTAAAGGAAAATTATTATGGTTCATTTATTTGGTGATTTAAGGATATTGATTTTATTCTCACCAGAAAGGGAAGTAATTTTTTTTCAATCTAAGCTCGTTGTTTTCAGGCCGTGAAAAATGTTTTCCACACATTAATTATTTTTCCGTCGTCCAAACATCTGAAAGTCGGAAATGAATTTCTCGGAAATAATTTTCCTTCAAACAAACGGACCTAATTGCGAGGAGAAAATTGTCTAGAAAAGTCTTTGGTTAATTCAAATATAAGCCTTGCAATTTTGCTAATTGAGTCATAAATTTTTTCACATTTTTTTAATTGAGTCCATCTAGCCAATTTTAGTTAGAAAGTACTAATGTATACATAAGCTATCTTACGTTACACGATCGGTACTGATTTTGACATTTTATAATTTCTTTTATCTTTTTGGCAAGGGTCATTGGCCACCCCTTGCTTATCACATGTGACGGGTAGGACCCTCGCACGTGATCGGCGAGGACTTTGCGGCCCTCGCCGGACTTAATGGAAAGAAAAAGGAAAAGAAAGAAAGAAAAAGAATAAAGAATAAAGAATAAAATTTTCAATTTTTGAAATTTTTTTAAAATTATCAATGTCGATGCCAACCGTCCTATGTGGACTAATGAGATCCACGTCAGTGCTTTTCAATTAACATTGGCCAAACTCAATTAATAAAATTAAAAATTTTAGGATTAATTTGACTAAAATCTGATAGAATTAGACTTTTTAAACAATTTTCCTAAATGTGGTAATAAACCGTTTCATCATAAGTAGACTGTAACAAGATTATGGCCTATACCCGTTAATCAAACGTAGTAAAAGTTCTATAAGGAATGATGGACCTTTTATTCTATTAAGAATAAGACAGTGCCTACCCTATCCGAACGAAACACTAAACATTTGTGGCCGACGATGATGTGGTTTCTTTAGTTAAGAGTCTCCTCCAAAGTTCCCCCTAGAACATGGCCCTAGTTTAGCTAAACCTCAGACCAAAACCTCAAGCTAACGAAAGGGTAAGGAAAAGGGAATTGATAAGGGAACGAAACCGAGTAGTGTTTCAGGTCACATGTCAACAGGTAGGGGACATGGACACAAGATGTGCTAGGACAAAGCGCCAAACCATTGATGGCTCCCCTGTCTCTCCCTCTTGTCTCGCCGGTTGGACCTTTCCTACGCTTCTCCGCAAAAGAAGCAGAACCAAGTTCACTCTTTTGTCCTCTTCCTGTTGGTTTTATCAAACCATTTGCGATAGTATTCCCCACCTCGTGGGGACCGGAAGCTTTTCTTACATTTTCTTACATGCTGCTTGTCGCTGCCATCGATTCTTTGGTTCGTTGTCGGATTACGACATTATCCTCGGCCGAGGTCATGCACAAAACATTTGCTTTCTCACTCTCTAACCGTTGCCTCAGCGTTCCTTTCTTTCTTCCTTTCTTGCTTTTGCCTGTCCCTCCATTCGCAGAAACTGTTGTGTAGAGTCTTGGGACGTGATAATGTCCTCACAACATTCCAGGACAAACGGATTTAATGCGGGGAGCTACGGACAAAGGGTTAGGGTCCTGGAGAGAGAAGGACTGAAACCAGCAGAGATCGCGAGGTAACCGTTCGATCTTCGATTTTGTTCAATCACGGTGACAACGTGAATCTTAGTGGGCCGGGAGGCTCCTTGGGAATGTTACGGCCTCGTGGGTACTACCCGTAAATGGTCCTGCGGACGGGGCCGTTGACATTTGCCTGATGGATTTCGTCTTGCGCACATCCCTTGCACCCTGTAGCAGTGTTCACACAAGGGCCACCGATGCAAGATGGGGTTTTTCCTTAGTAAGCGATAATGTAACCTCGGCCTTATCTGGCTATTGTCGATCCAACAGTCACTAGGTAGTCACTAACTTACTGGTGTTTGCGTATCTTTAGGGCGGCCAATGGCACTTGACCCTTAGAAATTGCTTAGACCATATTGAACTTGGTCTCGGCTGATCAAATAGCTCCAGAAACCATGACACCTATGGAGATCAGGTGCGAAAGTAATTTCATTTCTATTTCATACCGAATTTTTATGCGCTACCGGGTGTGATTTTATCTTATTCAGTGATTTCGATCCAATCCAGGCATCAAAAGGAATGTTCATGCAAAGTAGATGTTCATCAAACAACCTGTGGACAATGCGTGCAGGAACAGGAAAAACGAACCATCGAGTGATGCCAAGTTATCTGCATCTAAACTTGTTAGGACACAACCAATTGCCAAGATACATATGTTTCCTTGGTTTAATTATTGAGTTCTTCAAAACATATGGACAAAAAGAAAAGGAACGAACAATAGGGGAACTGCCACAACATGAGGTGCCGTGTGTGGGATGAGTCCAGGCGGATGTAATCTTAAGATGATTTAGGATGCCGAACAGTGCCTTTGAAAAATAATTTTGCTTTTCCCAGAGGAATAGACACTGTACGGTGATTCATTGCGCAAGAAAGATGGTCCATATAAATGAGTTGTTATTAGGCTTGGAAAATGTTGAAGGACATAGATCTGAAAAGACATATGAAGAAAAGATATTGCCGGTGCGTGTAAGCTGTTCGGGACGGACGGAATCGAACCACTATTTGGAAGATGAGCCTTTTGTGGACAGACAACGGAAAGTTTCTTGATTGGAGCCAATGACAATTCTTCACTCCACCTTCATTATTGTCATACTTTTGGGTTCACAATTTGCAGTGTCATTGCTATTACACCAAATCATTAAACCTCTTTTGGATCATGATGAAGGCCAAAAAGTCATAGGAGAGACGATGAATTCAAAACTTAAGACATTACCAATACCGTGTCAGAATGGCAAAGAGAATAATTGCGTGCACATGCTAAAGAAAAGAACAAAACCGATCAATTATCTGTCCAACAGTGAAGAACAATCAGAAGCTTGCAGAGGAGTACAATTTTAAGCAGGATGAGATGCCAGATTCGCAACATTATTCTTTCGAATTATCATTTATGCAATTTTTGACCCTATGAATACAAACAAACTGTCGATAATGTCATTAGCTTCTATGATGCCACATTTGAACTAATTCACTTTAACCATGTGTTGTCTTGCTTGCCCCCACAGACAACTTTCATGTCTCACCGGCTGCAGCTAAATGCTGTCAAACACTGTATGCTAAGTTGCTGACCATATAACATGGTAAGATAGATAATTGAGCCAGTTACAGGTATTTTTTCTGAATCTGATTTTATCAGAGAGTAATAATCACATCTTTCTAAGGCCTCGAATGCTGTCATTCATCTCTTCACACTGACTGTAATGCACAACATTTAGCAAGCAAATTCTAGTGCACAGTCTTAGCATCTCTGGGGTTTCTGTGCCTGGCATGGCATGTCATATTCCATAGATCCAACGATTGACTGAATATTTGGCCAAAACTTCTGAAAGAATTTCTTTAGTTTACTCTGATATGGATTTTTTTTTTCTTTTTTGGCCTATGTGATGATTGTTATCAGAGAAGTCTGTTCTTATAACAATGTGTTTGAGAAAAGTGGGGGAAATGCACTGGCTTGGCGAGCAGTGTACCAGACCTGATCATCAAGTGAGCAAGGCCATGGTTCGCCTCAAACGTAGGGAATCCTGACAAAATCGTAAAATGGCCCAAGATGGTTCTTTTACGCAAGCTGCTTCATGAGCTGCATACTCAGATTGAAGAAAGAAAACTGTTCTTTCGATTCTTTGGCTCTTCAGCTTAGACTTCATGCTATCTAGCATTAGGACAGCAAGACAAAACTTAGAACAAGTTGAGATAACAATATGTAATCCAAGAAGCTAAATGCAGCCACATAATTAAAATAGAAAAAATAGCCGGAAGAGTAATAGAAAGGGGACGCCTCGAACTATAATTCACGTGAAAGAAGGAAGAAAAAAATATATGCCCTGCAGTAAACTTGTGCAAGCCAATGTTTAAAATGATGAATCTAAAGTGTATCATTCGTCGAGGAGTTCACAGTCCATCCTCCTCAAGTACAGTTTTTTCCCTGAAATGTCGTATCCAACATTGTGGTACTGCTGAGCTCCTACGCCAATCACACTGGGCTGTCCATAATCCGCTTGCAATATCGTCATGCAGAAAGTAGTAGTTGTCGATTGAGAGAACAAGCTCTCTGCCTCTAATCCCATCTCTGCACCCCCGCTGAAATGAAAAGTAACGCTGGGAAATCCCTTGATATCCTTAGTGACGTTGCCTTCAAAGCATAACTTGCTGAAATAGAACTCGGACTTGAACCAACTATTCAAATCCAGCATGTTCATTACCGCATCGGCAAGCTCCTCATATGCTCGTTGAACTAAAAAACTATACTCGCCTCCAGTGTCGATCATGACTCCACCCTGTCCTGAATCGGTTCGCTGAAATGTATTTTGCTCGATATCCAGCATAGCTCCTCCCAGACTTATGCCTTCCATAGTGACATAATAAAACCCATTATATATCTCTAGGGGTGTTGAGTCACCTTCAAGAATTGCCCCTTCCCCCAAAATCAATTGGTTGTATTCATAAGAAGGATCCTTGATCCCTCCGACACAATAGGAGAATTTGTTACCTAGTTGTGTAGCTAGAGATACTTTATTGCTGCTCAGTCCGAGCACTCCCATAACCGCATCGGGTTTTTCGTCGCTCACGTGACTGCACCCAAACACTAGATGGGGTACAGTAAGTAGCCCATCGTCGGAAGTGTCGAATATGAATGACTCTGTAGCAAGCATTCCTTCTGTCGGGTGTGCTCCTTCATAATGCAACTCATACTTGCAATTCCCGCGCTGATCACAGGAGTTTTGGCGTAAAGCCACGCAATATTTTGACCGGCACGATATATTAGTGTAGGTCGAGGATGTGCTTGGATCATATATTCGGGTGGAGGCTTGAGCACAATTTGGGCAAGGAATGCAATGAACCCACAAAAGGGGGCTTCCAGTGTCCATGACCGCAAGCATCCGGTGAGACATGTCTTTTATATAAAACTCCACAAAGAACACGCCCACCCAGGCTTGCGCGTGTAGGTTAGCTTGAATGTTGTCTGAGCACGACATGTTCCCCTTGCAGCTCTTCATCTTTTCCTCTATCATAGCAACACGGGAGATGGAATCTTCAAAAGCGAACTTAGCACGGTCAAAGTCGGTATGAACAGAGTTATACATTGGCGACTTCACAGAATTTCGATGGATCAATTTCCTTACTAGTCTCTTTGGCACACTACCTGCACCGATGCTTGTGGCGGCATCGATGCAAGTCACAAGGATGGTCGACATAAAGAGGAGTCCATAAGTTAGCAGAAGGAGAATTTGGTGACAGGAAGCCATAATGCACCAGTTGAATATATATGCTGGCGCTTTATGTTGGACTTGAATGATCTCTGCAACTGTTGGCAGATTTCTCCCAATTGATGAGGCTTAAATAGATGAATAAGGAGGGTTAAAGTAGGTGAGACATGAAGAAGAGAGAGACGGCACTTTTGGAGCTTATCACATTGCTGAAAATCAGATTACTGATAATTCACGTAACAAGAAAAAAGCATGAACAACCAGCCTCCGTCGAATGAAAGTTCCACTGCACTGAATTGGCACAAGCATCATTAGGTGGGCAGCTTGTGTGAAAAGCCTAATTCTGAATCCAACAACACGTCATTCGTCCAGCGGTGATTGTGTAATACATTTTTGTGACTGTGTGTGCACCTAACATAATTGAAAAAGCCACATTCATCATTCTTTCGAAACTAAAAAGACTGGTGTGAGAAGGTCCAGTGTCTTCTAAAGGAAGCACAGTAGAGATATGTGAAGACCATTTATTTATAATATTCTTGTTCAAGGGACAACAGATCATTTTCTTCACTGACACACGAGTTAACAAACGGCCATATTACACCTCACCAATCTCATGTTCTAAGCAAATCAAACCCCGAATCACCCACGATACGCATGTTCATCGGAATCTGAACTCACATTCCTCACATGCGTTGATCTAGAAAATTTGGCTACAGTAGCATCTTCATGGTTTTGGGCATCGGCATAAAAGAACATTTGTGATGTTG
The DNA here is from genome assembly GCA_014182365.1 of Eucalyptus tenuipes. Classification (NCBI taxonomy): domain Eukaryota; kingdom Viridiplantae; phylum Streptophyta; class Magnoliopsida; order Myrtales; family Myrtaceae; genus Eucalyptus; species Eucalyptus tenuipes. The sequence goes on along the minus strand of CM024547.1, from coordinate 1,968,237 downwards.
TCCCCCCTCACAGCGGTAGCTTACACTCTCTGTCGGTATCAGAGCTCGGATGTCCTAAAGATGCTTCGATGTCCTTGCTCTCAGAGCAAGCAAATTTTAAGTAGTTCTCAATATCTTTGGTGTCCGAGCTTCCGTGCCTTAAATGAAACCACTTCTTGTGTGGTTTTGGCCTCCTCTCACTGATAGCAATGGCAATGTCATTGGGGAAAAGGTCGCGAAGCACAAAGGCATGCAGGATTGTGGTGACGAGCAAAGCTGTCACGGTGAGCATGGAGATGGAAGCGAGTATGACCGCGAGAGCTTGTGTCACCACGTTTGTCACTTCATTCGCATACCTCATGGTTGCAATGGCAGCACCAGTCATTGGGAAAGTGTATGCCCACCATGCCAGTGAGAACCTGTATCCAATTCGAATCAGCTCTAGAATGAATCACTAGTGATGGATGGTAACTTGAGAGGGCACAGAGATGTGTTTGAGAGCTATATAATACCTGAAACCTCGGAAAAAGTTGACTCGAACTGCCTGAAGAACACAAAAGAAATAAACTGTTTATAAATGGGATTGCCATAAACAAAGTAGATGATCAATCAGTACATGTGGTGTGCCATGTATGTTACTAGGAATAGAACTGGGGCATATTTCGCGACAGATACTAACCAGAGAGAAGTAGAGGAATAAAGCTATGAAGTAGGCGATCCTCGAACCGTAGTCGAACGATCCTTGTATTTTTGCCCACGCCATCGAAGCCACACTTGGAGCCGCCACGAAGAGAAAGAACACCGGGTGGAGCTCTTTTGGGAGTGTCTCATTTGTTGGCAGTCTTTGGTATAGCGTCACAAATAGAACTGTGTAATGAGCCAACCCCACGGCGAAGAAAAATAGAGGACCCTCTTTTAGCCCCATAGACGCGCCCAACAATGCCCCGACAAAGTTCCCGACAATCGAGAGATGGTTCGAAGGATTAGCGACTTTCGAGAGCCTCCTTTGGCCTCCCGACATCCACTGTCCATAAATCTTGAGCTCCAGACAGAAAATAGGCGTCATTAGGACGTACCAAAGAGCCGCATGCAGATTGGTGGCTACTAAAGGCGGAACGCCTTGAGCCAAGAACAAGAGTGCGATCCACGGGGCGAAGAAGAAATTGACACGAATTGGGTGGTAATACTCACGGCGGACTGCTTCAAAGTAGAAGATCACTTTGAGCAGGTATATGGAAGAGACAACCGCGACAAGAGCAACGGATATGCACCACAGGACAAGATTGATTCTGGGGTCTATGTGGAGGAATTTCATGGATTCGGAGGTGGCCAGAGTTTTCCACATGATTGCTTGGCTGCTGACTCCAAGACAGATACCGAATGAAGAGATCGGGCACCGGAGAAGGAACGGCCAACGCTTGTCGTCCGGGAGGACTATTTCCTCTGAAGCCTGCACATCAAGTGAAATCAAATTTAATGCCAAGTGACCTTGAGAGGCTGTACCTGATCATATATGAAACAATGAGATGGTTCTGAGCATAAGACCACCAGAGCTCATCAGTTGCAATTACATACCCTGAGAGTGTCCAGTTCTGGCCCTTCCAAGGCATCAAAGTATCTGTCCACAGGCAAAGTCTCAATTTCCGCATTCGGTGCTGTTCCATCCTCGCTCGGAGCTCCGCGCGGCTTCCCGCGTAAATTGGACAGCTGTCTCTCGAGCTTCCCCGACCACGTCTTGAACGAATCGTACCTTTTGTCCTTCACGATGCTGGGATGTTTGGGGAAATTCCTGCCGTTGACTGCCTCTCCATATGCCGATCCTGTTGGCATTGGCTGCGAATAGAACTTTGTCTGCTTGGAGTCCAGGTTCGAAGGGGCAGTGTTATCTGGGTTTCCATTTGTGATTATCGTATCGCCGTGATCGCTGAAGAGAACCCTCTTCGCGTTGAGCAGGTGCGCTTCCACTGGAGACGGGGCATGCTGATTGAAATGGACTGCATTCTCTCGGGACTCATTACAACAGATCCATTATCAGAGGAAGCTGCTTCAATGTCCTGCTGGTGCACAATAGTCACTTCTGTTACGAACTTTGGAATTTAGTCGGCAAAAGCGAATTAAAAACAAAGACAAGTAGCGATTTGAGTGATTCTGCAAGATGCGGATGCTCAATTTCTCATGGAAAAAGCCAGAAACTCCTCTGCTTTCTATCTGGTTGTACATTTCTAATCACCAAGGCTCAAAACTGGAACGAGTCTATCTATCTACGTCAACTAAATTGCAATCATTCGATTGAAGAACCTTTCAAGTCATCAAGATTGCGGCATCATCAGCATATAGTTGAGCAGATCGCCAACGCTCATTTCGGAAGGACAAAGGAGGAGGCTTACTTGAGCGGGTGGGCAGACAAGCGGGTTATTGTTCGCTTCAACGTTGTCAAAGCCATTAATTCCATCAGTAGATATAACTTGGATCAGTGAAGGGAGTGTCTCCTCAGAAACTTGCTTCGTCGAAGCCGGATTCTCGGTGCTTCCCATGCTGGAACGAAGGCCTCCTGAAATTCAAAGTTTCGATCCTTTTTAGATACACCAACATGTCAGAAATTGAATCGCAAGCAGGGAAATTTCTCAGAAGTGAACCAAGCATTCCTCTTCTTAGTTCTCCCGAACAGGTATATAGAGTCATTGCTGACATTTGATATGCTCAACAAACTTCCGCAAAGAAAAGAAAGAGAAAACGCGGTCATGTCATGAATTCTCATAACCACATAATGAGTAGAGGAGACATGGCATGACAGGACATTGTCCTGAGCATCACATGAAAGACAGCTAAGAAACAGAGCGTTTCAAAGCTCAGAGACAAGTTCATATTGAGCTTCACACCTGACAACCAAACGAGAAACAAAGAGAAATTGAAAAGATTTCTGTATGGCCAATCTAAAGGCCGGACGAGGAGATTCGTGACGGCTCAAACTAAAGGACGAAGAAAGACTTTCAAACGAAGCATCGTATTCATTAACGCGTGTCTCAAGGTTGAAGCAGTACTACTGACAATCATTGTGGATGTCCCGGTGCTCTTCACTCGGCAACACTTTTGCCAATTCCTCGCACCTTCTTTGATCGAAGCACAGGAAAAGGACTACTTTTGGTCGATGAGACAGAATTGTAAGGAAATTCGTGGCTTTTCTTTTAGTCCCCCCTTCAAATACAAGCTTTGGACAACGCTTGAAAGCTACTCAAGCATTATATCACATTTCTTTACGAAGCAAAGAGTGATAAACACACTTAACAGAAACAAGCCTACCATCCACAAACCTGCAAATAAGCCTCTTCTTTAAAAAATTTCAAACTTTCGGAAGCAATTCGATGAGTACCCCGAAATCAACTTCGAATCGCAGCAAACCCGATCTCAACCCAAGAAGAAATTAGCCCCTTTTTAAAGTTCTTGTTGGTCACCCAGATGAAGAATTCAAGAAGAACTTCACGATCAGAAATTTTTCGACTCACAGACCAAATGAGCCGCAACTCAACTCACACGTGTTTGCCAGCCACTGGAAGCGCATATATATACACACAAACACAAGAGTATTCTATTCGGGAGGTGAACTTAAAAACCATCACGTCAACAGCACTTCACGGCCAGAGAAGGGCACACATCCATGCAAAAAGACAAAATTCCTTTTGGGTTGAGATGAATCGGTGCTGACCGTAGGTGAACAGAGCGATTTACAGGTATGAATGGCTCTCGTCTTCGTCCTCGTCCTGGTCTCGTGCAACCTTTATTCTATTCATTGAGATGCGGACATCCGCGTTCTTTTGAATAAAATATATCGATCAAAAAGTTGGCTCTTCGTCCCCTCATCGGCTTCGTCGAAGCTAAGGCCTACCGCCCGCGAGATATGAACATGGAGGTGGGAAACTTGTAGTGCGCACCACATGACGGGTGATAGCAACTTGGGTGCGGACGTTGAACGGCCCGAGAAATCGTATAGCTCAAGTTGCTAGACGCTTGCACGGCAAAAGGAAAAGGAGAAAACGCTAACAAAATCTGTTATCTGTTTAGCAGAACAAAAGAAGTCGAAAATAACATGAAATGCATATAAGGTCTCGATATTCTTTTTTGTTTGTCGAAATGTTATCACTTTATAGGTCATTTGGATTTGTTTATATAGATAGATATTTTGTTTAGCTCACGAGACTTCGTGTGAGATTTACCCCATTAATTTCGTTCTTAAAGTCACTCTAGCATATCAGTATCGAGATCTTGAAGGAAAAATGACACTAATAATATTCATCCAATATGGTTCTTGAACTATTTCTAAATGTTTAATTCACAATGAGTCTCTAAACTATAGCAAAATATGCAATCTAATTCTTAAATTATTGCGAAATGTGCAACCTAATCTTTAAACTTTCAATTTGTTTAGTATAGTCATTTATGCGGTATTGTTCATAAGTTTTGTTATAGCTATGCTATTGCCCACATTTCAAAATATATTCTCATTTTGATCCATTTTCTAAATCGACAAAACGTTTGCTATCGTCTTATTACGTTTCTTGATCTTTATTAATGTAACTAGTTACATTTAAGTACATTGTAACTCATAATAAATATAAATGAAAATGCACATTGACACCAATATTTAATATTTTACAATAAATATAGACTTACGCGGGTATCTTGCTAGTTTCGAATTTTTTTTTTTTCCAAAAATACCCATGGGTCCATAGTGAAAATGGCCTTCACTGCTAGTGGAGTCCCATCATGCACATCTTCGGCTACAGCTAGAAACGACTGGATAGCAGGTTCCCCTTGAACCAGAACTGCTCCTTTGAGAATATGCCAAAACTTCCCTCTTTAATTTAGCAATAATGATAATTATAGCAATTACATTTATAACTATAATTATAATATTAGTAATGAATAACAACAATGGCACCAACCTGTCTCACATGGACGAATAAAACCTTAGACAGATGTCACCGATCTGCTTCAAACCTCCACACTCATTGATAAACTTTTTTATGTCGACTGCACCAAAAACTACGCATTTCTAATTAAAAAAAAAAAGTCACATCGCCGTTCATCCTCACACCTCACATCATGGATTGGGACGGACACCCGCTCATTAGAAAAGATAATTAAATTCTTGGAGATTGTGTTAAACATAATTAAATTATAAATTCTACACGCAGATGTCTCGCCCCGTCTTGAGGAAATATTAATAATTTATAATAGAGCTGCCTTCGCGATACATCAGCAGGATTTCGGACCGTCAATTCCGGGCTGCTTGGAACGCGGAACACGAAAATCGAAATTCCGGGGTTATGATACCATGCGCTGGAAGTCAAACGGGAACGAAATGTTCTCAAATTTTCTTTAATCTATTTATTTTATCTTATTTTATTTGGGGGATGATATTATTAGATGGACGTGAGGGAGAAGGTAGAAAGTGTTTATTTTATTTTTATTATAATTTTTGGTCGAAAAAGACAAGGCATTATGAATAGGCTGGAAGACAGTCCCCACGTTACAGCTAGAGGCAGGTGTGGCGCGACTCGTGGCTAATGAATTTGACGCAATCAATGTTTTTAAATTTTTGGTCGGAGACCGGAAGCGTCGGTCCATACCCTAGATTCGTTTGATCGGGCGCGTATGGTCTGTTCTGGCTCCCATTTGGTAGGTACAATGTAGCTGAGCTTTCTAGATATCATATCATAAAGTATTCTTTTTTTTCAAAATTAAAAATTTAAAACTACATGTGGGAATTACGAATTTCAGGAAAATTAAAAACATATTTTAGTGTAAACGTCAAATCCACGCATTAGCCCGATTGAGAAAGAGACCAAAGATGGTGTGCCTCGGAAACAATTGTCAGCCGCCGGAAGATCAGAAATCTAAAAAGTCCTTTGTCGGATCGGTTCGTGCTGCTTATATTGGATAGAGATTTTCTTGAAGATTGATGTTTATCGGTTTAGAGATGGATAAACCAAGTTACGTCCAACCTATCCTATAACCAAACAAAAATGAATATTTTTTATTTTGCAGCTTGGAAAAGGAAGTGGATCTGATAAGGTTTTGTACTTGCCATTTTTCCAGAACACATAAATCAAAACTTTTTTTTTCCTGTTACGTTTTAGCATAGGAAAAAGCCATAAAAAATCCTAAACTTTGCCCCCATCACACATTTACCCTCTGTAAAAAATTCTATTTATGAGAACCATTAAAAATCTGTCTACTTAGATGCTAGAAAGTAAGCATTGTTGACATTTAAGTGAAATAAAAATGAAATTATTTTTATTTGAAAAATTATCTAACAAAATCTTGACAGAAGATAAATCTACCATACAAGTACAAATTTAGGGTTTTTTACATCACAATAAAAAATTTAAAATAAACGTGACATAGTTGGTATAGTTTGACTTTTATGATGTCACAAAAAAAAAAACTAAAAAAAAATGTATCATAATGGGCATAGTTTGCATTTTTCGTGACTATTTTCCTTTCACGCATGTTAATCCACGTATCCATACATGAAATTTGTAACTCACTCATAAAGCCAGGTTGCAAACGAGAAATGATAGTTGCCTTGCTGCGAAATATTTATGCTTCCGGAGCTTAGAAAGGACTTGTGTTTTGCGGGTAAAACGTAGATTTTTTCACTTGTGATTTTGACTGGGCACGATCCAAGAGCCTAACCGAGAGAAGTGGAATGGCGAACCATCAATACATTTCTAGATATTTCATTACTAAGAATTATTTCTATTTTATTCACTATTACTGAAATATCAATTTCGAAGATGGCATGCAATGTACCTCTCTCATCCATTGACAATCGATAGAATATACACTTTCCATATACATCTAGAAAATATATATACTCATTTTCACTTGCATCATTCTTTTACATGTATGTGCATTCACTTAACCCAATAACACGTCAAACAAAATCAATCGTACTACAAAATTATTCCAAACTCTATCTCTTTTATGCTTTTTTTCTGATTCCTACTCCAAATTATTGACGATCACTAGAATCAATCAACATGGTCACCATGCTATTCGAGGCCAAGAATCTCTGGCTTATGCGCACAATGCTACGGACCATGACGGGGGCATCTAGACTGGTGGTGGCTGCACAGTAATGTCAAGCTCTATCCTCCCGTACCACATGCTTGATATCTTCCCCCCGTCAATTCCCCACCCTCTAACATGGAATCTGACTAGATCATGTCACGGGACACAAAAAGACCTTGGGGAAAGGAAGGAATAGTAAAGTAAAATGGAGGGGAAAAAGGCATGCATTGATGCCATTTAGGAAAAAAAAAATAGAAAAGCTAAGGTCCTGTATTTATTGGATAATGAGGGAAGGACCTAACTAGAGTCACTAATAGAAAGCAAGAGAATTCCAAATGCGGGGGGGATTTAGGTCATGCGTAGAGGATCGCGACGGATGGTGGGAGAGATAGTGGGAGTCCGATTTGGACCGAAAGCTGAAGCGAGAGCTCACATCACCATTGACAAAAGAAAGAAAGAAAATATATTAATTTTAAATGTGTTAAAAAAGTGTTTTTCGACCTAGGAAGACCTGATTATCTGGAGAAAATAAGCCCATTTTGGCTTTACCGAACTCGAGTTGGTGGCCCTGCTTAACTTCCCTTCCTTTTTCCCTCGTGCCTCGCGTCATGTTGAAGTCATTTGGATTAGAGTTTTCTTTTGAAGACCTTCCCTTTTGTTCGAGTTTCTTGATAAGCTAGAGTTGCACTTTGGATCTGAAAAACTTATGGACTAATTAGTCACGAGTCGAAAACCACGTTCGGTTGCTGCTAATTCATGTTGATCTAAATACGCAATGGATTAGCGTTGCAAATAAGGTCTTCTGACCTAAACTTTGATTATAATTATTATAAATCGTGGGTTTATCCGAAATACATATGTTCCTCGATCACGACCCTTTGACGAAGTGTTTAAGTTATTAGAATTATAATTATCTAAATACAAACCAAGTTATGCATCTAGCAACCAGGGATTTCCAACAGCTTGCTTTTGCAGTCAAGGGCATCGATGAATAGATCATGTATGTGTGATCCAAGTGTAATGAATATCAAAGTCAGTTTGTCACTGTCGATCGACATCAAGATAGAAATGGACCCAACTTGAATCGAATATCCTCAAGAGTCTAGAATTATTCAGTTCCGTCTCAAAAATGAAAGATTTTTTTACATGATGATGAGTCTCTAAAAAGGTTGATAAAGTGTAAAAAAATTATTGGTAAAGAAAAATACCGAGTACTGAATCTTTCGATAACTTGTTGGTAATTTATAAAATCTTTTATGAAACCATCCACTTTTTTTTACCGTTTACTTACTTATTGTTAGCAACTTTTGTTTGTCATTTTCATCAATATTTTAAACTTATCGATTCTCTTATGAATTTATCAAATTTTTATTCAACTGACCACCACCTCTCCTAACCATGTCAACTCAGTTAAGTCATGTAGTGACATGTTCTCTCCGAATGAGAAGTGACTTTGTGAGCAGAGAAATGTCTAATTGAGATACTAGCCGATGTGGAAGGTTATTGCCATGTTTTGGGTATTGTCCGTTCATGTAATGATAAATAACTATGTGTATGTCTTGTGTCAAATTAGATAGGCAATACGAGTTTGATTCTCCCGCACACATCTATGAACAGACATATTTAATGTTACAATCCAACCCAACTTTGACCTATATTTTAAGCAATTTATGTTAGAGGTTGAGTTTCTGTCTGTCTAGCCATTCTTCTTTTGTCATAAAATAGATTGCAATATTTAAAGTATCATGTACCGACTATTTCCAAATTTTCTCACTCCTCAAGCTGCTATTGTGAAAATAATTCAACTCAAATCGATCTTTCGCAGTTTGAACTGAAAATTTCTACTTGTACCCTAGAAAGCAAGATATTATAGGGGGGATTGACATTACGAGCTGAATATCCATGCAAATGTGTTTACGACAACAATGAAGTGATAGTTGGACAGCAACAAGGGCATCAATGAATAGATCATGTATATGTGATCCAAGTGCAATGATATCAAAGTCAGTTTGTCACTGTCGATTGACATCACGATAGAAATGGACCTGACTTGAATTGACTATCATGAAGAGTCTATAATTATTCAGTTCCATCTCAAAAATGAAAGATTTTTTGCCATGCTGATAAGCTTCTAAAAAGGTTGATAGAGTGTAAATAAAATTGATGGTAAAGAAAAATACTGAGTACTGAATCTTTCGATAACTTGTTGGTAATTCATAAAATCTTTTATGAAACCATCCACTTTTTTTTTTACCGTTTACTTACTTATTGTTATTAACTTATGTTTGTCATTTTCATCAATATTTTAAACTTACCGATTCTCTTATGAATTTATCAAATTTTTATTCGACTAACCACCACCTCTCCTAACCATGTCAACTCAGTTATATCGTGTAGTGACATGTTCTCTCCGAATGAGAAGTGACTTTGTGAACAGAGAAATGTCTAATTGAGATACTAGCCGATGTGGAAGGTTATTGCCATGTTTTGGGTATTGTCCGTTCATGTAATGATAAATAACTATGCGTGCGCATATAGCGCGACTTAAGTGGAACATCGTGGGAGGTGGGTTCCGCGCCAAGTCTCTCAGGGGTTTACGCCGAGCCGCCGCTATGAGGCGCTGCGGTTTCTTCGGCCCAAAAATAAAAACTAAAAAATAACTATGTGTATGTCTTGTGTCAAATTAGGAAGGCAATACGAGTTTGATTCTCCCGCACACATCTATGAACAGACATATTTAATGTTACAAGCCAATTCAACTTTGACCTACATTTTAAGCGATTTATGTTATAGGTTGAGTTTCTATCTGTCTAGCCATTCTTATTTTGTCATAAAATAGATTGCAATATATAAAGTATCACGTACCGACTATTTCCAAATGTTCTCACTCCTCAAGCTGCTATTGTGAAAATAATTCAATTCAAATCAATCTTTGCTTTTCGCAATTTGAACTAAAAATTTCTACTTGTACCCTAGAAAACAAGATATTAGAGGGGTGGGGGGGATTGACATTACCAGCTGAATATCCATGCAAATGTGCTTACGACAACAGTGAAGTGATAGTTGGACAGCAACAAGAAAACTTTTCTTTTTCCTCAGAGAGAGAGAGAGAGAGAGCAAAAATTCAATTTCTGCACGGCAACATAAGTTCAACTTTGAAATTCATGCAAAAAGTCAGCTATAAAGGGGCCACCTTCTGTTGCAGGACCAACCTCGTCCTCCTCCCCTTGTTACCCTACAGACCTCGATTTGTTTTTTTATTACTTTTGATTCGAATTTCGTTGGCTCAATGTCAATTACACCTATCATTAATTTATTTATTTATTTATTGTAATTCCAATCAAACATCAAGTTGAATGAATATGGCGACGGCACTAAAATACAACACGATTTTGACTATCGTGGCGATGAAAGCTACAGATGAGTGAGAGATCCCAACATATTCAATTGGGAGTTCGACGCATTACTCGCACCAGCAGGAAAGATTCAAGACAAGAGACGCAACAGCGTAGAGGTATTGAAGGGCACGCGAGGGAGTGTTATTCAACGAAAAAACGATCAATATCAGGATATGACGTAAAAGGGATAAGTTAATATATTCAAATTAGCTTATAACTCGTCAGGTCAAACTTTTAAATGAAAGTGAGTTTAACTAGATATCTTGACATATTCGGACTCAGGCAATTCCTTGATGATCTTCCCACATAAAAATGTCAGATTTCTATAGTGTCGACACAATGAGAAGAAATTCGTCTTTTTTTTTCTTTTTCTTTTTTTGCAGTAATCGCAGATTTCTACTTATCAGAAAGGTTTTTTCAACTAGTTTCATAAGCTCTTCTTGTTAACTTTGTAATCGGCAGTTCTATCAACAAGACCCAGTTCTTTTTTCAATTCCCCGGTCACTTCCATGGAACCAAATAGCGCTATCATAAGCAAAATTAGCGTCTGATTGGTATTAAATGACTAATTTACCTGCTTATTACTTCTTTTTTTTGTCAACGTAAAATTTCATTCATTTTTTCCAGAAATACAAGACAGAAGCACGCAGTTCAATTGTAAATCAGGACAAATCCCAGACAACTCCAAAACAAAATAAGCTTCAAACAACGAGATGAATCATCTGAACAAAATTAGGAGTTACATGCTTAAAAAGCAAATCTGCAACTTCTTCGAACCAAAATCGGTAGCCAATCATCAAATCCATCTTCAGTATTAAGTATACACACTGAGATTTCCATCTATTACAGAGGTTTTGCCTTTTGGCGATGTGCGCCTAAGTTCGGCATCCCAAACACTATTGCCATCAGAGTAAGAAGGTTGAAACTTTATTATGGGATTGAAATAGGTTTATTGCAATAGATCTCAATTGGAAAATGGGTTGGATCTTACCTACCGGTTTAACGAGTCTAGAGAGAGTCCTGCTTATCGATTAATTTACGTGCTTATTAATCTATATCAAATTAACAATCAAGGGGGCATCCTGCTGAATCTCATAATATGGCCAATAGCCTCTTGCAGTTTCTGACAAGAAGTGGTGGGCCTCGACGATCGTTCAAGCTGTAGACAGATTGATTCGATTCTGCATATTTGGGCCAGGTTCGACAACATGGGCTTTGCTTCTGAACTAATACAAGATAACACTTTGCTCGAACGCAAAGGCCTTCGCTTCAAAAAATTCCAATTAGAATCTTGATGAAATACTTTGTTGAGACGAGAGGGCTTAATCTTGTACTATTGAGATATAGTACCCGGTCCGTAAATTGTATTGCAATCTCTTACCAAACAAGTTCACTGCGTCAATATGCATGGGGAATTAGATTCAAAGGAGATTTGACTTTACCATATTCACCGAGCATAAATACGCCATGACATTACTCGTTCATGGCCTTAAAGAGCCTGATTGTTCCAACTTCCCCGCGTCGGCATCAGCTGTGAAAAGGGTGCATCGCAGGGGTACTGCAGTTTTCATATATGCCATCACCAATTATAAAAGTTACAATATTTCACAACATAGCTACTCTATACGGCTATAGCTACATCAAACGGGCTTCAGGTCTTTCGGGAGATACATCTAGCTTAACAAAAAAAAAAAAAAAAAAATCCGTTCTTCCTTTTATCCTGAGTAATGGGTAGAGAGCAGGGATGGGGGTTTTCCCATGTGCCGCTAGATTATAATTAGATATCCATGGGACCATATGACGCATCTACAATTTATAATTAAAAAAAAAAAAACTTTGTTCCTCCTACAATATATTTTGTCTTATTATTGTGCCATGCTGTGCCTTTTGACCTTCTCAATAACGAAAGCCGATCACTTTGGGGATCGTGGGCTCCTACTGCAATGCGCAGGCCACTAGCAACAAAAAAGGAGGGAGGCGGTCGGTAGTTCCTGACAAAGGGCCAACTTGGCCTCGCCTCGTGCTGTGCTGGTTTTTGCTTGGTGGGTGCACTTTGCTTTCGGCCGATCATGCCTTTTGTAAATTGGCGCAAAACGAAAGTCGAAAAGTTGCCATCGTTATGTCTCGAGAAAATAGTAATAAATTTATCGGCCAATTTAACCTAAATTTGTCAATTTTACCAATTTAACTTTAAACTTTTATGGGAAATTCCTAAAAATCGCTGATATAGCGGTATAATTATCACCAATCATCCTACATGACACATATCATCGCACTCTTGCTTAGTCTCCCTTAAACATCGATTACCTGCCCCTGAATTGATTGGGCGGCTGTCGGATATGGCTTGAATGGGAATGGCTATGGGTTCATAAATTGTGACTTCATTGCACACTTTTGTCCAGCTTGTTTATTCAATATGTACCTAATTAATTCTGGAGTATGGATAATCACCGAAATGAGAAGAGTACATGCGCGCGTCCCTTTCATTTAAACAGTTTTTGATTTGTGACAGATTTTCGTAGTCAATGAATTACTCCTGCGGTCTGCTACATGGGACCTCAATTTCTTCACACGAGTTCAACCTTTGGCAATTAGACCCGACTGTGCTTATTCATCCAAGTTCAACCTCCTGCTTAGAAGCTAAAAAAAAATTGATATAAATGATTCCTAAACCTTTGCTTGATGTGTGATACTGTCCATAAACTTTTAGTTAGTTTAATATGATTTCTAAACTATTGGTAAATGTTTAGTATAGTCATTCCATTTGTTTAAACGATAAATGAGACATTGTTTGGTGACGCAAATTATTATATAGTCAATATGTTAATTTTTTTCGACAAAAAAACATATTCATTGTTATTCAATGACTGAGATTATTATATCCCGATTGATAATACACTTGTAACTTCTTGTATTATTATTCATCATTTAAACATAATAGATTGAAAACCAAATTAGCATATTAGTTTAACTCGAATTATTGGAATGGCAACATTGGACATGTTCATATAATATAAAGACCAAATCAATCCATTGGTTCAGGAACCGCATTGAATATATTATGAGTTAAAAGACGACAATACAAATCGGATCAAAATTTAGGAACTATTCGCAGCATCTTTCCTTCCAAGCTCAAATTCTATTGTAGCAGAGGTTGGTGTCGTTGTATGAACTTTTTTCATCATGACCAGTTAGTTTTGATTTACAAGGATTGTTTAATGATTATTGAATGATTTGAGGAGTCATTAAGGTTTGACATCCAGGCCCACAACAACAAACGTCCAAAAAAGAAAAAGGAAAACTGGCCCCGTCACAACGAACGGCCAGAATTGGACGCGTGATATGGCGGACAGAGGAGAGCTAATGATGTTGCCTTCCGGTGTTGGGATTCCGGTTCCTGTCCACATCCTCACTCATCGGCACTTCCTCCAAACGGAAACGTCTGAAAGAGTTCGAGTAACAAAACATCACAGTAGTTGTCAATGCATGAACATGAAATTTCCCCAATTACCCAAGTTTTAGACTGATGAGAGGAGATAAAAACACTAATATATAAAACGACAAATTGGAAGAAGACCCTTCTCATGAAAGATTTGAATTTGTAACATACGTCTGAACTAGAAAAGAATTCCACTACTCATTTATAATTATATATACTATTGATTTGACTTTGGAAAAAAGGTTTGATTCCCACACCATAAGTTTTTTTTCCTCAGGATGATGAATTTTTTAAGAAAAATGAGGCTTTGAACTTTCCTAGGTGGGATGGTATGAGGGGGTTCCCCTTCCTTTCCTTTGGTTCTGGTTGGCTGGCAAAGGAGTTACTTAACAGATCTGCAAAGGTGGCTAAGCTCGAAATAAAAATAAAAATAAATAAAAATATTCATTTTATTCATTTAAAAATAAAAATAAATTTATTAAAATAAATTTATTAAAAATAAATTAAAAGTAAATTTATTAAAAATAAATAAATTATTTTTATTTATCATTTTATTTTGAGTTTATTAAAATAAATTTATTAAAAATAATTTATTTATGATAAATAAAAATAATTTATTTTTATTTGTCTTGAGTGTTTTGCCAAATAAATTTATTTTTATTCATTTTGAAATAAATTTATTCGTAAAATAAAATAAAATAGAATAAATAAAATAAATTTTTTTAGGGATATTTTTATTTTATTTTTTATGATTTATTTTATTTTATTTTTCTTTATTTTTTTGCAAAAAAGAAACAGTGTTTCCTCTGTGAAGGACACAGGGAAAGGCCACTGTTGTTGATGTGCAATTCGCAAAAAGCAAATTTGACTTGAACAGCGTTTCAAAAGAACTTCCAACCTCAAAAGCTCGACGAGGGCAAGTTGTGGCGTCCTTTCCAACCATTTGTCGATACTCCTTCCTAGATAAGTAAAAAGCTAATTGAAAATTGTAACGGTTAGAAAGAATTTGAAGAAGCTAATTGAGAAAATGGCAGGAAGTTCCGTGCATGCAAAGTCTTGTGCCAACATTTCTTAGTGGTTATGTGCAGGCATGAAAGGATGTGTTTTGTGTAATATCAAAATGCTTAAAAAAGGAGAGGAAAAATAGCAAATAAATCTCATTAAAATTCATGTTTTAATAAAAAAATCAATTTTTTTGCTTAAAATTCAATGGTTCCTGCACATTCTTTTCCTCTAAAAAAAAATACATTCGCTTCTTCTGAATAGACGATGCAACAATGACTCTAAATTAAGAATTGATGTTCAACTCTTATATTTTGTGTATACAATTTAAAAATTTCTCTTGTCCTGGTCAAGAACAGTAGAATATTTCGGATCTTGTCCTGGTCAAGAACAACGCTCGGAACTTGTCCATGCCCCTTCCAAGAGAAGTAAAAAGCTAATTTGAAAAGTATAACAATTAAATAAAATGAAAGAAGCCAATCAAGAAAATGACAGGAAATTTCGTGCATGCAAAGTCGTTTGCCAACATTTCTTGGTGATTATGTGCAGGCATGAAAGGATATGTTTTGTGCGATATCAAAATGCTTAAAAAAGGATAGGAAAATAGCAAGTAAATCTCATTAAAATTCTTGCTCAAATCACAAGAAAAATTTCGAAAATATCTAGTGTACAATGTAATCATTCCTGCACATTCCTTTTGTCCAAAAAAAAATACTATCGCTTCTTCTAAATATATGAGACGACAATGACTCTCAATTAAGAAGTGATATTTAATCCTTATATTTTCTGTATACAATTTAGTATCTCTCCCTTGTCCTTGTCAAGAACAATGCTTAGATCTTGTCCAACCATTTTCGATTGAATTATTGTGGGACATATCAGATTTAAATAGACACATATATTCATAAAGTTGAGTTGATTAGAATTTCATAATAGCCAAACCGGAAAAATAGTACGGAATTTCTTTTTCAATGGATTCAGAAGGACAAAATGCCTAGTAAGGTTTGGCGTGTCATGCTGGTAATAAAGTGGGTGTAAAGTTCTTGTGGCATTGCGTGTAATCCACAAATCAAATCGAAAAAATGGTCACAGAAGAAAGATTAAAAAGAAAAAAGAGGAGGAGGAGGTTTTCGGGTCTAAAAGGCCAAAACCATGTGATGCTGAGGTGGAAAAGGGTCTCGGGGACCAAAGCGAAGATGCCCTGTAATGCCCAAAGGAATCTTATTTATCGATTTTTCATTCAAAAAAATTGAAGAAAATTATTAAAGAAAATTATTAAAGAAATCCTTAAATAAATTTTAAAAAGGAAAGATTCTCTAGACCCCCCCTCGTTCTATTTGTCGTAGTCGTGTGGCCTTTTGATTGATAAGAGCACTTATCGCTCGCTCCCCGACTTTTAGGGAGGATTGGACCTTTGCATCGGAGTAAAAAAAATTAAAAATCGAACTAACATCATGCGATTAGACAAAAGCGACTGCTTTTAGGCACGCTGGCTTTTCGACTTTAATGTTGTTTTTTCGATGGTGGTAGGAGTGCGATGCGTCAATCCCCCCCTCCCCCAGCTATTCTACCGACTTCGCGACAGTTGACGTGGCGTGACACGATGTTGTGATGGTCACGAGCTTTAAGAT
Source organism: Eucalyptus tenuipes (assembly GCA_014182365.1). Lineage (NCBI taxonomy): Eukaryota > Viridiplantae > Streptophyta > Magnoliopsida > Myrtales > Myrtaceae > Eucalyptus > Eucalyptus tenuipes. The sequence goes on along the minus strand of CM024547.1, from coordinate 1,951,714 downwards.
GTGTAATTATTGTCGGAGGAAGTAATGATCACGCGCGAATTTACTAGGGTGGTCATGCAATCTATTGATCTCGACGTAAGAGATAATCGTGCCTACCATCTTGATTTTAAAATTTGGTAGGCACCAATTTATAGATTTTGTATTGATTTTCTCATCTAATTCGCCGAGAAAATTTAGCTATCGTTCAGTAGCATGTGCCCTAATTGTCCTAGGCACTATAGTTGGGAGGGGTGGACTTAATGGAATCGGTATCATTGCAATTTATCCCTAATTTTGTGAGTTGACAAGAATGACACTCCGCATTTATTAATTATAAGCTCGTAGGCACTAGATCAATTTGCTTTGGCAAAATTGAAATTTCTAGTCAAATAAGATCTCTTTCTCTCTCAACATGATTTAAAAAATATATATTTATATAAAATCAATCGAATTTAGATGGGTTAAGTTCTAAATAAGAATTTGAAAAATGACACAAATCATCCATGAATTTCGATCCACTTTGCAATATTATCGTTAGACTTTTAATTTGTTTTTAATTTGTTCCTATATTTTAAATTTTAATGTGGTCCTATGAAAATATTCAACAATCTTAGACTTCTTCAAATATCAAATCCCTAAATCATTCAATTCAAAAGTTTGAATTGAAAAATAAGTTCTAAATAAGAATTTTGACACAAATTCCTATATTTTAAATTTATCCAATTTGTTTGGTCCATAAACTTAAGATAAATATTCAACAATCTTCCAATGTGGTCCTTCAAATATCAATCTTAGACTTCTTCAAATATCAAATACTCATAAGAAATCATTCAATTCAAATAGTTATTGAATTGAAAAATGGGTTAAGTTCTAAATAAGAATTTGAAAAATGACACAAATCATCCATGAATTTCGATCCACTTTGCAATATTATCGTTAGACTTTTAATTTGTTTAATGCGGTCCCTAAACTTAAGTTTAATATGCAATATTGTTCCTATATTTTAACTTATCCAATGTGGTCCTTGAACTTTTCATATATATTCAATAAATGTTCATTGTTCTCCTTTGTTTAATTCAAATGAAGGGATAACATTGAATATTTATGAACCACATTGAAAATTTTAAAAGTTCAGAGACTAGATTGAACATGAACCAAATATTTATGAACCACATTGAAAAATTTAAAGTTCAAAAATTATATTGCACATGGAATCAAAATTCATAAACCATTATGTCATTTTCTATAAGAATTTGAAAAAAAATGATACATATGGTTCTTGAACTCGTCGTGCATGTTCAATTTAGTCCTTACGCTCTATAAAAATGTCAAGTGGTGTCCTTCATTTAATTCAAATTAAGGGACAATAATGAATATTTATGGAACGCATTGAAAGAATTCAAAGTTCATAAATTAGATTGAACATGAACCAAACATTTATGGATTGCATTGAAAAAATTAAAAGTTTAGAAACAACATTGCACATAGAGTCAAAATCAGAGACCGTTTATGTCATTTTCCATAAGAATTTGGGAAAATGATACAAATGGTTTATGAACTTTGGCTCTATATGTAATGCGATTTATGAACTTTTAATATGTTCAATGTAATTCTTGAGTTTTATCCTAATGTGCTATATCGTTCCCGAACTTTCAAATTATTTAATATGATCCATAAACTTTTGATATATGTTCAATTTAGTTGAAAATGTTCAATGTCATCCTTGAACTTTAATTAGTAGAATGATAATATTGAATATTTTTATATAATTAATGGACTAATTTGAACATGTACTAAAAATCAATGGATCACATCAAACAAATTAAAGTTTAGGGATCGTATTGCATATTGAACAAAAGTTCATGAACTATAGGAATCACATTGCACATTTGGTCAAATTTTGGGAGCTATTTACATTATTATCCCTAAAAAATTTATGTGCTGATTTATCACCTTTGCCTTTCATGACAAGCCCAATACTAAGCAAACAATGCCCACTACGACCACGATCACCTCTGACTTGGAAGAGCGTGGAAGTCGTACGATATATTATGATATTCACCTTACTATTCTCAATCCACCTCGTGGTTATAATAATAATCAAAATATCTGAGATAGTTCTTGATTTTAAACATACATCTGGAATTTTCACGAAATTCGATGCTTATTTAAATAATTCAGGATCATATTTAACACAAATGACGCAAGAAAAATATCTATAAATATCAGTTTAGAAAATTCAGTCGATCCCGGAGATATATCACAGCATTTAAGAATCCAAACCATGTTCCTTTCAATTTGAGGAATTTTTCTTTTCTATGATTTATATTCGATTGACTCGAATGTTTAAAAAAATATCCACTCGTGAACTTTGGAAAAGTTCCAATGTCCTTCTATCCACGCACTCGAGTGCTCCTATTGGCCACTCCGCACACATGCATATACGTCATATGATAATGTTATTGCTCGAGCCTTTTTAAAAGTAAAACAAAGGAGGTCCCAAAAGGCGTCGACAGTAGTTTGGTGAGATCTTTTTACCTGTTCATTAGATAGTCTTCCTGATTTTTTACATAATTACTTTATAAATGCTCGTTTCTCAAAGTGGTAAAAAAAAAAAAAAACAGAAAGCTCTTTTTGAAAATATCAAAAGGTTTTGACCGAAAAGAGAAAAAAAATATCAAAAGGCAAATTCAGCTTTTTAAAGACAATGATTTACTTTTGCCCTTCAATATATATTTATATGTTTGTATACATACCTGCATATTCTTTTTTTTTTCGGCCTATGCACATGCATGACTTTAATTTTTTATTATTTTGTAATACGGCAATTATATGCAGTACGCATGAGTTTACTTGGGTTGGAAGAATAGTGAGAGTGGGGAGAAATATTAGCCGCCACTTTCTATTGGGTGGGGTGCATGCTGCGTCAGGGGGTGGCGGCCCACGGAACGTGGAAAGTGAGTGCGGAAAAAGAGGAGAAAGGAAAAAGGAAATTAGGTTAAAAAAAAAAAAGAGAAATTTTTAGCTTTTTTAGGGTCTCCCATGTGCGACCCAAAAAAAAAAAAAAAGAAAAGTTAAACGGGACGAGAAAAAGTGACTACCAAATAGAAAAAAGCTTGAGGTGATTGATTGATGGGAAATAAGCCAAGTCAAGCAGACATTGTAAAGACGTTCATATTGTAGGCGGAAATTACTCGGCAATTGCGATCTCAACAATGTCGATGTGCCATTTGGTAAAAAGGCGGTGGAAAGCAGCAACTTGCGTCGGTGACCCTCCCTAAGGGTTACCATGAAATTCCTACTTAGGAGTCAATTATTCGTTTTGAACCATAATCACAACTCGTGGGATTAGAGCAAGAATTATCATATATCATGATATGTGCAGATTTATGTCATAGACGAATCAGGCTTTGTAAGGTTAAGGAACAATTGTGAAATTATTATCAAATCAAATTCCTTTCGTTATGTCAGGAAATGTGATGAATCATCTTAATTTTTAGATGAAAAACATACCCAAAGCTCAAACAATATATTTCAATTCGTTTTGCCATTTCCAGCATCGAATCTATTTTTCCCATAAAATTTCGATCTAAATCAAAATTTGATATGCAATACGTGGTCGTCAAGACAATCGCGCATTAGGACCGACCATCTGAATACCGGTCAGCAGGATATTCTTCCATGGCCTCAGCACTTCAAAGGAAGAAAAAAAAGGTCGCAGGAGGAAAGAAAAAGGCAGAAAGGGAAAAACAGGAGGGAGGAGGAAGGAAAAAAAACAGGGAGAAGAGGTGACCGGTCAGTCAAAAAGAGGGAGAAAGAGAGAGAAAAGAGAGAGAGAGAGAGAGAGAGAGTGAGGAAAGAAAGAAAAAGAAAAAGAATAAAAAATAAAAATAAAAAAGGAAAGTACCCCCGGCGGCACTCAATTCCAACCAATCACAGATCACTATAAATAGTCTTGCTCCCCCTTCCCCACCGAAGTCCCCCATTTTTACCTGCCAACCAAACCCGTCTTCATGCTCTGTACGTTTTCTTCGGACATATATACCCAACAACACAACCCCACCCCCTTTCCTCCCTCTCTCTCTCTTTCTCTCTCTCTCTCTCTCTCTCTCTCTCCTCCTCCTTGTCTGAAAATAACAGGAAACGGAGGAAAACATTCATTGCATTCCGCATCAACCAATCACTCCTTCCCTCCCTCTCTCTCTCTCTCTCTGTCTTTCGGATTCCTTGAATCGCTCCGTGCATATATACTCGTCCCGCCTCTCGTCCTTCGTTTTCTCGTTCCGAGATTGTCTTGTTGCTGTGTCTTGTCTTCTAAAGGCCAGGAAAGGCTCTGGAGAAGGGTGGGTGGCCTGTCGGTTTCTTCTTCTCCTGATCGGGCGGCGGCATGGAACAGAAGAACGTGTTGCTGTCGGCTCTCAGCGTGGGGCTCGGCGTCGGCGTCGGCCTCGGGCTGGCCTCCGGGCAGACGATTAGCCGGTGGGTCGGCGGGGGAACTGCCCCGCCGGCGAGGTGACGGCGGGGAAGATCGAGCAGGAGTTGATGAGGCAGATCGTCGACGGCAGGGACAGCACCGTTAAGTTCGATGAGTTTCCCTATTATTTAAGGTAATAACATTGCTTCCGCATTTTTTTTTTTCCTTTCGTTTTCTCTGTGACTAGGTGTCCGGAACCGCTCGGCGTGGTTTTCGTGGATGGTACGTGAATCGCGCCGTCCGTGGGGTCGATGCTGCTGTTTTCGGAACTCGTTCGAGATCTGTCGCCGCCGGACCAAGAACTGCTTAACCCACCCGTGTTGAAATTAAATTCCATTAATAATTCGAAACGGTTTAATTTAATCTATCTTGGATCATCAATGGCGGTTTAACTTGACGTGTTGGTGCGGTGGAGAAATAGGCCTTTTCTTGTGGTATTCGATGTGAAAATGACGTGGGATTTCTTTCCTCTTTTTCTGGGTCTTGCTAATGATGCTTTTCTTCCCTCGGATGCTTATCCACATGAAAATGTCCTTCTTTTGATCACGTGAAATGAAATACCCTTCTTATCTTAATTTAGATGATGATAGTTTTGGGTCTATATCTGGAGAAATCTGCATTTAATGTGGCTTTTGTCAAACTGGTGTCCTGTTCATCTGTTGTAATTTCAAGATTAGCGTCATTTGTATTTTAGGCATAGCATAGTGTCATAAAACATATTTGCTTTTACTATTTCGAGAGCATCATCGTGCTAAGAGTAAAGAAGAGCATTGGTTCCTGCAGAATTGTTGTCTTAAATAGTGGACGCAAGATACGGTTTTTGATTTTAATGATCTACTGAAGGTGATGAAGCATTGGTTTGATTACGTTTGATCTTGATGGCCAATGTCTTTTCATAATCATAGTACAGAGCTTTTTATTGTGTCCAAGGATTTTCGGTGTTTGATACTGCTTTGATATTGTTTTGGAGGTAGTTTAACCCTTTGCCTTCCATAGTATCGTCTTTCCTTCTTTGCTGTTGAATATGAGAGATTTGTTGCAATTCTTATGGAAGACACCCTGACCTGCAGTCTTGCTTTACTTGTCAACTATGTTTTCCTTCTGAGATTACTAATGCATTGACTTTGCCTTTTTGCCTTATATGCTTTTGAAAAGAATAGAGCCTCCATGCCTTCATTTGGTCAGAGTCGTCACATAACTCTGAATTTGTGATTTATTAATGCATTTGGCAGATGCACAGTTCTGCATCGATATCATTTTAATGATTACAATGCTGTGTTCATGATATTACAGCGAGCAAACTCGGGCGTTATTGACCAGTGCTGCCTATGTGCATCTGAAGCATTCCGACCTCTCTAAGCATGCACGAAACCTTTCGCCTGCTAGTAGGACTATTCTGCTCAGCGGACCAGCTGGTAAGTTTTCCAGTATTACATGTCTCTTTTGATGTACCTGGTTCTTCGACGTGACCTGGCATAATTTATAATCTTTTGCAGAGCTTTACCAGCAAATGCTTGCCAAGGCTTTGTCTCATTTCTTTGAATCAAAGTTGCTGCTATTGGATGTTACTGAATTTTCACTGAAGGTGAATGAATGCATCAGTGATCTTACTTTTACAGACTCTTAAATTCACCACGCTGACGTGTTTAAAATTCCTGTTAACAGATGCAGAATAAATATGGCATCACAAACAAAGAACTGGTAAGAAATAGATATATGTAACACAGTCTAGTAAATTAAACTCTTTGGTTATCTATGTGTATGAATGGAGTTGAGTGAATGAATATTTATTGAGCGAACTCATGAACTGACACCTCTGTTTGGAGAAATTGGTCCCTTTTGTTGCTATATTTTTAAAAATGTTTAGTGTCAAAATTTTATGTGCGTCTGAATTTTTTTTATTCTTCAGTCTTTCAAGAGGTCCATATCAGAGGTGACATTCGACAGAATGTCCAGTTTGCTTAGTTCCTTCTCAGGTGCTCCACCAAGAGATCAAAAAAGAGGTATGACCAGACAACCTTCATTTGAAAGACATACTTAAATAAGCTTGGAAATTCTTGGACAGAGTTTACCAGATTATCGAGCCAGCCATCCTTTGACAAATTTACTCATCATGCACTCTTCTTTCACTTGTTTTTTGTCGTTCTAGTCTAATCAATGATTTTAGTGCAGGCATGAGCAGGCAAAGCAGTAGTACGGACATCAGATCAAGGTAACAAAATCAAGATATTTAGGCAATTAACCCTGGCTCCTTCAGTTCTGACTATATTTTTTGAAATGCTATTCAAAGCTCTCTGTCTTGGTTATGCATAATTTTCTTGTTCTTTTCTGCCCTAATAAATGCTTTGCATATTTGTCTGCTTAGGGCAATGGAAGAGTCAAGTAATCCTCCCAAGCATCGCAGGAATGCATCGGCAATGTCTGATACGAGTAGTGTATACTCTGAGTGCACTCCTATCAATTCAGGTTACACTTGGATCTCTTTGTAATGTGCTTGATTCTTTAGCAAGAGACAGTTCTTGGGTTGACCACTAATGAATGCATATATGCCTGATTTGGATACGTGTTCCAAACTCGATAAAATGAAGGACCTTATGTGTCACTTTGTTCCTCAATATAATGAAGTTGATTATATAGTTAATGTCATGAATTTAGACTAAGCATTAAAGCTATACTTGTTAATGCAAGTGACTAGGACTGGTGTAGTTTCTCCTCTGCAGGCCTGCATCATGAAAACTTGAACTTTGAGAAGATTTTAAAATAGTTATCAGTGTTATTTTAGCAGATTTGTCCTCTCTCTTTTTCTTTTTCTTTTTTTTTGCTTTTTTTCTTTTTTTGTTTTTCCTTTTCCAATGCCATTAGTTAGCCACTCCAGGGAAAACATTTATTTCTTTGTTGTTCTCATGAGCAAATTTTTTCACCATCAGGACTTCCAAAGCGCTTGGGCAAGTTGTGTTTTGATGAGAGAGTATTTCTGCAATCACTTTACAAGGTACGGTTGTCATGGTTCTTTAATGTTAAAGTCAAAATTTCTTATCCCCGGTGTTGTCATGTCCACGAATTTGATGTAGTGACTTTTCTAGGTTGCTTGAAGTCTTTTTGCTAACAATGACAGCAGCTCCTATATTTCTTAGGGTTATTGACAGAAACACTATTATTTTTGTTTATAGGTTTTGGTTTCGGTATCAGAAACCACTCCTATTATTCTGTACCTCAGAGATGCGGAGAAGCTTCTTCTCCAGTCAGAACGGTTGCAGAAGCTGTTCCATAAGATGGTGCATAAGCTGTCAGGAGCAGTTCTAATACTTGGTTCTCGTAAGCTGGACACAGATGATGACTATAGAGAAGTTGATGAGAGGCTCAGTCTTTTGTTCCCCTACAACATTGAAATCCGGCCACCTGAAGATGAGACTAATCTCGTCAGCTGGAAAGCTCAATTGGAAGAGGATATGAAGATGCTTCAGGTCCAGGATAACAAGAACCACATTGCCGAGGTTCTAGCAGAAAATGATATCATCTGCGATGATCTGGGATCAATCTGCCATTCAGACACGATGGTCCTAGGCAATTATATTGAAGAGATTGTGGTCTCTGCCTTATCGTACCATTTTATGAATAACAAGGAACCAGAATACCGTAATGGGAAGCTTGTCATATCTTCCAAGAGGTCTCTATCCTCTTTGATTAATTTTAGGAGCAATCACCTAACCCTCTCTGTCTCGATCTTTGTTGGAATTTTGTTACCAAATCTTCCTTTTTTTTTCTTTTGCAGTTTGTCCCATGGGTTAAATATATTTGAGGAGGGCAAAAGTGGTGACAAACACTCTCTAAAGCTGGAGCAAAATTCATCTTCAAAGGTTGGCCTAACTTTTGGTACCGCAAATTCCTAAACTGGGCAAAGGAGACCCAATCCTTACACCTACATGGTTTATTCAATCATGTTTCCTTTTTCTTTTCAGGAAAAGGAAGGAGAAGCAGTTAGCGCAAAAACTGATTCAAAGCCTGATAATTCTGTACCTGAAACCAAGAGTGAGACGGAAAAGTCAGCTTCTGCGGCAAAGAAGGATGTAGATAATCCATCAAAAGCACCGGTAAGTCTGAATTACGGAGATAACTATAAAATGAGGACGATATGTTTGGAGTTAGGTCTTAGATTTGATCTGCTAAGCGCATTCCATCATAAGACTGAGAGCATTCACAAAATAAGGACTATTAAGCTCTTTCAAGTTTCAGCAGTTGTTATTTTGCTGGTGGCTAAGTAGCCATTTTGTCAAAGAATATAAAAGAATAATTGGTTCTTCAATTCTACCTGGGAAGTAGCCCATTTGCAGCTTTATTTTGCCTCATACGATTAAAAATGTGGTCTGCTCAAATGGCGTTGTCTCAAAGTTTTCACTAATTCGTTACATCAATGCATTAAGGTACTTTTTCGAAGATTCTATATTGATTTCTCTATGAAAGCAAGATGGGTACCATAATTTAATCTCACTATGTGCTTGAAGTGGGGCAATTAATATGCACCACTGGCAGTTATACATGCTGAAATATATAAGTAACTGAGCGGGAATTATTATTTTTAACAGGAAGTTCCCCCTGATAATGAATTTGAGAAGCGGATAAGGCCTGAGGTTATTCCAGCAAATGAAATTGGAGTAACATTTGCTGACATTGGTGCTATGGATGAGATTAAGGAATCGCTTCAAGAGTTAGTCATGCTCCCACTCCGAAGGCCAGACCTCTTCAAAGGTGGGCTTCTTAAGCCTTGCAGAGGTATACTGCTTTTTGGACCCCCTGGTACTGGCAAGACGATGCTGGCAAAGGCCATTGCAAATGAAGCCGGAGCAAGTTTTATCAATGTCTCCATGTCCACCATTACTTCAAAATGGTTCGGGGAAGATGAAAAGAATGTGCGAGCGCTTTTTACACTGGCAGCTAAGGTTTCGCCTACCATCATCTTTGTGGATGAGGTGGATAGCATGCTTGGGCAAAGGACTCGAGTTGGAGAGCATGAGGCCATGCGGAAGATTAAAAATGAATTCATGACGCATTGGGATGGTCTTTTGACAAAATCTGGCGAACGTATTTTGGTTCTTGCAGCAACCAATAGGCCTTTCGACCTTGATGAAGCTATTATCAGGCGGTTTGAGCGCAGGTACATTGCATCGTGTATAAATGCATGCCTGTACACCTTCTCATATACGGTAAAATTTGTGTGTCAATATTGCTGAAATTCACAATTGTGAGGTTGAATTGTTCATCATATGAGCAGGATTATGGTTGGTCTACCATCTATCGAGGGCAGGGAACTGATCCTGAAAACTCTTCTGGCAAAGGAGGTAGTGGCAGATCTGGATTATAAAGAGCTTGCAGCTATGACAGAAGGATACAGTGGGAGCGATCTTAAGGTTTGTCTATAATTATACTTATAATTATAAGTACAGGAATGAATAATGAATTTTATCCTCTCAATTATTGGTTCCGACTGCTAATTACATCCTTCCATTGATTGCTGGAAACAGAATTTGTGTGTGACTGCAGCGTATCGTCCTGTTAGAGATCTGATCCAGCAGGAAAGACAGAAAAGTCTGGTATATTCTCTTTGCATGTTATCTGTTGGTGGTCATGCTTTATTTTGTCGATTGTTCTTGCAGTGACTGTCACGATGTCTCCTGAAATATCATTGAAAATATGCTTACAGGAAAAAAAGCGAAGAGCTAAAGAAGTTGAGAGTTCAGAAGAAGTCCCCGACACAAAGGAAGAAAAGGAAGAGAATAAAGACGAGGAAGCAATTGCTTTAAGGCCCTTGAATATGGAAGACTTGAGGAAGGCAAAGAATCAGGTAACTGAATCTCTCTTTCCCATCTTCTAAGCTCCTTTGAAGCTGCAAGAGAGGTTTTCTTTTCTCAAACTTCTCTTGCAACAGTCATTGGGTAACTATGGAATGAGTGTAAAATTACATCCAATGCAAAACATTATCCATTTCGGAAATGTGAAATGCAGGTGGCTGCAAGCTTTGCATCCGAAGGATCTGTGATGGCTGAACTGAAGCAGTGGAATGACCTGTACGGTGAAGGAGGTTCTCGGAAGAAGCAGCAGCTGACATACTTCCTTTGAGAGGGCAATAAGTGGAGGCTCCTCTAGGCATTCATGAGCATATTCTTTTCAAAGTTATGGTCTTGTGGATACAAACAACCCGCCAGAGTTCGAGTCAAAAGTGATCCGATCCTGGGAGGAACAAGTTGGCAGTTAGTGGCATTACCACACGGAGGAATCCCGACATTACCACATGGCTCATACCGGAATGTATTATAGTCGTCCTCAAAATGCGCTTTCCGGCCTGTGTACAGAATGATTTATAACGGGTCCTCGGCTTGTCTCTGGCGATCAGCATGTCATTTGCAACTCTTCTCCTTGGCCTTAGGAATGTAGATTGTCCTGTTTTAAGTAAATGGGGCTTGTTGTTTGAAAAACAGCGTGGCGCTTGGGAATGCATTTAGGGGTATGTTTGCAAGTGAATTATCAGTTTGTCAGCAGCATATGATTGATCAGCTCATAGAACGGCATTTGTAGTTGTAGATTGTATAAATCTTTCGAAATTTACAGTGGAAATTTCGGTTGGCTTGATTGGGTTGTTTCATTTTCAAGCTCGTGACATTATTTTTCTAGCCACTTGTAGGTTCACAGACTGTTATTTCATCATGTTGCCTTGATCCGAGATCTAACCAGATGCGTATGAATGACAAAAGAAGTATCATAGAGCAGCAGTTCTATTGATAATTTCTTGTCTAGGAAACCGCGTAGGGACTAATGAGGAACATTCTGTGATAAGATAAAAGTGCTAACAGACGAGAATAATTTATACAAATTGTCACCAAACTACAGCAAAATTATGAGATTGTGAGGAAATGATACTAACTTTTTATTTTTTTGTCACGAAAGAGTTTCATTCATATCAGAGGTAATATAGAAGAGTCCACAAAGGAGGCTTGAAAACATAACAAATTCCAGAAGGCATAAAACGTAGATTACCCGATTTGTGGAAGGATTATTCTTTTTTAGGCTTTAGAAATCTATTCACTAACCTATTGGACTCATTAAATCAATGAATTAGGTGAATATTTGAAAATTAGACTGATAAATCACGGCACTCGGTGATAAGGACTCGCACTTTTAATGGGGTCTAATCTGGGCTCCGTGCCGAAGCACTTTTCGAATTAGAACAATCTGAAACATTCTCAATAATTCTGAACATCCCTACTCAGAAAAGCCTTAGTTTCTCTCTCTCGTTTTCCTTTTTCTCCCTTTTGCTAAGGAGCACAGTCAAACCTCTCAAGATGGGCAAGGAACATCCCCTGCCTGTTGAACTAGTGATGGAGAGATTCCCTTTCTTTCGGTAGAAGATGAAGATATGTTTTCAAGACACTTCTAGATTACGACATTAGTACATGCAATTATTTGTTTTAAAATTTTCATATATATATATATATATATATATATATATATATTATGTCTTAAGATATGATGATTGATTTAGATGAAAAAGAATGCTGTTTTGCCAGCATTTCTCATATTCATGGATACCCTTCCCATTTTGAGATTCAGTTCAATATGTCTTCCCCTGATGTCTGGTGTTTTGGTTCTCTCGGAACATTCCAAAGTTAACAAAACCGGACTGAAAATTGAACCGGGTACACAGCTGAACCGACCTCAACGGAAAACCGGCGAAAGACCGGCCCTAATATCGAACCCGGTCCGATCCGACCTGATTGCCAGCGGCGAACCTATTTAAGGCGGTCACGACGGCTCGTTCCCGGCGGGACCCTCCGAAAACCGTCGAGAGAAATTCATTTCTCGAATATCCCCAGAGCGACGGAGGAAGAAGAACGATGTCCAGCGCCGCCGAGAGATACCGGAAGCTGGGCTTGAGGGGGTCGTTGGCCACCGTCCACCGGTACCCGATCGCCTGCAAGGAGCTGAGCTTCATCCTCAGGGCCGCCTACCATGAGCTCCCCAAGAATCTCAAGTCCGTCGTCGTCGACGACGCCCTCGCCGCCTTTCGTCTCCTTCCCGAGTAAGTCGTCCTCCGCTAGGGGCTCTGGTTCGGCATTCGATGATATTGATGTCTGCCGTCGAATGCGATTTCTCGATCAGTCCCGTTGTTTCCCGAGTTGAGAATCGGTTGAATCACTTCAGAGGTTAGGGATGCAGTTCTTCAGCGTCAAATCGTGGGGAATTCAAATCGGTTGTGTGCGTGTGGCTTTGTTGTGTGCTGTTCGATATCTACAATGGCCTCACGTTTTACGTGAAGCATGGCGATTTCCGACTGCAGATGAACATCGGATACGGCCATCGTGTTAGGGTTTCGGAGTTCACTTACCTGAATTGAGGAAGAAGAAAGTTCTCTCGCCTTCGATTTTTAAATTGCATTTAGTTCAATGAACTCACCTGTAGTTCTTAAAAGTTAGTGGCTAACTCCGCGCCTGCATCTCTGATGTCAAGTGGAGTTATTTATGCAAGAAGTGAGTATTTTGACATTCGCAAAATTTATCTACTATTCATCGAGTTTTGAACGTTTGATTGCTGTGTTGTGATCAATTCCACACTAGAATGAAGACACAGAGTGCTGTTTCATCGGCTACTTTGCTTGCTCAGGCTGCGGATGCTGCCTTGCCAAAGCAGAAGAAAAATATGGTTCTGACAGAATTCAAGCATGCAAAAATTGCTCATAAGAAGCAACGCAAAACATGCCAGGAAGATATCGGTAATTTCCATCTTAGTTATGTATATTCTCTAATTCTTTTACTCAGAAAATGACTATTCGCTAATTTCTCTGTGTTTCAGATTCTTCCCAGCTACCACAAGATGTTCTGCTGCATATTTTCAGTTTCCTAGATTTTCCATCTCTAATTGCTGCCATGCTTGTCTGCTGGTAAAGTTCTGTTCTGTTTGCCGATGCTCATTGAGTAAACACTGTATTTGGAAAGTCCATTGCGTTGCCTGTTGTTAGATTTCTCAGAAAGTACGATTTTGCTTCTTAATCTTCTCTTTGGATCTTCTAATTGAAGGTCATGGAATTATGCGGCGAGTGATAACTCTCTCTGGCAGACTTATTATACAAGAGTTTTTCCTCGCGCCGATAATAGTTTGAAAACCAAGCACCAGCAAAATAGATCACTGTTCAATGATCAGCAAGATACACCTACACCTGAGGAGACAGCTATGCCATATATTGACTGGAGGGAAGCCTTTAAAAGATCATATATAGGTATACCTGTTCTGCTAGCTTATGAAGTTCAAATGCTCGTGCATTAGATGCATTTTGTTTGTTTAATATGGTGGTGGGTACATTGTGTTCGAAACTTTTTCAGTGGAAAAGTAATATTTTGCATGCTTCAAGCTCTGCGTGAACCTGATACAGGAATGATTTTAGTTCCTGTGTAATATTATCTAATTGCCGCAAATAAACTCAACGTACAGCTTATGGATTGGATTGAATGCAACAAGTATTTTGAGCTTTGCCACCTGATTTGGAAACTTGCTGACCTTTTGTGCCCTTCTCACTTTTTCATTATGGAATGTATGCAGCCAATTCAAGGAGGAAAATAATCTTTGACAGAGGATATTGTAGGCACTGCAAGACTATAGTTTGGCTTAATGGTATAAATTGCTCAAACCATGGGGGAGCTAAATCGAGCAATAATGAAATTAAGCCTGTGTCGCCCCAACAGGTAACTCTTCCATAGACATTCTTCTGCATCGAGGTGTTTCTCAATTTTCTGACATATTCCGAGCCTTGAGTCTCCTTTGATGTCTCACTACCCATAATTTTACCTGTTAAAATATTTGCTCCTCCTCCTTATGACTGAAGATGCACCATTCTAATTTTGATGATATGTGTGCATAGAATAGCTTGGGTATTCAGTTCCTGTTGTCCTGCACCCCTATGCCTGTCGCCAAAATGAAAAGAACGTAATGACAAAAGATAAATGGGAAAGTTTCTCTCGTGAATAAACTATGCTGAGGTTTTCCTTGAAAGTGAGTCTCTGAAAGAGATTTTACACTATTAGCTATATAGGCTTGGTGGGGATGACCTCTAACAATTAGTTAGTAATGTATTTGGCCTTGCTTCCAGAGTCTTTTTAACTTTTTGCTCTTACATCTATACTATAGTATGAACTATGACGACGGAGATGCTAAAGTCATGCGTACATCTTCTTTCAGGTGGTTGATTATCTGCTCGGTGATTTTTGTTCTTCGGATAGTGATGATGGCGATAGTGATTCGGATGATCAGTCAGTCTCCAGGTTATGGGCCTATCCCAAAGCTACTCCATCCTAGAGTGTTGCGAAGACTATCAACAAGGACGAATCTCTCTCTTCATGGCCCCTGAAGTTATGCATCTCTGGATCGATCATCTGAGAAAATGAATTCATTGGTTTTGTAGAAAAGAAAGCAGTTGACATCAAAACGGAGCAGTTTTATGCTAAAATCTCGTCTTTCAAGCTCTGTAAAGAGACGCAAAAAGTCGTCATTGAGTTATTTGTGAAAAGTCATCATTGAGCTGCAAAATATTCCAATAAATAACATTTTCACGGGAATATAGGAACATTTTACATCAAACTAGCAACTTGTTCATAGTAGATAAATAGCTAAGTGCAAAAGTGTATCTCCAATAAATAACGTTTTCACGGGACTGTAAATTTCTATGGCAAAAAACCCAATACATTTACAATTTGCTTTTAAAAAAGTCTTGCGACGCTACTAATTATCGAATATTACCAGGCGACTAATTTCATCTCGTACTGTAGGCCATAGCAAAGCACATGCAGATATCTAGTATCACGAAGTACTGTTCTTCTACATTAGCTGACGTCTTGAAAACAGCCGACGCCACATTAGATCGATTGATATGCTGCCACAACCACCATAGGATTGCCAGCTAATGACATGTTGTCTTGCGATCGTTTCTGTTTCTTATATGAGAATTATTTAATCCTGTATTAGCTAGTTTTATGTGATAGTGGTCAACCATGGTTATCTTATGTACGACAATATTCCTTCGTAATAGTGATTAAGGTGTGTGCACGGGAGAAATAAATAGCATTGATGCATGATATTCATTCTTCTTAAATGTTACATGAATTAGAGTTTCCCAACATTCGGATCAAAATTCCAAATTAAGTCGTGGTCGCAATCTTTCTCGTCAAGCACATCCAATCAATTAATTCAAGGTATAAGTACTCAAAAAAAGAAAAAAAAAAGATCGGAATCTTTTTGAATTTCTTTTTAAATTATCCCAAACGGGCAATATGTTAGCTTTAGGTTAGTTTGAATTGCACTATCGCCTTTTAATTTAATGAATCAAGAATCGCAAGACAAATGGCTATTCTCAAAATACCCGTCCCTTTTCTCCCACTTAATTACGTTAGATTATTAAAGATAATTAAAGCATTATATAAATTATAACTAAATTAATTAACAAATCTTATATAACGATTAAACCAATTATGATAATGCCACATAATCACATATCATATGATTAATGAATCGAATATCGAACATCAAGTAAATGACCAATATAATAACCATTATGTTATCTTGATAACAACTACAAAAATGATTCAATTACCAATCTATGCTTGAAATTTCAGACAAACAGACTTAAACAGTTGGGAAAAGCCCAGCTCAGGAATTAAACCCGCCCATAACGAAAGCCCAACTACCTCCAGATCCTGGTCCGAGAATCAGACTGTATAAATCCTCACTGCTCTCCACACCTCAAAACCCTAAAACCCCAATTCGCTCCTCTCTCTCCTGCCTCCGCCGCCGTTTCGCGCCGCGCCGGCCGAGAGACCTTCCGCCGTCCATTCGATTCCTCTCCGATCTTCGAGGTAAGATCGCTCGCTCCAGAATTCTCGTATCCATTCGATTCTGCTTCCGTCGTTTTCGATCTTCATCTTCCGTCGGATTTCTCAGAGCGGAGTTCGCCGGAAGACAGATTCCACGCCATGGAGTCTCTGCCGTCTCCCGCCTCCATGGACGTCGAGGCGGGCGGCGCCGGCTCCGGCGGAGCCGAGCTTGCCCGCGAAGCCCCTGTTCGCGCCGCTGAAGGCGCACGAGATGTCGGACGGGCGGGTCCAGTTCCGCAAGGTCTCCGTCCCACCGCACCGGTACTCGCCGCTGAAGAAGTCGTGGATGGACATCTACGCCCCGGTGTACGAGCACATGAAGATCGACATCCGCATGAACCTCAAGGCCCGCAAGGTCGAGCTCAAGACGCGGCGCGACACCCCCGACGTCAGCAACCTCCAGAAGTGCGCCGACTTCGTGCAGGCCTTCATGCTCGGGTTCGACGTCCCCGACGCCGTCGCGCTGCTGCGGCTGGACGAGCTCTACGTGGAGTCCTTCGAGATCAAGGACGTGAAGACCCTGCGGGGCGAGCACCTGTCGCGCGCCATCGGTAGGTTGTCGGGCAAAGGAGGGAAGACGAAGTTCGCCATCGAGAATGCGACGAAGACGAGGATCGTGATTGCGGATTCTAAGATCCACATTTTGGGTTCTTTCGCCAATATCAAGATTGCTAGGGATTCGCTCTGTAGTTTAATTCTGGGTTCGCCGGCAGGTAAGGTGTACTCGAAGCTCCGGGCTGTGAGCGCAAGACTTGCTGAGAGATTTTGAAAATTGGGATCTTTTTTAGCTTCTTATTGATGCTGTTTGTGGATGAGATCACTCAAATTTTGATACGGAAATCGAAATATAAGATCATTGTATTTCTTATCTCTTAGAAATTTCCTAGTTATAGATAGTATTGATCCTGGATTTCTATTATGTGGTTTGTGTCACTACTCATGCTGCATTTGTATAAACATCAAAGTCCAGTATTTTCTGCAAGTTCTCGGCCATCCAAGTTGGAAGAGTGAGGAGTGATGTTTGTCTGATGAAAGGTTGTCAAGGGATGGAATTTTTATGCTTGCTGGGTCTCTGCCAATAGTTCTAGTATTGAAAGCTGAGTTAGCATTTGCGGGGGGTGTTTGTTAATCTATATCGCGTGACAGATTAAGTGGAAGGATGATCTAGGTTCTGGTATTGAAAGCCGAGTTAGCATTTGCAGGTGGATGTCTGTTAATCTATATCTGCCACGCCTTCTTTGGTCGGACATTTATTGATGATTGTTCGACCAAAAAAAAATAAAAAAGCAAAGATTGGACATGACGAGGAAGATGATTAGCTTGGGTTTTGGTTGTCGGTTGCCCTTTGGCGACGGCCATGTCAAACAGTTATCTTCTTTTACATCGAAATGGGTCTAGTATAAAGCCAACTTTCATTGACCCTTTGTCCGCTCGTCATGCATAACCATCCATGAGTACATTTTTAAAAATATTTTTTGATTGAATTGTTTGTTAAAAAATGACGGATTGAAAGCATTTTGGTGCAAACTGGTATTCCAGGACATGGTTTGGGAATGCGCGCATCTCGCTTTTTTGGGCTAAGTATTTTCGGGGAAATAGTATTTTTGGGAATGCAAATAGTATTTGATAAATTATAATTTAAAATTCATAGTGAAGTGATGTGGAAATCGTTGTGGTTCGTGATATTTGGTTGGAGATCTTTTGAAGAATCTTGAAAATTTTAGAGATGACCTTGAAACTTTGATTAAATCTTGGTCATTAAATATTTTGTGTCAATAAAATTATCTTCCTGTTTAGGCATATTCTAGAATAGGAAGTATTAGATCTCCGAAATTGTAACCAAATTAAATTAGGGTTTTGGGGGTTGGTTTGGCTGAACTCTAGGGCTGGTTTTAGGATTTGTGTAGCGGCTAAAAGGCCTATATTAAGGGCTGACTGAATTTCTTTGGAGAAGACATTTTTTTTTTTTTTGAATAAACATTGAGATGTTCTCTTCTATTGTTCTTTTGAAAACATGACCTTATCGAGGTTCCTTGTGGTGATCGATTCAACTTATCGAGCAAGAAGGCGAGTTCTTTCGCTTGTGGTGTCTATAACGTTGGTTGGTTGACACGGGTTCGTCAACACAATCACGTTCATTCCGAGGGCCAATCATAAGGTGATTGAAGGTCGTGGTTGGTTTCCGCTCCATCCAATCCTTCATAGAACGATCTTTCCGCAACGATTCATATCGGAAGAGACTTTTGCTTCTTCTTTTTTTAATGAAAAAAAAAAAAACCAATGCGGCCAGTGAACTAGTCGAGAATATAATGCAAAAAAAAGAAAAAAAAAAATGTACATAAAAGGTATATGGAAGCTTATATGTAAGCTTTTTGGAGGTGACATTTGTTTTTTAGAGGAAAATTTTTAAAATTCCTGAGTATCTAAGGCTGCATTTGTTTTGTTCTTTTTTTGTTCATGACTTATACTTTATTAATGTTCCCGTGTTTGTTTGGGTTTGTGTTCAATTTTTTTGTTCAGGGGAACAAATTTATCGAAGTGAAAAAGATGTTTTGGAACACTTCCGAGAAACAATTTTACTCTCTCTTCGTTTTTTTATAATGTTCTTTTAGTTAACACGGGTTCGTCAATAGGGCACATTCATACTGAAGTTGCCAATCACATGTTCGATTGGAGGTCGAGGTTCGTAATTCATACCATTTGGGCCTTCGCCCGGAAACAATCTTTCCGAGCAACGCCCATCATTAGGAAGCAACTTTTGCTTCTTCTTTTTAAATGCAAAAAAAAAAACCAAAGTGGCCAATAGGCTAGTCAAGAATATAAGCAAAAAAAAGAAATGAAAAGTAAAATTTTCAAATATTTAAATGTATATAAAAAGTACATGGAGAGCTCATATATAAGCTTTATTAGAGGACTATCTAAGAAAATCAAATTAATATATAATAAAAAATAAATATAGAAAATCGAGGAAAATTTTTAAATATTTCTAAGAGGTATCTAGATATCTCCAATGTCCTCCATCAAACTTATGGTGACATCAGTGTTAGAATTGGTCAAATTTGGCTCCTCACACAAGGTGGGGGCATTTTTTTGAATTATGAAAGTCTAGTGAGAGTAAAGTTGGAAAAAAAAATGCATTAGCAATCTGATAATTATTTCCAAAGTTCTTCCGGACCAAAGTTTTTTTTTTTTTTTTTTCTTTCGATAGATTCATATGGAGTTAAAGACCTTTAGAAATGTAATTGTATCTTTCCAAAACTCTTCAAAAAAGAGAAGGTCAAAACCATTTATCTTTTGAGCTAAGGCCTTTAAAAAGTTCTTCCAAAATCCTTCAAAATGCAACCTAATGCCTAGTTTAAATGGAATGAGTTGATTCCAGATGGCAAGGTCCGATTTAGATTATCGCCATTGTGTACTTGCTAATTTAAATTTTGATCCATAATTTTAAAAAATCACCCCCTATGAAAAAGAAAATATATCATGCTTCCTCAACTTTCAAATTAAAAAAAGAAGAAAATCAACTGATGATTCTAAGAAGACTACGTTGGCAACATGCAATTCAGACTCACCCATCTCATCTTAATTATATATTTTAATTGCAGTGTGTTGGAACAGGAAAAATTTAGATTAAAAATGGCAAGACTGTAAACTCAACAGTCAAAGAGTGTGATTAGGAAAATAATCAGTTCATAAAATCTTCAAGAGGCAAGATAGCAATTTTCCTTTTCAAACCATCCTGTTGCTTGCTTGAGAGAAAGTCCCAACGACTAAGCGTGCAAAAAAGATGGAAGAGCATAGTAAGATTTAGAAGATGTCTGACATATATAACTAGTCGATGCATGTAAAGATGTAGCAGTATCTAATATATAAGAAACCCGGGTAAAGCAGGACCAGACACCGGCCAAGAAAACCTCCCATTTCGCTTTCGCCATGAACCCAGTAAAATTAGTATTGACAACCCCCGACTAATCCTTTTTCTTGTCTTTCAAAGGTCCTGTCGGCACTTTACTCAAGACCTTCTCATTGAAAACTGCAAACCGCTTCTTGATCTCCACCATTGCCTTCTCCGCGAACGGATCAACCTGATCTTCGTACTTTTCATAAAACACAGGCACAGTGTGTAGCAAAACAAAAGCTGTTGTTCAAGAATTTAAAAAAGACTGTCAGAAGCCGTAGAAGAGTAGTTTTGCAATGAATAAGTTTTAAGGCAGCGTTAGCTTACTTATGTAAAACAAGGTGACGAAGTTGAAGCAACTCCCGACCATGGAGAGAACCCACAATCCTGCAATGAACTGATAGACAGCACAGCATTAGCATTTGGTTTATACGCCCATCAAGGGCCAAATATGTCTAGGGAACTGCAACGTGTCCAGTGAACTCTAATTTTGCGTCATAAATCATTAGTTGGACATTGTAAGGCCTAATGATCACCTGCCCTGCTTCTGTGGCTTTTACAACATCTGACAATTTAAACTAGAGAATCGCTAAATGTTCACATTTTCCTGAATTCTGTCTACTGAGTTCGCTAGATAAAATAGGCCAACCACTTTGTGAATGGATCCCGCTCATTTACAAATGTGATTTTCGCCACCTTACACTTAAACATGTTCTTTTGCAGTACCTTAGCATTGTTCAAAGAGAGACAAACAGATGTCATGCACCTGGGTTATCAAAAAAATCGGAACAAACGGAAACTGCTCTTTGTCCAGGAATAAATAACGCCCTGATTAGAAAAGTGAAATTCAAAACACTAAACCATAGAAATAACCAACTCACAGCTAGGAACTTCTTTAGGTCTCTCCCTGATGCTATCTCCCTCAGAAGAGCCAACCCTCGATTAGCTTCAAATCTCAGTACAGAAGCTACTTCCAGCACACATTTCTCAGGAAGTTGAACTTCTGGGATGTTAGGTGGGGACCTAAGCAAGAGAAAGAGTAAAGTCAGGACAAAAAAAGAAGAGAAAAATTACATCAGCAAAATAAGATTTCAAAATATCAACAATTACTTTGTGATGTGTGTGGATGCGCTAGCCCACAGAAATATAATTGCCAGAGTGACGATCAAAATATGGCAAACAAGAGTGATCAGATGGTACTCCATCAACTCAAAGAGAATCCATATTGCAGTGGCCACGCCCAGGACACCAGCAGAGACTTTCTTGTCCCTCCAAAGGAAAGTATCAGCAGCTGCAATAAAGGAAGCCCATTAGAAGAGAATAATTTAGCCATGCAGAGAAACGAGATATTTTCAGCTTTTGCACTTTTGGGAGGATAACTTAAGAAATTCACTATGACTGTAGTCTAAGGGTCTGCTTGTTTCAGCATATGCGCAAGCAACCGCAAAATATAATATTACTCAAATTTCAAATAAATATCAAATTATTATATGTGAACCTACATATCAACATGTGCATTTTGTGAAAGTTTCAAGTGTTTCAGATGTAAAAGAACCGAAGTATGTGGGTCACGAGATTATGATTAAGTGAAAGGTAAAATGTAAAAATTAATCCAAAAAGGCCACAAAACGTCTAATCTGGCTTGGGAAGTAAAATGTAACTTTGGAAAATAAGGTCTTCATCTTTTTGTTCCTCTTTTTCTATGGGTAGGAGGGCAGGGCTAAAAAATTGTGGTCCGCCAATTTTTTATCTTCATATATTATATAACCCATATCAGGAAATACAACATACATCGATGCTTTGTCTGAGATGATCCCTACTCCACTGACATAGAGCAAGGGGAACTCTCAAGAGAATACACCTTAGTAATGGAAAACGCAAACTCTTCAAGAAAAATCGACCGAGTTAAAAACCAAACAATCAAAAATCCAAAAAAAAAAAAAACAATGTGGATCACCTATAAACCAAATGTAATCACTAACCCTGCCTCGGTGCGGTATGCCACATTTTGTTGCCAACTAAGCAACATTCGACTTTTAAGTGGCATCCATAAATATCATATGGATACCGTCATGCCCGTGCCTAACTGCATGTGGTCGACCAACAAGCCACGAAACAGTAATATACAGAAGGAAACATCGCGATCTACAACCCGGATCCATTCCTCCCTCTTCAATCACATACTACTGAATAACAATGTCACGCTACATTCTACCACCAATCGAACACCAGTTATTTAAGCAAAGCAAAAAAACTCATCTCAGGCCTCAAAACATTTTCTAATCTTTTCCTCTGCAGTTGTAACGTCATCCAGACGCAAGAAATAAAAATCAATCGACAATCTCATCGCGCTCATTTCCCGCGTCCGGTCTCGCCCCGACCTAGCCTGACACCAACTCGACTCCATTGCTATCAAATCCGCCATTCCTCTCTCCGCAAGTCAGCTACATTACGCGATTCGAATAAAAGAGAAACTCCGAATCCGCGAATCTAACGACGCACTCGTCCGTATCCATCGAGAGAGGGAGGGAGGGAGGGAGAGAGATTACATTTGCCACCGCCGAGGACCTTGTGGACGGGCTTCTCCCTGCCGAAGAGCCTGTAGACTTTCGGTTTCGCGGAATCGACGGCGGAGGGCTTGTCGTCGTCCGAATCGGAGGAGGAGGAGGACAGCTCGGGGCCGTGGATCTTCTCGGAGATCTTCTCCATCAGGGAGGGCTCCGCGTCTCCTGCGTGATCTGCCGCCATGGATCTCCGCCAAGAAAAGAGGAGAGAGAGAGAGAAGAGAGAGCGTCTGTCGTTCGTGCCCCTCGGCTTCTTCCAATGGCGGGTTTTACAAGGACGAGAGAATTGGGGGGGAACGTTTGGGCGTTGGGCGAGATGGAATCTAGGCCGTTGAGAGGCGCGGAGTCCCGAACCGGAGGTTCGGGAGCCGAGCTTGCCTCGGGAGGCTCGGGTTACGAAAACGGAAACCGGGGAAAGGGAGCAGGTGTCTCGAGAGGAGAGGGGGCAAGTGCGACAGGCACGTGCTCTTGCCCCGCCGCGGAATGATTTCATCTCCCGGGAAACATGAGGAAATTTTATTCTATTCTATTCTATTCTTAACACCCCGATCTAATTTTCTATCTTATCTATGTATGTAATCTAAATCGATGATATCTAAAGATCATAATGTAGTTTCCAGAAGAAGGAGGGAGTGATGAATGAGACCGTCCATGATGTTAGGAGAACATTCAAGTGCTATCTTAAGATTGTCTTTCCCTTTTTTTTCCTTTGGATTAGTGAATATGGGGACAAACATCCCGGTAGAAGCCAAAAAAAGCACATAAACCAAATCCCACCTAGTACAAGCCCAGTCAAAACTAACGTTGAAAATTAAAAGAGTTTTGGTAACATTTTCTTGATAATGATCTTCAATTATGGTGTGCGTGATCTTGATCCAACTCGAGAATCTGTCCAATTCTCGATTGCTGCAGAGGAACTTTACCGACTGGCCGAACCAATAAAACCAGCCCAAAAAAATATACATATACAATTTTTTTAATTTTTTATAGCATAAACCATAAAAAACTATTAATAATAACGCCATTGTTTCAAGGACAGAAGGGGTTGGTTCTTAGAGTCCGATCCCCAATTTCAAAGTGGGAACCGATCTACTCTGAAACCAATCACCATCATATCGTCGATGAAAAACATTTTGGACAATTTTTTTTTTTGATCTAAAGACATTGACATTTTCTATAATATGGAGAAAATGTTTGTCAAATCAATACAATTTCGCCCAATACAATCGGCTTCATCCAAGAATCACCACTAAGCCCAAACAAACTGACTAAAGTCGCGATATTACGAGATCAGCCCAACCCCAAGAACAACCAGCTCAAAGAAAAGGCCACCAGCCCAAATTCAAACTAAGCTGAATGTCCCAAAATCACAGCCTTTCAAAAGCAAACCGGACTCAACTTTTCAAGTGTCCTACCTTACTTGAGCGACGATGATCGCAAGGAACCCTATAGTTCTGTTTGATTCAACAAGAAATACACACATTTCATAGAGCACATCCATGTCGGACACGCCACGGATGTCCTCAATTGGGCCACATAGGCAGGCATATGTTAGAACATTTCTTTTGAAATGATGGACTCATTACATCAAAAGTCAAGAGTGAGTGCTACTCATGCACATTGCAGTCCAAAACTGACAGGGTTAATGTCATAATATCACGGAAGTATTCTAGCCATAATTATAAAAAATTTTAAGAGATGCAGAGAAAATCTATTAAAAGAACTCCATGCCGCTATAGAAAACTAATGCAATCACCCGAACGAAAAAAGAGAGAAAGAACTGACCTACCAACTTGATGGGTTCCCATGATTTCCGCACATCACGAGATCAAATGGTCGAGATGGATTAGCTGCTCATATGAAAGGAGCTCAAACGGCACATCTTCATGAACTACACCCTGCATTCTGGAGCAATCCATGTATGTAGTAACTAAAATCCACTCGAGGTTATCTTCACCGGCTGCACATGAATCGTTGCCGCTGCCCTCCATCTTCTTTTAAGTATTCAAGCAATGTTAAAACACCGATCCGAAAAACTGCGCCAACTGCGAAGGTAAGTGAGATTCGGTATATTACCGATGAGCAGTCTCGAGGACGTTCGTCAAACATGTTAAATCGGAATACATTCAACATTCAAAGTACCAATTTCATGTTACACAAAAGAAAAATAGGACAAACTTCCCAACTTTTCTTATCTAAGTGCTTTATATCCACCAAAGTCCAGAAGCAACCAATAAGAAATGGTGAACCCCGATGAACTTGCAAGTTTTTCACGCATGTTCTCCTGCCATTCTAAAAGCAACAACTAGCTAGCTAGCAAAGACGTCCTGCGACTGAGTCATTTAAAACAATGAGCAGAATGCAGTTTTGCCTCTCGAGAGCAAAAACTGGAGAACCACCTTTCCCCATTTGAGATCGCCCCTTGTCAACCCACCCGACTCGGACTCGCAAACCGATACGCGATCGGGCACAAACCAGGCATACGAGATTCGAATTCTATTCAGCAAATCCATACACAAAGACACGCTCCGGAAATTCGTCCTGATCGCCCAGGCACACAAACAGAACAATCATCAAATTGAACTATACGAAGAGCCGTAGCGCTTAGGCAGAGACAGAAGAAGAGAGAAATTTCAGTTACCGAGGTACGAACTCCGGCGGCGGCGAGGACGACTCCGGAGGTAGTCATGGAAATGGTGCAGGCAGGATTGACCGGTGCGCGGTATTCAGAACTGAAAAATGCCGAGAGCGTCGTTGAAGCGTCGGTGGCGACTGGTGGAATTGGAATATACTGTTTTCCTCGTGTCGTTGATTAGAACAAGAGCACAAATTTCGGAATATGCTCTCACCTTCAAATCTCCCTTTAAACCGGTGGGCCTGTGGTCCGATGGCCCATGGTATATCTTTCATTTATTTTTCACGGCATAGACCATGATGACATTATGACGAATTCATCATGAAAGTATCAATATCATAAGGTACAATGCTCTTTTTTCCAAGTGGAGCATCGCGATCGCAACGGAAAATCAGCTTAGTTTTGACTTTCATTTAAAACTTAGGGTATCCAATTATTTGTATATCGGATGAAAGTATGTTCCTAGATCATTCACCTATTGGGACAGTAGCTTCACTCCTGGAAAAGAAGAAATGAAATGCTGCTTTGTTTACAAGAAAGAAATTCAAATCTCCAATGTGATGTTTAAGCGCCATACCGCTTGAAAACGCAAGGAAAAGCTCCTCATGGGTCAACCAACCGGCAGGTAATGATCAATTGGTGAAGCCCCACATACAAGGCACCTTGGGAATCCCACGAGAAAACAGAAAGAAAGACAGCGCATTCCCTCACAGCCATCTCCTCAGATTCGGATTAGTGAAAATCGAACTAGTCTGACTGAGAAGGGGCAATATGGCAATATGAGATTCCGATTCCTTCGTAGGCAAGGCGTTCCGATCCGCCACGCGAAGGAAGAAGTGACTCAATCAAAATGGAGACAGGGAAGAGAGGCAAAAGAGAGATTTTCGACCCTAACAAAGTCGCAACGTAGGAAATAACTATCCGACGGAGACCTATATGAAGCAATTCGAGTCTCATCTTTCAACCTTCTGCAGCTCTCTTCGGATTGAGAAAGCTCCGCCATTTGAGGGATGAGACTTGCCAACGATGAGACTGTCACTGCTTGAGAATATGCTCTGGCACTTTCATTTCGGAAGGGGGAAGAAGAATAGGCTATCTTTGATATTGGCAAGGTAGTTCTTTGACCCATCCAATTCTATAGCCGTAGCCATCTGATTCACCGAACCACCAAAAAGTCTCATGCTTACGTGACTCTTCCTGATGGTTTGATTATCTTGGACCACGAGACCCCAGTTGTGCTTTTGGTTTCCACAAGTGTAAACCACCCAATGGATGCCACAGACTCACTTCCCACAAAGAAGAGTTAGTTATCAACCGCCCAGGATCATATTTGAAAGAGTTTCAAAGGCGTCAAAGGAGTTATCCCAAGGGGTAATGAGTAAACTCTTATCCGAAAGACTTTTTACTTTTAAACTTAAGAGAAGGTCCAAAAAAGTCCCTTCCTTTCCTGCCTAACCCTAATGCCTTTACTCCAAGAGCGAGTAGCCCTTTATGAAATAGCAACAGAGGCGAGAGCAGCAAAAGCCTATTCTACTGAGCTTGACCCTCACCCGGGAAAGGATTGAAGACCCAGAGGAAAGAGGTATGTTCTTTTTAGCCAACAAGCTAATATCTCCATCAAAGTACTCAATTAGCAAAGAGAGCAGGGAAGAGGGGGATTTCCCCTGAAAACAAGGTTTGACTTGCATGTGTTAAGCAAACAGCTAGCTTGTGATTTGGTTCGACTAATAGGCTCGAACGACAAGAAAGCGACAGAGCTTTGCTTTCCCTTTGCCCATTTCATCTATCTATTCTGGCTACAGGGCAAGGTAGATGCCAGTTTGCTTAAGACTTGGAGTTCGAAATGGAATGGATCTAATCTGACCAACTTGAACTAGAACTGGGACTGTCGCTAAATCCGTCCGGGTCCAAGACTATACCATCAACGTAATTTTCTTATTCGCTATCTTTCAGAAGGCTTGGCTCCGGAAGATGACCTGAACTCATTTTGAGGGGTAAAAAGTACAGCTTCTAATCACTCTCCTTCTCTCAGGTGCCAAAGAAATGGGCATTTTGGAAGCATGGGGTGAATCTCCACCATAATGAGGCTTCAATCGTGAGAACCATGCGTACCCAAGGAAGAACGGCAAAATTCGTCTCTCCAACGCGAAGTTGTCCGTCTTTTCTGTTTCATGAGAGTGTTTAATTTCTTATTCTCGACTCAATATTGAACTGTAATGCTTTCATGCAATTGATATTTTCAATCGTTACGGGGTAGAAATCCAAACATGAACTAGGTTTTCAACTCAATTATCAAGAAAGTCCTTTAATTGTGCAATATGGCTGCGTTGCATTGTAATGCAATCACATTTGTACCAATTTAGTCATAAATCTTTTAATTATATTAATTTAGTCATAAAACTTTTGACCAAACTTCAATTCAGTCTCTATAATCAATTTTGGCTAGATATTGCTAACGTGGAAGTCACTAGCTTATGTGGCATCGTCAACACTGATCTATGTGACACTGCGACGTTAATGTGAATAATTTTTAGTAATATTTTTGGGAAAATTCAAATAATGGTCACTTTCTCAAAAAATAGCTTAGAGTGAACATTGTCTCAAATAAGGACATGGAGTGGCTAGATTAGTATCAAATAAGGGCCTGAACTTCATTCTCGGCCAAATCTTCACCTGATAGCTTTTTTCGGTGAATCGGGTGTGGGCAATTTTGTTCAACAAAATCGAGCTAGGTAAAAATGTTTTAAAATCCTCGAACAAATAAAAATCCCAAATTGAATTCTCATTAATTCTTCGTGAAATCGTCAGTCTTCAAAGCTTGAACTCTAAATTCGTCGATTCTCTACTGGACCACGTTTTCTTCTTGTCTTCGATGCTAGATGGAATGGACACACTTAATGATGAGGACAAAGCTCGCGACAACGAGGTGAGAAGGCATTTGGTGTGGATGAAGGACTTGAGCTAGAATTGAAGAACCAAGCCCGTCTAAACTCAGGAGATGGAATTGACCTTACTCCTCCTTCGATTAATAATGGAGCTCAAGGCGACAGACTTTCAAGGGAAGGATCGATTTGCTATTGAAGACTGACTTGAAGACTCGACGATTTCACGAAGAACTAATAACAGTTCACTTTGGGATTTTTTTTTTATTCAAGGATTTTAACGCATTTTTACCTAGCTGGATTTTTTTGGACGAAATTGCCCTCACCCTACTTGCCAGAACAAGTCATCTGGTGAAGATTTGGCTGGAAAACGAATTCAAATCCTTATTTCATATTAACCTAGCCATTTTGCGCCTTTTTATTTGCATACAATGTTCACTTTGAACTATTTTTTTGAGAAAACTGCTACACTTCGAATTCTTATTTGAAAATTTTCCAATATTTTTTATTTATTTTCTTTTTTCCTGACCAGCCACTGGCCACCTTAAAATATTAATATTTTTATTAAAAAGCCGACGAATTGGGCTTCATCGATTTGTTCGGTGAGATCCTTCCTACCATGCCTTGGGAGTTCTTGTTTTCCCCTTTTTGGGGGTTATTTTTTCACGTATTGAGTTCATCAAAATTTGTCTTCGCTGAAAATTTGTCCCGGAGAACCGGTTTTCATGCCATCCTCTCTATGGATTTTCTGATTTTGAGTAACGTAAGACGCGACACTTTTGTGAATAATTGCTTTGTTTCTTGACAAAAATTTTACGGCGCTAATCGTACTTGATTTGATGGTCGAGGTCTGGTTCTTTTGAAGCTGTTGGAATCAGAGGCCTGATGCTTTTGTTTTAACACATCAAAATATAAAGTTCTTACAGGACAAGATGATGGCAGGGCTTCATTCAAGGGGAAGAACAAGTGAAGAGATTGCAGATGTACTGAAAAGAGCTCCAGTCCGTCTCAGGATTGTTCCTGTCATCGGATTTTTCTGTCAACTAAGTAATATTTCTCTGTGCTCTGTTTTGGAACATAGAAATTAGCGGGATTATCTTTATTGGCAGTTGAATTTTTCAGGTGTGATTTGACGGTTGTCAGGACTCAGTGATGCCAACCTCTTCTTCATCGAGACGATCCTGACCATACGGGAGTGTTCTTCATGAGCATACTAGCTCTCTAGGTTTGCACATCGAGTGTTTGTTTTTATATTTGATGGAAATAGAGCATGTTTTTCTTGCGTGGAATTTGCTAAGCTTATGAACTGAGCGTATGGAGCCTGAACTTGTGAGCTGTGAAGATGGTGAAGTTGAGAGAGATATATAATCGTTACTTCAACTATTGTCCGGCTTGAAAAGCCGTTCGGCTCATTTTATTTAATGTTATGGAATTTTTTATTATGGATCTTTGTTATGCGATCCTTCTTTTTTTCTTTGCATTTTTTTTCGAGAGAGTAAATTCAATGAAAGTAACGATGTCTGGAAAATTCGATTGCTTGTTACATTGATTTGTCATGTTACTTCTTTTGCAATTTTTTATTTTTTATTTTTTATAGTTGAGTTGGTGCCATAAGTGGGTGGATATGAATTTTGCGTTGGTTGAATTAAATATAGATGTGATTTAGTAATATGGATTGGTCGCGTCGAGGTTTAGTATGGATCGTTGAATTTTTGTTACATGTAAATAGTTCAAAATAACTCATTTGATGGGTCTACCGGCGGGATGCATGTGTATACATCTGACCCATTTACTTGGGTAGTATTCCAAATCCCCCATTTACTTGGGTAGTATTCCAAATCCCAAGTGTGTGCAAGTCCAAGGAAAAATCATGTCTCTTTATTTCACAAAAGAAAAAAAAAATTATAGAATGCAAACTGCAAGAAAGCATATTGCCCGAGATATACGTCTTACATATTGACAACGGGGATATGCGACTGATAGCCTGAAATCATCAAGAGGTAATGGAATTTAGTGAGCACCAAATAAAGAAATCATGGAAGAACCTATGAACCCTTAACATTGTGTTTAGAAATTTGTGGTTAAAGAGGAGACCCCATTATATATAAAACCTTTTGATTACGACTGTACATCTTCTCTTTATCTAATCATGGATATCCTATCTTCCCAGACATCGTCTTTTCATCCATCATTTATACATGAACCCTTTGATTACAATCATACTCTCTCCTTGGAAGAATTACCAAAAAAATCCTAAACCTATTGTAATTGTATTAATTTAGTTATAAACATTTTTTTTTTTTTGCCAATTCAGTTATAAACTTATTGCAATTGTGTTAATTCAGTTCATTCCACTAAATTTGACCGGCTAGTGTTGATGTGGATGTCAGTTGGAACGATCGTTCGACAAACGCTAACGTGACTTTTTTTTAATTTTTTAAATTCCTTTTTTCCTTCTTTTTTTTTTTCCATCTTTTCCTTCTTCTAGCCGGTCAGGCGACTTGCAGGCCAATGGCAAGGCTCGCCCCCACCAGCCACTAGCGAGGGCGAGCCTCACCTAGGCATCCCTAGGCAAGGAGCCTTGCCGACCACTAGCGAGGTCGACCCTCGCCTTGGCTGGGCTCGGCTCCACTATTTCTAGCGAGGTCAACCCTCACATGACAGGGCAAGATCACCATTGCCAGATCTGGCGAGGTCAAGCCTTGCCATTGGCCGATGAGGATGATCTTGCCTTTGGTCGGCCGGCCAAAGGAAGGAGAAGATGGGAAGAAAAAAGTATAAAAAATTCAAAAAATTCAAAAACGCCATGTCAGTTTCGTAGGATGGCCATCGCTAGCTAACATCCACATCAACACCAGTCAGCCAAATTTGGCCAAATGGACTGAATTTGCACAATTACAAAAGATTTATGACTAAATTGACACGATTGTAAAAGGTTTGGAACTTTTTTTGGTAATTCGCCTCTATCTAATGGTAGATATCCCACCTCCTCTTCCATCAACTAGCCACTTTAATTACAAGTATAAGTGTATGCTTTCTTTACTGTCCCATAAATACAATGTCAAAGGATTTGTATAGCTTGATATCTTACAGGAAACATGTTCCCTAGTCAATGAGTTATGCTGGAAGTTCATTCCTCGTCCGTCCACTAAAAAAGATATTAAGCCATGTCTTTGAATCGGTTATCGAAATAATTTATCTGTGTCTTTAGTATCCACCGGTTAAAAGAGATTATCTTACATGAGCTCTAGTCAATCAAGGTGAGACATTTACATTTCAATAACGATTTGATTCTCCCAATATCTCAATTGTGGTACCAATGAGAATTGCATATCGACACTAAAACATTAAAATCATGCCCTCCCTACGTTCCATAACGACCCATCAGCTTGCAGACATCTTCAATTTACTTGTTTGCTACACCCAAAAAAATGAAACAAACCTTGAAAGAGGAAAAACTAAACTCGCACAAGCTTCGCGCGCCCTATTTTCTTTTCTAATGGTTTTTGCAGAAATCCTAAGAGGTGCAAATCGTGGGTCTGGACGAGTTGTTTCCTCCTTATGCTCGGCGTCGATGAGGCGAGCTCGTTGATGGCCTCGGCCCTGGGCCCGTTCTAGCCATTAATTATGTCTATATATTATTAATAGGCCGACCTGCACACATGCCGTTCGATTAACCCAAAAGGTTTCTGGACGGAGTCTTGTGAACGTGCCTCCAAACCATTCAAACCAAATGCAGTCAATTTGCAAAAGTGAAGATAGCTTTCGTGCCACCTAAGGATGTTTCCTTCGATGTCGGCTAAGAACCAAAACTTGACTAAACTTGCGAGCTTATTCCACTGATCAAGTCAATCCCCACATGATTTATCAATGAACAGTGAATTCGGGGATAGTTAATTCGAGCCATTCCTCGTGGATAGATTCAATGTTTTTTCTCCTGATTAAGACTTATATTTTGGCAAGGGAAACCAGTCCGAAGCTGAGCCAGCAACTTCTTGGCATTTGCGGCTTTTCATTTGGGAAGGATTATGAGAATTCCAAAAAATAAATCACTTGAATTGATATTGAATTAGTCAGTAATAGATCGGATATATTCAAATGCAAGAGCCCTAAAACTTGGGCTTTTGTTTTTTTACTAAAAGTGAGGGTCATACGATCAAATTAGGATGTGTTTGGTAACATTTCTATTTTTGGAAATAATTTTTGTCCAAAAATAAATTTTTTATTTATTTCTATCCCTAAGAACAAAGAAGTTGATTTTTTTTACTTCTTGTTTCTTTTCAAAATCTATTTTCTGGCTACTTTTCTAATCCAGGAAATAAAAAAAAATGAACTAACGTTACCACGTGAATTTTTATTCTTTTTCTATTTTGATGAACGAAAGAACGGAAAAGTAGAAAAATATGATGGTTACCCAACAGGCTATTAACATTTTACATATCTAGTACAATGGAATAGAATGAGATGAAAAACTAGTGCATGAAAAAAATATCAATTCTTTTGGCCGGCCAGGGTAAAAAATTATAAGTAATTGGGAGTAGTTGTTGGGTTAAAGAATGAAATGCTCATCCCGTGTATATCGTGACACTACAATGCTAATCTTTATCGGTCAAATCGAATCCTAAACTAGCTCCAATAAAATTTAAAGCTCGGAAAGCCACGCATGACTCACTTTATAACATTCTGCGTCCCTTTTCCAAATCAACAAATAAAATTGAATGTTGTACTCGATTGATTAACATTAAAATGGTTTCAAGGTTTAATGGGCCAAAAAATGAATATTCAGGCTTAATAAATCATATTAAAACGTTAAAAATATAACTAATCAACGGATTCGAGAATTTATTTCATTTTTTGCACTAATTCGGGAGATGATTCGGGAGAGAATTGTTGACGCGAACCGTTTGATCCGCCAGCCAAATGTGAAAATTGAGGGCAACAACTGACAAACAAACCATAAAAACGAAAGACAAGTACAGAGAAAAGTCATGAAACACTTTTTTTTTTTTTTTTTTTAGTGAAATAGGAATATGATAAAAAAAGACTCGGAATATGATAAAAAAAGACTCGGAATATCGCCAAATCATAGTCCACCTGAGAAGACAACAAGGAGGAAACGAATGATGGTGGTGGGGGACTTGGTCTCTCTCTTTTTCTGATAAAGCCAGAAACAAATTCCAAAGCCCTTTGTAATCATCATTTCACACCAGACGTAGGATTTTGCAAAGATACTTATGACATAATTTCGCGGTTACCCAAGTGTCATTTTCTTTCTTTACGTAGGGGGAATAGCAGATTTTCACTTTACCATATTATGTTCACATGTGAGAGAATTTTATTTTATTTTTAGATTCATCCCAGTAAAAATTATCTAACCAATTGTAAATTTATTGTATAAATGTTAGTTTGATTCTAAACATTTTATTTTTACTAATTCAATTTTAAATTTTTGCGCTCCAATGAAATCTTTCCGATTAATAGATTTCGAGGAGTAATTTTCCCCATTCATTTTTATATGTTTGGATCGAGCTTTTAAATAAAGAGTAAATATCTGATCAAAAAATAAATGAATAAAGAGTGAACAAAAAGTGTTTAGGACCACAAAAGGCTGCTAAGCGTAAGGCACGTCCCTCTAGCCCTCCAGATATTCCCCTGCAAATTTGTCTCTACCCCCCAAAAAATAATTATGTTTATTGCCCCCTCTATTTTTTTAATGCGAACGAACGAATTCACCAAATAATTTTCTCACTACAAAATGCAATGTCTTTATGTGATTCGTAAAAATCCCTTGATACCTCGTGCCGATTGAGATGGAAAAGGGAAAAAAGGAGCTCTTTCGATTGATGGCGAAGAAAAACCCGTTTTTATTCAACGCGTCTTTTGGGTAAAAAAGCGAACAAAAAGAAGGAATAAAGAAGAAAAA
Source organism: Eucalyptus tenuipes (assembly GCA_014182365.1). NCBI lineage: Eukaryota > Viridiplantae > Streptophyta > Magnoliopsida > Myrtales > Myrtaceae > Eucalyptus > Eucalyptus tenuipes. The sequence goes on along the minus strand of CM024547.1, from coordinate 1,917,453 downwards.
AAGGAGTGTAAATAACCGGAAAAAAAATAAAAAGAGAAAAAGTTGCCAAGTGCACCAAACTTCCACCAGCAGGTCAAACCTTTCTTTGTTTGAAAAAATAACAAAAAGAAAAAGCCTAAGCTATCTTTATTTTCTTTTCTGGGGGCCAAAGTATAGTCTTTGGACCTCCCATGTCAAAAAAGGGTTTTTATTAAAGGGGGTTGGTCCATGAGCAATTGAGCATTAAAACAGGCTAAAGAGCCACATTTCCCTCTGACGAGCAGTATCTTTTAGGACCCTGCAAAAGTAAAGTACGCTTTACACTCCCCAATGTATCCCCAACTTGACAATTACTTTCATTATTTATTTATTTATTTATTTGACGCTGAGATAACTTTTGCAAATATTTAATTCTCTTTTTCGGTCTTCTTTTTATTGTTTTTCAGTCCTCTTTTCAGAAATTTCTCTTCAACCCTCTTGAGGCGGGTTGGACGTTACGGATCTCCGTTCACCTTTTCACACCTCTCACGCGCTCCGAGTCCTAGAAGAAAAGCATTTTCCTCTTAAAGATTTCACGTCTTCCATCTTATTTTGGGCATTTGATGAATGCAAATACGACCCAAAAATCGGTGGAATGATGCTAAGAAGATTGAAAAAAAAAAAAGTGCACGAAAAAAGAAAAGTAAAAGCCTTCAAAAAAGTCCAAACCTTATCTACAATAATATATTTATTTGAAACTTTTTTGTGACACTAAAATATCAAATTCGGACTCATATGATATATTTACCTAAATATGTACCTTTATTACACGTTTGTTTTAAATTTTTTGTGACAAAAAAAACTTAGACTTATATTTATGTGACAAATTTGCTTTCAAACTTTTTTCATGATGGCAAAAGTCCCAAATTTAAACTCGCACTACCCATTTACCCTTTGTTGATATTTTTTTTTTTGCTTCCTCCTTTGTCTTCGCCACCACCCTTGCTGCCGCTGCCTTTAACGCTGCTGCCCTTGCCGCCGGCATCTCCAAATTAAGGAAGGAAATTGCCGTCAGCATCCCCAAATTAAGGAAGGAAACGAAGGAGGGAATTGAAAAAAAAAAGTGTAATGAGTTAACATATTTTTGCTAAGTCGACATCGTTTTTCTTCTTACATCATTGTAGACGGCCATACATGTTTTTTACTTTGATGACATCAGCATAGAAAAAGCAATGTTAAAGTATACTTATGATTTTTTTTTTATGTCACTATAAAAAGTCTAGTGTCATATAAGTGTAGATTTAGGATTTGCAATGTCGCAAAAAAAAAAATCAAAATAAATGTGCTGGAGTATACATAATTCGAAAATTTTTATATTTTTTTTGTAAAAAAAAAAAAGGGTTGGCCGGTATGACGGTCAACCACCGGATGATGAGGGGTTGACCCAAGAGCGAGGGACCGCGCGTGGAGGGGGCAGTGGACACCGGACATTGGACAACTCATAAAATATGTCTGACTTTCTGAGCCCTGAAAAAACAAAAACAAAAAAAGAAAAGGGAAAAAGAAAAAGAGGAAAAATAGAGTCCTCCTCCTCTTCCTCGTCGTGTAGTTTCTCTCTCTAGGATCTGCAAGCGTTTCACCGACGAGGAGATAGGAGCTCACGTGACCCCTCGCTGTACATCCACGTGACGGACCCAGTGGCCGGCCAAAGTACATCCGAGGGAAAGGGAAACATAAGTATTATTGAGGATGTGTGTCGACTGCCCGTGTGTTTCGTCTCAAATCTCGATTAATTCTATAATTACGTTACTAATTTAGTCACCAGAATATATTCCTTTGACTTGCGATTTGATTGAATTGCCAAATGAAATTATAATAAAAGAAATCAATATCGTCCGGCCGCGTGCATTTCACATCTAAATCGATTTGATTATTAGTTGAAATCGCATTCATTGCAAGAATGAAAATATAAAATTATAACTATAAGAAGTTTCGGCACATTCTAAGGAAATCGTAATCCGATGACTTTTATAACGACAACTAATGTTCACGAAGGATGTTTACCCTAGTTAAGATGATGTGACATGTGGATGTAAGCAAAATGGATTAATACATAGAAAAAAATAAGTCTCTTTATCCATTTGCTATTGATAAAATAGAAGGACAATTTCCATATGATGATCAATTAGTATTATACTTAATAACATTTCCGTGGGTTTGTCTTGGATTTTAATAAGCGAATGTATTTTTGAGTCGAAATTTTAAATGTTACCAAGTTTTAGAAAATTAGGAAAATAGTTAAAAAGAAGATTCAAACACAGACTTATCATCGAAGCGCGTAGTGTCGGCATCGATGAGATATATACAAATTTATGGTAGACAATTTTTCTTGGGACAAGCTCACCGAATATAGCCAAAATCTCTCTCTCTCTCTCTCGGGTTAACATCATAAAACTGAACTAATTTAATGAAAATATGCATCCACTAATTCAGTTGCACTGACACAAATTCAATTTCTGTATTACCGAGAGCAAAAGATTCCATCTTCGCTTCCAGCTCATGTACAATACGTGGTCATGAAAAGTATCTTGTACTTAATAACAATATGATTAGTTTATTTATTTAATTAAACTAGTTAATATGTGGATAAATTTTTCCAGCTGATGCAGTTAGTGGTCCGTAGCAGACAGGACAAAGCTCCAAACAAAGAAAAAGGGCACCAGCGCTTAGCTTTGTCTCTCTCCAAAAAGCAGTAAAAAGAAAAGGGGCGTCTCTCTCGCTCCCTCCCTCCCTCTTTTTCCTCGAAGCGCCATTTTCTTTTCTTTTCCTCCCCTTTCCTTTTCCTTTTCCTTTTCTTTTTCGCTGCTCTCTGCTGCAACAACAACCAGCAAACATCGCCATAAAACGAAGTGCAAAAGCTCTCGCCCTGCCTCATTTCCCATCTCTCCCTCCTCCCCCCTCCCTCTCTTTCGCTCTATCTCGAACCCTGACGCAGCGACTTCGACTTCGAGAACCTACCCTTTCATCTTCACCCGCCATGGAAGCTCTGAACCTGCTCTGGTTCCGGAGGCCCATCGCCAGCACCACCATAGCCCCCCAAATGCCTGGCCTCCTTGCGGAAGCTGAGGACGGACTCCGCAACGTAGCAGCGGGGGAAGGAGAAGAAGAGGAAGAAGATTCTTTCTTCGAGCTGGAGCTCACTGTTCCCGATTGCGACGTCAGCGAATGCAGTACCAGCCACGGCAACAAAAAGGTCAAAGATGGCGACTTCGTCCCAGTTGACTCCGACATAGAAAAACAGGGCTCCCCAAATTCTGCGACCGCGAAGGGCAGCCGGAACCATCGTCTCTCTCACCAGTCGTCGCTCTCGCTGCGGAAGATCCTCCCGATCGACCCGTGCTCCCGGCCTCAGTCCCCGATCTCGCTGCTGAAGTCGGCACCGAAGTTTCGGGTCTTCATGTTCCGGAAGTCTAAGTCGGTGTCGGCGTCGTCGATCGAGGCGGAGAAGACGGGAGACGACGGAAAGCGGAGAAGCAGAGGAGGCGGTCTGTTCACTTTGAAGTTCAAGGTGCGAGAAGTCCGCCGACCCGACTTCGGGAGAGCGAACAGCTCGAGAAGATCCGAGGCGGGATCCCCGAGCCAGAGCCCCGACAGCTTCATCGACTCGAGCTCGAAGCGGTTCTCCAAGGACGTGATCCAGAAGTACCTGAAGCTCGTGAAGCCCCTGTACGTCATGGTCTCCCGAAAGCAAACCGACGCCGCGAGGTTCTCCGGCGAGTTGTCCACGACGTCATCTCCAGCGATGCCGCCGCGAGCTCCGTCCAAGATGCATGCGCTGCTCAAGTCGCCGTCCGGATTCCCGACGGCTCCGAGGCGGCTCGGGAAGAGCAGGTCCTCGTCCGCGTCGGGCGGGGTCTCGTCGCCGGCGAGGAGGGACGATTCGCTGTTGCAGCAGCACGACGGGATCCAGAGCGCGATTCTGCATTGCAAGAGATCCTACAACTCCTCCAGCGGTACGTAACTTAAGTCAAATTTTCTGTCTTCTTAAAATTTGTTACTTCAATTCTTCGTAAATTCTTTTTTGAACGATTAATCATCATTAGCGTCGCCTAATTATCTTTACGTGTTGCAGATTGTTCTTCATTACCGCGATCTGCAAGCGGTCAGCGGGAGATGTCCTTTGAATCGGGAAGAAGTTCGAGCGAGGAAAGCGCGTGATTGTAAATTGTAACGAGATTCCGCCAGCATTTGGAGCTATAATTTTTCAAAGGAAGATAGAAAAGGGGTCCTGTTTTTGTGTAGTCGGTCAAACGTTACAGAAGCGTGCGTGGGTGAGTCTGGTTTTTGTTTTTTTATTTTTTATTTTTTTATTTTTGCTTTGCTTTTTTGGGTGTAGAGAAAAAGAAGTAAATTCGAATTAGGGTTAGGTGAGTTTGCAGACTCTGGATGGATATGAAAAAATAGGGAGATGGTGGCCTGAAGAAGGTGTCCGTGAAGTGATGGGTCATTACGAGACATCAGGAAGACACGATTTTAATGTTTCGGGGTTGATCTGCAAATTTTTTTCTTTCGGTACGGCAGGGGTTCGAAATGTCGAGAGAATCGCGTGGTGTCGTCATTGAAATGTGTACATTCTCTCATGGTCCGGTCACTTCGATTGATTGGACCTCACGTGACTCTTTGCTAAACGCTCTTATTTTTCGCCCCTTTTCCCCCCTCTTTTCTATTTTTCCAAGATTCCCAGTCTTTATTTATTTCCGCCAATAAATTTGGCTTTTTTCCTTTTCTTTTATCAGATGCATTTAGGAAAGTTCCTAACGTCAATGGGGAGGGGAACAAATATAGAAGGATAGGCTTGACTCTTATGCATGACTATAGAAATTGGATGCTTCAAGGTAGTAACCAAGAAGGACCGCTTCACCCAAACGTGCACGACTTAGATTCGGACAGCTTTCATTCTTTTGGAGTTTTCTTATGTTCTTGGGTAAAACAGCAGAGCACATCACACCGACCGTAATCTTAATTTAAACGTTGGGAAAGTAAAATGTTGGAGAGCGTCACTAAATTGACAAGTCATGAGATTGTAAGATCCCCTTGTTGACGTGGACAGTCGCATCTTTGAATTTACTGCGCCTCGATGACCAGCTCGAGCTGCTTGAGATGACGGTCCATGCGATTCGCTCAGTGTCTAATCGAGAAAGCACATTGAGATCTGATACCGAAGGATTCTTAGCATTCCCGAGCCGTCCCATTTCTTGTTCGCAGGCGCAAAAACTGCATGAGACAACTCCCTGTAATTTAGGAGATTAGACTTGATTGATAGACCTCAAAACATAAGATCTTATGGACCGCAGGGCACGTTCCGAAGTTTGAAATTTCAAAAGAAAGAGAGAGGGAATTGGCATGGAGTCATGGGCTGTCCGATAAGGAATTCATGAATTGGATGGGAACAAAAGACTACCATACACTGTATTCTCCAAGCCTAAGCAGATAAGGCCAGATTTTTCAAACAATGCACCAATTAATGACGACGACTTCCAAAAGGAAAAAGACACCACACGGACTAATCAACGCAAAACAATTCCTTCGGGAATCGGCAAAGAATTCACCATCACCACAAGCAACAACCACTTGGTACCCCATCACCCGCTTTGTTCCCGTTCGACCGGTGTTGATGTTGGCCGATGACTCCTTGGTCCTTTTCAAGGGCGACGACTCTCGGCTCGTTAGATACCATGTCGATCTCGTAAATTAGACAAGATGAGAGGTAGAATTTAAAAGAAATATATATGTGTCGAGCTGCTACACCGATGGCATGGCATATGGGACATGTCCATGTCCCTAACAGCCCATATGTTGCGATGCCATAGGTGTGCCCCCCACATTGAAATGGTTGTTTCTTGATGTGTCGCTGACATGGCAAACTACCGAGTCTGGACAGCTTACTCGCTTGCATGATCGATCTCTTTCTTCACTTCTCTCGTCTACACCCCGTTATGTAATTAATAAAGTATATAATTATAATTATTTAGCACATAACAAAAAATGATTAATATCACAAAAGATCTAACATTAGTATACCTATGACAAATTTATTTATAACTAATTTTTTGATTACTAGAAACCCTAAACTAGTATACTTGTGATAAATTTACCCTCCGTTAATTTTTGTTAAATTTAACAGTCAATTGCTGAATTAAATGACACATGACAATTGATAGATATACCAAATTAGGGTTTTACCCTCTGTTTATCAAATGTGGTCTATTTTGTTGTTTTTCGTGATATCAATTCAATTCAATAGAAACTAACGGAGGGTGAATTTATTAGAAATGTATCATTTGATTTTCTTTTATGCACAATTGTAGCGCCTTGAGGTTTTTTTATGGTTAAACAATTAGGTTGTGGCAAATTTGTTATATATATACTAATTTTGGGTTTCTAAAGTGTTAACCCAACGAAAGAAACACAAAATCAATACACTATACAAACTCCCTCTACTCCTCTTCACATGCTCCTTGTACACTATCTGCTAACAGGTCCAGGATTGCCGCCCGTTCCTCGTGGCCCCGCCAGCTCGCCGCCCCTCTCGACAGCTGCCCATCTCAGATCGTCCACCTCTGCAAACACCGCGACACTATCCCTGAACGCCCTCCCAGAGCGCCGTGCCGTCGCGTGCTCTCACCATTTCCTTAAACGACCCCATCAAGTCCGAGTGTAGCGTTAAGTACGTACACATTTTTTCTATTTATTCCATCATTCTTTACGCTGACATAACTTTCGTTAATATATTGAATTCTCTTTTTGGCTTCTAGTTTCTGTTTTCACTCCTCTTTTGAGAAATTTCTCGTCTCCCTCTCTTGAGATGTATTGGACCTTTGAATCTTACCTTCTATACGAGTAGGGTGACACTGCCCTAGTGCTCCTTTACACCTCGCGCTCAGAATCCTAGAAAAGAAAAAACTCTGCGCATTTTGCTCTTTTTTTATTCAAAATTTTCACACTCTGCTCTTCAAAGTTTGTTTTGTTTTGTTTTGTTTTTTTTTTTTTAAGGTGGAGAAATCTGAATGAGGCGTTGTATTGTTAGGTTAATACCGGACTTTATCTATGAAAAAATTTCAAACTATGCTATTCTGACATAAATATCCCTTTTTTTTTTGTCACAAGAGCTCCTAAATTTGTCTAATATGACACAAATATAAAAAAGAAAATTTGTTGCCAAAAAACCAAATTTATATATATGTGATATATATACCCTCTATTTCAATTTCATCTAAGGTTTGTTTGTCACACCGGTATAAGTTTGGAGTTTATTATGATAGTATTGTGTCCCATGGATAAATTTAGGTTTTTAGTGACAAAAAAAAAGTTCGGGATATATGCATCACAGTGGGCATAATTTGAAATTTTTTTGGTCTCCACCCAAAAGATAAATTCTCTTGAAATTATCTTTGAAGGCATCTTGTATGAGATGAGAAATTTATCATCGTGGCATTTATTGAATTACCAATGTCATTAAGTGTTGGAAGCAGATATTAGAAATTTGATACCACTCTGAGGCGTTGGCATATTCAGTTTGACCCATTTTTACTCAAAATATTAAGTCATTGATTATGGGTCAATTGTAATTTATTAACTGCTTCATGCTTCATGTTTCATCAAATTTTTTAATATAGGATTTTTTTTTGACATAACTCCCATGTACAGCCACATAAAGCCAACAACTAAAAGTAAATCATCCTGTAAAAGAAAATTTCACGTCTTCTTTTGCAAAAAATACTCAGTGGTTGTACATGGCCATACTGATGTGGTGAATAATTTTTACTCAAATCCATTTAGACTTTGACACATAAACATTGAAAACAGAATAAAATTTTCATTTTTCTCTCTCTTCCTCGTCCATCCACATCTCTCTTCCTCCCCCATCTACGGCACTCATGAAGCTTTAGGCTCTTAGAAGTTTCAAGGCTTGCTTGATCGTCTTGGCCACTTCCTCTGCCCATTTTGCCTTAAAACCTCTGGTCCGTGACGCTAGAGTGCAATTCCATTTCCTTTTGTCGTGAACACAACGCCAAAGGTGTAGTCCTTCTTTGTAAGAATGTCCAATTTTTGAAATTTGCGAGTGCACTCATTTATCCCAATGGAAAAGATGAGATGCCGAGCCATGTATCTCAATCGTATGTTAAATTGGTTACCAAAATAATTCTCTATATTTAGGATCCACTAGTTAAGAAAAATTATCTTAAAACACAAAGCATTCGTAAGTTTATGTGAGATCCAATGAATCAAGATAAGACAAGTACATTTCAATGACAGACATGATTCTATTACCATCTCAGTTGCTGTGCTGATGAAAATTGCATATTGATATTGAAAGAAAGTCATTCCTTCCCACTGTTTCATAATGATCCATCACTTTACAGGCATCTTCAAGCGATTTCTATATTAACTATCTTCAAATTTCCTCGTTTCTTTGAATTGCATGGATTGTCTGCTTTTTCAATGTCATCTTAATTTCAACAACCCAGTTTTGCTTTCTAATTCCAACATTCTATCAAAGAATTAGTATCTAATTCAGAAAGGATATCAAAATCTTGTATTAAAGAAATCTTAGCATTCTCAAATCATTCATTTGCTCGCTCACAGGGCCAACTTGGTACGTGAACTTACCAATTTAACATATTGAGCCAAGTTGCGACAAATTGAATAGCTTAAGAGTGAACACTACCTCCACCACCATGATTTGTTACATGGCTTATGATCTGGTGTGGACTATAGTTTCAAAAGTCGAAGTTTCCTCGACAAAGATCTCATGGACCGCAGGGCACGTTTGAAGTTTGAAGTTTCAAATTTCAAATGAAAGAGAGAGAGGAATGGGCATGGAGTCATGGACTGTCTGGTGAGGAACCTCAAATTCAGGAACGGAACAAGAGACTTTCGGCACTGCATTCTCCGACCCTGAGCAGGTGAAGCCAAAATTTTCAAAGAATGTATCAATTAAGACGACAACCCAAAAGAAAAACAGGCGTTATGGACCCCCCAAATCAAGGCAAAATTCCTTTGGGACTTGGCAGCACTTCCCTATCACCAGACACCAGCAACCTCCACTCGGCACCCATGACCCCCCTTTGGCCCCATTCACTCGCGTCGATGTTGGTCAATTAACTCTTTCTTGAGGGCGTCTAAGCTATAGATAGATAACCTCTCCATTTATTACATACCATATGAATATTGCAAATCAGATAAGATCACACCAAAAAACAAACTAAGATATAAAACAAATATATATATATATATATATATATATATATATATATATATATATATAACATTCGATGCCATGACTTATTGGACATGTCAATGTCCCTAACAATGCCCATATGTTCATTCTTAAATCACCTAGGCTACCCAAATGTTGCGATCAGTGTGTTCGAGTTAAAATGGTCATTTCTTAATTTTTGAATAGTAAAAGTAATTTGGTTTCGTTAACTGCATAAGCTCGACAAAATCTTAAATGCAAAAACATGAAAGAAAAAAAAACACGAGAATTATTGAAGGAGTCAATGCATTTAATAAATTCTTTTTTTTCCTACAAAATTAAGATAAACAGGCACCAAGATGGGTCAAATAGCTTACTTCATTGCACAAACTATGGGGCTAAATGCTTGGAGATGAATGCAGTGCACCAAAGTAAGACCACCACTACTCAAGCTGAAGAGACCCGACACCATATCTTACTCCAACGAACTTGGATTTTCCATGTCCCCTCTTCTGTCTCCCAACCTGTTCCTAATTGAAAATTCTCTGCGAAAATTACATAACATTGAAAAGAAAAAAAAAAAAAAACTTGTTGATCTGATCTGAAGTGGATATTTCCATGGGAATACTCATTAGGGGAGCCCATATTTCAACGCACTCCAAGTACTTGTCTTGGGGAGATTTGGCTCCGAAAGAGCGAGGTTTTTCTCTCTGGTTCATTGCATCAGTCCTATGATTCCAAATGTCGAGGGACACGTAACAAATAAGATGTTATCAGAGTGCTAGGAAACAGTGAACACTGAATTAGTAATCTTCTCCTCATGTCATGTCCGAGGAGATGGGGATAAACTCGACTGCGCCGTAGGACAAACGTTTAGGAGCTAGGGACTTCAGCACGCTCTTAAATAACGTGCATTGAATTCCACAAAATATGTATTGTATTCGACTTGAAATAATGCATCCACAAAGGCATCGATAGATTAATGTTTTTAGTGCCGTCATAAGATTATCAAATGTGAAGTGACTTATGAGTACATCTTGTCATGTAAAAGTCAGAATTTTGATGGTTGCATAAGGCTCAATAAAGAGTCTTCTTGAGTGGGATCTAAGCAATTTTTGGTCTGATGAATTAATAACTGACCATGGCTATGGCTAAGGATGAGCATGGTTCCTACAAATGAAAAACAAAATTAAATGTGTAAAACCCGGTAGAGATATGTGTGAAGCTCTAACATATGTTGGAATATCCACATACAAACCACAACTTCTTGTTCCAAATGAGATTTTTATGATTTTTCATTGTAAAATCTCGGCTTACCCTCGACAGTATAGCACAATCGAGTCATTCCACTAGAAGCATGACAAACAAAAGCTGATAAAGTTTCTTGGGATCATTACGATGACTACCGCACAACCCAAAAGGCGATTGATATTTCCTTAGGAAGATAATATGGAATTGACAAGTAGGCTAACATGGACAATTATGTGTTACAAATATCTTCACAAGATCTAGTTTCATCATCACAAGATCCATGGAGATGACCATTGTCACAAGATCCTTTTGACAATAGTGAATTATAGCTTGCATTTAGTCTAGACCTCGACAAGGAAAGTTCACTCTAGCTCGGGTATCTATGCCAACCTAGCATTCCATCAAGCTCCACTGATGTTTTGACAAATCCTCATCAATCTTCGAAAAGGCAAAAGTCGTTTGAATGAAATGCAGAAGTTGCCTTAGAAATTGAAAAGGTGGAGAGGCTCCTTGAAAGATGCAAGCAACAGTATAAACATAGACCCAAGACCAATACTTGTAGTGAGTCCGGTAACAACCCATCAAGTTCTCATCAGCCCCTAGAATCCACAAAATATGACTAGCTTGAAGCCCTAGAAGTTGAAAGACTCATAAAAAAATACAAAAGGCAGAAAGATGGAAGCGAGTTAGACAACTCGAACAACAACACTAAAGAACCAATTTATAAATACGACAATGTGAAGAATTCAAATGCAACATGTGAAGGTGCTAGTGAATACAATAAATTTAGCCCAAGTTACTACAGCAAAACACTGTTCATGGCACTATATTAGTACTGTTCATCACCGTAGCAATACTGTAGCATCACTGTAGCATACTGTAGCAGAAGCGAAAAATGTGTGACAAGGGTCTATCGAATGTGAAAGTCATGTAAAATTAGTCTGTCAGTGTAAGAGTCAGCATGTACAAATTTTTTGCCATTGTCGGCCATAAAGGTTCTGTAGAAATTATCGGTGATCTCCAGGACCATCACTAATAATGAGGTATTCAGTGTTGTCTTATGCCAATATAAGGCAGTGCTTGTAATGCTAGGGGACAGAAGCTAGAACTACTCATTCGTAGCTATGGCTTGCTATTTTAGGTTTGCTTTCTTCCAGCATAGCCACTTGACCAAATATTGGATAATAGGATTAAATATTTTAGGTACTCTAAGACCCCTCGTAACGCTTTCCCATCATTTTGATAACAAGGAGTGAGGATGAATCATATTGATGATGATTGATCCAATCCTGGAATACCAAAAATATGTACTCCAGCGTCAGAAGGACCTAGGAATATTTCGATAGTGGAGCTCGTAGCAGCACGCATTGTTCTGCATAACATCAATCACCCATGACAGGGCAATATCAAAAGTTCACAGCAGATGCTTGCGGCTTTGTGCATTTTGAATCATGTAAACCTACATGGGCTCAGTTTAAATCAAGACACAAGAATCAATGCCTTCCAATAACATTTAAGCATCCCAATGACAGAGGCGTAAAAGAAGGAAAAAAGAGAGCCACAGAGTAATGTGCACAGGAACAATCACCATCATCCATATTGAAGAAAGAGGAGCATAGAAAAATTCCTCCTCTAACCTCCACTGAAGGAAGCAGCTAATACACAGATGTAGGATGATTGGAGTTGCACTAGCACTGGCAGCAGAGAGAGAGGTGCATGGTACATCAAGCACGCACATCCCAATTTAACCATTTCTCCCAATTGTCCACTAAGCTTGATACATGACCAAAAGGCACATATGTACTTAGCCTTATGCAGAGATTTAACGAAATGCTCCTTACATATTGGTCAAGATTTGTATTGATAAGGTCACACCTTCACAGAAAGACAAGAAAAAGTGTCAGGAGAGAAAACAACAGCTTCTGCAGTTATGCAAATACAACTCACAGAAAGAAAAGCAATAGCCAACATGAAATGTCTTTATCTCAAATTCCTAATCTTATGTCCATAGAAGTACTCATATCAAAAAGATGCAAGCCAGGTGCCGAAAATTGATGACACATATAAAGCACTGGGACTGCACAGGGTTCATTATACAAAAGGACAAAAAAAAATATCAAGGATTTTAACAGAGTTATTTCTGGCAGACAATCAGACTATTTTAGTACACTATAGCACACTATTTTTATAATAGATCATCAAAATTGACAAATGTCATCTAATTGACCAGTTTAAACCAACAAAAGTTCATCAGTCACCTGATAGGAGTTCCTGGAGCATAGACAGGGTTTTTAGCCACATATTCAACATACAGACTGTATATGTACTTCAGAGCTTCCCGTAGATCACCAGTCCTAGAATGTGTAACCATGATTATCTGCAAAGGCATCATGCATAAGATGAAAAAGAACAAAAGAAAAGGCAGAATGATGGTTGCTGAGATTTTTCTACAGAGAAGTACAACAATGGGCAAAGAACTGATCCAAGATATTTGCCGAAGTTGCAAGCGATACAAGCATAAAGGCAAATCCTTAACACTGTTAAAAAGTGAGATGATACGGCAATGTGATTCTCAATAAGTTCATTTTGCCTTATTGAGTGTCAATAATAAATAGTTGATGCCCATAGGAATAGAAGTTAACACGAGAAAACCAGTTTTCTATTGTATTGTGTGATCAAGGAACCACAAACACCTTCTAATTGTATGGTGCCTTCAAATAAATTATCATCAGAACTGGTGTAAGTTCCTTACTAATGCTCAGTTCAACAGGCCTTGCTAATCTGCTAAGACTAATGAAGTTTTCGAGCGAAAGCTCATTATCGGCAACATCTGAGGTAGAAATACAAATAATATAAATATAAATACTCTGGAATTAGTTTGACTAACCTTTATACCAGAAAGACCTTCCATGAAACTAAGCTTGTATGTGTTAGTGTGGAAACTGTGAAATGAACAACCCTGGCCTGGTAACTGGGGTACCCCAAGATTTCCTTTGTCTGAACTAGAAGAGGAAAAAAAACAGCGAGAGTGAGTATGTTAGTCACTGACCGTCCGGTTCTCCTGCATACTCCGCACCTCGCAGTGCAAAGGGTTTTGCAACTTCAAGCTCGTGGGACAAGAAATTCCTACTACTCATGAGCTACTTGAGCTCAACTGAGTCACTACTCATTAAAAAAAAAAAAAAAAAGTTTAGTTCAGTATCGGGCTTTGCAATGCTTAATTTTTCCAACTAATGAGTTATTGAGTAGTTATAATTTATGTGATCATAATATGTTTACATGTATGTGAGAGCTGGCAATTGCGCATAAACATAAGAAACACAAATGTCACATTGTCTAAAATTTCTCCTGCAGGTTTGACTTACATTTGAGCTCGAACTCTGCTTGACAATTTGAAAAGTAGAACCAACAAAGCTCAACATGAGCTATCTTTTAGACATTTTGATCAAAGATTAGCTAATCGGTCGTGAGGATAACAGAAATTCCGCGAAAGAACACGTAAAATACCCAATAAAAAAATACCGCTTGACCATCAAATGGTGCCTGAATTGAGTATGCAGTCTTCAAAAGTTCACTTATATCAGCAAATTCACCGACATTTTTAATCGTAGTTGACCATTTGGGAGAGTGTTCAGAGACCAATTACATGGGGATCGAAGTCAAAGCAGACAGTGAAGCGACCGGACAAAGTACACATTCTTAAGACAAGACATAAAGATCTTCCATTCTACCCTGGACAGATAGAAAGCCACCATTTTCGATGCTTCGCAGATTCCCCCATCCGCAATCGCAATTCAACTTCCCGCGAAATTCGACGGACCGGAATCAAGTGAGAAAAAACGAAAGACCGGAGACAAGAGTTTTCAAGCACGGAATACCTGGTCGGATCCATCTTGGCGGTAAGCGATTTGAGGGAGAAGAGGAGGCCGAACATGAGCTTGTGGTCCTGCTGGGGATTTAAGGTTTGGAGGGGCGGTGCCACTCTCGGTAGAACAAGCACACGCCGTTCCGGTCGAACAGGTACATCACGTTCGCGTTGTGCCCCGCCGCCGTCGGCGCCGGCGGCGACGGCTGACGTCGGAGCCTCCGAGGAATTGCATCTCTCTTCAGTTCGCCGGTATGGACTGAACACTGAGTGCTTCCTTCTAACTTTTTTAAGTTTTTACTTATTTCAACACATCAAATATTTGAAATATACAAAATGTTTTTCATAATCTTTTAGAATTTGACTTCTTGATCCACATTTTTCTAAATTGATCTAAATGGGTGAAGAGTTATGAAAATAATTATCTAGCTAACAAGGCTCGACCTATAAATTGAACTAAGATTGTTTTGATTGCAAAAATGCACGAAATTTTATTTATTTAAGGAGCATATTAGATTTATGTATTTTATTTAATGAGCGAGTGTAAAATAAATATTATTGCAACAAAGCTTTTTGTGATAAAAGCCAGATTTTGTTAGGGGAGTTTCATCTGTAGCTCACTTAAAATTTTCTGATTGATTTTTGTTAAATCTTTAACAGTGTATTCTATCAAGATATAAAAATAAGAACTTTAATGTTTATATTTACTCATATTTAATATTTCTAAGACAATATATAAACCTTCACAAGGACGGAGAGATGTTTAGGTTTTTTTAAAAAGAAGAAACAATTTCAACCCAATGAAATATAGAGATCAGTTGACGCTTGTGCTAGGTATTTTGATCAACATTACCTATTAGTATATTAATGTGGTAAAAGATAAGAGGCAAATATGAATCAATCAAATTACACATTTTTATCTTGAATGATTGACTATTCAAATGCATCAAAGCTCATGCGAATATTCAAAATTATGGCCCTTGTCAAATGAATAAAGTAAATACATATTATTTATGAATTCTTATCAGCAACCTCATCAAAATGCACGATGTGCTATCTTGCATCTACACTCCAATCATATGACCATTCTTCTCAAGTATAAGGATATGGTGAATATAACTCTCTAAGTAATTCGAGACGTTTTAAAAGAATTTTGGCAAGAGCTTTATTGCTTAATAAAATTATAACTACGCAGCACAAAAGAAAGGGAGATAAAAATCACATTACGCGACACGATTTTGACAAACTATAAATTAGAGAGACTATAAATTCCCTCCGCTCCTCTTCACGTACTCCTCGTACAGCAGCTGCGCCGCCAACAGATCCACGACCGCCGACCCGACCGACTTAAACACCGTGACCTCCTCCTCGCTCCGCCGGCCCGCCCTCGCGCCCCCGCCAGCTCAGGTAGCTCGCCGCCCCTCTCCACCGCCACCCCTCTCTCCGCCGCCCCCACCAGTTCTCCCGCCTCCACGAACGCCGCCGCGCAGTCCACGAACACCCTCCCGGCCCTCGCCAGCGCCGCGTCGTCGCACTCCCTCATCGTCTCCTTGAACGACCCCACCAGGTCCAGGTGCGCGCCGGCCTTCAGCTTCTCCCCCCGCACCAGCGGCTCCTCCGAGTTCGTCGCGCAGCTGACGACGTCTCCCAGCCCGACGATCTCATCCAAGACCTCGCCGCTCTCGAAGCGCACCGCCTTGAGGCCCTCGTCGTCGCTCATCTTCGCGGCCAGCGCCGCGGCCTTCTGCGGGCTCCGGTTCCAGATGATGACCCTCTCGATGCCGGGCCGGGCCGACAGGTGGGCCCTGATGAGATGCGGGGCGAGGGAGCCGGACCCGACCATGACGAGGACCTTGCTGTCGGCCCGCGAGAGGAGCTTGGAGGCGAGGCCGGAGACGCAGGCGGTGCGATACAGGGTCAGCACGGTGGCGTCCACGGTGGCGAGGGGCTGGCCGGTGAGGGAGCTGAAGAGGACGAAGACGGCGTGGACCCCCGGCAGGTTCAGCGCGGAGGAGTTGTCGGGGAAGTGGGTCACGAGCTTGACGCCGATGTAAGGGAGGGAAGGGTGGGAGGACCAGGAGGGCATGAGGAGGAGGGAGGGGGACGCCGCGGCGTCGGCGGCGGCGGCCGAGGGGAGGGGGTGGGAGTGGCGGAGAGGGGTGTGGACGGAGGAGGAGAGTGCGGAGAGGGTGGAGTGGAAGTGGCGGATGAGGGATTGGTGGGAGAGGAGGGCGTGGATGGAGTCGGCGGTGATGAAGACTGGGTTTGGGTTGGGGTTGGGGTTGGAGGAAGCCATCGTTGATTTTCGGAAGATTGAATTGGTGCTTCGACGAGCGAGATGGGGAGCGATTTGCTGGTGAAATCGGAAATTAAAAGGGAAGAAAACGACCAAGACTTGGAAAATTATCTGGAAATGGTTGTATGACCAAGACTAAGAAGTCAACAAAATCCTAATTGCAATTTTAAAGATAATTATGAAATCAGGCCTCTCAGCCAGGCAAAGAATTCATGCCTCCGATTCATCCTCTTTTCGTGTCAAATTTACGTTAAATCCAGGCACGACAATTGGCAATCGTCTCATTTTCTTGCAACATAAATACATTATTTTTGTTAAACGAGTTACATGACACGCTTAACATGTTAAAGAGACGATATTTTTTTTATATAAATGTGTGTAAATATAACTAGAATAGTTGCGGAAATTCTTTTTTGTTGAAAAAAATGAACTTCATTTCATTAAGATAATTCATTTGAGTGCACGAAATGGGCCTCTGAACTCAAAAGTCCCGTAAGGCTTGAGAACCAACTAAGAGGGAGAGTATTTCGAATTTGGGCTTTAGCTACCTAGAATGCTAATTTATATTGCTCTTTTACACATTGGGCCAAACGAAGATGTCTAAAGTTTGATTAGCACGGACTTGCATTCGCCAGTAAGCACGTCCACCTCCCAGGATGCTTGATCTGTGCCCTTAAGACAACTAACTAGTGTTAATCTGTCGGACTGCAAACACAAGTATTGACCTATTCATGCATAAAGAAAGTAAAGTATCCCCAAACTGGTTCTCCACCAATTCGGTTCTTAGGTTCCCGATTTTATCTTAGAACCAATTTTACTCTTAGGTCGCAAGCTATATTTATATACTTGATTTTGCATACAAATTTGTCTTTTTAAATTAATTTCGTGGACTATCGACAAAAGAAAATATTAAATTTGCAAAGAACACATTAGTCAAAAAGTCCTCGAGCCTCTCAGCATAGGAAAACACTTTTTCAGCAAGTCATCACCTTTGATTTTTCACCATTTCCAATTTCCTGCAAATCCTAAATTTAACAAGATTAGTGCAAAATTATATACATAGTTAACCTAGGAAAATTTATTGACATAATATTGGATTTTAAAAATCTAATATATAAATTTTATTTTCTGTAACAGAGAATTACTTCTTTAAAAAATAAATAATTACTATACCACTTCAATATAGTACGATATTTATTTTCCCTCAATATAATAAATCCCAAAAATTGATGGGAGCCTCCACGCTAGAGGTGTTAAAATGGGTACACAACCCATTTATGGACCCATGTTTGTTTAAATGAGTCGTTAATGGGTCAGGCCTTATTTCCCAAGGCACCCATGATGGGTTTTAAAAATAAAAAGACTAAAATATACGACTCTTAAATGGGTCTACTCTGCACCCATTTACGACCCATTTACCGACCCATTAAAGATGAACCCACGATCTAGTCTACCCTATCCCTTTTTGCTTCCACGAATTTGATTCGCCGCCACCTCCATTGCCCGTCGTTGCTTGCCGCCGCCTATCGTCACCTCGTCGTCACTTGCCACTGCCCATAGTCGCCTTGATGCCGCCCATCGTCGAGTGAGAGGCCGGCACCCTGTTTGTCATGCTTGACCCCACCTGCCACACCTGGTTCAGCTTCGCCAGGTCGCCAGTGGGCACCTTGATCTTTGCATAGATCCTCATTGTGCCGTCGGCCGAGTTGTACTCGGCGGCTCGATCCCACGTTTGGAAGAGATCGGCAACTCCTTGATTGCGGTGGACGTGATGTTGTAGGTCTTCACGGTCATGATGCCAGCGTTGCAGAAGGCGATGAGGGCCTGGGCGCCAAACATGCCGGTGGCGATGGGATTAAGGGCCTAGGAGACCTAGCCGTCCTCGCCCTTGGGCGGGGCGGCGACAAAGGCGATGGTGGCGAAGGAGTTGGCAGGGTCATAGGAGAAGTGGAGGGAGGCGGAGAGGGTGGTGAGGTTGAGGCAAGTGGAGTAGAGGGCGCTGTTGGTGAGCTTCTGGGAGGAGCAGCAGGCAGCGTCGTGGCGGGGGCCAGGAGGAGGAGGAGGGCCGCCGCGGGGAGGCGGCGGCAGAGGAGTTGCGGAGAATAGGAGGAAGCCATTGATCAAGGTCGTAGGAGAAGTGGAGGGAGGCAGAGAGGGTGGTGAGGTTGAGGCAGGTGGAGTAGAGAGTGTTGTTGGTGAGCTTCTGGGAGGAGCAGCAGGCAACGTCGTGGCGGGGGCCAGGAGGAGGAGTTGCGGAGAAGAGGAGGAAGCCATTGATGAGTGAGAGAGAGAGAGAGAGAGAGAGAGAGAGAGAGAGAGAGAGAGAGAGAGGGAAGGGGGTATGGGTGGAAAAATTTATATTATACATAAATGGGTTAATTGGTCAATTTGGGTTGGACCATTAATGACCTGATCCACCCGTTTTAACAACTCTATTCCACGCATGCCCAACAAGTAAGCCAATGCATAGAGAGAGAGAGAAGAGAGAGCACTTCAATATAGTACAATATTTATTTTCCCTCAATGTAATAAATCCCAAAAATTGATAGGAGCCTCCACGCACGCACAACAAGTAAGCCAATGCATAGAGAGAGAGAGAGAGAGAGAGAGAGATTTTATGGTGAACACTATATATAAATGTATCATGTATACCAATTTGGGATTTTTATTGTGGTAAAAATTTGTTTGAGGTAAGTACCAATTTGAAATTTTTAATGTTATTATAAGAAAAAAAAAAAACGCAATAGGAATCTATGTATTTATCTTGTGATATCAATCAATCAATAGAACTTTAATGTTAATAGGCAAACTAAAAAAAAAGAAGCCTCTCCGATAAATACGTCTTGTATAGGGCCGTCGAATGGGTAGGTCATGTTGGGTTTGGTCTGACCCATATTGACCCATTTAATCCGTTTTACCCATTTTCATACAAGACAAATTTGATGACCCATACCCGACCTAATCCATATTACCAAAAAGACATTAATATTGAACTCAATTTAGGCTAGTCCACTCCAATCCATTTAATTCACTTTAAGCTCTTCATATATATGTTACTTGAATAAAAACTTCCATCAAATTTAAAAAGTAAATTAAAAAATAAACAATTAGTAAATAAAATAAAAAATGTGAAAAACTTTTAACTAAACCTAAGAAAGCTTATTTCTTATAATATTTTAAAAAAAATGTTTTGTTAAAACACTTTAATGCATTACATATTCAACGGACAATTTTTATAATTTTTATAAAAAAATATTTTTAAAAAATCGAATTTTTAATTATTTTTTATTTTATAAAAACGAATTTTTAATTATTTTTAAATATATATTTTAATTATTTTTTCTTTTTATTTTTTTCTTTTTCTTCTTATTCAGTCGGCCATCGGCCATGACGACGACCCTTGCCAGATCGTCGAGGCTCGAGCTCGCTTGTTCGATCGCCGGCCATTGTTGGGCTAGCCACCGGCTAAGAAATGAGGAAAAAGAAAGAAAAAGAAAAAGAAAAAATAAATATAAATAATAATTCTAATTTCGATTTTTATAAATTAAAAAAAACATTTTTATAAAGTTAAAGGGGAAAAGAGAGAGTGTGAGGCTTAGGTTAGAAATGGGTCTTTAAGTTCAACTCATTTAAGACCCATTTAATTAGTTCATTCAAAATATAAATGACTCATTTATGATTTACATAGGTCATATATGGGTTTAAGACCTATTTTGACACCTTTGACTCTTGTACACCAAACAACGTAAAGTTGGGATATTTTAATACTATAATATATAAATGTTATTTGCTATTACATATACTTCATTATAAAGTAAAGAACCATTCTACCACTTCAATATAATATAGTATTTTTTTCCCTCAATGTAGAAATTCCTAAAAAGTTGATGGGAGTCTCAATCCATGCGTGACAATTGAGCTAATGCATTTCGAGGAAAGAGAGGTTTTGACATTCTGGATGTTAAAAATACTTGGGATATTTGGGAGATTTTGGACATCTTTCTGATTAACTATACTTAGCATTATAATTAACATTGTAATATTTTGTTATTGTAGATAGTCATCTTCGAAAGCGGATTCGTGTACATTTCATTATGTATATAGAAATATACAAAATCTCTTTAAATTTGCTTTTCCATATTATTCTTACTTTCGACACGACAAATCTCATGCTATATGGGGAAGGACAAGTCGTGGAAGAAACCTGATTCCATCCTTCTCGATCGTTTTAGTGAACCGGTCCAACTTAAAACCTGGCCAAATCCATGCTACTCAAATAAAGTAGATAGGGCTTCGGACGTGAAACCGGTGCTTTTGAGGCAGGCGCCTCTGGGCCTGCCGTCATTCATCTCTAATGCCTAGCTGAGTCACTATCAATCTCAATCCATTTTAATACCATTTTTTCTACAGCTAAAGAAGGATTTCCCCCATTGTTTAGCACCGTCGCAGGGATGAAGTAAGGTGGTCTCTTCCGTCCTTAATTGGAACATCTCATGGGTTACGATAGCCAGCTATCTATGTGCTGATGTATTATTAAAATAAGAGGTACAAAGTGCGATACCTGCTACACGATTGCTGCTATAGCCCCCTTCGGATTTGTTATGTTATTGGGTCCGAGTCTTGATTGTTCTGGCCATGCATGACCTGCGCATGCATGACAGATTGAAGATGCCTTAATTAAAAGAGCTTTTCACGCTACTTCAATAGAACGGTACATGCAAAGTTTCATTATTCTTCGGAAGGTGAGTTCCCTGCGGAAGCAAAATCATCGGTTGAAGAGAAGATATTCCTAGTTTGACTATTTTTATTGTATTCACATATATCATAGGTACTGGCACAGTTTCAGTTGTTGCACCTTCCCTGGAACAATTCATCTTCTTCAAGCTGGTAACTGAGGAACAAATGCTAGGATTAAGCAATGACCCATATTCTCTCTCCTTTTTAAAATCTTATTGTGATTGGTGTGGGTGATAATGGATGGTGACAGCTTCTCTCTCATTGAGAAAAAAGTAATGCTAGTGTTGCAGTTTCACTTATCAAGTCTCTGGCAGTTAGGACTGGGCATTTTGATCTTGCAGTGATGACGCACCAAAGTCGTTGTTATCATCCTCGCAATTTGGTCTCCGAAGTCATAAAAACATTCTTCTACAAGCCGAAAGCGACATTATTAATAGCCCCCAACTTTCACTTCATTCTTATCTGCAATAATAGTCATCTTCTCACAAGCTTTTCATTCCACTCTCCGAGGCCTAAAATGGCTGTCAATGACGTGCCATGCTGGGAGACAATGTTCTGGGTCCATGTAGTGGTATGCATTGCTCTCATGTGCGTCACCGGCCCATTGTCAGGCGTCACTCTAGGACTCATGTCACTTAGCTTGGTCGATGTCGAGATTCTTGCGAAAGCCGGTCAGCCTCAGGATAGGAAAAATGCAGGTGGAACTTTGATCTTCTGCTCTCCTCCACTCTTTAACTAGCACTTGTCTTTTGAAGTGATTCGTCTTCACTGATCCCTCGTGGTCGCACGATAAAACCTTCCCTTGGTTTAGAATCAGCATTTACTCCCATGTACACTTCTCATAGGCAACTCCGAGGCTATGGAGGTAAATAAAGAAGTTCTTTTGTTTGGTTTTGGTATGTATGGTTTGTCTTTATTTGGTAAGATATTGGGAGTTCACTCGATGCAACTTTTAATGTAGGTATCTGGCGGAGACTCTGAAAAATTGTTCTCTCCTTCCCATAACAGACTATTCCGCATGCTGTTTGTTCTCGGTATGGGCCAAGTGTTGGGGCGACATTGTCCTTTGTCGTCCAGTTGCTCGAAATAGTCGCCTTCCCTTTCGTTTACCCGATCAGTAAGGTAATGTGCTGAATCCTATTCTCGAACTGAAAACGACCAACGAACTCGTGTTCTGGTAATATAAAGAAACTGCATTGTGGAGCTCATATTGGGCATTGGATTGCTTGCTCTATAAAGGACACTTGGCACTTCTACGGCGGGCAGAGCTGAAATGTTAGTAGATATGCACGGGAGTAAAGTGAGTCCCGGGTCTGCTTCAGTGTTTACAACAAACGAACTTGGAATGGCAGGATCGCAACTTGAAAAAAGATTCTAAGTTGATCATATTGTCATGTTCCTAAATGAAGAAGACAAGCAAATCTTTACGGAAAAAAACCCTTTCAAAATGAGAAAAGGAGAAAAAATTACAATGCCGCACTTGGTAATCTCTTCGCTATCAATATCAGTATTACAGTTACAAATTTCAGGGTTTCAATTCCAGTATTACAACTATAAAAGATATTGCCCCAACATATAATAAGATTCTAAGGCATATATAATTACAATGGAAATTATTTATGCCATTAAAAATAAAAGCTCTTGGCCTTGATACTACTTTTCTCTATTAGATTCCACGACTCCATCAACCTCTCACTTGGAGATTAATCTTCAAAACGACAATAGTCTGTCATAGTATTCACTAGTCTTTGTAACCCAAATTGCCCTAGGGTGGCAACTCCTTTATCACTAACCATGAAAGTTAACCAAGGCAATGTACAACCTAAGTTTTTCAATGGTGACAACTTTTGTGAACATATCTACTGGATTCTGCATCAAGAATCTTCTTCAATGACAATGTCTTATCATCTATTTGCTGATGAATATGATGATACTTCAACTCAATGTACTTTGTCATTGAATGAAATGTCGAATTCTTTACAAGACAAATATCAGCTTGATTTTTATTAAAAAGAATGCTGCTGTCTTGCTTCTTGCCTACTCTTCTAGAAAAATTTTCAACCAAATCATTTCCCTACCAACTTCAAATCTTGTAACATACTCTACAATCAATAGTTGAGAGAGACATACACTTTTAAACTTTAGACATCACTAATTGCAGTGTCACCTAAGGTAAAAATATAATTTGAGGTGTTTTTCCTATTGTTTGAGTCACCTCAAAGATCTACATCCACAAAGTCTTGTAAAATTACATTCTTTTTTTTTTTTTTTAAATATATATAATATAAAATGATATACGTAAAGTGCCTCTCAAATATCTTAATAGTTACTTTACAACTTCTTAATGCTTTATTCCTGAATTAGTCATGTATTTAATCATAACTTCCCCAAATCTAGGCGGCTTGTAGTCAACAAGAGTTTCTAGCCATTGGCTATGGCTTGGCAACCCTCACCAGCCATCCTCCACCCTAGTTGGACCTTCTCAGCAATGGTGGGTGGTGCAGGCGAGGGTGGTCCTCACTGTTGTTTTATCCCTCTTTTTTTTTTTTTTTAAAAAAAAATTAGCTTATTTTTAATTTTTTATTTGTTTTAAAAATCATATTTGAATAAAAATAACTCCATTTTAGCTACATTTCATTATTTAGCTATGTCATTGTCACGTAAAAGAGAGAAGATATTAAAAAAGATCATGTTAGCATTTTTTCTTAATCAAATTGAACGAAATTAACAGAAGAACACGATTGCATCAATTTGACAAGTTTAAGGATCCGATTGTACTTTTATGACAAATTTTAGGAATTTTAGTGCACTTATCTCTTAATTATTTGCATGAAGTACAGTGAAAAAACACACATGAGCCTAGAATCCAAGATTCAATCGGACTACCAATGCTTGATATTAAAGCATCTTTGTCAAGCGTCTCTTCAAGAAGTGTACTCACAAATTTATCTTCCTCTTGATTTTGAGCTCGAATGGCCATTTTCTTGTTTGGGTATCTACAATCTCATCTCAAATGGCCATTCTTTTCACAATTCTGGCAAATTATTTCACTACAAGGTCTCGATTTGCTTCTCCCTCTAGATTTTGATCTAACACAATATTGATTCCGCCCTCGTTGATTGGTTCTACCACTGGCTTTGGTATTTAAAGCAACACCCGAAAATTCACCCAAATCTCTTCTGTGAATATCCTCACTAAGAATGAAATCTCGGATTTCTTGACGCTTCAACTTTTTATGACTAAATGAATTGCTCTGCAATCACAGTTTACACAATTAAAGCTTTTACCTCGTCATCGAATTAGATTTTCGCTACACTCAACCAAGCTGCGATTGGGTTGAATTCGTTAATGTGATGTGTTACAGAAGCACTTTCGTCCATCTTTAGGTTGAAAGGACGACGCGTTAAATATACCTTTTTGACATAGAAGTTTTCTCGTGCATGTTGGACAACGCCCTCATCAAAATCCGTCGTTGTCTTCTCATTGGCAATGTTGAAGGCAACGATTCGCACCAATGTGAGATGGAGCACACCTAGAGCTTACTGATCTAACACTTCCCACTATGCTTGCTTCATCAAATATGATTCCTTTCTCTATAGAGGCTGATGCAAGTGCTTTTATTATAGCAAATCCTTGATGTGCATCTTTCAGCAATCAAAGTCATTGCCATCAAATCGATCAATCTTCACCTTCCCTTCTTCCATATTTGGTGCTCCCACTATTTCCTCAAACTAGGCTCCGATACTAGTTGTTAAGATTGTGGATTTCAAAGTAGAATAAATAGAGAAGACAAATGAATTTTTACATGAAAAACCCTTTCAAAATTAGAAAAAGGAAAAATCATAGTGCTGTATTGGGCAATATCTTCACTAATAGAGTCAGTATTAGAGTAACAAGTTTCAGGATTTCAAACTTTAACGATGGAAATTACATATATATCATTAGCTCCAAACCTTAATATTGATTTTTTTCTATCAGGCTTCATATCTCCACTTTGGATATGACTTAAAAGACTGCTAAAGATGCCCAACGCCGATATCAAACTTAATTTGTCTCAACATAATTTCTAAACTCGACGAGTACAGCTCATGTCAAGTTTGCATATCTTCTGGACGAAGGTGAAAAATGGATGAAGTGCCCGCCCGGAAGATGAAACCCCTTGTAAAGATGTTACTGTTAGGAAAATTGGCTTGATTTTTTTTTTATAGATGGTTCTTGAGTTTCTTTTTACCAAATTTCCTCTGCAAAGTAGTCTTTTGGCAGCTTGTGTTCTGGCTAGTAGGAAGAGGAGACGGCGGAGAGGGGGTGGAGTGGCGGAGAGGGATGTGGACGGAGGAGGGCGTGGATGGAGTCGGCGGTGATGAAGATCGGGTTGGGGTCGGAGGAAGCCATCGTTGATCTTTGGGAGATTGAATTGGTGCTTCGGCGAGTGAGACTGTGTGCGGTTTGTTGGTGAAATGGAAATTAAAAAGAAAAAAAAACCAAGACTTGAAAATTAGGAAACTTAAATCGAATCTAGGAATTGCAATTTCTATTGAGGAGTAATTGAATCTAGGAAACTTATAAAAAAAATGGCGCGACAAGAATCATAAAAAAAAAGTAAATAAGATAAAACCTAGTGACAACTTATCAATTATCAATTCGAGATCTTTACTTGTAAATTAAAAACATTTAAAAAGAAATCAAAGGGCTAGTTTGAATTCAGACGGTTAAATAGGTGAATCATGTCAGATTTAGATCATGATTCGACCCAAATTGACCTATTAATAATCACATTTTTTTATCTCTTAAAAAAATCGATAATTGTTCCACCCAAATTGACTGATTGAAATAATGAAATTTCTTTACCCAAATTAATCCATTAAAATGGTCCAATACAAATCGACCCAATTTGAAATATTCTGAAATATATAGGTAGACATCCCAATAAAAAAAAAGAAGATTTTTTCGCCTCTTCATATGGCATATTCAGAGGTACAAACTCTGGCGGGCTTGATAGTGAAATCAATTTAACTGTACATTCATTAGCAAGTTGACCAAAATCACCCGACGTAAGTACTATATAAACTATACTAAGATTAATTACCTCTAAGACTAAAAAACAAAAGCCATGTTGCTATCTCACCGACTCCCATTAAATAAAAAACAAAGTAGTACCCATGACGTGTTCAACAAAAATCCAAGTTTTAGGATTCGAAGTTGATTCCACGTTTGCATGCTTGTTGTAAAGGGAAAATGTCACAAACAGTCCCTAAACTTCCACTTAATGTGCAATCTCGTCCCTAGACTTTTAATTTGTTCAATTTGGTCCATGAATTATTGATAAATGTCCGATCTAGTCCCTGACTATTTGAAAATTGACCAATTTCGTCCTTGAGCTTTTGATTTGCTCAATTTGGTCCCTGAGCTATTAACAAATGTTCCATCTAGTTCTTCCGTTTGTTGAAACTGCTAAGTGATAACATGGAGGATTGATTGATGACGTGGAACTAAGTTGGATTACTAGAATTATGAGTCAATAAATATTTTAAAAAATGAAAACAAATTAGGGGTCAGCTAGAGATGAGAACACTGATCACAAAAGTAGAGAGAAGAAGTGGTTTTGTATCTTTTTTTTTTTTTTTTTTGACAAAGTGGCCACAATTTGACATGTTTTGAAGGTAATTTTTTTTTAATTTTAACTAACGGAATGACGAAGTTGCTCAATTTTCAAATAATCATGGACTAAATTGGACATTTATCGATAATCAGGGACCAAATTGAATAAATTAAAAGTTTAGGGATGAGATTGCACATTAAGTGGTAGTTCAGGGACCAAATTAAGCAAATCGAAAGCTCATGGATAAAATTGAACATTAGATGAAAGTTCATGGACCATTTGTGACATTTTTCCTATTGTAAATTGACGTGGGACGTTGTAGCCTTCCTTTAACCTATATCACGGCTTGTGCCATCACTTTTTATACGCCGGTATCTCATTCTTCACGTTTCATGGTTTCATCTCGACTTATCAAATCCGATTTTCTGAAGTTCAAAGAGAGTTGCGTTGGCATACCCTCTACCCTCCGTTTATTTCATCAAAAATTAATAAATTGAAATTTTTTTTTTAAATAATTATTTATCTCATATAAAAATAAATAAATAAAAAACATTTTCATCATTTGTTTTATATATATATATATATATTATCAACAATGAAAATAATGCTTTCTAATTGTTTCAAGTATTATAAATGATTATTTATACGATTTTTTTGTCAAATCATTCAGTTTTAGCAAAATAAATAGAGCCCATAATTTAAGTCAAATGCCCTTAAATGCATGTCTTTTAGTGGATGTGGGTTATGAATGGAAGTGCAAAAATAATCGGCTAGTTTTAGCCTCATAAAATGGGCAAAATAAAAAAATAAAAAAACCAACGGAATGGGAGTCTTAACAAATGAGAATCACAAAAATCCTAGAGAAATTGGATCGATGATCAATTTGAGATTTTTGCTTGTAAATTAAAAATTTTAAAAAAAAATCGAAAGGAATAGTTCGAATATTCTGCGAGATACCGGCAAACACCAAAATAAAATAATAAGCATTGTTTTCACGTCCTCGTTGTGGCATAATCGATGTATTTACTCTGGCACTCTTGATAGTGAAATCCATTCACCCGACGCCACGACTATGACTGTACTAAGATAATTTACATGTAAAATCAAAAAAATAAAACAATATTGCTATCTCACTGACTCCATAAAATAGAATATATATAAAAAGTAACGTGTTCAAGAAAATCCCAAGTATCAGGTCAATATCAATTAATTTAACATGGGCATGAGTTTCGTATATCAACGTTAGACATAGACTCCTTAACATATATCAATTTGTGTCGTCCTTTTACATGCATGTGTCTCAAGCTCCGCATGCCGACGTTCCTCTTTACTTAATTGCATAGTATTTTCTGAAGTTGACATTAACCATGAAAAATTGTGAGGAGTTTATTTAATTTGTCGATTTGATATTAAATTCGTGGAGGACACATAAGTCGCAAAATCCTAGAGCCGTGTATGTTGTGATATTAATCAATCGATAGAAGTTTGATAACAATGGGCAAGCTCGAAAAATAGAAGCCTCTGCAATAAGTAAGCCTTATAAAACAAACAACATAAAGTCCAGATACTTTAGTTTTACAATAATATAAGTGTTATTTGTTATTACGCTTACTTACTTTGTTATAAAGTAAAGAATCAATATATCACTTCGACATAATATGATATCTTAAATCCTAAAAATTGATGGCAGTCTCAATGCATCCACGACAAGTAACCTAATGCATTTCAAGGATACAGTGGTTTGGCATTCTCAACATTAGAAATATTTAAAATATTTAGGAGATTCTGGATATCTTCCCGATTGC
This sequence comes from Eucalyptus tenuipes, assembly GCA_014182365.1. Taxonomy (NCBI): domain Eukaryota; kingdom Viridiplantae; phylum Streptophyta; class Magnoliopsida; order Myrtales; family Myrtaceae; genus Eucalyptus; species Eucalyptus tenuipes. The sequence goes on along the minus strand of CM024547.1, from coordinate 1,888,683 downwards.
TTGTAATTAATATTATAATATCCTATTACTTTAGATGGTCATCCTAAAAAGCCGATTCACATACTCGTCATTGCTACATAGAAATAAACTAAGAACTTCCTCCACTTTTCTTTTCCGTGTCATTTCTTTATCTGTCAACGTGAGACGAATTGTGCGCTAATGTGGGAAGGACAAACGGATTTCTTTATTGGAAGAAACCTGAATCCATCCTTTTCAATCGTTTTATAACCCGGTCCTACCTAATCTTACCTAAATTAAAACTCAATCAATCAGTGCTCTACTCAAGAAAGCGGACAGTGGCTGGGGACGTAAAAGCGGTGCTTTTTAGGCAGGCACTTACTGGGTCCTATATCGTCATTCATCTCTAATACCTAATAAAATCGCTTTCAGTAATCACATTCAATTATGGTTTCTTTTTTTAATAAGAGAAATTCATTTAGCACCCTTTTATTGTTTTTTCCACAGCTCAACAAAGATCTGCCCAATTTCTCAGCATGATCACAGGATTGGAGTGAGGTGGTCTATTCTATCCTTAAATGGAGTATCTCATGGGTTAAGATAGCCAGCTACTTATGTGCTGATGTATTAATAAAATAAGAGGTTCAAAGCGGCTATACCTGCTACACGATCGTTGCTGTAGCTGACTTCGGATTGAATATGTTATTGGATCCGAGCCTGAACGCTCTGCGCATGCATGACAGATTGGCGGTGCATTAGTTAAGCGGAATTATTCACGGTATTTTACTGAGATAGGACATGCAGAGTTTCGTGGTTCTTTGGAGGGTCAATTCCTTGTGGAAGCAAAATCATCGGTTGAAGAGTAGAGATTCCTAGTTTGACAATATGCATATTGTATTCCCACATATGTACTGCCTCGGTTCCAGTTGTTGCACCTTCCCTGGAACAATTCGTCTTCTTAATGCTGATAATCGATGAACAAGTACTCGGATTCAGCATTGATTCTTTCTCCATCTTCTTTCTTGAAATTTCACCTTTTCTTTTTCTAATGTTATTGTGATTGGTGCGGGTCACTATGGATGATGACAGCTTCTTTCTCATTTTGCTTTTGCTCGTGGAGAAAAAGGTAATGCTAGTGTTTCAGTTTCGCTTATCAAGCTTTCGGCAGCTTGGGCCGGGCATTTTTTCGTAATGACGCACCAAAGTCGGTATCATTTGTCATTATCCTCGCAAGGTTTCGTCTCAGAAGCCATAACGACTTCACATATAAACCGAAAGCTGCAATATCAATAGCCCTCAACTTTCACTGCATTTTTATCGGCAACAGTGGTCATCTTCTCAGAAGCTTTTCATTCCACTCCGTAAGACCTAACATGGCTGCTAATGATGTGCCATGCTGCGAGTCAATGTTTTGGGTCTATCTAGTGGTGTGCATTGCTCTTGTGTGTTTCGCCGGCCTCATGTCAGGCCTCACTCTTGGACTCATGTCGCTTAGCTTGGTCGATCTCGAGATTCTTGCAAAAGCCGGTCAGCCTCAGGATAGGAAAAATGCGGGTATGACTTTAATCTTCCGTTCTTTTCCGCTCTTTAATTAGCATTTGTCTTTTGAAGTAATTAATCTTCATTGGTCTCTTGTGGTTGCAGAAAAAATCCTTCCCTTGGTTAAGAATCAGCATTTACTCCTATGCACACTTCTCATATGCAACTCCATAGCTATGGAGGTAAATAGATACGTTCCTTCGTTTGGTTTTCTATGTATGGTTTGTCTCTATTTGATATCTGATTCTTGATGATTTTTTTCCAAAGGCTTTGCCGATCTTCCTTGATGCGCTCCTTCCAGCGTGGGCCTCTATAGTGATCTCGGTGACACTCATACTTGCTTTCGGTGAGGTAAGAGATTCAGGGTTCACTCGATGCGACTTTTTATGTAGGTATATGACGAGTGACTCTGAATTAGTGTTCTCTCCTTTCCACGGCAGATTATTCCACAAGCTGTTTGTTCTCGATATGGGCTAAGTGTTGGAGCGAAATTGTCTTTTGTTGTCCGGTTGCTTCTAATAGCCACTTTCCCTTTAGCTTACCCGATCAGTAAGGTAAAGCACTGAATCATAGTCTCGAACTGATAACAAGCAACAAACTTGAGTTCTGGCAATATAAACGAAACTGCATTGTAGTTCCAATGGCATTGTGGATTTCATGTTAGGCATTGGATTATTTGCTCGGTAAAGGACACTCGGCACTTCTAAGGCGGGCAGAGCTGAAAATGTTTGTTGATATGCACGGGAATAAGGTAAGTCCCTTGTCTGCTTCTGGATTCACAACAAATGAACTTGGAATGGCAGGATCAGAACTTCAAGAAAAGAAATATAAAATCGATCATATTGTCATGAAAATTGTCTAGGCTGGGAAAGGCGGAGAATTGACGCACGATGAAACAACCATCATTGCTGGAGCTTTGGATATGACTCAGAAGACTGCTAAAGATGCCATGACGCCGATATCAGACATCTATTGTCTCGACATAAACTCTAAACTCGACGAGTACAGCTCCACTCATGTCTGCATTTTGTTTAATATGAATTCTTTTCATTGCTTATAGTATAATTTCGATTATGGTTTTTTAGCAAAACATTGGAGCTGATAATTAGGAAGGGGCATAGCCGCGTACCCATTTACTCGGGGAGCCCAACAAACATAATCGGCCTAATTTTGGTAAGGCAAACTCTCTCTAGGATTTGGGTGTCAGTTCATTTATCCTGTAATTATGGCCGTTCTCTTCTGGATGCAGGTGAAAAACTTGATCAAGTGCAACCCAGAAGATGAAACCCCTGTCAAAGATGTCACCATTAGGAAAATTCCTAGGTACATAAGATTTTAGATTTTGGGTAAACTTGTTTTTGATGATTCTGAGTCTTTCCCAAATTTTCCGCTGCAAAGTAGTCTTTTAGCAGCTTAAGTGTCTGGACAATCAGAAGAGTGCATATTTCATACGAATTTTTTATAATCTTTAACAGGGTTCAGGATTGTTTGCCTCTATATGATATATTAAACCAATTTCAAAAGGGTCATAGCCACATGGCTGTGGTTGTAAAATGCAGAAAGGGCTTAAATGGAGAAAATGCAAAACCTACCACAATCACTATAAATTTGGATTCAGATTCAAAACAAAAAGGTAACATCAAAGGTAAGAGCAATTGTCTTCTCTGATCGATTTAAGGTGATGACAGAAACTGGGAACTTTTTGCAAACCTTTCGCAGGCTCTGCTCATCAATTCGGGTAGAAAGAGCTACTAATCATGTTAAGTAACTCGCCTGCTGTGTACTCCACAGATAACGAAACCCAAAGCCCATATCAGAAGAGTATGACTGAGCTGCACAAAAAATCTTACCCCCAGTCAAAGAAGCTGAAGCAAGGAGAGGACAATATCTTAAAAGAAGATTGGGAATCTATCCTGAGTACGGAGGATGAAGTCGTCGGCATCATCACATTGGAGGATGTCATTGAGGAACTTTTACAGGTCAGATACATAGTATAGTGCTTGTCACTTGTAAGTCTGTAAATTCTTCTTTCTCTACATCTACCGGCATAAGCATATAAATTGGGGATGACCTCTTGGATTAAGTAGGTGATCCGGTGTAATCTTGTTTAGGTTAGACAAACGGTATCTGACATTGATAATGGCATATGCAATTGTCTTTCACCGTATGAATGTAAAAGTAGCCTGTCTAAATTTTATAGCGCTTCTCTTTGCATCGTTAGAGACTTCCGATCTACTTTTCAGGCATATTGTCAATTTGCTTGTTTAATCCGTTTGATGCCACTTCTTATGTTTATGTCTTTAGAAATCAGTACGTGTGAAAGATAAGTTTACTGATGCGTTCATGTGTATGTCTAATTATTAATCTGTTGATGCAGGAAGAAATACTGGACGAGACAGATGAGTACGTCGATGTTCATAACAAGTAAGAAGCTGGTTAGTTGAGAGTTGCATTAATATGTGCTCTTTTCTCCTTTAGCTAATCTTGTCCGCTACTGCCCTGTCTTAGAATTAGTATTTGCATGGTACCTTCAAGAACATCATTATCTCGATCGCCCGGAGCAGCATCGGCATCCCAGATAAACTGGCGGACGCCAATCATGTCTCCAGTTTCCTCATATCACCCTACGCCGGTTTCCTCATGCAATCATACTCCTATTTTGCGTTCACCAATCACCGCATGGAGTCAGTCACCTTTCATAAGGCCAACATTGTGCAATTCCCCTGGAGATCCCATTCCAAAAACTCCATCGAGACATTCAGGCCTCTTTCCCACTTCACCATCCCAGGTAAGACTCCTCTCTTGAATATGATCCTGGTAAATGTCAAACATCAATTACTCGAAAGATTTGACAATTAGTAGGTCTCAAACATCTCAATTTGCTAAATCTTTTCAGTTTTAACAGCAGTTTGGTGCTTTTGCCAGATATCTTGAAGATCTTGCTAGTTGCTAAGTTACTTAAATTCGTCAACACTAGATTTCGATATATACTAAAAATAAAGATGCAGCATTGTTTATAGCTCCAAAATGAACCATTTATTGCATAGTTCACTCACTATCTAGTCTGGTTTCAATCTTAGTATAGACAAATACAGTAATGGCATGCATCATCTTTCTTTTCTCTGTCGGAGTCGATACATCCACGATTTGGCATTGACGCATGTCCTCTTTCCTGGTTGTGTTGCAGAGTTCAAAAAAATACGAGAAACTAAAGAAATCAAGCGTCCCATGAGTTGATTCCCAATTACATCCTGTATTGTTGATCCATGAAAAGGAAGAAACACAGCATGTGAAGCAAACAAACGAAGCTCCGATTTTCTTGTATGCAAAAAGCAACAAGAAGAACGCTGTATCATAACGCAATGCGGGACTTCCTTTTCCCACACGCTATATTTTGCTAGCTCACGGATGGCAGTCTTGAATATACAGAACCAGTAGAGATTGCCATGCACATTTCTATGAGGCAATCCGAACATGTTTAAAGCCAATGGACAAAACTATGTAAACTTTTCTTTCATTCCTTGCACAAACTTTGGTGCAAAATAGTACAACCGTGACTTCCTACTCAATGCGGAGTAAAGAGACCATTTCGGGGAAATGCCATGCATATGCAAGAAACTAGTAAGTCGAAAATTGATCAAGAAGCTGTAGCCTCAAAACAGTGCTCTGGATTTCTTCCACCATGTTTGAGTCCATCATTCCGCACTCACTGTTCGAATAGGCTCATGCCCTTAGGGACTCTGCATGCACCGAACTCTGAGAATTTCTTACATTTCCAAGTCCAATTCACGCAACAATGAAGCCTTAAGGAGTTGTTACCCTGAAATTCTATCGCAGAGAATGTTTAAGCAAGTTCAAAACCAAACATGATAACAAGATCTGCCAAACAAAGTCATTTACACAGTCAGCACAAAACATCGGACTCCTTTCGGATCATAAGCCTTATGGATACAATAATAGAAGTAACAATTTAGAAGCACTATATCCATTAACATATCACACAACCCTCGTCTTTCCATGGCACTAGTACAAAATGGAGTTCACTTCGATGTCACAGAAGCTTAGTCCACTTCCTCCATCTTGCTCTCCTCAGCGCCATCCTCTTCCAAGGCAGGCATGTCAACATCATCACCAGCAGTCTCATCCTCATCAATGCTCAGACCCAGCTTCAGCATCCTGTGAATCCTCGCTGCGAAAGTGTTGGGGTCATCGAGACTGAACCCAGATGTTAAAAGAGCAGTCTCAAACAGCAACATCACCAAGTCCTTCACGGACTTGTCGTTCTTATCAGCCTCAGCTCTCTTTCTCAGTTCCTCCATGATGCCATTATCAGGGTTGATCTCCATTGTCTTCTTGCTTGACATGTAAGAGCTCATGTTGTTGTCCCTCAGAGCCTGAGCCTTCATAATCCTTTCCATATTTGCGGACCATCCATATTCTCTAGTCACCAAACAGCAGGGAGAGTCCACAATTCTGTCTGATACCACCACTTTTTCAACTTTGTCTCCCAAAATGTCCTTCATCGTCTTGCACAAGTTCTCAAAGGACTTCTTTTTCTCCTCCCTTTTCTTCTTCTCTTCCTCGCTTTCATCATCAAGTTTCAGGCCCTCTTTGGTTGCAGAGACCAACTTCTTTCCATCGTACTCCTTCAATTGTAATTCAGCATACTCATCAATTGCGTCCACCATGAAAAGCACCTCATAGCCCTTTTTCTTGAGCTGCTCCAAGAACGGAGAGTTCTCTACAGCCTTCTTGCTTGCACCAGTGATATAGTAGATATCCTTCTGACCCTCCTTCATCCTCGTGACATAATCCTTCAGACTTGTCGTTTCGTCCCCACCCACTCTTTGTCGAGTGGTACCGGAGGAGGTCTGCAAGTTTAGCTCTATTCTGGCTGTCTTCACGGATACCCAATTTCAAGTTCTTTGAGAAGGCCCCATAGAACTTGTTGTAGTCCTCCTTGTTCTCTGCAATCTCATTGAACATCTCAATGCACTTCTTGACAAGATTTTTCCTGATGACCTTCAGAATCTTGTTCTGTTGCAGCATCTCACGAGAAATGTTGAGAGGCAAGTCATCAAAATCAACAACTCCTTTCACGAATCCAAGATACTCTGGAATGAGCTCCTCGCAGTTGTCCATAATGAAAACCCTCCTAACATAGAGCTTGATGTTGTTCATCTTCGCGAGTATCGAAGAGGTCGAACGGAGCACGTTTTGGGACGAACAAAATAGCCTTGAATTCAAGCTGTCCCTCGACGGAGAAGTGCTTCACGGCAAGATGGTCTTCCCAATCATTGGTCAAGCTCTTGTAGAAGGAAGCATACTCCTCCTTGGTGATCTCATCTGCCTTTCGCAGCCAGATGAGTTTCTGTTTGTTGATGAGCTGCCACTAATGAGAAACCTCCTTAATCTTCTTCTTCTTGGACTTCTTTTCTTCCTTCTCCTCATCCACCTCCTCAACATCTCCTTCCTCTTCCTTCTTGGGCTCGTCGTCCTCACCATCACTGATCTCTTTTTCAGTGGTCTTTTCCGTCCATGGGTAGATGGGGTAGCTAATGAACTCGGAGTGCTTCTTCACGAGGTCCTTAATCCTTCTCTCTTCTAGGTACTCCAGCTGAGGAAACAGAGACGCGACGCTGTTAGCACCATGTATCATCCAAAACCATATCAAATTTTCTCTACCAATTCATAAAAGCAACCGCAAATGAACTCACCTGGTCCTCCTTAAGGAAGAGGGTGATCTTGGTCCCTCTGCCGAGTTGCTCCCCACTCACATCTCTCGTGACGGTGAAGGAACCACCGGCCTGGGACTCCCAGATGTACTGCTCATCATCATTGTGCTTAGTAGTCACAATGACTTTCTCAGCCACCAAGTAGGCAGAGTAGAAACCGACACCAAATTGACTCAGCTCCCGCCTGCAATGCCTCCATGAATGCTTTCATCCCCGACCTCGCAATCGTACCCAGGTTGTTCACAAGATCTGTCCAATTCATCTCAGACGTTAATATCTACCAACAGTCTCACAACTTAAACGAACTCAGCGTAACAGTTACCGCCATCGCGTAGGAACAAAGCCATAGCCAAAAGACGCGAGCAAGAAAATGGATCAATCTCTGTCAGCCAATTACATTACCTGCTTTAGTCATGCCGACGCCGCTGTCAATGATCGAAAGGGTCTTGTTGGCCTTGTCCGGCACCAGCCTAATGAACAGCTCGGGCTGCGCATCGAGCTTGCTCTTGTCCGTGAGGCTCTCGTATCTAATCTTATCCAACGCCTAAAGCACACACAAACCGATCACAGATCAGCAAACCGATCACAGATCAGAATCAATACATCACCTTCAGCATCACAACATCGCATTTCGATCACGATTATTTCTCAACAATGACGCTCTATCTCTTCACCACGCATCGAACATCTAATTCAAGCAAACACAAATCGCTCTGTTCTTTAAGCCCGCAAGCCATTACTAACACCTAACAGACAAAGACAGACATTGAACAACGCAAGCAAGCAAGCGACGTACATCGGAGGAGTTGCTGATGAGCTCGCGGAGGAAGATCCTTGCTGTAGAAGGTGTTGATGATGAGGCTCAGCAGCTGGTTTATCTCCGCCTGGAACGCGAACGTCTCCGCATCCGCCATTTCGCCGACGCACGCGACGCAAGCACGAGAAAGAGAATGCACAGAGAGTCGACTCGGAACGAGTTGAGAATCGGGTAACGCGGAGAGGCATTTATAGAATCCGACATGGTTCTGGATTCTTCCCTCCGTCGGGCTGTGGAAACGACGTCGGACCCCACCCACCCCCGGCCTTCTTTCCCGCGATATTTTGGGCAACTCGGCCCGGCCCCGCTCGGAAGCATGGGGATTATGGGCCGATTAGCCCGACAGATTCCAGAGGCCCAGTTAAAGAACTGATGAGAGAGTAAAACAATACAAAGAGGTAAAACTTGCCACGAATACTAGTCTTAATTTTTTTTTTTTTTTAATTTAATCGATTTAGCTTTAAATCTTTTGATAATTTATCAATATAGTCATTTCAGCTAATTCTGGTCGACAATCACTAAGGAAGATGCTAGCTATTCTATACTGTCGCAATTTGACGTTGACGATTTTATTTTTTTATCTTTTTACTTTTTTACTTTTCTAATTTTATAATAATTTTTTTCAAAATTTTCCCATTCTTTTTTTTTTTTTTTATTTTTCTTTTCTATTCCTTCTTCCTTCGCCAATTGGCCACAAGTGAGAGTTGGTTAGGGCAAGCCTCGCCTAAGATAGGTGAGTTCAACCTATCACCAAGGGGGAAAAAAATAAAAAAGAAAAAATATTAAAAATTCAGAAACTCAAAAAAAATTTTAAAAAAATTATTTATGTCGATCGACTATATTATATAAGACGCCTCGCATTTACAATTGTCGGCCAAAATCAATCGGAGGATTAAATTGGCAAATCATCAAAAGATTCATCACTAAATCAGGCAAAATCGAAAAGTGAAGAATTGTATCGGTATCCATACGGTAGGTCCGACTCTTTTTGTTAATTATCTCATTCAAAGAGTCAAGACAGCGAGTGAGACTCGTTGACAAAACAATTTGAGCCGTAATGATTGTCCTCCAGTGTACACGGGCCGAGCTTTCTTGGGCCAAAGCGCGGGGTCGTTTGACTTGGATCGGATGACCAGGACAGAGAAACGACCCCACTCCACTCCTCTCCTAGTTTGTGAGCATCGATAGGGACGCTGAAAAAGTCGATGGTCGTGGAGCCCAAAACGAGCACAAAAAGGGGCGCTCCCGTCCGCGTAGGCAACACCACCGACCCGGCCAGAAGGTCACTAGAGATGTTGGGTGGGGATACGTGTCTGTGTTCAGGAGCAAGCAAAATTTGGAGACTTCAAATTGGAAAAAATAAACTGCTGAGATTTATCCTTGAAAAGGGGTTTCAATAACTTCTCTTTAAGAAAAATTGGTTTGAAATCGATTTAATTTTAAACGTGGGTTTTCAATTATCACGCCCTGAGGAAGAAGCAAAAATTAAGAACAAGAGTTATGGTAGAAGTAGAGTAAAATTAATTTAAAATAAAATAAAATAAAAGGGAAAAAAATAGCTTTTGTTTTTGATTTTTAACGAATGGGACCCGAAAGGGGCAACGCGATTCGCTGTCCGCTTCCCACACGAAATCCTGGGGCTGCCCATCAGCCTCACGTTCTCCTCTCCGAGCCTGACATGTGTCGTTGTCTCCCGTCCCACTTGCCCCTCCTCTTCGTACCGAATTCACGAACCTGCCAGCCCCTTCTTCTCCTCCTTGTCTTTTTTCCCTCTGATCTGTCGATTTCTCTCCATTCTCTCCATCTCCTGCGATTTTGATGCCCTAATCTTTATTTTTGCAAAGGCAAATCTTTTACCCCTCTTTTCATATTTGTACGATCAAACTATCCAATCATTAGGAATGTGCACGTTGATAAATTAACAATTCGATGTCATAAGAGGAATGGAAATCAACTAATCAAATGAAAGAGAGAGAGTGTGTTATTTTTTCTTAAATAAGCGTGTAAACACATGTCAGAATGTATGACCAGAATGTGTGGCCGACAGTCTATTTTAAAATCTTAGGAAAACCTCATCGATGCCTCACCAACTCATCAAGAGAGTAGCGTCACTCTCTTTAGTTGGGTTGTAATTCTAGAATTCCGGACGAAGTAGCTCTGATTCGGTCCAAATATTCCGTATTAGATTAGAAATCCCTACTGGGGGTACTCATCGATTTTACTAATGAAAGAAAATGGCCAATCGACCCCGCTATTGGTGGCATTTCGGTAATTCAGGACATAGAGAGGGGGCATTTGTCTACCGTCCCCTTTCTTCATAGTCCAAAAAGGGGTTTGCTCAGGAAAGATTGTGGACTCGGTGCATTTAAGGGCGACTCCAATTACCACTCTCTTCCCGAGCCGAGTCCACCACTGGCCCTCCCCCTTTCTCTCTCTCTCTCACTCTCTGTCTCCGTCTCAATTCAACGCACACCAAGCTCGAAGATCGGAGTCCTCAATCCTCCCATGGCGGCAGGCCTCCGCCGCCGCCGCCGCCGCCGCCGCGATCCCCAGGCCCATCAAATTCATCCGGAGCTCCGCCCTCCTCCTCCCGCAGCCCACCTGCCTCTCTCTCTCTTCCCGTCCCTTCGCCCCCTCTCTCTCCAGGAGCTGCCCGGGCTTCCATGCTCCCAGAAGGAAGACGCTGCTCACGGTATGCTTCGTTCTGGAGGACCTGAAGCAGGGCCCCTCCCCCGTCGAAACCGAAACCGAAACCGAGACCGCCTCGCCAGAAGACGGCCCCGGCGACGCCGCCGCCGCCGCGCGGCCCGACCAGATCTCGGCCTCCCGCGCCGCCGAGAGGCTGGCGCGGAAGAGGTCCGAGCGGTTCACCTACCTCGTCGCCGCCGTGATGTCCAGCTTCGGGATTACGTCCATGGCCGTCATGGCCGTTTACTACAGATTCGCGTGGCAAATGGAGGTAATAACCGTGAATCTGGTCATTTTTTCCTTTCCAGAGAAATGAATTCTGATGCAAAAGCATGGCCTTTTCTTCCCGCTTTAAATTTCGCAGGGAGGACAGGTGCCTATGTCTGAGATGTTCGGTACATTCTTTCTCTCCGTGGGCGCCGCTGTAAGTTTCATCTTCAATTTTGGAAAACAAGAATTGAAATTTTGCTTCTGGGTTCATAAACCATGAAGATGAAATCAAAAAAGAAGAGAAATTGGGATTCTCGAAATCGAGAATTGAGCTTCTTGCATTCTTACTTTCAGGTGGGCATGGAGTTCTGGGCAAGATGGGCTCACAGAGCTCTGTGGCATGCTTCTCTCTGGCACATGCACGAGGTCCGTCCTCTTAAATTTCAATCAATCTCGAAGACTTCAAAAATAGAGAAATTCTTCTGAATATGCTCTGTCTCTGTCTCTCCCCTTGTCCGTAAGAAACTGATCCTTTGTTTCGATGGTGTGATTCGATTTGAATGCAGTCGCACCATCGGCCGAGAGACGGACCGTTTGAGCTCAACGACGTTTTCGCCATCATCAACGCCGTCCCTGCCATCGCCCTCCTCTCCTACGGCTTCTTCCACAAGGGCCTCGTCCCCGGTCTCTGCTTCGGCGCCGTAAGTGCCGGAATCTCGCTCGTCTGATCCTCCTTCCACGGTTTAATTATTGCTTAATCAGCCGTCGCTGTCGTCGGCTCGGATTTTTTAATGCTTTCTTCCGCCTACCGCGTCGGCTTTTTTCACTGATGTGCCTTGACCCCGCTGACTTCGATCGACCCGAAAAACAGGGCCTCGGATCACGGTGTTCGGGATGGCGTACATGTTCGTCCACGATGGTCTCGTCCACAGGAGATTCCCCGTGGGCCCCATCGCCGACGTGCCCTACTTCCGGAGGGTCGCTGCAGCCCACCAGGTAAGACACCATGTGGGGATATCGGTGCTGCCGCCAATCGGAGCGCTCCACGTAGCCGTTTTTAGGGATTTGCCTATCGTTTTCCTCCAGTGATCCGACGGCGGAGATCTCGTTCTGAGCATCGTGTTTTTTCTGATGTCTTCCAGCTCCACCACTCGGACAAATTCAGTGGAGTACCATATGGGCTGTTCCTCGGGCCTAAGGTGGGCCACTGTCTCCATGTATTTTTTTTTCGTTTGCGTGGAAATTATTGGTTTTTTTGTTTGACCGGCCCATTATTGATTCCGTTGACCGATTCTGTATTGAGTTATTCGGTGATGGTGTGAATTGAAACACGCAGGAACTTGAGGAAGTTGGAGGGCTTGAAGAGCTGGAGAAGGAGATCAGCAGGAGAACCAAATCGTACAAGGGCTCGCAGTCGTAGTCGCGACCCGTTTCTGTGATTTTAGAATTTTGTCCCCATTTCTGTGATTTTAGAATTTTGTCGGTGTAAAAAAAGATGGAGAATTGTGGTAAATGATTATGAAAAAAAAAAAAGCATTTTTGAGACGAACTTTTCATGTAATTTCATACGAGGAGATTGAATAGGATCGAGAGTTTATTGACCATCGAGTTCGGTCTTCATTTTTCCATCACGCACTGTTGATCTTTCTGCAAGGGAGCTGGCAATTAATGTACGGTAAAAAGCATGGAACATTTTTGCCTTAACATGTGACGGTTATATAAACAGCGCGATTAAGAAGCGTGAGAAATCTGTCTTTGTGCTGTCCTTAGGTAATATTGATATTGACTATTGCCGCTCATGATGAATTGCAATATAGCAAAAGACATGTCCAAAACATAAGCACGCTTGCATTGGTGTCTACAAAAGTCTAAAACTTATTGCATTGGTGCTAATATAATTTTAAGTCTTTCAACGATGCCAATTTAATCATAAATTTTTTGATTTGGTGTCAATTCAATCATCTAGCTAATTTTGTCTAGATTTTGCTCGTGCTAGGCTGGCAAGGCTCGGCCTTCACTAGATCCAGCCCTCGTTAGAGGCTGCCAGGTCGAAGGCCTCGACCTCGCCAGCCCAGCGTGAGATCCCTTGCCTCTGCCAGCTAGAGGAAGAAGGCAGCTGAGGAAAAAAAAAAGAAAAAAATCAGAAAAATATAAAATATTATTAAAAATTGACAATGTCAGTGTTAGTTGTGCTATGTAAGCCAACCAGCGTCTATGTCAGTAATATCCAGCCAAAATTAGTTGGAATAACTGAATTGACACTAGGTCAAAAGGTTTAGGTCTAAATTAACACATTTAAAAAATCAGAATTAAATTGGCACAAATGCTATAAGTTTAAGACTTCTTTGACACTTTTCTTATCTTCCCTTTCAGAGTTGGATTCAGGGCAGCGTGGTTGTATGTTTTCTTAGGGCCTGTTTGTTAAAATCTATTTCTGTTTCCTGGAACAACTATTTTTGTTCTTTTGTTTCAGGAAACGAAAAAAGAATAAAAACTTGTTTGGTAAAACTTTTATTCCTGGGAACAATTTCTTCCTTCTTCTTTTTTCTTCTTCTTCTTTCTTCTTCTTCTTCTTCTTCTTTTATTCCTGGGAACAATTTCTTCCTTCTTCTTCTTCTTCTTCTTCTTCTTCTTCTTCTTCCTGGAACAACTATTTTTGTTCTTTTGTTTCAGGAAACGAAAAAAGAATAAAAACCTATTTAGTAAAACTTTTATTCCTAAGAACAATTTCTTCCTTCTTCTTTTTTTCTTCTTCTTTCTTCTTCTTCTTCTTCTTCTTCTTCTTCTTTTATTCCTGGGAACAATTTCTTCCTTCTCCTTCTTCTTCTTCTCCTTCTTCTGCTTCTTCTCCTTCTCCTTTTTCTTCTGCTTCTGCTTCTTCTCCTTCTCCTTCTTCTTCTCCTTCTTCTCCTCCTTCTCCTTCTCCTCCTTCTTCTCCTTCTTCTCCTCCTTCTCTTCTTCTTCTTCTGCTTCTTCTTCTTCTTCTCCTTCTTCTCCTTCTTCTTCTTCTTCTTCTTCTTCTTCTTCTTCTGCTTCTCCTTCTTCTCCTTCTTCTTCTTCTCCTCCCCCTCCTCCTCCTTCTCCTTCTTCTCTACTTCTCCTTCTTCTTCTTCTCCTTCTTCTGCTTCTTCTTCTTCTGCTTCTTCTGCTTCTTCCTTTTGGCCAATTCCCATGGCCAGTGTCGGTAACTGGCAAGATGAGGGCCGGCGACCTACGCTTCTTCTTCTTCTTCTTCTTCTTCTTCCTTTTGGCCGGTTCCCATGGCCAGTGTCGGTAACTGGCAAGATGAGGGCCGGCGACCTCGCCGAAGCGTTGCCGACCCCCAGAGATGCCGAGCCACGGCAGGCTCATCGGCCGAGCCTTGTCGTGGTGGGTGAGGCACGGCGAGGCTCGGCCTCCCGGCCCAACGCGAGGCTCGGCCTCGCCGGGCCAAGGCAAGGCGACCTCACCGAACCTCGCCCGGTCGGCCGCTAGCCACCGCCATGGTGGCGGCGACCCCGCCAGAGAAAAAGAAAAAGAAAATGAAAAATGAAAAAATAATAAAAGAATTTAAAAAATAAAAGAAATAAAAAAATATAAGAATCCTACCAAATGTATTTCTATCCCGAGAATAGAAATTTAGGAAGTTACCAAACGCGTTTTTTGCTTAGAAATTGTTCTCAAGAACATAATCAAAAAAATCATTTCTCATCAAAAATTGTTATCCGGAATAGAATGGTTATCAAATGCGCCCTTAAGATCACTCTCGTGCTTATTTTGATAAGAAGGGAGTATTGCATTTGGTATGGGAAGGTTGAGAATTGTGCTGACAAAAAGACACTATAATATTCACTTCATTATCAAACATGGAGTACATGTGTCATTTATAAGTTTTACATTATGACTATTTAAAACAGCAAAATTTCAAATACAATTAATTGGGGCCAATCAACGAAAATATATAGAATCTCTCAAAATATATATGAGATCTCTTCTCAAACTCAAGGTAATTTGAAAGATATTAACTTGAGTTTAGAGAAAAGTCACAAATGCCTAGGTGGATGTGTCTTGGTGAAGACATTAGCAGTTTGTTCAACGGGTGAAGTAAAGACAAGTCGGAAAGTGCCACGAAAAACATGATTTTGAATAAAATGATAGTCTATTTTAATATGCTTGGCGTGTTCGTGCAAGAAGTCATCATGTGCTATTTGAATAATACTTTGGTTGTTGCAACGAATGACTATTTTGCTAAAATGATGCACTCTCATGTCTTAGTGGCCAACACAACAATAGTAACTCTAATGTTGTATCAACAAAAGCTTATTAAAATAGGTGTTCCACTCTCCGGCCAATCCCAATGGTTTATCTAGTATGTGGATTCTGTACGTGACAACCATATGAAGAGAAATGAACATCAAAACCATGTTTACACAATTGTACTGTTGAAATCAAATTGAATGAGAGTTTGAGAATCATAAAGGTATTAAGTATGACTAATGTGGATGTAGAATTGTTTCCTGTATGGCTTACTCTCATTTGGAAATTATCAACTAGGTAAATAATAGGGGATTGTGAAATGAATGATTTTGACTTAAACAATTTGGAATATGAAGTCATGTGATTGTAGCAGGCAGGCTTAAAAGACCAAATGTGATGAGAGGATGAGAGATAATCCATCAAGAGAAGTCTCCATAGTAACGGCAATGGTAAAAGGACATTCATGTAAACCTCGATGCTGAGGTTATTGTTCTACTCGATAAATTGCTTAGATCGTAGTTGATAGTAATTGAGTGCCATATGGTCACATCGGCAACCATGCTTATAAAATTTATCCATTATATGCACTTTACTGGCCTAAACTCAGCATACGGGATAAGAAATGTGAATAAACCGGTACCTCAAGAACATACATGGAGAAAATAAGAAAGAATTCAGCATGACAAAATGCCTTTAAAATGGTCGGAAAGAACTAACCAAAAGCACGTTGAACCGGTCAACGATCACGGTCAACGGTTGGAGTCAATGTGGTAGAGGTGACGTCATTGATAATGCCAGCACATGAATCGGCGCGTTTGGCGCATGGAGAACAGATGGCGCATAGATGTCCT
The DNA here is from genome assembly GCA_014182365.1 of Eucalyptus tenuipes. Taxonomy (NCBI): domain Eukaryota; kingdom Viridiplantae; phylum Streptophyta; class Magnoliopsida; order Myrtales; family Myrtaceae; genus Eucalyptus; species Eucalyptus tenuipes. The sequence continues at coordinate 1,872,649 of CM024547.1, read as the reverse complement.
GGACAGAGTGGTCGGCAACGTTGGTGGCGGCGAGTCTGGCGGTGGTGTTCGTATTTTGAAACAGGCGGTGGAAGATGTCCAAATCAATACATAAAGGCGGCAAGCTCGGCAGGTCTGACACGTAGCAGCGCATGTGGAGGTGTTTGGCATACTTTGGCGACGAAATCTCCGAATCTGGCTCTTCTAATGACGGTGAGTGTACCGGTGGTTTGTTCTCTGAAACGAGCAACATAAGAGTCTCCAAACAACAACTGAAGTTGCGGACTCAGATAAAGAAACCAAAGCAACAGGACTGTTGCGGTGACATTGTTACAAAATGGACTCCACGGGTGTTTTCTTGGAAAACAATGACTCTCGTACCTAGTGATAATGTAATGACAGAAAAATATAATATCCTGGTCATTATTAAACGAAGAGCACATGTCAATTTAAAGTGGCAAAATATCAATTACAATCCATTGTGGCACATGGATCTCACGAATGGAGTATTCGGTAGAGCGTGTGGACGCCTGTGGAGGTGGTTGGCATCGAAATTATACGAGCTAGCTTTGCTAGTGGCGGCGAGTCTGGTGGTGATCGTTTTTTGAAACTAGCGGCGGAAGATGTCCAAATCAACACATAAAAGTGGCAAGCTCGACGGCTCTGAGACTGACAGCGTGTGTGGAGGCGTTCGGCATCCTTTCATGACGAAATGTCAAAATCTAGCTCTTCTTAGAGCGGTGAGTCTATTGGAGGCGTCCGTTCTCCAAAACAACAATTGAAGTTGTGGACTCAGATGGAAAAATAGGAGCAAGCAACACGACCGATGTAGTGACTAGTGACGTTGTTACAAGACAGACTCCATGGGCGTTTCGTTGAGAAACAATGGCTCTATTATCACTTAATATTGTGATGATAGAAAAATATAATATTCTATTCTTTATCAAATGAAAAGCATATGCCGGTTCAAAGAAGCAAAAGACTAATTACAATTAATCATGACCAATGAAGGCATTACATAAAATCTCCTACAAGTACCTAAATATATCTCTAACAGGAGATAAAAGACAGACGCCTCGGGAGGAAATATTGGCTTAGATATGCAGATTCGACAAAACTAGATTGGAGTAGCTTTCTCATCCCTACGCATTTTCAAGATGGCTGGTGCAAAAGCCTAAACTATGTAGCCCCGACAAGCTCTTGAACTTGAACAGAGCATGTTCATCCCAAACAGCAAAAGCCAATAATGGAGATCGATAGATGGATCGACAGTAAGTCGTGTGTGTTTCACACGTTTCGACGGGAGCTTGCCGATCGTCATGAGGAGTCAACATCGCTTACTTTTTTGGGTCTGGACTGGCACCTGTCAACCAAATGAACAGCCTTCGTCGGATCACTGAAGCAATAATCGTCTGCCCTACCCCATCCCACTTCGCGCAGTACGAGCCACTTTTTCGCAAAATCGAGTGTGCTGACTCGCTAGAGATGCCTAGTCATCCGCTTGGAATTGCGCAATGCATTTTCTTGCCAAGCTCCACTTTTTTTAAGTTGACCCGATTCATGATTTCTCGTAAGAAGTTAGGTATGTAAGCGGGTACCGTCAAAATCTGACGTTTCGAGCATATCTCTCCTAACTGAAGTGACCCGTTCCACTAATTTGGGTTCGGAGATCGCATTACGTGTCGAGCCGAGGGCGGCGATCGCACCGGTGGAGCCCGACCACGAGAGAACGCAATGTGAGTGGTGGATGCACTCACGGGGATGTCCCGATCGAGCGAAAGTCGTCCGCCAATGGTGGGGATTATTTCAAGTGGAGGGGTGATTAACGTGAATTAAAAGAAAAAAAATCGACCACTTTTGCCCGCCCAAGGCAGCAAATCCTCACACGTAGTCCTATCCGATTTGCTTTTTTAACGCCTTTGGACAGCCCCATCTTCTTGGTCGGGTCGTGAAAGAAACAATCTTATTAGTGGCTACATGGCGATGAGCTTTTGATATAATTGATTGGGATCACGTTGATCTCGACCTCAATGATAACCTTAAAAAATTTTGCTTCTACATGGCGTCGCATATTAAATTTGACTTTAACGTGAGGAAATCGTCTTTTCAATTATTATACATATAAATATTAATTCAATTATGAACTTTTCAATTATTATTACTTTAATAATTTATCTTTGCGCAAAATCTTAATGTAATCCTTCCAATCAATTTTTGCCGAAACTGCTGACGTGACGGTTCAATTATCAATGACTGTCTTACATGACATACCTCCACATCAATAATTTCACATCAGGATTGGCCGAAAGAATTACATTAGAATTTCGCGCAAAAATTTCAAAACTCGAATTTCAATTAATTGGCAGCGTGTAATTCCCAGAACGTCAAGGAACCACTTGATCATGAGTGTAAGAAAAAATCAACGAAATATCATTTGATCAGTTTGCCCATATTGAAAATCTGACCTCAAGTGTACTATAACTGATCTATGATCTATCAACCGGAATACCCTATTAAAATTTCAAGTAGTGTTGTGTTAACTGTTAAGGTCTTCCTTGCGTGCCCTTGGTGTATAAGTAGAAACGTACACACAACAACCGGTGCATGAACACTGGGGGTTAGACGTCCAGAGATTGCCAAGCAAAGCTCAAGAAGAAGTAGTTCCGAAGAAAGGGAATAGAATCGGAAGCGAGATCTCAGGTTGCCAAACATATCAGATCCATGAATTTCTCCGGAGCAAGCGGAAAAGATCTTCGCCTTTTTCTTACGGGCCCACCCCGCACGGGTCTTGATCAATGTTTAGCAAATAGCGTCTGAATCGCCCTTCAAAATTTGATCTTTCATTTCGATTTTAACCACACCTCTATATAATTACTCTAAAAAAAGGAGAGGAAAATCACCTTGCCTCCAGATTCAACAATCAGTAACCTTTACAAGAAACCGATTCCTGTGAGAGAAAGGAAAATTCGATCGAGAGGATGAGCTATCTGCTGGTTAACTCCGTATACATGATGGGTCGCTCCATGGATCTGGGATGCAAACCTTTGACTTTCGATGAACCTTTCGTTCCATGGTCGTGCATGACTTCAGCGCGTCGTCACCTAATCGGAATTGATTCTCAGATTGCCTAGACTCCAACACTGCCTATTTGATTGAGGTCTTCCATTTGATGTGTCCTGGATTTAAGGTCGTAGCAACTTCAAAACGACTATTTCGTTAGAGATAACCTGGCATGTGATAGAGCATGGTTCCTTTGTGAAAAATGCAAAAGAGCGAGGACTAGCTAGCTGAATCGGCTCAAACAACAACAAGCTGAGGAGAGAAGGAGACGTCTGGAGAAAGCTCTCAGCACGTAGGTGGGTCTTTGAGCTAGAAAAGAGACACTCCAAGAAAGACATAGGGACGGGGAGACTCGGTGAATTCAAGCCCCCAACGAGCAGTCTTGGCAGGTGACCAAAGCCTACAACCAGGATGCATACGAAAAACTAGAAAGGCCAAATGAGAAACATGAGCCCAGATATTTGGCTTCGCTTGCACAGACTTCACGTCTGCTGCTGCAGAGCGACGAACACAAGTATTATGCAACAACAGAGCTGGGCAGCAATTGAACATAATGGCGAATTCCCTTTTAACCACTGGGCAGAACTTAAACCAATTTTTGAATTGAAAAGAAATCAAACATTTCAATACACAACGAATGACCAGTCAGTCAATTGCTAATCGACAATATCATCTATTACTGATACACACACCGAGCATTCTTGCAAAGTCTAGAGGTCTAGCTATCATTCTTACAGTTTTGCCGGAGTGGTGCTTCCGCATCTTCTTCACTACGTGTACTCAACACAGCCTCGCCCTCTTGTTTATCTGCATCTGAGCCACTACTAGATGGTTTGGCACCAGAGGTAACAAGATTCTTAAACCATGTACCCTGAAATCGAGGTGTTCCTCTGCCTGAATTGCTAGGGGTATCGGGAGTGACTGGAGGACTAGCTGCAGCACTCAACAGGAAACGGTATGCCACTTTGCTAGCGGAGACAATCTCTGTCTTGGCTTGTCTAAACTGAAATACAGCAGAGTAAGACAAGCTAATTAATGATGCTTAAGTAATTTTTTTCTTGACCAACATGCTGAAGTAGGTGAACTACACTCAAAATGAATGACCTACCACAGAACATAACTCTTCTGGGAAATTTTGAGCCACGAGGCAGAGACAAAAGTGCATGCAGTCAAAATGAGACAAAGCAAGCTTGATTCACTTCTTATTTTTCCAATGCTCTATTGTTTAAGAGGAAGAGTAGACAAGCTAATTATTGATGCTGAAACTTTTTTTTTCTTTTGCTTAACCTACAAGCTTAAGTAGTCTGCACTAAAAATGTAAGAGATACCACAGATCTCTCTTCTGGGAAACATTTAAGTGGCAAGGCGGAGATAGAAGCTCATGCAGTCAAAAAGAGACAAAACAAGCTTGTTTCACTTCCTGTTTTTCCAATGCTCCATCTATTGTTTAAGATATTAAACTTGCAAATAATAAAAGGATACAAACACCATCTTTATAAAAAAAAAAAAATTATTGGCTGAAAGTCAAGAAAAGGCACATTTGATGCATCTGCATCATAATTAAAAGGAGAAAGCCAGGTTGAGTGGTATCATGATGAAATTGGAGGGGATGAAGAAAAGGCAATCGGTTAAGTGGTGAAAATTCCTTTAGTTGCCATCACAAGTCTAAGAAGATTTAGGCCATAGTACACTTCAAATCTTAGGACCTTTCAAATATGAAAAGATTTGACTTTAGATACATCTCATAATATATCAATTGCAAAGACGGGGAATTCACAGTGACAATTTCTTGATCGAATTTTAAAATTATTAATTTTCATGAGGTTATTCTAAAATCAGGAAAAATTATTTTATCATAATTAGAACTAAAATTCTTCGTCATCGTGAATTTGATGATTTTGCACTACCATAAAAATTATAAGAGATAAATAAAAACCATTCAGCGACTGTTAAAATAAGTTGACTGAGAGTTCAGTTGGGATGACAAGATTCTTTATGAAGAGAAACACAAGAAGAGCAATGCTCAATACTTGCATGCCTAGTACAAGCCTCAAACTTGATATCTCCCAGTTCGCAGAGTGCGAATACATGCATAGAGACATAAAATTATGTGCATCTCTAAAAAAATTAAGAGTGTATATCCAAAGGTTTTCTAGTTAATAGAAGGGCTGATCAAATCATAATGCAGAAATTGTAGACAACAACTCACCCGCATTGCTGTAGTTCCTGCTACTTCGACAGCAGTATCACCAGCATTGGCAAACCGATTAACCCAGCCTGCAATAGAAGGTGTACACATAACAATTTGCAAAGCTGAACAAAATTCTCTAAGCAATATGCAATAACAAGTATAATAGGCAATAGAACACTAACAAAGTACTTCAACTTCATAAATCTTTCAGTCAACGAATTGCCAATATCAATTTTTAACCAATTTTATCCCTCACATGTTCCCCCAGTCCACAAAGTGAGACCAGCAAAAAGAAAATGGGGAAATAATAGAACACTGAGTTCAGTCTAAGCCTCTAAACCACTATTGACGCCCCCGCAATGGACACCATTTGGCGAGATCAGGGAGATTCTACGACAAGGTCTCACAGACTCACTAATTCCAATGCGTCCTTGAAAGGAGAGCCCAATTAGAGAAGCACAAGAAAGCAAAAAATTCAATCATGACCTCTTGCAAAGAGACCAACTGAGCCCCTCTGAAGACTCCTGCTTTTTACTTTCTTGACTAAGATCTCTACTGGGGACTTCCTACTCTTTTTGAATAATAGTAGAATCTTATCTGATCCCTAGCCCATTTGAAAACGACTTCTTTTTACCTTTAATTTCACAGGATTACTTGCTTAGATCAGATCAATACTTCAATAAAAAGAAAACATACTGAAAGTGCCACACAGAATCACCACCATGGCCACCATTTAACACGATACTTCAAGGAAGCCAAAAAGACATCGTGCAACAGTTTACAACACATCCCTAACAAAGACAGTAATAAGACTGCTATACATGCCTCAGAAATAAGTCTACCACAATAGTCACCAATGATAAGACAGGAAGAATGGATTTCTGACTTTAAAAAAGCTAGCAAACGAACAAGTCTCAAAACATTCACCTGGAAGCTTCTGGACACCAAGCCTCTCACAGAACTCATCGCAGAAGTGGTTGCAGTTTCTCGATAACAAGTCATATGTATGTCCAGGCCATTCTCTACTAAGTTCTCTCAAAATCTGGTTTACCTTAAAGATTGAAAAGTTGGTGCTTCCAAGAACAACGCGTTCACGATATGTATACATTGGATTCTTCCCAGAAGGACAACTAAAAACTCCAGTTCCTTGTTCACAAAATCCAAAAGACCATTCGTCATCTCCATAAACCTGGTGAGTATTGAAGTAAACCCAGTCAGCTTATCAAAAGAATAGCATGAGAGGATTTACAATCGCATCTATGAAACCATTACCTGAAAATAAATGCAATATAGAAGGAACAAAGGAAAAGATGAAGTATATGAACTTAATAATCAGTATACAAACAAGAGAGGCGTCTAAATACATATGTAAAAATCATTGTTATTAATTTTCTCAGAGGCAAAGCTCCCTCTACTCACACCTTATTCCATGCAAACACCTTAATAACTCCTATAAATTCTAGCCAACAAGGCGTCCGGCCCAGTGGCTGGGAGGGTGGGGTGGATGCCCAAGTCTGGGGCTCAAAGCCCGGCAAGCAAAAATTTAAATAAAAAATTATATTAAAAAAAAATCCTTTAAATTCTAGTGTGAAAGTAGAATTGGTCAGGTCAACTGCCCCAATAGAGAATTCCCGAAATTTGGGTACCGGAAACCTGTACCCGCATGATTCTGTGCAGCCATCCATTAGTTTATAAGTAAAGCGCTCCATTCAGGAAGCCAGGTGAACAAGGTAAGGCTAATTTGCTAGATAATAACCAACGAAACCATGACAATAACTGAAGGTGGATTTGCTACAAGGCAGACCCCAGAACAATACCCTCGACACGAGTAGATAACACGAAGCACAACTGGAAACAATGGAATAACAGCCAAAACCAGAAATTCCATGTCTATACGGGATGTCTTACTATATTCAAAGCCATCCATGTAATAGTTTTATTATCTTTTATGTAAATGTAAGCTCGCTTTCGAATGCTGGTTGCAGCAGGCGTGGATTGAACAACAGCCACAACTTGCTGATATCAGAACCCGTGTAAGCTCATTACATTAATCCTCCTCTCTCACACATATCCTAATCAGTTCTCACATCTTCCTTGCGGAGAAACGGTAGATATACTAATAAGCTGGAATTTCCATCAGCCTAGAGCTTAATGAGGCGAAAGCCAGCGTTAAACTTCACTTAAAGTAACAAGCCATCCGATTCCATCACAAAACTGCACAAATCGCCACAATTTGAACTGCACTGAAGTCAACAGCTACTGAGCCACAATAACTTAAGACACCGCAGTCCGTCAAACATAGCCCTATCCAGCTAATTCAAATGACCAACAGAATACATTTCTCAGTCCCTCACAAGAATGTCGGTTGATACTATTAAACCACCAACTCTATCCGGATAGACCCCACATCTGATCCAACTACACCGCATTCGGTCGATCACAAAGCAAAGCAACAAGGACAAAACGGAGCACACTTCCACTCATCACTGACCGAACCAAATCATCGATCCTGGTTCAAGTCCACAGAAAAACCCTAGGGAGAGGTCAGATTGTCAATCCACCATTCCCCAGGCCAATTCACCCAAAAAAAAGAAAAAAAAACGCAAACAAGGAGAATCACCTGAACAGCACTGTGAAAGATGCCGCCGATCCCCATGGCATCCTTGAAGATCTTATTGATCTGCATGATCGTGCTGTTCGTCTTCTCCGATCCGCTGTTCGTGACGTCGTATATGTGCAGCACCACCTCCGTCATCTTCGGCGCGCGGGGTGGTGGGAACGGGGAAGGGAAAGGATCCCCGGAGCCCCGAAACGCCCTCTCCTCCCTCCTCCCTCCTCCCTCCTCCGCCGGCAGCGGACTCGACGTCAATTTCCCAAAGAACTCGCGCGCTCCCCCCCTCCCTCCGTCGAAGCGAACGCCGGCGATCTCGGGCTCTCGAGATCTCGGAAGCTCCTCCTCCGTCGATCCGCTCCTGCTTCGGAAGCTCCGGCGAATGCTGGGCGATCTCGATTCCCGAGAGAGAACGGAAACTCCACCTCGAGGAATCCTCAATTTCGAGAGGGAAGCGAAAAGCCCCTGGCTTTTTTTCAAGCTGTTCGATTTTGATTTTTCTCCCGAGTTATAACCGTTTGATTTCCGTGCGCGGACTCGCGATACGAATAAATTTCGCGAGTTCGGCGAGGTAAAAAAAATGACCAGTGAGGGCTGGACTGGCGAGAATGCCCCTGGCCGCCCAGGGGAAATTACGGGAACGACACGGGGGCTCGCCCTTTTCGTGCTGCCCGCTCGTCGGTGCCAGCGAGGACGGGGGTGACGGCGATGTGGTGGTGTCGGGGTGGGGGCCATGATTCTTGATGAGATTCTTTTCGTCGGAGGTGGATCGAGGGGCCCACGTTTCGTCATTTCACGTTCCGTGCAATCATTTATTTCTTCCTTTCTTCTGTTCTGTTATGTCAATTTTTTTTTTTTGAACAAAATTCTGTTATGTCAATTCAAGAGCAGCTTATTTCGGCCCAAAAAAAAAATATTAATATCATGGAAAAGCCCAAAATTAATACACATATTACAAATTTACCCTAAACTATTTTTTTTATCATCAAAAATCCCAAACTGATCTATCTTTGACAAATTTATCCCAAACTGATACATTTGTGACAAATTTACCATTTGTTAGTTTTCGTTAAATTTTACTGTCAAATTATTAAGTTAAATGACACGTGACAGTTAATTGATATACCGATTTGAGATTTTACGCTCCGTTTGTCACAGTTTACAATTTTTATGATTTTTTTGTGGTATCAATCCAATTTAGCGGAATGTATATTTGTCACAAATTCTGGGTTTAGGGTTTTTTGCGGTCGAATAAATTAGTTTTTGGGGTATACCAATTTAAGATTTTTTATGGTCAGTCGGGGTAAATTTGTCGCGGGTGTACTTAGGTTTGGGGTTTTTCATGGTAAAAAAAAACAATTTTAAGTAAATTTGTCACATATACTAGTTTGAGATTTTTAGGATATTAACCCAAAAAAATGTGGAATTTTTTTTAAGAAAATAATTTCTTCTAAATTAATCGATGAAAAATATTTTTGCCATTGACAATAAATTTTGCCTAAATAATTTTGTGAATAAAATATTTTTCTTATTAATTTTTGGGTTACTTATAAAAAAAAATGCAAACTAATACATGAGTAACAAATATATTTTAAATTAAAATTTTTAATTATTAAAAATCTCAAACCAATACAAAAGTGAAAAATATATCCCAAATTAATTTTTTATCATTAAAAATTTCAAACTAATACACGTATGACAAACTTACTATCCGTTAGTTTTTGTTAAATTTTACCATTAAATTGCCAAGTTATATGACTTGCGGGTAGTTGACCATCTGTTTGTTATACATATACCAATTTATAATTTTTCGTGATATTAATCTAATCTAATAGAAACTAACATAAAGTAAATTTGTCGCAAAAGTACAAAAAATGAAAGAAAAAAATCGATTATGATACCATTCTATTTTTAAAAGGAATAATAAAAAAAATTTCCAAAAGAAACCCAATTCAATTATTTGGATTAAGAGAAATAGATTAATTGAATGAAACTAAAAAAAAAAAAAAATGGGGTAATCAATAATGGGATGATTAATGAATCATCCATTCAAATTCGATTTATGGATTTGACAGATTCTTCATTGACAGAAAAAAAAAAATTAAAGATCCGAATGATAGAACCAAAGACAATCAAGAATCAAATAGAAAAAAATTACAAAAGATAAGAAAAAAATATTTTTAACTCCGTAAATCAATATAAATATTAGTTCTAATAAATTAATAATCAAAATTTAGTTTTTGGTAAAATTTTTACCAAGTATATTAGTTTGGAGTTTTGCATGATATTAACCCTTAATTTTTATAAGCGGTTGATGAATTATATTTACAGAGATAAGAGATTTCCTTATTAAATAATATTGTTAGATATATTATTATATATTAGGGATATCATTTAATATTTCGTGGTTCTCTAAGATAGTTAATTTACTTTCATATGCATATTGTTCAAGGATAAATATCCTCCTCCAATAACTTGTAAAACCAAGCCAATCGAGTAGAGATGGAGTATTTACTAATTCTCTCCCCCTCTTTCTTGAAGATCCTAGAACATTTACGTGCTACTATAGATGTTATTTGTTGCGGTACTCTCTGCTAATTGCGAGCAACATTGATGAACGAAGTCGCCATCAAATAACCAAGTAGCTATGAGCATCGGAGTCAAGCACACCTTCATTGGGCAACCAAAGATGAATGTTATGGGCTAACGTCATTAGCTATCTAGATAGTTGCAAGCACCTGAGTCAAGCACATTTCATGGAGTAGCCAAAGATGAGCATTGTGGAGTGATGTGGTTTGGTTTGCCGTAATTTAAGTTGAGTTTCCCACACGATTTTATCAAGGTTGTATGAGAAATATATGTTAACTTTCTAAGCATGTGTTGCATTGGTGCGTGTCAAATCCAGTTTTGTTAAGTATAAAGTCCGACTTACAAGATGCATGATCACAAACCTTCGAAGAAATTTGCACCAATCATATGCAAACTAGATGCTCTAGCTTAAGGGAGAGTGATAAATTATATCTATGAAGATTATAAAATTTATTTGTTAGAGATATTATTAGACATTAGGAACATTATATAATATTTCGCAATTCTCTAATATAGCTAATTTCCTTTCCAATGCATATTGTTTGGGTATAAATACCCTTTTCTAATAATTTGTGAAGCCAAGTCAATTGAGTAAATATATAGTTTTTATTAATTATCTCTCACTCTTTCTTGAAGATCCTAGAATATTTACAATGATAAAAGTGATCATATTTTTGGATTTTATTTTTCAAATCACAGACTTTTTATGAAATAGATGCGCCTCGAGGCAAAATAGGTATTCATAAAATTAAATGTCGCTTAAATTAGAATTAATTCAACCTATTCATTTTCCTTTCATTTTCCTGAAATAACTTGGCAGTTTGAATTCTTATTTCAAGGCCAAAAAAAGCTTGAAATTTCTTTGAAATTTCAAGAAGCATACCCATTTATACCCATTATCGAATACGAAAATCATATTCCTTTTATCATTAAACTCAAACAAATGGACCTGTAAAATGCATTGCTAAGGGTATCGTGGTAAATCTACATTGCCACGCCGCTTGATTAATTTAAGCAATCGAACTAACACATCAACGTGTTTGCATTACTCGAAACACCATCATGTCGATTCTTTAATTGATAAGGACTTGGGGGAAAGGTTAGGATGGGTGAACGATTCGCCCTTTTGTCCAATTGGACCATTTATACTAATGGAGTCAAACTTAAGCATTGGGCCGCCAATCCTGTAGACGGACTCCATGGAGGGAATTAGGTCAAAAAGATCTAGAAGGGCAGAAAGTTCCAATTCTTGGGTAGTTTAAAATGACAAATTGGTCATTTTAAGAGAAAAAAGGAAAGAACTTTGACAGGAGTCGTGTCTCTCCCAACCTGTGGCATTACGTCCCATCGAAAAGCTTTTGTTGCCACGAATTTAAATAAATGCAGAACTTTTTACGTGTCGGTGCAAGATAAATACATACACGGATTTTGTTAATAAGTATATTAACAGCACTCATTAAGTGGATTCAATAAGAAAAGTTTGTCCTATTCAATGGGCTGATCTTCCTTGTGTTATTTATAATAAGCACATTGAAATGGGAAACAGTTCCTCAAGTGCCTCGGCTGGTACTAGATAACTAACCTTATTGATTATCACAAAAAAAACAATAACATGAGATTCTATTAACGAGCGCTCTTAATATATATTTAATTAGAAAATATTCAATTTTTCCAAATATTGATCGTGCATGTCATGAAAGTAATCAATAAATTGAAAGTGCAATTCATAATGTATAACAAGCCAAACGAACCCTTTTACCCATTAATAACTCTTCCTTAATTGTTTCCAATACCATCCTCAAAAGGATGTTCAATGGGCTTGTATTGCATAAATTCAACAAACACTTCTGTGGATTGGGCACCTGGGGCATGATTGCAAAATGAATCATTTCAGGGACCACGCTCACCCGGAGGCCCATTTGAATCGCATCGGTTGTGAAAAATGGAACAGGATGAACCACTCGGCAGTCGGCAGGGAAAAGTGGTCGGTCCCCACTCCGCACATGCCACCAGTAGAGTGTTTCAAGCCCACCACCTATTTTTGTTTCCTGCATCATCCCCATTTCTCTTTTTAAGTCCAGCTTAATTATTACTGCTTTTCATTTTTACGAGTGTCCTGTCCTTTCGGTGACCGGAACCCAAATAACCTAAAGCGAATCCAATCCACGTTTGAGCATTGCGCGTGACAGGTAACGCGAGAACCGTCTGACCAGACAAAGATTCAACCCACTACAGGTTTTGGTCTCCTTATCGTGTGGGAGGATTGGAGCCGAGAACCTATATTGGACTCACTAGCATCTGTCAAAAACAGGGTTGAGATCATGGTTCTAAGATGCTGTGAATTCTGATGCCAGATTGATCTTCTTCGGCCGGAAAGGCTGGAGGTGAGTTTAGGATGCATTCATCAACGTACAAACGTGTCGAATTTCATTATTCAATGATCTCATGAAATAACTGCACACGTTTTCCAATCCGTTGGTTGGATTTTCCTGAGGACAAGATTTGCACCAAGTTGAAACCAAGGTTACATCATCTTACTCTAAGCACATGCTAGTTTTGGTGGCTTTATGACAGATAAGAGGCCACTGAAGTAAAGGATCATTTTGGCAACTGGCCAAATAGTGTAAATCCGTTTGATTCGCCAAATTATTTTTTTCCCCGAAATTTTAGGAAATAAAAGAAAGAAACAAAAAAAAATTCAATTTCTAGAAATAAGTTAATTTTCTTTTTTATTTTTCTTTTATTATTCCCTAGAGAATAAATTTGTTTCCGAAAATAAACTTAGAATAAAAACGAATAAATACAAAAAAAAGTTAAACTAAAAACACGCTTCTATTCTTTTTCTGTTCCAGGAGCTTACCAAACGCTGCTTCTTTTACTACAAAAAAAGAAAGTTGCTTCTTTATTTCCTCGGAAAAATAGAAAATTATAGAATCAAGCTAATTCAAAAAACAATTTATTTTCAGAAATAATTCTTTTCTACTTCTATTCTGAAAAATAATTTTTGAGTAAAATAATGCATTTGGTTATTCTTGAAAAAAAGAATAGAAATGAGTTTGGTAAGATTTATAAATTTTTGTATTTATTCGTTTTTTTTTTTTCTTTTTCTCACGGACGATCGATCATCGCCGTCCATCATGTGGCGATCGCCCGAGTCGGGTGGCGATGACGACATTCACCGATGGTCGGGCGGTAGTGGCGGTAGGCGGCCTGGGTGATGGCCACAGCAAGGAAGAAGAACAAGAGAAAAATAAAAAGAAAAAAATTGCTTATTTCTAAAAATTGTTCCTGGAAATAAGGAGTTACTTTTTTTTTTTTTTATTGTCTGTTCCAAATCTATTCCCCTAGCTACTTTTCTATTTCGATGAATAGAAAAATAAATTAACGTTACTAAACGGATTATTTTTTTGTTCCGGAAAACAAAAGAACAAAAATCGGGAAAAACATAAACGTTACCATGTAAGCCCTAAGAGGCCGCAGAAGTTAAGGATCTATTTGGCAACCAGCTTCTAGGAATAAATTTATTCACGAAAATAGATTTGGAATAGAATCAACGAGTAAAAGAAAGTTGTTTCTTTATTTCCAGAAACAATTCTAGTATCAAGCCAATCCAAATTTCTTTTTTTCTTCTTTTTCCTCTTCCTTCTCTCTTCTTCTTCCATTGCCACCATCGTCCATCATTGCTGGTCGCCAGCGACCGGTTAGGTGAAGTTCAGTGAACTTGCCGGAGGCTCGCCCAGCCACTGGCGAGCCTTGCCCAACCACCACTAAGCCTTGGCTAGGCAAGATCGACCTCGCCCAGATCTAGTAAGGTTGAGCTTGCCCAAATCCGAGCAGGGCTCTACCTTGTTGAGCCATCGTGAGGTCGGCATTGGCTAGCCAAGGTGAGGCTGACCTCATGGTGGCCATCGAGACTTGGCTAACGAGGCACGGCCTCGCCGACGGCTGACAACACTCTAGCGAGGTCAATAGCCCTTGTCTAGCAATCACCGATTATCTTGAGGTGGGCGACTAGCCCAAGCTTGAAGAAGAGAAAGAAAAGAAAAAAAGAAAAAAAATAGTAAAATTATTTTAAAAATTAAAAAAAATTGTTTGTATTGGAAATTTTAAGAGCGATATCAAACGCAATTCTATTCTAAGAATAAAAATTTTGGGCAATTATCAAATATCTTCAAATGCTTAGAAATTCGTTTAGGAAATATAATGAAAAAAATCATTCGTAATCAGAAATTATTCCCGATAATGGAATAATTACCGGACAACCCCTAAAAGTGGTCGGTCCCCACTCTCCACATTCCACCAGTAAAGTGTTTCAAGCCCACCTATTTTCGTTTGCCTGTATCATTCCCATTTCTCTTTTTAAGTTCAGCTTCGTTATTACTGCTTTTCATTTTTACGAGTGTCCTGTCCTTTCGGTAATCAAACTCAAATAACCCAAAACGAACCCTATCCAATTCTCGTTTTAGCATTGTGCGCAGCAGGTAACGTGAGAAACAGTCTGACCCAACAGAGACACAACCCACTTCAGGTTTTCGTCTCCTTTATGGAGGAGGATTGGAGCCAAGAACCCATATTGCACTCACTAACATCTGTCAAAAACTGGGTTGAGATCATGGAATGCTATGAATTCTCATGTCAAATGGATCTTGCTCGGCCGGGTAGGCTGGAGGTGAGTTTACGAAGCGTTCGTTAATGTACAAACATGTTGAGCTTCGTTATTCGACCTTCTAGTTGTTACGGAGTTTGAATATCTCATTTCCACATTGAGCCGAAATAGCTGCACAGGTTTGCCAAGTAGAAACCAAGGTTATATCGTCTTAGTCTAAGAACATTCTAGTTTGGTGGCTTTATGATAGATAAGAGGCCACGGAACTTATAATGGCTTGCTGCTCATCAGGGACACAATCAAGATGAAGTACCAAGAAAACTGATCCAGTCGACGTAAACCCAGAAAGTGGATAGATGCACCATTTGCATCTTGAAGTGTGTCTGGACTCAAGAATTTCAAAGTATGCGGGGATTTTGCACTTGTTGCAGCTTGCCATCCTTCTAACAATGAGTCGATGACTATCAAGATGAGTTTTTTGCAGGCAATTTCCCAACAGGGATCATCAAGGTTGCCACATATATAATAAAGCTACATCAATTAACAATTGATCCGTGATCAGTTATCCAATGGTAGAAAGCAAATTGCCCAACTATGTCAGCTATAGGCATCTTATATTTATCTGATGAAAAGAAGCTTGGATCAATCAAAAGAAAGAAAAATTTACCTTGTCACACGTTTGGATTGGGCATCCTTGTTAAGTCCATGTACCTATACCTTGAATAAAATTCCAATCCCACTTCTGCATTTAGCGTCCGAATTGATAGTTCGTCCACGTCAGCAGAACAGATGATATATACATATAGCAAGATAGCCCATCCATGACAATTACAATGGGCAAATAAAGACTATAATGCTGCTTAATTAACCATGTAGTATACATCAGTTCCTTGATCATGTGGGGTTAAACAAGAATTGGCAATTGGTCGTGAACTTCCATTTGGGTTCATATAGAAGATATTCTGATAATCTAAAAATACAACACAGATTAAAAATCCACATAAATCAATCAATATGACATAAAGTATGAGGGAAACTTCATATTTGTGGTGTTCATCATATGTGCCTGCTTAAGAAGGATGACAACATCCATTTGGGTGGGTGTCTATGTTGAAGCCAGAGGTAAAAGCTATCTCCCTTCGTTAGTGATTAACTGTGAGAAAACTCGGGTTGTCGATATGTCAGAACTACCATCACCATCATCTTCTCGGATCCCCACATCCCTGGATGGAATTCCTGGTACATGTCCGGCAGATGGTAGCCCGGAATCAATTACATCACTGTCTTCTTGAGGCTCTCTTACCCGACCATTTTCCTGAAGCTGTAGTGCATATTCCAGATTCCACAAAACATCACCCATGGTTGGCCTATCAATTCCATACTCGGCAAGACATTTCTCAGCCGTTTCTCCAAACTTCTTCAAAGAGCTGGGTTTGATCTGTTCAGCAAGATGATGATCCACAATTTGTTCAAGCATTCCCTTCTTCTGCCACTGCATTGCCCACTCGGCTAAATTCACCTGCTCCCTCGCAAGTAATGGATCAACGGCTGGTCTAGCACAAAGCACTTCAAATAGCACAACTCCAAATGAGTATACATCTGATTTATCCGTAAGCTGTTGTCTTCGGAAATACTCTGGATCGAGATAACCAAAACTACCCTTCACACCAGTACTCACATGCGTCTCATTGAGGCATGGACCAGACCTCGAAAGACCAAAATCAGCAACCTTGGCCACATAATTCTCATCGAGTAGAATATTGGTCGATTTGATGTCACGATGAATTATTCCTTGTGCTGAACCTGTGTGAAGGTAGTGAAGGCCTCTTGCTGCGCCAATGCATATATCAAGGCGTTGCTTCCAGGACAGAGGCAGGAGTCCTAATCCATACAAGTGGCTTTTCAATGAACCCTTCTCCATATACTCATACACTAGTATCATTTCCGACTGTTCTTCACAATACCCAACAAGTGAAACAAGATGGCGGTGCCGGATTTTTGATAGAACAGTAATTTCCGTCTGGAATTCAGGAAGACCCTGCCTAGATCCCGGCACACCTCTCTTCACAGCAACTTTGGTGCCATCCTTAAGAGCACCTCTATAAACCATACCGAATCCGCCTGAACCGACAAGTAAATTCTTGTCAAAGTTGTTGGTCGCCAGCTGTACATCAACAAAAGGTATCCTTAAGCTGAGGTATCCATTTGGGCCTGGAGAGGTGTTGAGAGTGCCTACAGATGTTTTGCTTAGTGAACTGCCTCCATAAACACGTAACTGTGTCCAGGCGACACTTTCTGAAGGCCTCCGTTTCGGTTTTTTCTTCTTGCACTTAATAGCCAGCAGAATTCCCACTACCAATAGAAGCATAACACCAAAGCTACCAACAGTAGCACCCACAATCACCCAGACGTTTTTCTTATGTGCTCCAGAAGATGCAGTCACATAGCCCACCATCTTCATTATCTCGGCCCCATTCAGAATAGCATTAATTCTCATCGGGTTGCTTAGATCAGAAGGGCCAACACTTATCTGCATAACCCCCGACCTATCGGAATCCACAACAAAGTCGATGTAGTAAGGAGAAGCAAGCATGTGATACGTAAGAACTGACAAATCCAGGTTATTGTAGGCAGAGTACCCATTTATATACACATCAAAGTAGAGTTGATTAAGAACACGGCTGACTATATCGCAGAAATGCAGTCGGACCAAGTACCTACCATCACCTGAACTCACAGGAAACTCCCAGGTGATATTAAACTTCCCGTTTACACTTGAATTATCCTGATTCATCTGTTGAGCAGTCATATAGATGCTATCTGGAGCTATCTCGGGGGTCGCACCTCCATTTTGGTAGTGTGGTGGGTCGGTAGCCACCGCAGGTTTTGCAGCTGACTTGAAGATCAGATAATCATCATCAGGGATCCAAGTCCTCCACAATGTATCATTGAATGGAGTCACCTTAGGACCACCCACGTTTATCCTATGAATTGTCTCTAAAACCTGCGACGATAAGTTCTTATACTCTTGGATCTCAGCGGCCGTAATCAATCTAGCTCCCTCATCGATAATGAAGTCCTCTGGAGCTGAAAACACCTCGATCGCATTAACAAACCCAAAACCGGAACCACTCATCGGGCTAACCATAATTTCAAGATCCCCCTCCTTTATATAGATAATGAACTCTTTGAGAACAGTCACTCTGGTGCTAAAATTACTCAATACCGGAAACCCGCCGACCGAAACCCCGAAAGCCGCAACCTTCAAGTCAAAATTCGGAGCTTCGAAGGGAGAGAAGTGGAAACGTACCAAGTGAATGCCGCTCTTGTTGATCTTGAACTCATAAGACGAGGCACTAGTGAAGACCCTCGCGGTCCGGTAGAGAACCGACGAATTCAGAGGAGGGTTTTGGTCGGCGAGCGAGACGGACTCGCCCCTCGAGAGGAAAAGCGAGCCGGGCCTCGCCGAGTCGCCCACGAAGACGCGGTCGTCCAGCGAGGCGTTGGCGGAGGAGCCGCAGTTGAGGAGGTAATTGTCGGAGGGAGCGAAGGGGGTCGAGAAGGGCAGGAGGGTGAGGAAAGCCAGAGCGAGGAAGTGCAGCGTCGCCTCGCTTGCCATGAAGATGATGACTGCTGCTATAGCTTGCGAGAGCTTCGTCGAAGGAGAGCAGCGAATTGCGGGAGCGCAATGACAGTGATCTTGAAAATGGAGGATGACGGGTGGGATGAATTCTCTAGGAGCTTGGTGTCAGGCGTCTGCTTGTTTGGACTTGGAGAGAGTGGAGGTTTGTCAAAGTGGGGGGGACAATTTGACAGTTACCCGCTGGTTTTAAATGCTTCTTCGATTCTGGGCAGGCCACGCATGGCGGAATGAGAAGAAAAAGATAAGAGAGCGACACTAAAAATAACTCATGTAAATTTTGACTGTGATGTCAGTTTTTCTATTTTTAATTTACTTAACGTGGCTCTTTAACATCGTCCTCGAATTATTTTGAAATATTTAATCTGATCTTTGTATTTGATCAAACGATAAGTTAGATATTATTTAATAACGTGAAGTATTTAGCACTAGATTAGACTTTTAAAATGAGATATCGTTGCGATATATGAAGTATTTAGTAAATTTTATTAACACGAATTATGAACTTTGTAGTATAATTTATGAACCATATCGAATGAATTAATAATGTATTGCATATCGAAACAAAGTTGAGACACTATTCATATTTTTTTTTTCCGTTGGAAAAAAAAAGCTCATTTTTTCTTGAAAAGAAAATTTCCTCACCTAGCCTTCTTCACCTAAAAAAGAAAGATCTATCATCCATGATCCATTGGCATGCACTAGCATTTCACGGATAAGAGATCACGAGTTCAAACTAATTTGTGACAATACTCCGTGGGTCCGGCTTTGTGTGAATGGGTTTCGATCTCCGGCATCATTGTCAAAGTGACAGTAACAAAGCTCTAAAAGATCTTTTTTAAACAGCAAGTAGCCTGCCCATTCTGATTGGTCGCTCCTTGGAAGTAATCTTGGATGGTGAAGTGCGAAGCAGCACAAAAAGACAGCAAAACTCCAGTGCATGATGTCTTGCTCTCTATGGCTCATCAGCACCTAGATATTTAGGCATCCTTAGCTGGTACGCGTTCTTAATCACTTGTAGTGCATGAAAGCCACTCACACTCGGAACGAAAACCCACGCGCGTTTCGCTGATTGGGTGGCTTTCAAAACATGGTCAGATTAAAAGCCGGATTCGGGGTGTCAAGATCTTAGACATGCGACGCGGATCGAAACTATTGCGTCGCGCTAATCCGACGGTGACTTCAATGGCAAGAATTCCTAGTTGGACGATGTGACGTCCAGGGCGTGAGATTTTCCCGAATTCCAGCCAAACCAAAGGGGGGCTGCTTCGATGTACTGTACATGTTCGCTCAGCTTCTATTCCACCTACTCCGTTTTCACGCGTGAATGGAGGAGGAGGAGGATCGCGGAAAAAGGACCGAAAACGACGCGGGATCATATTCTTTTGTTTCCCCCTCTCTCGCTTTCTCGCCTCGCGGACAGCAGAGCTGTCTCCCAACATATCTCGCATTATAAACTCGCTTTTTCTCTGATCCGTTCACATAGTAGGAACGGGCTTAATTATTGTCCGCAAGGCTGCTGTAAGATAGCGATCTTGGCCATGGCTCTTCGCTTAGGATCTCCTCCACAGCATCATTTAGAAAGGGAAAATGGTCCGCATAAATCTTTTGTCTGATCTTCCTATTTTTTCCTCCTTTTCTGGTGAATGGGGACCGAACTCGGTTGACTCGTTCAAGAGGCAGCGAAACAAGTTTCAAACTTCAGGACAGACCGTCAACTCGCGTGACTTTGATCTTCGCTCTGTATTTTCAACGCAGGTACATCCGCACCTTCGCATGTGATTCTAAATGGCCCCCACCTTATAAATTAGGCAACTGTATCATTTTTCTCCCGGTTTTCATTCGAATTGGACCGTTCCTCTTGATGCGTAGTATGTGGTTGGTTTTATTTATTTTAAGAAGTTCATGTCGTGATCGTGTCGTGATGTCACCTTGTTGATCCACAGGCTGCTGGTATGCCGTGTGGAGCACTACGTTATCGTGAATTACCAACTGTCGTGCACACTACAGTCATTTAACGTGTCTTTGTAAAGAAAGGAATACTACCGTATCACAAACACATTTGATGCTGGTTTTTGCATTATTTCTTGTTCAAATTTTCGATTATCTTGATTTGATGAAAAAACGATATAAATGATTTTTGAACTTTGGTCTAATATGCAATATGATCCCTTAACTTTGAATTTGTTATATGTAATTCTCAAACTTTGATGGGAAATTACAAAAAAAAAAAATCCAAAACCTATTGAATTCAGTCATAAATATTATCGTACTTGTGTCAATTCAATGTATTTGGCTAATATTAGCCAGCTTGCTCTAGAATGTTGACGTGTCAATGTTTTAATAATTTTTTATTCTTTTCTTTTCTTCCTTCTTTCCTTTTTCTTATTTCCCGCAGTGGGCCCTGCCATTGAGTGAAGGCTACAAAGCCCTTGTTGGCCGTCGGCAAGGTCACGACCCTCACCTCGCCTCACCAAATTTTCGATTATCTTGATTTGATGAAAAAACGACATAAATGATTTTCAACTTTTTGGCCTAATACGCATATGATCCCTTAACTTTGAATTTGTTATATGTAATTCTCAAACTTTGATGGGAAATTACAAAAAAAAAATCCAAAACCTATTGAATTCAGTCATAAATATTATCGTATTTGTGTTAATTCAATGTATCTGGCTAATATTAGCCAACTTGCTCCAGAATATTGACGTGTCAATGTTTTAATAATTTTTATTCTTTTCTTTTCTTCCTTCTTTCCTTTTTCTTATTTCCCACAATGGGCCCTGCCATTGAGTGAAGGCTACAAAGCCCTTGTTGGCCGTCGGCAAGGTCACGACCCTCACCTGCCTCACCAACCATGAGAGAAGTCGGCCTTGCCCACGACGCGCTTCAAGATGGAAGGTGGAACCCCATCCGAACCTTGACATCACCTTGATCCTTCCATTTATTCGACAAAATGCTTGACCCATTCCTCTCACTTGTTCGATTCTCTACAGAGACAGAGAGAGAGGAGGGGGGGGGGGGCTTGAACAAGAGATTTGCAAGCCTAGGTTCACAATTGGTTGCTGCCTTGCCTAGATTTGACGGAGGTTAGCCTCGCTCATGGCCAACTCGTCGGACCACTGCGGGAAAAAAGAAAAAGGAAAGAGAAAAACAAAACAAAATAAAAAATTCATAAAATTTTAAAAAATTGCCGCGTCGGCATTCGCCTGTCAATATTAGTTAGATGAACCGAATTAATATATATGTAAAATGTTTAGAACTGAATTGATATAAAAAAAAATTATGACTTTTTTTGTAACTTTCCCAACTTTAGTCCAATAAATAATGTCGTTTAAGAACTTTTGATTTATTAAATATGGTTCTTGAACTTTGGTTTACTATTTATTATGGTATCTAAAATTTTAAATATTTTTGTATTTAATCAAAATTCACGTACTATTTATGTTATTAACCTTAATTTGTTGGCATGCACACGCACTCTTTGACCCACCTCCTCCGTCGTGAATAGAACAGAGTGGACAATTAAGTGCATGTCAGCTGGCGCTCCTTTTCAATGCTTATCCTTATAGATGGAGCATATATGCCTATAAAAGCGCACTTAGCTGCACAATAAAATCTAAAAGAAGAGGCTCATGAAATCGATACTAGACATACTTGGTCTTGATCAAGATATTTTTATTATTCTCTTGGCAGATATACGCATGAATACAGGATAAAGATTGTCACTAAACCGTCTCTCCATCGGAAGTTCTATTTTCTTAGTGGATGAGATCCATCCAAGTCACAATAGCACTAGGGTAGCGTGTACTACACTAATTTGTGATAGCATATTATTTGTGTAGCACCCATTACAAAATTTCTAGATTAAGTTATAGCTACTCCATAGTTCGTACTATCTACGAACTAAAAATCCGAGTTTAGCGTGCTCGTCATTGTAAAAATATTTCTTCACACAAAACATAATGCAGCTAGACAATTCAGCACGGACAGTTTAGAGATTGGCTTATCGTTATCCTTCACTATATGTCGATGGCTGCTTATAAGCCCGTCTTGCCCAGCCTAGCTCAAGTTTGGCTCGATTCAGTATCTTGCGTTCGAATGTGCTTTTTCCCCTGCCGAGTAGGTTTGGAATTGGATTAGCACGTTGTGAAACAGAAGTGGGAATTGGTCAGGCCAGACCGAATGACCAACGTGAATTTTCACGAAGCCCGGTCCGAGCCGGTCCGGCCCGCCCACGGGTCGCCGCTAATGTCCAACTTCAACTTCTCATAGCCGGAACCGGCCATTAAACGCGCCGTTTAGTCCGCGGCCGCCCCCGCCGTTCGACCTGCAAGAAGACGAAATTATATTAGAGTACCATTTTTCGAGGCGGCGACTTCATTCTCTTCATCTTCTTCACTTCCCAGGATCTCGAAGCTCTCGAGCTCGTCGATCGTCGACTACGCTCGGTGCTCTGCTCTTGCCGGATCGCCTCGGCTCTCGTGTCGCTGTAAGCTCGTCGAATATATCGCCAGTCTCTCTCGATTCATTCCTTTCTCTGGTTTTGCCCGATCGGTTCTGCGATTAGATCCGTTGTTCCTTCGGAAGGACGTCTTCGCAATCGCGTTTGCAACGCTCAAGTCTCGATTTTTTTTTTTCCGTTCGCGCATTTTCTAGCCCTTCCTAGAGACGTGTAGGTTTCTAGGGTTTTGGATCGTGCCCCTTGATTAGGTTATGTAGGTGTGAATCGGCTTTGATGTCTCTACTCGTGGGACTTGTCGTTTAGTTTGCTGGATTCGCTGTTACTGACTGTTCGTGGTAGCGATTGCTCAGTGGCAATTATCTCGCCAATTGCGGCATATGTTGTTAGGGTCGGCATCGATAGCTGATTCATCTGGTAGAGTACCGAATGTGCTTTGGCGGGACGCTCTTTGGGTGCTTGAATTTTCATTAGCAATTGGCGGTAATCATCGTCTGAAGCGTCTCCATGGAGTAATCATGCATCTTGTTCTTGACCTCCGGTGCATCTGATTGCTTTTAGCCCGTGGGAGCTAAATGATGCAGTCTCAGAGAGTATAGGAAGGAGTTAGAGAAAGGCACACCAGTATGCAGATGGTTAGGGAGCCGCCGAACATTTCCAAAAACTAATCGTGGGGTGCATTCTTAGTTTTAATTCCTCACCGTGAATAATTGAGTGTGTTGAATAACAGACATAAGCATTCTAGTATGGTTGCTGTATGCTTGTGAGCATGTTAGTGTTATTCATACTGCTGGAGCATTTTTTAATGTAGCAAAATGTTGAACGGCTTTTAGTGGTTTGAACAGTTACAGAGTCCTCTAATTCTCTTCATATATATGTTCACATGCAGGAGGATCTGGTCAGTTATGCTCTAGAAGTTAACACCATTCCTCAGCTGAGATTTTAACTTCTGCCCATATACGTCGCTTCGTCATGGTGAGAAAACGTCCTAATTTTTATGTGTTAATATATATTCTCCAGATTTAGCATTTGTTGTCTCACTGACAGTTGCATGACAAAAGTTTGGGTTCATTGGGAATTTGGAATGGTTTAATGCAGGACCCTAACAGATTTATGGATGAGAAGTCTGAAAGCAGACTCTATATTGGCAATCTTGATTTGAGAATAACAGAGTAAGCAAAATTGTGGCTGTTGATGTTTCTAGACGCCTTTAGAAACTGCACAAACAACTTGATAAATTGAATAGAGATATTTGTCTTGTATCAGGGCCACCCTAATCAAGATGTTTTCTCCCTTTGGGAAGATTATATCAGAGGATTTCCTCTGGCATACTCGCGGCCCAAAACGTGGAGAGCCAAGAGGCTTTGCTTTCATTCAGTACAGTAGCAAAGAGGTAAGTTGCTGCTTGTCATTTATTTCTGTCTGGAGCAATATTTGAATTTTCTATTTAAAGTGAGCATGCAGGAAGCTGAGCTCGCAAAGGAGAAGATGCATGGGAAGTTGGCCTGCGGCCGCCCCCTAGTTGTCCGTCTTGCTAGTGAGAAGTATCTGGTGGAAGCGGTGGAGAACTCATCCAAGATAAGAGGTCAACATGACAAGACTTGCATAACTGGTGGCAGTTCCGGACAGATGAGTAAGAATGCGAAGATAGCTGCAATCAAGAACAAGTTGAAAGCTTTGGAGGAAGGAGACTCCAATGGTAAGAAGCAGAAAACAAGCTGACCACATTCTGTTGCCGATCGAGCTGCACTAACTACATTTCAGGAGGCCGATGTTCCAGAAATACTCAAAGAGCCCCCTGCTGCCTTGCGGACTCGAGATAAGGCATGTTTTTGGTTTTGAAGGTTGGAACTGCATGGTGTTGTTGTAGATTTCAAGTTATGTGATGTAGGGAAACATTGACAATATATGTCGGGAGGTATCGGTGATTGTCATAGATCCTGTGGCAGATTTTCGAAAGTCTGTCCGGAACTGCCACCAGTTATTGAAAAGTGCTTAATTCAAGAAATTTCTCTAGCACTTTTGCTGCTTCATATGTCCACAGACTTTCAATAATCTTGGAGGTAACGAGTTCTCCCGTGCCATGGTCGGACTATTGCAGGTCCTCTGGTGTTGCCATGGTGGCTCCGAAGTTGGAGCCTACCTCGGCTGATTAACCAGGAATAATCTCTCCCTCTCATTCATATAACCAGGTGCGTGAGTTGATGGGCTGTTTGTTTGTGGGGTTCTCTTTCTTTCTTATTGGAATAATTCGCTCCAATAGGACTGAGATTGATGGCTCGGAATTGAATCACAGTCGGAATGTCGTTGCAATCGTAAAGTGATGGCCTTTCTGGCATGTGGAGGCTTTGTGTCTCGACCATTGTTGATGAAGAGCGATTTTCTCTGTGAAGGACGAAAATGAGACTTCTTTGAGTAACAGACAGAACGGCCATGATTTTTGTTCGTTGATGATGATACGTTGACTTTTGAAGCTAGTTATTGCATAACTGAGCAGATGCCTTTGACCACAACATCACATCAATCGAATATTAATAAAACCTATTAAATTTAAATGGAGCAATCGTAGAACTTTGCACCACTTTCAAAGCCATTTTGCTTGGTGGGCAATGTAAGAACTCCTCTCTTAACCTTCACTGTCACGTTGTTATCTTTTCATCTCTTTATTGTTTCATTTCCCGAGAAAATATTGGGTGGGTTTTACCCTCCACGTAGGCCAGTGTGTATCACCATACAAAAGTCGACACGTGGCGAATTTGGGCCCACCTGTCAGCGCCCACTCTTTCCATTAACTCCGTCTCTCTCCCATTTACTCTCTCTCCTCCCCTCCGTTTCTCCCCCTCTTCTCTCTCCACTTCTCCTTTCTTTTTTCTTACGTCTGCCATGACTCAAGCTCGAGTCGGCTCATGGCCACTTCAGAACCGATTCCGGATCAACGCGAACTCTCTCCGTCTCCGAATCGGAACCACCAGAAGATCCATCGCGAGCGCTCCTCCTTCCTCGACCTCCTCCGCTCCTTCTCTCTATCCACGCGTCCTCTCTCCTTCTTCCTACCGCTACTGCTGCTACCGCCGCCGCTCCTCTCTCTCCTCCTATGCTTCTCCCTCCTAGAACCGCTGCGCTCCTTCCGTCGCCGGTGCCGCTGCCGCCGGGAGGATTCCTCCGAGGCATCGATTCCGACTCCGTTGTGGGCAGCTGCTCGGGCACTGTCCCCTCCAAGCTTACGACGCCGGCTCCACCACCACCTACATCGCTTCCATCTCCGACACTGTCCCCTCCATTGCCTTCCACTACTTCCCCGCCACAACACTCCCTCCGGACTTCTCCACCACATCCCCCACCGTGAGACCCTCGCCCTCGAGCTCCTCCGCCTCAACAACCCCAACGTCCATCGCGCCCTCACCTCTATCTCCGAGAACCATGTCGTTCACGGCCTCATCATCGACTTCTTCGCGTCGCGCTGCGTCGCCGTCGCGCGTGAGCTCAACATCCCCTGCTACTACTTCTTCACTTCGGGGGCCGGTTTCCTCAACTTATTCCTATACGTCCCAACTCTTCACGACAAGTTTGCCAAAAGCTTAAAAGACTTTGCCACCCCCATAGATGTCCCCGGCACACCACCAATACCGCCCTCCGATATTGCAGATCCGATGCAGGATCGCTACGATGAGGCCTACAAGGGCTTCTTAAAATCGTCCTTGAAGATGCAGACTTCAGCCGGGATCCCGCCGCTTTCGCATCAGGCCACGCGATCTCGAGCGAGAGGAGACGACGATGGTGGATCTCAGTTATCGACATGGCTGGACTCGCAGCCAAGAGGGAGCGTCGTGTTCTTGTGTTTCGGGAGCTTGGGCGTCTTCTCGGTGGAACAGCTGGGGGATACTCGGTCGAAGATGACCGAAGAAGACTTCCTCCCTCGCTTTCTTTTCTTCTTCCCCCCTCTCTCTCTCTCTCTCTCTCTCTATGCTTTTCTTGTCTTTTCCCTTGCGTGTGTCAGACTAACAAGGGAAATTTTCGAGAAAATATTGGCTGCAGCTCTGACTCCAGCGTGTCATCCTCCGAGTCCATTCACCGGGCGACACGTGTCGCCCGGCAACCATCTTTGGAATCGAGTAAATTTTGGAAAATTGATATATTAGTTTCTCTCTCTTGCTGGCCCATCGAGTCCCTCGGTTGAATTTGAAAAAGCCAAGAAGCGCTCTCTCTCTACGCACATGCTCTCTCTCTCTGCAATGCATTTATTATGGAAAATTTTTTTCTTTTCTTCTCAAGAAAGAGGGCGGTCGTTCTCTCCATTTCTTTCTCCACACGAAGGTTCCGAAATTTTGAATCCCAAATTCTCCCTCCGCGCTCGTTGTTGCTCCGGCGTTTGTCAAGCGGCCGTTCTCCCGCCGTCTCCCGCGAAGCACATAACGGCTGCCCCTGCTCCGGCGCTCACTCGCTTTTCTGTCTTTGTGCTCATTGCTGCACCGGCCAAGGAGGAGGAGATCCAAAAGATCGGGAAGCTCAACTCGGCGGAGGAGCGGGTGAAGTCACCATGCGTGGAAAACCAGATTTGGAGGACCTCGCCCGGCCAACAAGGCCACCGCCAAAGCCCCTCGCACCAACCTCGAGCGGGTCTTAGTGTGGGTCAGCAAGGATGACCACCCTCGCGGCCGGGCCTCTCTCGGAGGATGAAGCGGACGATGTTGCGTTGTCTTTGCGGGGAGCAATTACAAAGTCGGGGAGGAGAGCGGGAGGTGGGTAGGAGGGAGGCGCAGTTGATAAGAGGAGAGGGAGGGGCGATGACGATGTGGTCCTAGAAGTGCGGGAAGGAGGAGGCGAGCGTCTTTGTTGTTCTTTGTGTGGGCACTGTGTTTGTGTGCGGTGTGTGGGTCTTCCCTCCGTTTTATCGGTGGAATTGTATCCCGATCGCCATTCCTTTTTTTCATTTCTTGGTCAGATGGTCATACCCATTTTGCGAAGCAATAAAGTTGGAACTCATAAGAGAACTTAAATGCTCAACTCGCGGACTTGAAGACGACTGGAAAGAACTCACACATGTCGATGACACCATCCAATTCCTTTTTTTCCACCGTGCGAAAACTTGACATTAAAACCAATGAAAGAGATTAAACAAAAAGGACAGCTAACTTGAACCTTAATCGACAACTTCAAGTTTTCACTTTCAAGTGTCCATCTCTTTGGCATCCCCATCGTAATTGTTCTAAGTCGAGCATCATCAAACGAGACAGTTGATCAAAACGAGCTGTAGAAGGACCCTTTTGGGTGGCACTCGGCTCAGCCATTGTTCGTTTTCTACGTTGGCATACATGCATGAGGCACGCAGCGGGCGAGTAGTGAAGAACGGGACAACTCCGACAAGTTTGAAAGGAAGAAAATTTCATTATATCACCTGCAGCAAACAAGGTGGAAAAAAAAAATTACGAGAGTACCTACGGTGATTGCCCTAGGCGATCAAGAAGCACAAATATACAAGAACCATTCTACGCTCCTCGAACGGGGAAAAATGAAAAACTTAGACACACTTTGCCTTACAAAGACAGATCTCGACAGGTTGCAAACTCTAGACATCTTTCTATCTTATTTCCTACATTTTAACTCGGCTCCGGTTCCGAACTTGGAATTATTGATCGGAATGCCCTCGCGAGCCGCCCTTTCTCCGCCGGACTCGTCGGTGGTGCTCGGTCCGCCCTTGCGGCCCATCTCTTGGTACCCTTCTTCCCTTATCTCGCTGTTTCCTCGTCTCCCCTCCTCTCGTGCCTCCCTTCTTGCCCTATGTGCTGCACCACGTTTGCCTTGTCCTCCAAGAAGGCCTCGTCGTGGGGGCGGTCATCCTTGCCGACTTACACCGGGACTGCTCGAGGTTGGTGCGGAGGGCGTTGGCAGCGGCTTGGGCGAGGTCCTCCAAATCTGGTTTTCCACACATGGTGACTTCACCCGCTCCTCCCGCCGAGTTGAGCTTCCCGATCTTACGGATCTCCTCCTTCTTGGTCGGAGCAAGCAACGAGCACAAAGACGGAAAAGCAAGTGAGTGCCGGAGCGAGGGGGCGGCCATTATGTGCTTCGTCGGAGACGGCGGGAGAACGGCCGCTTGACAAACGCCGGAGCAACAACGAACACGGAGGGAGAATTTGGGATTCAAAATTTCGGAACCTTCGTGTGGAGAAAGAAATGGAGAGAAAGACTGCTTCTCTTTCTTGAGAAGAAAAGAAAAAAGTTTTCCGTAATAAATGCATTGTAGAGGAGAGAGAGCGTGTGCGAGTAGAGAGAGCGCTTCGCGCTTGGCTTTTTCAAATTCGACCGAGGGACCGATGGGCCAGCAAGAGAGAGAAACTAATATATCAATTTTCCAAACTTTAATCTGATTCCAGCGTGGCTGCCGGGCGACACGTGTCACCCGGTGAATGGACTCGGAGGAAGACACGTTGGAGTCAGAGCTGCAGCTAATATTTTCTCGAAATTTTCTGGCAAAAAGAGAGGTAAGAGAGAAGGGGGAAAGAGAGGTGTGGGCAGAAACGGAGGGGAGGAGAGAGAGTAAAGGAGAGAGAGACGGAGCGTTAACGGAGAAGTGGGCGCTGACAGGTGGGCCCAAATTTGTCACGTGTCGATTTTTGTATGGTGATACATTTGACCTACGTGGAGGGTAAAACCCACCCAATATTTTCTCTTCATTTCGCCGTTTGGAACTTCTCATTTCATTGTTTAATTTTATTTTTTCATATGTAAAAATTATAGAGGACTAAGGGACTAAAGTGGCGTAAGAAGTAGATGTGGTCGGAGGATATAAGATGACACTTAAAGTGTGTATATATATTAGAACTTTATCTAAAATAATGAGAAGAATAAATGATCACAAGCATGGAGCAACTACTAGCAAAATTAAAAGGGCTACATCACAATGAAAATATTAGCATAATAAAATCAACAAGATACTGCCACCACGAAAAGCAGATTATGTATATATATAAAATATATCTTATAAATGATCACAATCATGGAGCAACTACTAGCAAAATTTAAAGGGTTATATCACAGTGAACATATTAGCAGAATAAAATCAACAAGATATTGCCACCACGAAAAGCAAATTATGTCAATCTGATTGTAATTTCTCTGAATACATAGACTTGTATTTATGTTAAGATACATGTGTGAGGTGGTGTAGAATTGTTAATAAATTATAATTGATCCATAATTCATTGGTTTAAATTTTTGAGTGAATGTAGGTTCAATTGAATATGTCGACGAACTTGGACTTGAGTTCCTTCTTGACAATCTTCTCGGGTGAAGGTAGCACTTCCAACAAATGGCATCAAAACCCATGGTTGGGTTTTTGGATAGACTGGCATTGTGATGTAGCAACATGAGTATGTAGGAAGTTAATATAGAAGGATGCTTAGTGAATCTAACATTGAGTTCACATGTAAGCAAGTGAAATAGAGCAGTTAATATATTTTAATTAACTCATAATTCATTGACTCAAGTTTTTAAATAAAAGTAAGTCAATTAGATATATCGATGAACTCGAATTTGAGCTCATTCTTGAAGACATTCTAGGTAAAAGTATCGGACTTCTTTTGGGTCCTCCAACAATTTATACTTCAGTTGGCCTTTTGTAACATTCTGTAGAATTTTTTACAAGAAAATAACGAAAATAAGTTCAGAGCAAAATCTATGCAAATGGCATCACATTTTGGCGAATATTGCTGGCTACGGTAGTCGTCAGTTTGTCCGGAAGCGTATGCATCATGGCAGCCACTTGCATTCCAAGTGGAAAGTGTCCCCGCGATCGAACCCGTCGCGTTCGATCGCGCACGCTCCTGCGAAAAGCCAGCAGCCTCCGGCGTTGATCGCGTCAATGGCGTCGCGATGCTTGCTCTCGCAGCTCGCCGCTTCGCCCGCCCCGGGCCCCGACCTCCGCCGTCAACCGCCGCGCCCGCCTCGTTCGCTTTCCCGCCAGGACCCGATCAGCTTCTCTCGCGCGATCGGCGGCTCGCAGCTGCGGTTCCGGCTCCCCGGGAGCGACCGGAGCGAAGCGCCTCGCTTCCACCGCGTCGGTGGCGGCGGCGGCGGCGGCGCCCGGGGCCCTGGCTCGGTTCGGGTGGGGACGATCAGATCTCAGCTGAGCTACCCTCTCATATCGCCGCACGATAAGTGGGGCAGCTGGACCGCTCTGTTCGCGATCGGCGCTTTTGGAATCTGGTGAATCCTCGATTGTCTCCTCTCTCGCATTTCGCTGCTTCGAAAGATTCTTTTTTTCCCCCCCTTTTTGGGGGTTCTGTCGGAAAAATGTCTGCTTGGGAGTTATAGATAAGTTGATAGACGTTTCGATGAAAATGCACAAAATTTGAGGTGACGAGAGGTGCTTGCGCTTGTGCCGATTGCGTAGAGGGCATCTGCAGAACTTTACTAGAAAAGAACACAGGGCATTTTGTGGTGGTTTAGTTAGGAGATGAAAAGGATCTACTTTTTGACCTGCGGAAGTACAGACATTGTTTTCTCTCGTTCAAATTTCGAGAAATTGATAGACAGCTGAACGAAGTTCGTGCTAGATGCTTGTGCTTTAGTCGTGATGAGGACTTTGCTAATTGTAAGGTCCGAGAAGACCAAGATTGGAAGCAGTTTGAGTGGGGCTCTGGTGAGCACTTTGGTTGGACTTGCCGCCAGCAATTTGGGGATCGTCTCGTGCGAAGCTCCAGCTTACAAAGTTGTCTTGGAGTTTCTACTCCCCTTGGCTGTCCCCTTGCTGTTGTTTCGGGCTGACATGCGCCGCGTGATCCAGTCTACCGGGAAACTTCTCTTGGCTTTCTTGCTTGGATCTGGTATTCTATGTTGACATCCTCATGCATACTATTTTGCTTGCAAGTGTTGATGAACTATCTATTTTATGATAAAGTACTGTTGGTCGTGCTTGATGAAATCCATTGTACTCTTTTTGAAGTCGCCATAAATTTTTTGAATAACTGATTGTTAATTTCCCCGTGCATATATATGACAGTTGCCACCACGATCGGGACTGTAGTGGCATACTTTTTGGTGCCAATGAGATCACTGGGGCAAGATAGCTGGAAGATAGCTGCTGCACTTATGGGAAGACATATTGGTGGAGGTAAACCATAGAAAAGCATAGAACATCAGCATGATTTTGTCGGTTCTTGAATTGACTTGAACTTCCTTATTCAATTGAAGTTTTTCCTATCCAGTTCCACTCATAAAACTGCTTCTTGCTCCATGACAATGAGGGAAGCAAGTTAGGAACAGCAAATTACTCTTTATTATTTTCATATCTGAATTCATTCGTGACTAGAAGAAGTTTGTTACCACCCCCACTTTCCAGCTAAGTCCGTATCATGAATAACACTTTAATCAGTTGTCTCCTTGAATAAAAGAAAATATGCCAGCACAACTTATTGCAACATCTCTACAATGTTGAATTGCTGTATTGTATTTTCCATGTTGTCAAAGCTTGTAATGGTCTGCCTAAGGCCTTTGTGTTTGTTGAGTTATGAAAAACTTGTCATTGACTTTTTCAATCTACAGCTGATGATCATTTTGCTCCTTGTTGTCCCCAGCTGTCAATTACGTTGCAGTAGCCAATGCTCTTGATATGTCACCATCAGTTCTGGCTGCTGGGCTAGCTGCAGATAATGTCATTTGTCCAGTTTATTTCACCACATTGTTTGCATTAAGCTCAAAAGTACCTCCAGAATCTTCATCTGGCGATGGTGAGTTGAATTTATTTTATTCCATTATTCCATCCATTTACTGCTAGAGAAAGATCTAAATGTTAATGGTAGATGTAAGAATCAGGGTTGATCACCTTTTTTTGCAAAATCAATAATGCCCTCTTAAGCATTTTGCTTGATTTAGCAGATGACATCTTATACAAGCTGATATGTGGCCTCTTGTGCAGGAGGAGATTCTGTAAATGGTGCTCTGGACACAGAATCAGGACCTGCTAACAAGCTACCTCTTTTACAGAGTGCTACATCCATAGCTGTGTCCCTTGCCATCTGCAAAGCAGGAACGTCCCTCACAAAATATCTCGGTATTCAAGGGGGTAGTTTGCCTGCAATAACAGCGGTTGTTGTTATTTTAGCAACTCTTTTTCCTACTCAATTTGGGAAGCTGGCACCATCTGGTGAGGCTATGGCTGTGATATTGATGCAGGTGAGTTGTTCCGTAGTGCGTTTGTTTTCTTGATTATTGATCATGATAATAATACTTAATGTTTGTCTTCAAAGCCGTTATACGGCATAAAATTGGATCAGGTGTATGGAAATATTTAAATTTATGGTACCAGACCAAGAAAAATAGAAAAGGAAGTTAGGCAATTATCCCTTAAATGATCACCTCCGTTATTCCAAGAGTTGCTGTATGAACTTTCAGTTTATCAAGCTTTTGGAATATCCTCTTTTTTCAACTGCCTAAAGGATTTTTTTTTTACCTACTGCTTTGGTTCTCTGTCAAAACCAGGTATTCTTCACTGTCGTTGGTGCAAGTGGAAACGTATGGAGTGTGATCAATACAGCTCCTGGTATATTTATGTTTGCCCTTGTCCAGATTACGGTCCATCTTGCTGTGATCCTTGGATTGGGAAAGCTATTTGGCTTTGAGCTGAAGCTGTTACTTATTGCTTCAAATGCGAATGTTGGTGGCCCAACAACAGCTTGTGGAATGGCAACAGCAAAAGGGTGGAGTTCTATGGTTGTCCCTGGGATTCTTGCTGGAATTTTTGGAATTGCCATTGCCACTTTTCTTGGTATTGGTTTTGGTTCAACCTTTTTAAAATTCATGTAGTGTAAGGAATTTAGAGCTGATATCAGTTCCTGTTTAAAAATCCAGATCAATGCCAATCTGCCTCCTCTCTTTGCTCATCTTCTAATTTCTGTTGAAAGGATTTATCTCACTTTCTGAGGTAAAAGTCCGTACTCATATGGGGATTGAATTCCTATTTATGGGGACAAGATCATGATTCACAATCCACTTCCTACTTAACACAAAAGATGAAATACATCTTCTAAATAACATGACGATTCTCTTAAATGTTGCCTTCTTGAGAAATTCTTTGGATACTTGAGTCTTTAATTTAGTGGATATGCCCACTGCATCTGACAAATCAATGATCCTTTCAGAAAACTAGATATATATAATGTGACCAGGAAGATAAAAAAATGCAGGGTTTGCAAGATAGCAACGCTGCCTGGACAGTGCCAGTAAAGCATTTCTGCATGTACTACGAACCCCAAATGAACACAATAGAGCCAGATATCCTTAATTCATACCCAGAAGAGGTTCACTTAAGACGCTGACAAAATGCCAAAAAAAAGCCATCACAGGTCTGACCGTAGAACATTCAATGTCGGCATCACATTTCCCCACTCCAATACCTACGAAGCTCAATCCAGCTTGAGATTTTCTAACTAATAGCATTGAATATATGAAATTCGATGCTTCAGCAATCTCGGTGTTTCCATCAACATGCACAGCACACAATCGTGCCGAACAGATCCTTGATTCCCAAAGACGGGTTCACTTGGACCACAACAAAATTCCAAAAGGAGCCGTCACAGGTCTGACGGCACAACATTCAATGTCAGCATCACATTTCCATAGCTACGAAACTAAACCCAGCTTGAGATTTTCTACCTAATTAGCAGCGAACATTCAATGTAAGCCTGGCGTTTCCATCAACATGAAATTCACCATGTCCTGGTCCTTCCAGTGCATACGAATATTTGGTGATTTGGGGCTGCTTGGCGGCTGTGGGGAGTCATCAAGGTCGCCCAATAGCTCACATTTCGGAGGAGATCTGACCGCTGAAATCTGCAGCTCAGCCATCTGTTCATATTGCAAAAGCCTTGAGGGGCTCTCACGCTGCAACGGGAAAGAAAATGATGCCTACATAAAGATAATGTTACATTGAAAACGATCACAGAGGATGAAAATTAAACAGGAAGCAGCAAAAGAAATTGTATTGTTAACAGACCTTCGATCTACAGCTCAGTGGAGACAGGCAAGGAGTAGAGACATGCTTATTGTGAAAACCTGTGAAAAAGACACTATTAGGTTCTTGAAATAGGGAGGAATATTAAAAACATAAAAAGCCAAGCTAATACCCTTACCGAGTCTGAGAGTCTCCAGAAAATGGTCCATGTCCATGGCAGTGGTCTGCTGTTTTATACACTCCTTGTGGTTGTGAAGAAATTGTTCCTCGGCAATAAAACCAATATCAATTGGTTCCTCTGCTAGAACATTCATCTTCACGGTCTTCTTTGATGCCTCGGATACATGTGGCTTCGCCGAATTAGAAATATCAGAAAGTGCTTTTCTGCTCCTTGTCTGCGGTTTGTCCAAGGCTTTAGAAGTACTTCTCTTTTTGGATAGATGACTCGGGACCTTGGAGGAACCAATATCTTCATTAATCAGAGTGAAACTCTTCAAATTCTGTTTCTTGGACACCTGGTCAAGAGCAGGCTTCCCTGCATTTGACAAATCACCGAGAGGTTTTCTTCCACCAACCCCTCCTTTCTTCTGCACTTTCATCACATTAGAAATATCCCTTAAAGAACCTCCTGAACGATTAGAAGACATGAGACCAAATAAACAAGGAGATCGACATAGAAACTTTTAAGTGTGAGAAACCAATAACGGCGAAGAATTTACCATTGTAGTTAGCATTGAAGTTCTGATCTAGAATCAACCCACCACGCCCTGCAGCCATTGTGATCCTTATTGACAAATTTCAGATCTGTACATTGCAAAATGAATTAAAATTACAGAAAGAAAAATTGATACAGTATACGAGTGCAGGAAACAATCTCTCCAAGCCCGCTCATAAAAGAAATGCATTGACCAGTTCTTCAAGACAAAGTGCTTCCACGAGACCGATTATGAGTTCGTATCGAGGAAATGGCTAGGAGAGGTCCATCCATTTTGCTTTGAAGGTTAAAGATTGAGCCTTTTGAGAATGCGTCTGAATTTCTTGAACACCACAAAGACGAAGCGATAACTGCAACCGTATAAATTTCGAAAAACAACAAATCTAACTTGAAGAGATACGCGCAAACCGACACCACCCAAACACAATACATCATCGGAAATCACAGATGAAGTCCTCGAATCGCCTACAGTAGCAAAGTCAAAATCTTTTCAAAAACCCAAGAAAGCTCTCTTCGTCCCAATTGAATAATTCCTAACTTCATAAAACAAAATTCATTTCTTCTCGGTGTCTCGAAGATATGAACAAAATAAAAGAAAGAGAGGACGTTCCGTCGCTGCATTCGGACTTCCTCTCGCCTCTTGCAACTATTCCAACGAAACCAGATACTACTCCAGTAAATTGGGAGTACTCGAATCAGTATCTAGCGACAGATGAAGCGTTAACATTCGCTCGATTTCCCAAAAACCTAGTACAGCGCGAACACATTCACAAAATCACTGAACAGAACGGCGAAAAAGAGAAAACTTACGAAGCGTTTGGGAGGAACCGATCTCTTCGCTTTCGTTTCCCGATGGAGATGAAGTATCGCAATTCCGGATTTCCGCTCGGCGGCTCTGCCTTTTTCTTCACTGCGATTTTGGTGAGAGATCTTGGCGTTGGGGAGTTTCGTGAAAGCGATTCGAACGTTGGACTTTCCCCATATATGCAGTCGCGAGGGCGGAGGTGGAGTCCCAACGGTAACTTGTCCCCCTTTTACGTAAATACCCCCCCACTGACGGCACAATTACGAAACAAAACAACGGCTTTCCCTCCGTATAAATTTCTGGGTCTAATGAATTTCTTTCTTTCTCTCTCTCTTTTTTTTTGGGGGGTTTTTACCTTCCCTAATTATGCTTTTCTCCCCCTTCTTTTTGGAGTATTGAATTCAGCTCTGGAGGTGCTCGACCGAAAATACTTGCATAGAACTCGATTCACTAATCAAGCATCACCATTAGAAATTTTATGGGTTCATAAATATCCATGTTATTGAGGGCTATAATCTAAAAATTACACGATTACCATAGATCGGGATCCAAATATGTTTGACCTTATCTGAATACTCCGTCAACCTATGAGTATTCTAATTATACTTGATCGTCTTTTGTCATCTCAAATCGATTTATATCGACATGTATGGAAAACAATGAGCATTACTAGCCCTCATTGGAATATTTTGTAAGCATTTGTTAATTCGTCATGCAAGTATGCAGCTTTCAAAACAATTAGATGTGATTACATAAATGCACAGTGATATTTCACCAAGTCAGTTGACCATATACTAGATGAGGTCCTTTAGAGAATCCTAAGGTCATATCCCAAGTCCCGAGTTGTTCAGACATTATTTTGCAAAATCAATAGCCCCAAAAGTGATAAACCGACATTCTTAAATGGTTTGATAACACAAATGATTCCTAAAGTCTAAAAACTACATTGAATATTCACCCATATTTTAGAGACCGCATCAGATACATTAAAAATCTAGAAAAAATATTATAAATTGAGTTGAAGTTTAAATTACGAAACCCAAGCCCCCATGCGTCTAATCATGCTTAACCCTTGACAAATGTTTAAGAAGTACACCGTCGTCTCAGACATCCACACGTGAAAACTACGAACCGAATTACCGGTCCTTAAGGTGGAAAAATCCGAAGGCATTTCATAATATTGGTCTATTACAAGAGATCACCCAAAATCTTGAAAACATTGGAGTTCCAACCTAAGGAAGAGATTCAAAGTGCACCCTGAGAAACTAAGCGGTAGGAGATTGAACTACTAAGGCAGTCCGAGACTTCTTATGATGCAGGAGCAGCTTTCTGCTTCTTTGGCAGGCGATAGCCGCCGACGACACAAGCATGGTCTCGCTCAAAGGGCTCGAGAGTGACTTGCTCAAAGGGCTTGAACTGCTCCGCCTGCAGCTTCTTCACTTCCTGGGAAAAAACAATCTCGGCCGGAACAGTGGAATCGATACAGTTTGCCTGCAAAAACAAACACAACCCAAAGGAATTGATTATACCTCTTCTCATCAAAGTGACATTTCTAGCGTTTCTTCCTTCCAAGGGGATTTGTTCTCCACCCTCCCTCAACTATGAGGAAATCATTTCTGATGCCACAACTTGTGTCCTAGACTTGCAAAAACTTGCACCAGCTACTTGTTTTAATATTAAAGGAATTACAAATAAAGTGATTTAAGAAATAGAAGTGTGGCCAACAGTCTTCTAATCCAACAAGCTATCTCTCAAGAAAATAATGAAAGAATGCCCATGTGAGCATCTGTCTAGAGAGAGGGAGAGAGAGATACCTTAATTGAGATGACGAAGTGACCTCCAGCCTTGAGGAAATATGATGCATTTAGAGCCAAAATTCTTGCCTGAGATATAAAAAGAAATCGTTGAACATCACATATTAAAAACAGACAGCTTATGGTGAAGCCCTTCAAACAGAGAGAAAGGATATCCAAAAAGCATATCATAGAACTAGCATTTCTCTCCCTCTGACGTATAATGAACACACCATGCATTTGCTTTCATAGTTAGTACTTTATAGATAAACAGTCCAATGCAGAAAGACTGCTGCGCATATAATTACGGCAACGTTTATTACAAGTACAAACAAAAAGACCTTCAGTTGATCAGAGAGCAGATCAAGTGCATCTAACACCACATCATATTAAGTCATGCCATTGCAGGCACACTAGATCAAAATTAATAATAAGGGCATGAGCAATCTGACAAGACATGAGAATTCATAGTTTAGCATATGCTTGAGTAATTATTAAATTAAGTTACCCCAGACTAATGCCTTGAAAGGCAACATAATGAACACGACCGTGCTATATTTGGCGAGGACAGGGTAACTTTATCAACCAAGCTTAGAATAGAATACCCTGAATCAACAATTGGTCAAAAGGACAACTACATGAATAAGGACCTAAACTGGACTTCAAAATTTTTGAAGCCACATACTGTAGTTGCTGATGGTAATGTCAAATAGTAATATACGCTAATTGAATGGCAAACCTGATTTTCTAAATCCTCATGCTTCATACATAACAGAAACAATTTGAAAGGTTATAAACCCTGCATGACAAACTTGGGAATGCATCACCCAAACTGTCTTGAGAAAGGGAATCTGAGTTTTTCATAAAATGCTTTGTAATAATGCAGTACAGGGAATAGGCATGGAATTTACTGCCCCGAAGGCATGTTATAATCTTCTCTTTCAGGGAAAAAGAAAAAAAAATCAAAAAGTTAATCAAATTTGAACTAAAGAAAACAAAAACAATATGAAGTGAGCCAAAATCAGATATGCATCAGAAAACTCAATTTTGCATCACCCATGCTGTCTTGAAGGGGAATCCGAGTTAACTCTTCATGTGCAAAGGCATCCCTCACGGTGAAACACCACAATTAAAGAATCTGACAGTGTATGCTTAACATAGCAATGAAGAAAACTGTAGACATGGTAGTATAGATATATATCAAATGAAAGATAAATCAAAAAACCAAGAAAGTAATTTCTGTGAATCCGAGTTTTTC
Source organism: Eucalyptus tenuipes (assembly GCA_014182365.1). Classification (NCBI taxonomy): domain Eukaryota; kingdom Viridiplantae; phylum Streptophyta; class Magnoliopsida; order Myrtales; family Myrtaceae; genus Eucalyptus; species Eucalyptus tenuipes. Next base: position 1,832,990 of record CM024547.1, on the reverse strand, counting down.
ATCAAAGGTGCTACAGGGAATAGGCATGGAGTTTACTGGCCCAAAGGCATGTGATATGCTTGTCTTTAAGGGAAAGAAAAGAAAAGAAAAACACAAACAGAAAATCAAATTTGAACTAAAGCAAACGTGAGATTATGGAATGAGCCAAAATCAGATATGCATCAGAAAACTCGATTTTGCATCACCCATGCTGTCTTGAAGGGGAATCCGAGTTAATTCGTCATGTGCATAAGTTTCCCTCTTGGTGAAACACCTCAATAAGAGAATCCGATAGCTTACACTTAACGTAGCGATGAAGAAAAATGTACTTATATACTAGTATAGATATATATCAAACAAAAGATAAATCACAAAACCGAGAAGGTAATTTCCAAACAAGAGGTCATCAAAGAAGCCTCACAAACACATAAGAAAACCCAACCAAAAAAAAAAAAAAAAGAAGAAAGCACATGAGCAAAGAAAAGAAAATCCATTGCATGAATTGAAGCTGAGAAAGGTAAAGCACAGGGTGCAAAGAAATGCATTGATTTTTGTTATCAGAGATAATTCACGGAATCTGCTTCAAAAGCATAAAAGGCAACAAATCTTTCAAAAAAAATAAGAAAGATCCAAATAGAGATATAACTTGCAAAAGCACATAAACAAAACCATGTAGTAAGTCAAACAGAAATAAAGGTAGGATGCATGAATGAATTCCTGCACCTACACTTCAGCGAGGAAGACTTTCATAAGAATAAATTCCATTCCTTTCATAGGTAAAGACAATAGTCAATACCTGATCTGGTTGAGCAACATCAGAAAATATTACATCCACCATTCCAACCAGCATACGGTACTTGGCTGGATGCCTAGCATCTTCAATGATTGGAATAATGTTGGTTCTCTTCTTTGCCATGTTGACTAAATCCCTCCCACTTCGATGGGAGAACTCCACAGCATACACCACTCCTGTCTGCCAAAAGGAACGCAAGAGAATAAGTCAGTCATCTGGTCATTTCATAAGAGAATCATCCTTCCAAAACAAGAAAAAAAAATAAGAAAAAGAAAGGACCTACAGGGCCAACAATGTCAGAAACATGTGATACTGTGGTCCCGGAAGCAGCTCCCAGATAGAGAACCCGAGCACCAGGTTTCTGAATTTGAAAAAAATGAATCATGATCAGTGATATGGAAGAAGCTGCACACCATAGATACACAAGAGAATAAGGAAAAGAGATGCTTACAATCCATATCTCATCAACTCCACCAAGAATGGCAGCTGCCAGCTTTGATCGGAAGGGGTTCCAAACTCTATATTCCACTTTAGTTCCATCTTCATTCTAACAGAGTTAAAAGAAAAGGCAACAAAGCTTACTAATATTTCTAGCTCACTAGGAAAAGGAATCCTACATATTTAACATGAGAATGATAATCCAAGAAAGTGAAGGAGAGTTTACTAGTAGAAATCTTTGTACTTGACAGCCAACAAATCTTACTAAAAATTTTTCCAAATTCTGTTTTGAGATGAATCGGGAGTTTATCAGTTCTAATATTTGGAAATCGATTAAATCAGTACAAGATGCCTAGCCATCACTAGCAAGTTGAATAAAAAAACATATTCACCTGCACAGAGACTCTCTTCTCGTTATAGACAGCCTCTCCAGGGACCATATTCTTTGTAACGAGAGCATCTTCTTTGCCTTTAGCAATGAACACTCCCTCATGTCTATGAGGCTCAACCACAACTCTGCTTCCACCTTTCATCCCGCCTCTGCCACCACCACGTCCTCTTCCGCCACGGCCACCACCACGTCCACCGCCACGGCCCATCATCCTGTCACCGCCACCTCTTCCACCTCCACCTCTCCCTCTCCCTCTCCCTCCATCACCCCTGCCGCCCCTAAATCCTCCACCGCCGCCGCGACCTGCAAAGAACGAACCCGACCATTCGTCAAATACCATATAAGGCCTCTGAATAAAAGTGAAAAATAGCACATCTAAGCTCAAATATAGCACAGGAAGCAGCATAAAATCAATCACCCACGAGCGCAAATCAACAGAAAATCTCAAAAAAGACAACCCAGCTCATCCCCAAGGAGAACACATTAACCTCACATAAATTCCTACAGTACAGCGACAGAAACTAACCCAAAAATCGAAACTTGGTATCATCCTCAGTCGCAGAAACAGCTCAAAAACCGACCCATGACTCTCAAATGAAACCAGTACCCCAAAAAAAGAAAAAGGAAAAGAAGAGCACGCATCGACCACCCAGAACCCAGCCAAGTTCCCTCCATTCCCCAGACAATGTCAACAAGAAGGACGAGGCGAAGGCTTTTACCTCTCTGTGGCGGCCTCATCCTGGTGGTGGCTAACGAGGCTGAGGAGGGTTGCTGGTTTCAGGCTGAGAGAGCTCCGCCGAGGAAGAGAGCAGCTGGACGAGACTCAAAGTTGCAGCTCGAGAGGCATTTTATTGGGGGAGAGAAGGAGGAGGAGGAGGTTTAGGGTTTTAGGGAGGCGAGGCGAGGCGACGCAGCCGCGCTTGTTCGGGAGTTTGGGTTCGGGTTGATCTGTGGGCCTGGGAGAGGGAAAAGCCCAATTACGGCCCAAAATGAAAAAAGCACAGGAACGTTTTTTTTTTTTTTTTTTTTTCTTTTTGGTCGTGACGGGAACGTATTTGAACCTGAAGTTGGATGCGTCCCTTTGGGCGGAAGCAGGAATCCTTCGCAGACGCACCGAAACCTTCTCTTGCGCTGACCCGCTTTGGCCCCATTTTTAAGCAAAAACATTAATTCCGTTTGTTTCGAAAAAAATATTTTAAAAAAAATATTTTCCAGCATTGAATTCACTTAGAAAAATTAGTCAATAAAAATCTATACTTATATTCAGAAAAAATAATTTTTTCTTAAATTCAAAAATCATTTTGCAAAATGTGACTAGATATTAACTTTTGCACCCAAAATTCCACGTTAGAAAATGATCATCCCAACGCTTAGCTTCCAAGACCAAGTCTTTGATGCTAGGGCTTGGGCCCTTGATCCCGCCAGGGTACTAAGGCCTGCATCCATCAAGGTCAAGGATGAGACTCAAGCCCTAATGCCCATGCTTGATGTCCCAGTCCTCGGGCTTAGGTCACAAAGGTCAAGCCAAGGATCCCAGTACTTTAGCTCAATCCCTAACACCCAAGCTCACGTCGGAAAAGGCATGCCTAGGATCCCCAACACTAAAGCTATGATCCCTAGCACTCGGGCTCGAGTCCATAAAAGCCATACCTAAGTTCTTTATGCTTGAACTTGGGTCCCTTGTGCTCAATCTATCAAGGCCAAGGTCTGGGACTTGATGCATGTGCCTAGTCCAGTGAGTCTAGCTTGGGACCCATGTGCTTGCACTTAGGTTCATTAAGGTCGAGCCAGGTATCCCAATGCTTGAAATCCTTGTCTATAAAGGTAAGGCCTAGGACAAGGTGCTTGTGCCCCTTTCCTTGGTGCTCAATTGGGGTCCACTAGGGCCAAACCTGAGACTTTAGTGCCCATACATAGTTCCTTGGCTGCTCATGCACAAGTTACTAACATCTAGATACAATATGTATTTTTAAGAAAATCAAATAAGATTTTCCATACCAAAGTCGAAAAGTGTGGAAAATATTTTTGAGTTTATTTTCAAGTTTTTAAGAAAACATTTTAACCATTTATAAATGGAATGACCATGTTGCTCATTTTCAAGTTCCATACCAAATGCCACCTAGATCATTTGTAAATGGAATTATAATTAACAATTTGAATGAATTAATAAAAAATAGAGTCAATAGTTTCATATTCAACTATAGAAAAAGTAACCGTCAATAAAATAGAATCGAAGAGACCCTTAAGCTAATGGAGACAATTTAACTATCAATGAAACTATTTGGTAACCATTTGTAATCTCCCTTTGTTACTTCCGAATACCATTTTTGTAAGGAAAATTGTCTAAAAGGTCACAAACCTATAATAAAGCTTTTAATCGTGTTAATTGAGTTCTATACATTTTCATGTTTTGCCAATTGAATTTATTCAGTTAATTTATTAAAGGATAATAATTGTAGATAATTTAAACACCTTGGACTAATTAAGTCATTTTCAACAAACCTAATGCTAATTGAGTTTCTTTGAACAATTTGCCCTAATAAAGTTTCTAAATAATTAATCATTTATTTAATTAAATATTTCGTACTTTATTCAGAGGTGCATTAAATGCGATAATTTGGAGGCTTTGTATAGACAATGACTGGTACGTGTTGTATTTAATTACATAATTTATCATTTTAATATTTTCTATATAATTTCCTTCAAAACTAGAAATTGAACATCAACAATATGTGCATGTTGGAGTATGAATATAAAAGTCTCATGAAAGTGGAGTCATGAATGAAGTTACTTAAGAGAGCAGCACAATTTGGCCAACTTGGGGCTTCCTATATTATTGTTCTGTGATGATGCTGTGGAAAGGATCTAGTACTCATTTTAAAGGTGGCATTAGGAAGATGGGCCGAGAGAAAGAATTGGGCTTAATTTCGACCTGCGCCCAGCTTCGTTTTATGGACTTTTGTGCTTGAGTTTTTTCGCCCCCTTGAAGATGGACGCCTCACCTCGTGCACCTGGAGGTTTTCCCTAATTACTTTTGATATAGCTTGATGGCTTATAGTTTAGTCTTTTTAGAAGAAGAGGAACTTTCATCTGAATTTTGCTCATGAGATCGAGTGGAATGTGTAGTTTCTATCTTTTTTATTTCCCATTTATGCTTTATGAGCTCTTATTGTTTCGTTCATTTGATAGATTGGGAAGATTACCCATCCTTAATTTCAAGGTTTTTGAGTATGAAGTTTTATTAATTTTCATACCAAAGCTTAATCCAATTAGTTCCTAGTGTCTACCAATTTTGTCATATCCCATTTTATTTAACCTGAAATTCTTCACTCATTTGAATTAAAACCCGATTACAATTGTCAAAAATATATCACAATTGCTGAGAGTTATGGAGATTGAACCCTTCAACATTCTTTCCAATGATTTGATAGTGGAGATTTTTTATTTCATCGCGCCAACTCTATGGACGATTTTTTTAATGCAAAAATAATGTAACAGTCTAATATACCCCTTCAAAAAATGCAATCTCTAATGGGTGATTAATTTATTAAAGGATGATAATTGTAGATAATTTGAACACCTCGAACTAATTAAGTCATTTTCAGCAAACTTAGGGCTAATTGAGTTTTTTTGAACAATTTGCACTAATAAAGTTTCAAAATGATTAATCATTTATTTTAATTAAAACTTTTTATACTTTATTCAGAGGTGCATTAAATACGATAATTTGGAGGCTTTGTATAGATAAGCACTTGTACGTGTTGTGTTTAATTACATGATTTATCCCTCTAATATTTTCCATATAGTTTCCTTCAAAGTTAGAAATTGAACATCAATAATTTGTGCATGTTGCTGTATGAATATGTAAATCGCATGAAGGTGGAGTCGAAAATGAAGTTACTTAAGAGAGCCGTACAATTTGGCCACCTTGGAGCTTCCTATATGATTGTTCTGTGACGATGCCGCGGGAAGGATCTAACGCTTATTTTAAAGGTGACATTAGGAAGATGGGCCAAGAAAAAGAATCAAGCTTAATTTTGGCCGAAGTCTAACTTCATTTTATGGACTTTTATGGGTTTTTGTGCTTTAGTTTTTTTCACCCCCCTCGAAGATGGATGCCTCATCTCGTGCAACTGGAGGGTTTCGCTAATTACTTTTGATATAGTTTGATGTTTTATCATTTAGTCTTTTTAGAAGAATGTGGAATTTCACCTGAATTTTGCTCATGAGATCGAGTGAAATGTGTGGTTTCTATCTCTTTTATTCCCCTTTTATCCTTTATAAGCTCTTATTGTTTCATTACTTGGTAGACTGTAAAGATTGCACATCCTTAATTTCAAGGTTTTTGAATTAGAAATTTTATTAGTTTTCATATCAAGGTTTAATCCAATTAGTTCCTAGTGTCTACCAATTTTGTCATATCCCATTTTATTTGAACTGAAATTCTTCACTCGTTTGAATTAGATACCGATTACAACTATCAAAATTATATCACAATTGCTGAAAGTTATGGAGGTTGAAACCTTTGACGTTCTTTCCAATGATTTGGTGGTGGAGATTATTTCTTTTGTTACGGCCAACTCTATAGATAACTTTTTCAATGCAAAAAAAAAAATGTAGCAATCTAATATACCCCTTAAAAAAAGTAAACTCTAATGGGTGATTAATTTATTAAAGGATGATAATTGTAGATAATTTGATCACCTCGGACTAATTAAGTCATTTTCAACAAACCTAGGGCTAATTGAGTTTTTTTGGACAATTTGAGCTAATAAAGTTTCAAAATGATTAATCACTTATTTAATTAAACCTTTCGATACTTTATTTATAGGTGCATTAAATGCAATAATTTAGAGGCTTTGTATAAACAAGGATTAGTACGTGTTGTGTTTAATTATATGATTTATCCCTCTAATCTTTTTCATATAATTTCCTTCAAAACTAGAAATTAAACATCAACAATTTGTACATGATGCAGTATGAATATGTATATCTCATGAAGGTGGAGTCAGGAATTAAGTTATTTAGGAGAGCCGCACAATTTGGCCACATTGGAGCTTCCTATATGGTTGTTTTGTGACGATACCGTGAGAAAAATCTAGTGCTCATTTTAAAAGTGGCATTAGAAAGATGAGCCGAGAAAAAAAATCGGGCTTAATTTTAAGCGTAACCCAACTTCGTTTCATGGGCTTTTGTACTTGAGTTTTTTTGCCCCCTCGAAGATTAACGCCTCACCTCGTGCACCTGGAGGGCTCCCCCAATTACTTTTGATATAGCTTGATGTTTTATAGTTTAATCCTTTTAGGATAAGATGGGATTTAACCTGAATTTTGTTCATGAGATCGAGTGGAATGTGCGGTTTCTATCTCTTTTATTCTCCCTTTATGCTTTGTGAGCTCTTACTGTTTCGTTGGTTTGGTAGAGTGGGAAGATTGTCCATCCTAAATTTCAATGTTTTTAAATTTGAAATTTTATTAGTTTTCATATCAAGGCTTAATCCAATTAGTTCATAGTGTCTACCAATTTTGTCATATTCCCTTTTATTTAAGATGAAATTCTTCACTCGTTTGAATTAGATACCGATTACAATTACCAAAATTACATCACCATTGCTGAGAGTTATGGAGATTGAACCCTTCGACGTTTTTCCACGATTTGGTGGTGGAGATTATTTCTTTCGTCGCGACCAACTCCATGGATGATTTTTTCAATACAAAAATAACATGGCAGTCTAATATACCCCTAAAAAAAATGCAATCTCTCATGGGAGATTAATTTATTAAAGAATAATCATTGTATATAATTTGAACACCTAGGACTAATTAAGTCATTTTCAACTAACCTAGGGCAGATTAAGTTTCTTTGAACAATATGCATTAATAAAATTTCAAAATAATTAATCATTTATTTTAATTAAACATTTCGTACTTTATTCAGAGGTGCATTAAATGTGATAATTTGGAAACTTTGTATAGACAAGGATTGGTACGTGTTGTGTTTAATTACATGATTTATCCCACTAATCTTTTCCACATAATTTCCTTTAAAATTAGAAATTGAACATCAATAATTTGTGTATGTTGCAGTATAAATATGTAAGTCTCATGAAGGTGGAGTTAGGAATTAAACTACTTAAGAGAGCCGCACAATTTGGCCACCTTGAGGATTCTTATATGGTTGGGCTCCTCCTTGTGTGCGAGAGTGGCGAGTTGAGGAAGAATGAAAGAGTTGGTTTGCTGAGAAAAGTCTACTCAAACGAACGAATGGTGGAATGCCGTGAAAAGTATTTTAATACCGTTCGCAACATGTGGTGGAACAACATAATGATTTTTAGAGAAGAGCTTCATCGCTATGATTGCGAGATGCAAACCAAGCACTACAAGAGAAATGGATGGGTGCGTGACATCGACCATTACGATGACACTGAATGTGAACAATGCATTTGCCGAACGGAGACAAAGATTCTACACAAGTATTGCAGACGCCCTTGACTATGATAAGTTTGCTTAAAGAGAGGACAAGAGATAGCCTGTTTTAGTTCAAAATAAATCTTAATACACAAATGCTTCTTTGGAGTATTTGATATGACTTCATTTTCATCTCTATATGTTCTTGATGATGCCCTTTGAGACCAGCTTCGCTTTATGGGCTTTTGTGCTTGAGTTTTTTCATCTGCCTCGAAGATGGGCGCCTCACCTCATGCACTTGGAGGGTTGCACTAATTACTTTTGACATAGTTTGATTATTTATAGTTTAGTCATTTTAGAAGAAAATGAAATTCACCTGAATTTTGCTCTTGAGATCGAGTGGAATGTACGGTTTCTATCACTTTTATTCTACATTTATGCTTTATGAGCTCTTATTGTTTCGTTAGCTTGATAGACTGGGAAGATTGCCCATCCATAATTTCAAGGTTTTTGAATTTTAAATTTTATTAGTTTTTATACCATGACTTAATCCAATTAGTTCTTAATGTCTACCAATTTTGTCATTTCTCATTTCTTTCATTGCAACCAACTCCATGGACGACTTTTTCAATACAAAAAATGATGTAGCAATATAATATACCCCTTAAAAAAAGTAATCTCTAACGGGTAATTAATTTATTAAAGGATGATGATTATAAATAATTTGAACACATCGAACTAATAAAGTCTTTTTCAACAAACTAATGGCTAATTGAGTTTTTTTGAACATTTTGCGTTAATAAAGTTTCAAAATGATTAAAAAATTATTTTAATTAAACTTTTCGTACTTTATTCATAGGTGCATTAAATGCGATAATTTGAAATTTTTGTATAGATAAGGGCTGATATGTATTGTGTTTAATTCCATGATTTATCTCTCTAATCTTTTCTATATAATTTCCTTCAAAGCTAAAAATTGAACATTAACAATTTGTGCATGTTACAGTATGAATATGTAAGTCTCATAAAGATGAAGTCGGGAATGAAGCTACTAAGAAAGCCGCACAATTTGGCTACGTTGGGGCTTTCAATATGGTTGTTTTGTGACGATGCCATTGGAAGGATCTAGCGCTTATTTTAAATGTGGCATTAGGAAGATGGGCTGAGAAAAAGAATCGGGCTTAATTTCGGCCGTAGCCCAGCTTCGTTTCATGGGCTTTTATGGGCTTTTGTGCTTTAGTTTTTTTCACCCCCTCGAAGATGGATGCCTCACCTCATGCACCTGGAGAGTTTCACTAATTACTTTTGATATAGTTTGATGGTTTATAGTTTAGTCTTTTTAGAAGAAGATGAAATTTTACATGAATTTGGCTCATGAGATCGAGTGGAACGCGCGGTTTCTATCTCTTTTATTCCCCCTTTATGTTTTATAAGCGCTTATTGTTTCGTTAGTTTAGTAGACTGGGAAGATTGCCCATCTTTAATTTCAAGGTTTTTGAATTTGAAATTTTATTAGTTTTCATACCATGACTTAATCCAATTAGTTCCTAATGTCTACCAATTTTGTCATATCCTATTTTTTTTAAACTAAAATTCTTCACTCGTTTGAATTAAATATTGATTACAACTGTCAAAATTACATTACCATTGTTGAGAATTATGGAGATTGAACCCTTTGACGTTCTTTCTAATGATTTGGTGGTGGAGATTTTTTCTTTGCTCACGGCCAACTCCATAGATGACTTTTTCAATGCGAAAATAACGTAGCAATCTAATATGCCCCTTAAAAAAATGTAATCTCTAATGGGTGATTAATTTATTAAAGGATGATGATTGTAGATAATTTGAACAACTCGGACTAATTAAGTTATTTGCAACAAACCTAGGGCTAATTGAGTTTTTTTGAACAATTTGCGCTAATAAAGTTTCAAAATGTTTAATTTTTTATTTTAATTAAACATTTCGTACATTATTCAGAGGTTCGTTAAATGCGATAATTTGGAGGCCTTGTAAAAGACAAAGATTGGTACGTGTTGTGTTTAATTACATGATTTATCTCTCTAATCTTTTCATATAATTTCTTTCAAAACTAGAAATTGAACATCAACAATTTGTGCATGTTGCAACATGAATATGTAAGTCTCATGAAAGTGGAGTCAGGAATGAAACTACTTAAAAGAGCCGCACAATTTGGCCACCTTGGGGATTCCTATATGGTTGGGCTTCTCCTTGTGTGAGAGGGTGGCGAGTTAAAGAAGAATGAAGGAATCGGCTTGCTAAGAAAAGTCGGACGAGTGGTGGAATACCGCGGGAAGTCTCTAAACATCATTCGCAGCATGTGATGGAACAATACAATGATCTTTAGAGAAGAGTTTCATCGCTATGATTGCGAGATGTAAACTTAGCATTGCAAGAGGGGGGATGGGTGCGTGACATCGACCATTATGATGACACTGAATGTGAACAATGCATTTACCGAGCAGAGACAAAGATTCTATACAAGTATTACAGACGCCCCTAACCACGAGAGGTTTGTTTAAAAAAAGACAAGAGAGAGCTTGTTTTAGCTCAAAATAAATCTTAATACACATGTGTTTTTTTGGAGTATCTGATATGGCTGTATTTTCTTCTTTATATGTACTTGATGATGCCCTTTGAGCCTAGCTTCATTTTATGGGTTTTTGTGCTTGAGTTTTTTTCGCCTCCCTCGAAGATGGACGCCTCAACTCGAGCACTTAGACAATTTCATTAATTACTTTGGATATAGGTTGATGGTTTATAGTTTAGTCATTTTAGAAGAAGATGGAATTCACCTGAAATTTGCTCATGAGATTGAGTGGAATGTGCGGTTTCTATCTCTTTTAATCATTCTTTCTGCTTTATGAGCTCTTATTGTTTCGTTGGTTTGGTAGATTGTGAAAATTGTCCATCCTTAATTTTAAGGTTTTTGAATTTGAACTTTTATTAGATTTGATACTATGACTTAATCCAATTAGTTCTATTGTCTATCAATTTTGTCACATCTTTTTTTTTTTAAACTGAAATTCTTCACACGTTTGAACTAGATACCGATTATAACTGTCAAAATTACATCACCATTGCTGAAAGTTATGGAGATTGAACCATTCGACGTTCTTTCCAATGATTTGGTGGTGGAGATTCTTTCTTTCGTCGCGGCCAACTCTATAGACGACTTTTTCAATGCGAAAATAGCGTAGCAATCTAATATGTTCCTTAAAAAAAACAATCTCTAATGGGTGATTAATTTATTAAAGGATGATCATTGTATATAATTTTAACACCTCGGAATAATTAAGTCATTTTCAACAAACCTAGGGCTAATTGAGTTTCTTTGAACAATTTGCGCTAATAAAGTTTCAAAATGATTAATAATTTATTTTAATTAAACATTTCGTACTTTATTCAGTGGTGCATTAAATGTGATAATTTGGAGGACTTGTATAAACAAGGACTAGTAAGTATTGTACTTAATTACAAGATTTATCCCTCTAATATTTTCTATATAATTTCCTTCCAAGTCAGAAATTGAATATCAACAATTTATGCATGTTGCAATATGAATATGTAAGTTTCATGAAGGTAGAGTCAGGAATGAAGTTACTTAAAAGAGACGCATAATTTAGTCACATTGGGGATTCCTATATGGTTGGGCTCCTCATTGTGTTCGAGGGTGGCGAGTTGAAAAAAAAGAAATGAGTCAGCTTCCTAAGAAAATCTACTTGAACGGACGAGTGGTGGAATGCCGCGAGAAGTATCTAAACACCATTTGCAACATGTGATGGAACGACATAATGATCTTGGAGAAGAATTTTATCGCTATGATTGCGAGATATAAACTGAGCACTGCAAGAGGAGGGGATGGGTGCGTGACCTCAACCATTATGATGACATTGAATGTGAATAATGCATTTGCCGAGTGAAGACAAAGATTCTATACAAAAATTGCGAAAATCCTTGACCACGAGAAGTTTGCTTAAAGGTAGGACGGGAGAGAGCCTATTTTAGCTCAAAACAAATCTTAATACACAAGTGTTTCTTTGGAGTATTTGATATGGCTTCATTTTCTTCTATATAGATTCTTGATGATGCCCCTTGAGCCGAGCTTCGTTTTATGGACTTTTGTGCTTGAGTTTTTTTCGCATCCCTCGAAGATGGACGCCTCACCTCGTGCACTTGGAGAGTTTCACTAATTACTTTTGATATAACTTGATGGTTTATAGTTTAGTCCTTTTAGAAGAAAATAGAATTTCATATGAATTTTGCTCATGAAATCGAGTGGAATGGGTGGTTTCTATCTCTTTTATTCCCCATTTATGCTTTATGAGTTCGTATTGTTTCGTTAGTTTGGTAGACTCGAGAGATTGTCCATCCTTAATTTCACGATTTTTAAATTTGAAATTTTATTAGTTTTCATACCGTGGCTTAATCCAATTAGTTCCTAATTTCTACTAATTTTGTCACATCCCATTTTATTAGAGCTGAAATTCTTCACTCATTTGAATTAGATACCGATTACAACTGTTGAAATTAAATCACCATTGTTGAGAGTTATAGAGATTGAATCTTTTCAACGTTCTTTCCAATGATTTGGTGGTGGATATTCTTTCTTTCATCGCGGCCAACTCCATGAATGACTTTTTTAATGCAAAAACAACGTAGCAATCTAATATATCCCTTAAAAAAAGTAATTTCTAACGGGTGATTAATTTATTAAAGGATGATCATTGTATATAATTTGAACACCTCGGATTAATTAAGTCATTTTCAACAAACCTAGGCTAATTGAGTTTCTTTGAACAATTTGCGTTAATAAAGTTTCAAAGTAATTAATCATTTATTTTAATTAAACATTTCATACTTTATTCAGATGAGCATTAAATGCGATAATTTAGAGGTTTCGTATAGACAATGACTCATACATGTTGTGTTTAATTACATGATTTATCCCTCTAATCTTTTCTATATAATTTCCTTAAAAGCTATAAATTGAACATCAACAATTTGTGCATGTTTCAGTATAAATATGTAAGTCTTATGAAGGTGGAGTCAAGAATGAAGTTACTTAAAAAAGCAGCACAATTTGACCATCTTGGGGGTATCTTATATGGTTGGGTTCCTTCTTGTGTGTGAGGGTGGCGAGTTGAAGAAAAATGAAGGAGTTGGCTTGCTGAGAAAAGTCTACTCAAGTGGAGACGAAGATTCTATACAAGTATTGCAGACGCCCCTGATCACGAGAGGTTTGTTTAAAGAGAGGGCGGGAGAGAGCCTGTTTTAGCTCAAAATATTAAACATTTCGTATTTTATTCAGATGTGCATTAAATGCGATAATTTTGAAGCCTTGTATAGATAAGGACTGGTATGTATTGTGTTTAATTATATGATTTATCCCTCTAATTATTTTCATATAATTTCCTTCAAAGTTAGAAATTGAATATCAACAATTTGTGCATGTTGCAGTATGAATATGTAAGTCTCATGAAGGTGGAGTCAGGAATGAAGTTATTTAAGAGAGCCGCACAATTTGGCCACCTTGGGGCTTCCTATATTGTTGTTCTGTGACGTTGCCATGGGAAGGATCTAGTGCTTATTTTAAAGTTTGCATTAGGAAAATCGGCTGAGAAAAAGAATTGGGCTTAATTTCGGTCAGAGTCCAGCTTCATTTTATAGGCTTTTATGGGCTTTTGTACTTGAGTTTTTTTTCGGCCCCTTCAAAAATGGACGCCTTACCTCGTGCACCTAGAGGGTCTCACTTATTACTTTTGATATAATTTGATGGTTTATAGTTTAGTTTTTTTAGAATAAGATGGAATGTCACTCAAATTTTGCTCATGAGATCAAGTGAAATGTACGGTTTCTATCTCTTTTTCCCCATTTATACTTTATGAGCTCTTATTGTTTCGTTGGTTGGGTGGATTGGAAAGATTGCCCATCCTTAATTTCAACGTTTTTGAATTTGAAATTTTATCAGTTTTCATACTGAGACTTAATCCAGTTAGTTCATAGTTTCTACCAATTTTGTCATATCCCCTTTTATTAAAGCTAAAATTCTTCACTTGTTTGAATTGAATACCGATTACAACTGTCGAAATAAATCATCATTGTTAAGGGTTATGGAGATTGAACATTTTCGATGTTCTCTCCAATGATTTGGTGGTGGTGATTCTTTCTTTCGTCGCGGCCAACTCCATGGATGACTTTTTCAATGCAAAAATAACGTAGCAATCTAATATACCCCTTTAAAAAAAAATTTCTAACGGGTGATTAATTTATTAAAAGATGATCATTATATATAATTTGAACACCTCGGACTAATTAAGTCATTTTCAACAAACCTAAAGCTAATTGAGTTTCTTTGAATAATTTGCGCTAATAAAATTTCAAACTAATTAATCATTTATTTTAATTAAACCTTTCGTACTTTATTCAGATGATCATTAAATGCGATAATTTAGAGGTTTTGTATAGACAATGACTAGAACATGTTGTGTTTAATTACATGATTTATCCCTATAATCTTTTCTATGTAATTTCATTCAAAGCTTGAAATTGAATATCAACAATTTGTGCATGTTGCAGTATGAATATGTGAGTCTCATGAATGTGGAGTAAGGAATTAAGCCACTCAAAAGAGCCGCACAATTTGCTCACCTTGGGCATTCCTATATGATCGAGCTCCTCCTTATGTGCGAGGGTGGTGAGTTGAAGAAAAAGAAATGAGTTGGCTTCTTGAGAAAAGTCTACTCGAACGAATGAGCAGTGAAATGCCGCAAGAAGTATCTAAAGACCGTTCGCAGCATGTGATAGAACAACACAATGATATTTGGAGAAGAGCTTCATCGCTATGATTGCGAGATGTAAACCGAGCACTACAAGAGGAGGGGATAGGTGCGTGACCTCTACCATTACGATGACATTGAATGTGAACCATACATTTGCCAAGTGGAGACAACGATTCTATACAAGTTTTGCGAAAATCCCTGACCACGAGAGGTTTGCTTAAAGATAGGGCGGGAGAGAGCTTGTTTTAGCTCAAAATAAATCTTAATACATAAGTGCTTCTTTAGAATATTTTCTTCATTTTCTTTTCTATAGGTTCTTGATGATGTCCCTTGAGCCTAGCTTCGTTTTATAGGTTTTTGTGCTTGAGTTTTTTTCGCCCCTCTCGAAGATGGACGCCTCAAATCGTGCACTTGGAGGGTTTCACTAATTACTTTTGATATAACTTGATGGTTATAGTTTAGTCTTTTCAGAATAAGATGGAATTTCACCTGAATTTTGCTCATGAGATCGAGTGGAATGTGTGGTTTCTATCTCTTTTATTCCCCCTTTATGCTTTATGAGCTCTTATTATTTCGTTTGTTTGGTAAATTGGGAAGATTGTCCATCCTTAATTTCAAGATTTTTGAATTTGAAATTTTGTTAGTTTTCATACTAAGGCTTAATCTAATTAGTTCCTAGTGTCTACTAATTTTGTCATATCCCATTTTATTAAAACTGAAATTTTTCACTCGTTTGAATTAGACACCGATTACAACTTTCAAAATTAAATTACTATTGTTGAGAGTTATGGAGATTGAACCTTTTCGACATTCTTTCCAATGATTTGGTGGTGGAGATTCTTTCTTTTGTCGCGACCAACTCCATGGACGACTTTTTCAATCCAAAAATAACATAGCAATCTAATATGCCCCTTAAAAAAAAAGCGATCTCTAACAGGTGATTAATTTATTAAAGGATGATGATTATAGATAATTTGAACACCTCGGACTAATTAAGTCATTTTCAACAAACTTAGGACTAATTAAGTTTCTTTGAACAATTGGTGCTAATAAAGTTTCAAAATGATCATTTATTTTAATTAAACCTTTCATACTTTCTTCAGAAGAGCATTAAATACGATAATTTGGAGGCTTTGTATAGAAAAGGACTGGTACGTGTTGTGTTTAATTACATGATTTATCCCTCTAATTTTTTTCATATAATTTCCTTTAAAGCTATAAATTGAACATCAACAATTTGTGCATGTTGCAGTATGAATATGTAAGTCTCATGAATATGGAATCGAGAATGAAGTTACTTAAGAGAGCTGCACAATTTGGCCATCTTGGGGATTCCTATATGGTTGTGCTCCTCCTTGTGTGCGAGGGTGGCAAGTTGAAGAAAAAAAAATGAGTTGACTTCTTGAAAAAAATCTACTCGAATGGATGGGTGGTAAAATGCCATGAGAAGTATCTAAATACCGTTGACAGCATGTGATGAAACAATACAATAATCTTTGGAGAAGAGCTTCATCGTTATGATTGCAAATGTAAACCGAGCATTGCAAGAGGAGGGATGGGTGCATGACCTCGACCATTACGATGAGACTGAATGTGAACAATGCATTTGTCTAGCGGAGACAAATATTCTATACAAGTATTGTGGAAACCCCTGACCACGAGAGGTTTGTTTAAAGATAGGGCGGGAGATAGCCTGTTTTAGCTCAAATTAAATCTAAATACACAAGTGTTTATTTGAAGTATCCGATATGACTTTATTTTCTTCTCTATAGGTTCTTAATGATGCCTTTTGGGCCTAGCTTCGTTTTGTGGGCTTTTGTGCTTGAGTTTTTTTGCCCCCCTCGAAGATGGACATCTCATCTCGTGCACTTGGAAAGTTTCACTAATTACTTTTGATATAACTTGATGGTTTATGGTTTAATCATTTTAGAAGAATATGGAATTTCACCTGAATTTTACTCATGGGATCGAGTGGAATGTGCGGTTTCTATTTCTTTTATTCCCTCTTTATACTTTATGAGCTCTTATTGTTTCGTTGGTTTGGTAGACGGGGAAGATTGCCCATCTTTAATTTCAAGATTTTTAAATTTGAAATTTTATTAGTTTTCATACTGAACCTTAATCTAATTAGTTTCTAGTGTCTACCAATTTTGTCATATCCCATTTTATTTAAGTTGAAATTCTTCATTTATTTGAATTAGATACCGCTTACAACTGTTAAAATTACATCACCATTACTGAGAGTTATGGAAATTGAACTATTTCGACGTTTTTTCCAATGATTTGGTAGTGGAGATTTTTTTTTTCGTCGCATCCAACTCCATGGACGATTTTTTCAATGCAAAAATAACGTAGTAATCTAATATACCCCTTAAAAAAAAAACAATCTCTAACGGGTGATTGTTTCAAAAGGATTAATCATTTATTTTAATTAAGCATTTCGTACTTCATCCGGAGGTGCAATTTGGAGGCTTTGTATAGATAAAGACCGATATGTGTTGTGTTTAATTACATGATTTATCCCTCTATTTTTTTCCATATAATTTCCTTCAAAGCTAGAAATTGAACATCAACAATTTGTGCATGTTGCAGTATGAATATGTAAGTCTCATAAAGGTGGAGTCAGAAATGAAGCTACTTAAGAGAGCCGCACAATTTGGCCACCTTGGGGCTTCCTGTATGGTTGTTTTGTAACGATATCGTGGGAAGAATCTAACGCTTATTTTAAAAGTGACATTAGGAAGATGGGCTAAGAAAAAGAACCGGTCTTAATTTCGGCCAAAGCCCAGCTTTGTTTTATGAGCTTTTGTGAGCTTTTGTACTTGAGTTTTTTTCGCCCCCTTGAAGATGGATGCCTCACCTCGTGCACCTGGAGGGTTTACTGTTTTTTTCTCTTCTTCTTTTTCTTTTCTTTTTTTCTTTTTCTTTTTAGTGAGGGCCACCCTTGCCAATCTCAGGCAAGGGATGCTCGGGCCTAGGCTAGTGAGGGCAACCCTTGCCCTTACCCAAGGCCATTAAAGATGAAACTTGGTGATAGTTGGCAAAGGGAAGAAGGGGAAAAGTAAAAATAATATTAAAAAAAGAAAAAAAAAGAAAATAGAAGAAAAGAAAAAAATAATAAAGTAATAAAATTTTCTGAAAAATATGCAATTAAAAATTATTTACATCAATATCGACCGTGTCACGTAAAACGACTAGAGTCAACGTTAGCAATTTCAACCAAAATTGATCGAATGGACTTAATTGACAAAATGTGAAAATATTTATGACTTAATTGATATAATTAAAATGTTTATAATTGAATTGATAAAAGTGTAATAATTTAATATATTTCGGACAATTTTTCCCTTTTTATCTTCCTTTTCTACTCTTTACAAAACTATCCCCACATAAAATAATGAAGTAATTTTAGCATATAAGTTTGGGATCCAAATAAGTCATCTTTTGGGGCTGGTGGGTCCTAAGGTGGGGCCCCTGGGTTTCTCCGTGCTCGCGGTGTACGGAAGGTTTTCCCGAGTCATCAAAAAAAAAAAATAATAATAAGTCATCTTTTGCATTTTTCCCTATCATCGGGTCCCACCACTTGTGAAGTAACCGCCCACCTCTTCTTCGTATCTATAGTTTTATTTATTTATTTAATTTCTGCATATTTGTTCGATCTTGCAGAGAAGAGAAGCGCGTCCCCAGCAACAAAACAATATAACGTAACAAAGAATTTTTCTCTCAATCATCCATCGTCATACTTACCAATATCTTTCAAATAAAATAAAATATTTTTTTCACCTTAAATTTACACAAGGTAACTATTGTCATGAATTGCGCTTCGATTGCTAGTATCTGTTACAAGAAAGTTGTATTTGAAACTAGCTGCTTAGTACATATACTGTACCGGCATCACTTGGTCACAATTTGAGGCTCCTATATGAACTGTTTTTAACACCTGTGGATACGTAGAAATAAGGACGTTTATCTGAATTTACACGGCACTGAGCCCATGTCGTTTTTATTTATGCAAGTTGTCACGTTACATCAAAGTTCAAACCTACAGCATCTGATAATAACACCATCCATAGCAGCCTGCCATGGAGACATCAAACAGAGGCAACTTCTGAAAATTCGTCAGTGACGAGTTCTCTGGTTAATTCATCAAGCAGCCAGGAGAAGCACATCATCCGTGAATTCATCATCGATTCTCGGTGTTCTTCATGAATTGGTCGATATAGAAAACAGCCCAAGCAAGCAGATACAAGCTTTCCCCCAATGACACTAGTTTCCAAGTAAATTAACAAGCCGCATCGCTCTCATGCCCAGTAGCCAAGCTCGTATGGGGTACACGCGCTACATACAAAAAATTCCTAGCATACAATGAATCTCTAACATGTTATTATGCAGCCGCAAAACTGTAAGTTGTGCTTGAAGCCAATGGTGTGCAGAGAAAGCGGGGTTTCTTTTCTGGTCACCGCTTGACCCACTGGAAGCTCTTCCTTGCTTTTGCTTTGCCCGGTTTTTTCCTTTCCACCACACGTGGATCCCTCGTCAAGAAACCAGCTGTCAACGAGACATAACACTTCTATAAGTTGAAGGTCACACTGAGATGCCAACCAAGGTCTCAGAGCCAAACATTTGATAGGGAAAGGAAAGGGAATATCATGCCCCTTCCCCAGGAACTCGATGCAGTGCGCTAATACTACTCAACAGAGAATATAAAGAACTAACCACAGGTAAATCAAGAGGATTTCTATAGTACATGTTGTCTGCTGACTAAATTTAAATACAAGCTAACCCAAGGTTGAAGGTAGTCATTGTTTTTATTACCTTATCTTGATTATTATTATTTTATTTTTTTTCTGTTGCGGGATATCACTTTACCTTTGGTTTTCTACACAATTTTATGCCAGTTCTGAGAGAAGTTCTCTACTACATTTTCCTCGGTATCTCTCGACTTATGTAAATGAAATGAAAAAGAAAAAGGCCTAATGCACTTTAACTCGCATTAGCAAAAGTTTAATGACCAACAACGAAGTTTTTGATACAAAATCAATAGGGTCTTGGGTGCTGTTTCGATGAACAAAAATGAGGTTAAAATATACACTCCACTCGACCTTTTCTTAAACAACAAATATCTTAAGAAAGAAAACATGGTGTGGTAATAGAATCTCATGATAATTAGACCTATCTTACCAGATCTAAGAGCAGGACGTAAACCAGGCTCCCAATTTTGCAAAGCCCTGCTGATGCCCAATCGAATCGCTCCAACTTGACCTGTCATCAGATGAAGTTTAGCATTCCTACTTACAAACTCCATTTCAGAAGGACCAGAGATATATCCAACAGTACGAAAAGACAAGGCCTCTTCGTTAAAGAGGAAAAATTCCCATTCTCAGCCCCCAACAACTACCTATGATAAACCTATTAATTCAGCCATATCCACCCTAACCCTCTCCATCCAGAAATAAATTAGAAAGTCGCAATTCACAACAAATATAGGGAGAAACTGAAATCTACATGCAGTGAAGAAATAGCTTAAAATTAATATTACTTGTATTTGAAAGCACTAGCAGACTTCGGAAACATAACAATCTCGTGTTAGAATATAGAACCATTGTGACTGCACCAAAAAAAGCCAGTTCCTACTTTTTAGTTGGTAAAATAAAAAATAAAAAATACTAAGGCGTTAGATATGTGCTAATGAATGCATGAGTGATAACAAGATGGAAGAGGCAATTCGGAAAACAAACTCAACCAGCTAGTGCGATAATATCCATATCAGTTAGACATATCAGCCAGCCTTCCATAGGTTAGTTCACTTAGGCAAGCCTATTTGTCTTAATATCAGGCCTTCTATTCTCAGAAATCACAATAATCGCAACAAAATGACGATACATAAAGACTAGAAAAAAATAGTAGAAATTGCTAGTAATGGATGCACAGACACCACAAATTATAATAAATTCAAGAAGCATAGTATCCTGAGTATGACACAAATAAATAACTGCAAAAACAAGTGCTTTCACAGTTCAGAGCAACAATAGAACTCACCAGAGACACCACCTCCTTTCACAGTACAGCTGACGTCCCAGAGGCCCAAAGTCTTTGTCTCGGAGAAAGGTCGAAGTAAAGCAGCTCGATGGTCGAGCATTGAGAAATAGACATCTAGTTCTTTTTCATTCACCATGAATTTGCCATCACCAGGTTGAACCCACACGCGTGCTATGCTGCACTTCCTTCTTCCTGTTCCATAAGCCCTTCCCTTGTCGTCTACTTGTCTCACTCTTGCCTTCGCGACTTCCTCCTGCTTCAAGCGCTCTATTTCTGCTCTTGTGGATTTTCTCGTGTTCTTCTCATAACGCATGTCTTCGATTTCCCTCAAAGGGGGCAAGCCTTCAATTCCTTCGAAGTCCTTGAGAGCAACCAAACTGTCCATCATGGCATCTGTGATTCCAGATGCTGCAATGAGGTCGCCAAAGGCACGATTTGGACCTATGATGCAAGAATGCACAAATTAAGATTAATACCATGATGAATAAAGCGAACTATACAAGAACAACTAACTATTAAGGCTGCACATCTACAAGAGTGAAATAAGAGGCCGTATTTCAAGAATAAAACAAACTTCTGGCGTTTCTTTCCGCTCAGATGAAGCACTGCTCAACTCCGGAAATTCATTTGCATTCACGGAAGTCTATGGAGAAACCAATAGGCTAATAGCATAAACCACAGAGAAAACGAATACAACTACACTAACCACGAGTATCAAATTACTCGAATTTTCAGGTGCACAGCTCTAAAATAGAACTAGGAGACGACACCATCAAGCTTGCGACAACGTTAATTACGAGAGAACACAATGCCGAAAAGAAGATGGCTTTCTCAGAAAAATTAATTCCGACGATGAATATTGTAATAATGCACAAATGATGCCAAGAAAAGGGAGCAAAAATGCATAAGGAGCACACTGATCGCTAAAATTGGGAACCTTTGAGTACTGTGGTGAGTTCTTGTTCTTCTCTCTCGAGCTTCATCTTCTCTTCCTCGCTCCTCTCACTCTTCACAACGTCAGCCCCACGACCCGCATCATCGCCAAAAGCCTGCGCACCTGCCCCGATATCGAATAAGCCGTCGTCTTTCCCTTCGTCCGACAAGTTCCACGGCTTATATCCCTCGGCCGTGAGCCATCCATCGTCTTCTCCGACGCCCTTCTCTCCGGCTCCCCCCTCCTTCACCCACGAATCCTCCTCGCCGACGCCGCCGCCGCCGTCGAAGAATCCCGCGACCTTGCCGGATTCGTCGGAGAAGAGGCGGTCGAACTTCGCGTCGCCGTCGCCGGAGAGCTTCCAGAGATCGGAGAGCGCGGGATCTCGGGGGCCGCCGCCGCCATCGCCGTCGCCGCGATCGGCGGAGAAGAGCCGGAGGAGGGAGGATAAGCGAGCGGGGTTCGGCGGCGGAGGGGGGCCGGAGCGGAGCCTCGCGGTGGCGATGGAGAGGAGAGGGAGATTGGAGGGTCTGGTGAGGAAGCGAGCGAGCATTTTCGGTGGGAGTGCAGAGCGAGAGAGAGCACGCGTGTAACTGAGTAGGGTTTTAGGAATGGAAGGGGAGAGAGAGAGAGAGAGAAACGGGTCGACCCGGATTCGAAATCGATTCGGGTCGGAGCTCCGTGAGGTGATGGGTTCGGGTTCGGGATCGTGATATGAGGCCCGAGAAGCCCGGTCCAATGTGGAGACATGACTTCTGCGCTTGGGAACAGCCTTGCAAAGCCCTTTGGGCCTCTAAAGGCCCTTGGCCGAATGCTAGTGCGTTCGGTATTTATTTTTGGGAGTCCATTTTCTGAATGCTAGCATTCCCAAGGCCTTTAGCTCAAGACTCCCTCCCGCATGCTTTGGCATTTTGGCTTTCTCAGCATGCAACAAATATGAATTAATTCCAATCCTATTCTCACTCAATAGTCATAATTCCATATTTAACCTTTTTAACATAAAAACCCTCATATCTGTCTCTCTTCTCTCACCTCTCTTCACTTGTGCACTTGCTCTCATCATTCACCTCGCGTCTCAGCTAAGGACATCACTCGCCTGGTTGCCACCATTCGTCTAGTTGCCACTAGTCGCCTGGTTGATGGTTGTTTTGGATCACCAGGTTCTGTTGTAGAGAGGCTTGCCGAGGTTGTGCAATCTTGGCGTCAATGCCCAGGGATGAGACCTCAGAGTCCTCCCCTAGGCTCCAAAATAATCCTTAGAAATCTTCATCCCAAATCCAACGACTATGGAAGCTCTGAATAAATGGAATGTCACATTCATGAAATACTTGAAGCAGAAGCACAAGCCCAAGTTCTATCGCATTGGCTTCTTCTCTCTCCACAACTCCATTGGCGAGGTACCTTCGCTTTCACTACTAATCTTTGCCATTGATGTCAAACTCAACTCGATTGGCAATTTAGTTAACTTTGATTGAGCTTGGATATGATTCGGTTTAATTGGCTATTCTATGTCAAAACCGCCTGACCATCAATTTGTTATCGTTTTTCTTGGGAAAGATGAGGCTCAGAGTGGCAAACATTTTTTTCTATAAGTTGTCATATTGCCTTATTCCTCTAGTTGGATTATATTGAACTCTGTTGGTAAATTAAGCACTTATTTAGTCATAAACTTGTTGTTTTTGCTCCTTTTCTTTTTCTTTTTATTAAAAATTGTAAGAGCATGTTGTCTAGAATTCTGGATCCATTCAATGACAAGGCATATTGGATTTCGTAGTTTGATTATTATCTAGTGTTGACGACATGTTGGTTATTCGTCTGTGGCATTTGTACGATCTTTTATTGTTATATCCAATACTTGCTCTCTCCGAGGGCTACATCGAATGGAAATTTGTTGTGGAACTTATTTCATGTGATTTTGCATTTTAAATTTAACTATTTATCTTAACTTTGCATATGAGCTGAGTTCAAAACATCTTGGCTTTACAACACAAGAACAAAGGAAAGCATTTAGAGGATTTATTTTGTATGGGTAGATTTTAAGTGATATATTTGGCAGAGGGAAAACCATACATATTACGTTTGAAGTTCGGTTGTACTGTTAGGTTAGTGCTTGACAATTTTCATACAACCAGCACAAATGCGTAATAGATGTAGAGGAGACCTAAGTTAGCACCATCTGACACCCTCCATTATATTCATTAAAGATTCTACTTTTCAAAGGGTTATGGAAATTGAGATCTTGAAGAAAATATAACGCCGTACAACAAGGCATGAGGGCTCTCTACGATGTTTATAGCCGATCAACTTAGTAAGGAGAAGTTCAATTATAATGCCATCGCGCCCTCATATTGTCTTCACATTATTAAGGGTGTTGCTTGTGTGCTTTCCTTGAAGCAGTTAGTGGATTTATTTCCTTTAATGTTTGCATGTGTTAAATCATGTCCTGACTTGTCTCTATAAGTCATTCATTTGACTAGATAAATGTGGTATTGGTTGTTGCACATGTCTTTAGGTGTCCTATGTGCCGGAAGTTTTCATCTTTTCCCCAATGTAGTGGTAAATTTAGAAACTTCATAGTAGTAATTTTCTGTTAGCTCTATTTTCTTTTAATCTAAAGGAGGGTTGTAAAAATTTGAGGGATTATTTTGTATAAAATTTTGGATCGTGTTTACCTCTACAATTTTAGGAATTATTGTCTCATATAATTCCAGGAAGATTTTGTTAAGATTTGTAGAAATCAATAGGATTGGTCTTTTGTTCACTAATGTTGTTGTGTTCCATTTACCAATTCGATATAAGAATCCTAGAAGGCTTTATTAGAATTTGGTAAGCATGTTCTCTTTTTGGCACAATGGGACTTTTTTTCAGGATTTAGCATATGTTCTTCTAATGCTAAATGGATCTTTGAAATTGATGCTAACCTTTTTCCATTACATTCCTCACCAATGCTGGATTCATGGGCACTTGTACTCATGTATTAATAGTCTTGTTTCATGTTGTGCATACCCTGTTTCAATATAGAACAATTCAAGATGTGTAATAGTTGTAGATAGTGGTTTTAATTGCCTTTTGTTGGCACTTCTTTAAGATATGTAAAAAATGTTTTGTTTTAGACAAATCAATTGATTATGGTGTCTCCACATTTTGCTGAATTCATCTCTATTAAGATATGCAATAAGGGTCACTCTACACAATTGACTAAAAATATATCATTTTCACCATTGTGAATTTTTTTATTTTTCTTAGGCCTTGCAGTATGTGCGGGATAACCCTGACAATGTTTGCCTGGCTAAATGGAAGCCTGGGCAGAAGTCCATGAAGCCAGCCCCCAGCTCAGCAAGGAGTACTTCGTTGTATAGGACTAGATCCTTGGTTTGCCTTGTTTGGAAATGTGAAAGAGTCTATATCTTTGTTGTTTTTTTTTTTTTTTTGGTTGCATATTTTTCTGTTGAAATGAGTTTCAAGCTGCATTTGTCGAGGAATGAATGCAATTGGACTAGACGATTTCATCTCCTCTGTACTGCACAATTGATTAGAGTCAAACACTTGATTCAGCTAGAAAACACAATGTTATTTGTCCATGTGATTGATCAGTGTACCCATGGTTTTTGCTTTTGCCTGATATACCTTGATATGGTACATGATTGTCTTATGCATAGAATATAACATTAATTAGCTTAAGGTTTGTCTCAGAAATATGACTATAAGTGGTACACCATCCTACAAGTATAAAGTTGAGCGTGTATGACCCGTGGAAATGCTATGAATTTAGATTACAAAATGTCAAAAAGAAGATGGAACAATTTCACTTACTCATTGACTCGGTACAAATGTTTGAAGAGAAATCATTCAATTCATGGGTTTCACCCGTTTCAATACTCTAACGAAACTTTCCATATTACTTAACCGAAAAAGAAATGTGATTTTCTTTTCATTTATAAATTTTTTAATGCTTTACATTGCTTTCAACATTCAAACCGTAAAAAATGCTACAATTGTTTTTTCTTAATTTTGAACAAATTAAAAATAAAAAAGCTTTACTTAATCACACTAAAATGCCTTTTAAATGTGTTTTTACCAAGTAATTTTTTTTTCTCAAAGTCGCTTTCCAAGATACTTTTCAATTTCAATTTACCAAACGGTATTTGCTTTTCATAAAACCCTTCAGCCAAGGGTCTTTATATTTTTTTCCTAAAGGCTTTCTGCAAAATTGAATCAAATGCACTTTGAATCTTTTGTCCTTTTCACAATTTTGTTTGAAGGTCCATTATGACCAAGAGCCTTCCTGCAAAGGTCCATCTTGACCCCTCGAGGCACGCCTGCACTGCAGGACTATTTAAAGTTCATTGTTTTTTATTTTTTCCCTTTTTAACCCTTTTATGGGTTTTTGGGGAAGGCGAGTCTCCATGACAGACGTGGATGGCAGGAGACTATCAAAAGGGACTCTACATACTTTTGTTCAAGAGATAATGATACAAATGATCTCTAAACTTTAACTCAATGTATAATACAATTTTTAAAATTTTAATTTGTTCAATGTGATTCCTAAACTTTTGATACATGTTTAAATTAATCTATGAACCATACGAAAATGATCAATGTTGTCCCTAAACCATATAAAAATGATCAATATTGTGCCTGAATTTAAATTAATTAAATGATAATATTGGATATTTTCATATAGCTTAGGGAATAATTTAAACATTTACCAAAGTTTAGAGATCACATTGAACAAATTAAAACTTTATGGATAATTAGATTAAAGCTTAGGGATCACATCAAATAAATCAAAGTTCATGAATTACATTGTAAATTGAGTTAAGATTAAGAAACTACCGCATCATTATCCCTTCGCTCAAACCTTTTATCTTTCTAGTTATTCGACCTCGGGTGCAAACATTTGATTTGTATTGGTGGACGTGACTCAGAACTCGTCAGTAGTTAACTAGTTGTTAACTAGAGTCGTTCGCAACTGAGAATGTTTCAACGCGGTTACAACGCGGTTAGGTGGAGTTTCGAATCGGATGAGTTACCAAACTTCTGAAAGAAAACCCCAACCTGAGCCCATGGAATCGAATTAAAAATAAGCTAAGTCAAGTTAAATTAGTCAAATCAAACATCAACCGGCACGCCCGGCGGCAAGCATGACGCTTCGCGTAGCACGCAACTGGCCAACTCTCATGCAGGCAGGCAGGGCCGGCCAGGCCACGATTCTGCACGAAACTCCACTTGGACCTTCCTTATACTTTAACGTCATCGATTTTCACGTTCTTCTTCCTTCTCCATCTCTCTCTATCTCTATCTCTCTCTCTTTCCCCAGTCGAGCACTCCCCAATCTCAGTCAACCGATAAGCTCTGTGCATGTTTACTTAGTCGCTAAGCTCTCCCGTCGCGCAGCTCCTTTTAAATCTGCCCAATTCCTGGAAGAGATCTCGGCGACTCTTCCATCATCCCCCATCGCGTTGATCGCCACAGAATTTGATTTCGAGAACCGCCTAGACCGAATGGCTTCCTCGCGCTACCAGGTCGAGGTGACCCTCATCGCGGCCAAGGACCTCAAGAACGTCAACTGGCGCCACGGCCCTCTCCGGCCTTACGCCGTCGTCTGGGCCGACCCCAACCAGAAATGCTCCACTCGTGCCGACGCCGAAGGCGACTCCTTCCCCGTCTGGGACCAGACCCTCCTCATCCCCTTGCCCCCGGGAACCGCCGTCGACGACGTCACGCTGCACGTCGACATCGTCCACGCCGGCACCGAGGACGGCACCAAGCCGCTAATCGGCTCGGCCCGGCTCAGGCTGCGCGATGTCCTCGACGACGACGACGGGTACGGCGGCGCCAAGAAGCGGATCCTCCACCTGAAGCGGCCCTCGGGCAGGCCCCACGGGAAGGTCGACGTCAAGGTCGCGGTGAAGGAGACGCGCTACTGGGCGCCTCCCACTGCCTATGGGGTCCCGCCGCCGCAGGCGAGCAGGGAATACTCCGCTCCGCCGGCATACGCCGCTCCGCCGGCATACGGATCGGGATACGGCAACCCGTATGCGTCGCCGCAGCAACCTCAGTATGAGCGGCGGGATCCATACTATCCGGCGGCTCCGCCGGCTGGGTACCCGAGCTACGGTGGCACGTCGTACGACCAAGCGCCGCCGAGCTACGGGCAGGAGGAGAAGAAGAAGAGCAAATTCGGGGGGATGGGGACCGGATTGGCCGTGGGCGCCGTCGCGGGGGTGCTGGGTGGGATCGCGCTGACCGAGGGGGCTGAGTACGTGGAGAACAAGATCGCCGACGACGCGGCGGAGAAGGCTGAAGACAATCTCGCCTACCGAGACGACGGCGACGACTACCAAGACGACGGCGACGACTACTATTAGTCACTCACTATCGTTTGTCTCGATTAGTGTTTTCCGATTACCGTCTGTATTATGGGACGAATTATATCGTCTCTTGATCTTTCTCTACGTCATTTTCTTTGCTTTTTACTCCGAATGTCAATGTGGATCCACAACGAGGGCGAATCAAGCATTAACAGCGTTTTAAATTAAGTTTGGACCACATTATCGCTCAATCATTGCGTACGGTAGAGTTAATAATTCAGTAATTAGCATAAATTACTTAGAGATCTGGTGAACCATTTGCTTGAAATATATTATATATCATCAAAGAAAAGATTAAGTACAAATTTAGTTATTTAAATTTTAGCATTTGTGCAATTTGATTTTCTAACTTCCATTTTGTATAATCAAGTCTTTTAAATTTTTGGATTTGTGCAATTCAGTGTCCCCTAATTTTATTTTATTTTGCCAACCAAGTACTTTGTTTACCCATTAAAACTAATACCGTCAAATTTGAACATATTTTCTCTTTTGCTATTTTTTATGCTTGTTTTCTGCTCATTTAGCACGAGATTAGCATCGCTTGTCATATTTTGGCACTTAAACAGTTGCCACATCATTAACTCACTTCAACAGATTAGTTAAAAATAAGAAAATCAAATTGCACAAATTCAAAAAGTTAGAGAAATCACTAAAACAAAGCAAAAGTTGGAGGACGGAATTTCACAAACGCTAAAACTTTAAAGGATTCAACATGCACCCAACCCTTGAAAAAATAGAGTAGTTTCGTGAGGCCAAAAGGAAAACTTAAACAAAAAATAAATAAAAAATGGTAAACGGTACAAAATAAAACTTGCGAAAATGAAGGTGGGTTGGGTCCCTCAAGTTTATCAAATTTTATTTAAATTATATAGTTAGCCTTGACTGAAATCGGCCGCTTGACATTATATGAGGAGGCCCATTACATGTCAACGTTTATGAATTTTCTTTATTTATGCATGTAATCCAATACCTTGCAAAAGACGATTGATTTGAATAGACAAGAATATTCTTTTCCTATAGAGCACCTAAACATTCATGCTTTATGTGGCTGGTGAAATGACATAACAATTATTGGTTAACAATAAGAATGATTTGAGATGGACTATTTGATGCAAAATGAATGAGACAAGCTTCTATGTGTTCGCGAGAATTATTTTATCAAAAAGTTTAAATATCATGTAATACAAAACAAAACGGTGAAATTACCGTTGTGAGGAGGAGAAGGTAGTCGGGGGTGGGACTCACGAAGTCATTGAATCTTTTTCTTTTTTCCTTAGATGAAGATGGGGCAAACATAAATGAAAATGCAGAGCAAAAGAAAGCCCAAAGGCTTGAGGGCGATATAAAGTAGGAGCAAGCAAAAGGAACTAATCTCAAGGATAACTCTTCGATTCTCAATTCCAAGGATTGAATTGCCCAAACAGGACTGGATCAATTATTTTTAAATTTTTAAATTTTATTACTTAAATATTATTAAAAAATAATTTTAACTTTTAAGTATTAAGAATTTTCTCAATGCTATTGAGATGCAAATGACAATAAGCCAAGAAAGGCACGCTTTGGCTGAAGCATGGCTTAGTGGCTTTTATGCACAACTTCTCTTATAATCTTCGACTGCCTATTCGATGTGGGACTTTCGACATTCGCATGGAATGCTAGACACAACAATAGAGACAAGCTAAGAGTCTCACATTGAAGGCGTTTGCATGGAAGGCTGGATACCACAAGAGATTAGAAAGACAAGCCATACACCAATAGTCTTACATTGAATACACACGCAAAGACCGTAGTTGTGCATAAAAACCAAGTCATGCTCTAACAAAAACATGCTATTCTTGGCATTTTGGCCAATATTAAGTATAATATTTGTTTAAGTGTGTCAAGTTCATGCAATTTTCATAGCATTTTGATCTTTTTGTGGGTGAAGAATAAATGATTAATTTTAAAGAGAGGGGAAATCGATTTATCACCGATTTCAATGGATCACTTGGGAACTAGATCAATGGACTGGTTTGGTTCTCAGTTCCATGACTAGTCGGTTCGATTTCCGGTCCTAGAAATGGGGAATCAATTGTACCGGCTCAATTTTCGATTTCTAGACGGGATCGGACTAGATTAGGAACCGGTCACCTCTATGCAACACTATCTGCTCAACGACACAAAATTGTACAGCTCCCTACACAACAAAAGCTCACTAAAATCCAGACATAATGCGAACACGAAGCAGATGATCCTAAAATAGACCTAGCAGCCGATCAAATTCACGCTGAAACGAAATCGCGAAAATAGTATAATACAGAGGACAGATTTCGACGTTACCAAGAAGCATAGAATTCGACGAGAGCTCCCCTATCTTGGCCGACTTCCTTGTCGAAATTCTCCTCCGTCAACACGACATCGTCGTCGGCGAAAACTGACACTAACAGCAACGCTCGATCCAGATCTGAGAACTCGCCATTATTTTTGACCGTGCCTGAGTTTTGCTCTGTGATTTCCCTTTGTCTTGATCTTGAAGACGAGCGAGGGAGAGAGAACTTATAATGTCAGCGTATTTTGGAGAAATATTGTCTGTTTGAGGTAACCATTTGTTCTACTTTATCTTATGAAAATGCTGCTCTGTGAATTTTTGGAGGAGTTTTGTTAGTCAAAATTTTCACAATTATCTTTTGGTTGACTTGAAATTGATGAGCTAAGCTGGTTTAGAATTGTCTTTGGTTTTGATAAATCTCAAAAAAGCTTTTTCACCTGAGCATGTTTGAGGAGCAAATTATGTCCAGATCGAGGCCCTCTTGCGAGTGTACGAATTATTTATAAGAATACATGTTAACACAATATTTGAAAGTAAAATACTAGGTAAGAATTGGTGTGCTCCTGGATTTTGAAATCTCTTGCTATCTGTAGATCTTGCTGTCCGAAATGGTTGTTCTTGGATTCAGTTATAGGGCTATTTGTGATTTGCGTTCACTTTTTTGGCTTCTTCACATGTCGTATAGTAGTTTTATCATACAATTTCCTTGATATCTAATTAACCTATGATGGTAGAAAATATATGTTGAGGTTCACCGAGCTGATAGCTAGATTGTTTATAAATAATCCATACAGCAAAAGTCTACTCTAAAGAGATAGTTCACGAGATTATTCTAATATATATAAAATAGAATGTTGAATACAAATATAAAATATTGAGATGAATTACAAAATGGAAGCCAGATTTCCATATTCAAAGTGTATCACTAACGTCAAAAGCTTAAGCTGCAGTCAAACCAAACCAAAAACACAGCTGTGATCTTGTCCTCTTGGTTTAGCACCGGAATTTACTCGGTTGGCCCACCGTGACCGTTTGCAAGTCATTTAGAAGAAATGCTGTATAAGAGCAGATATCCTTTCCAAATGTCTTGCTTTTTGGTTCCGCCATAATGTTTTAGCCTGGTGTTCCCTAAATTCCATTAGCTATTGATGAAAGTCCCATGTTCTTGTTGTCAATTGACAAGTCACATGTCTCGAACGATGTGTTTCTTTGCAATGTGCACCCTATATTTTTTTCTTTTCTGAAATAAAAAGTCGCGGTTCTTACCTTGACTTGCACGCGCTTGGGATTTGGAATACTAACACGTTAGCTGTGCCCGATGCAAGCAATCATCACGTCAAATCGTCCTCAGATGTGGCTGAATTGACGAGAATCGGCTTAAATAACCGGGCCCTAGGTGCCCCAGCTTTTAATGAACGAAGCAGCAGATCTCATTGGTTGTTCCTTCTCTGTTTTAAGTGCCTCTGTATTTGCTTTACTGAGATTGAAATCTAATCACGACGGCTTCGCTGCTTTAGTCATGCACATGCATTGTTCTAACTATGCGTGTACAACAAAAGAAGAGAGGCCGTAATGTTAAATCAAGTCTCCATCTGATTGACCTTGCTGGAAGTGAAAGGCTGGATAACTCGGCAACCAGGGAAGATACGTTTGAAGAGACCCAGTTCATAAATAAATCCCTTTCAGCTCTTGGAATATTGTTTTCGCTCTTGCACAGAGACACTTCTATATGCCATACAGAAGGAGTAAATTGACATGACTTTTCCAAAGTTCTCTAGTTACTTTACTTTATGTAATATAATCTTATGAGTGTTTCGCAATTTAGATTTATCATTCCTCCATATAGACCTACCGGGTGGATGGGAGGGTTGGAGAAAGATGGTATAGGTCAATGTATAAGGATAAGGGAACTAAAGCATTTTTCGTGATTTCTTTTCCCCACAGTACTAATGTTTCTTTTCTCCAATCTTTCCTTGCTTAGGTGGTCGAGCAAAGACTCTTATGTTGGATTCATATAATAAGACAATGACTACACTAAATTTTGCTCAAAGGGTATTCAGCGTTGGCTGGGGCGAGCTGAGAGCAAACTAGATGAGAGGAATCTTGAGGAACAAGTATTGTCTAGAGCTGTTATCAAGTTGATTTTGTAGTTTGTCTCTCACCTAAGATGAATAGGCCCCTCAAATTAGATAAAAACAAATCATATATCTAAGGACCATATTAAAGTTAATGAATCATTTGTGTCATTATCCTTTTGCACAAACTTTTTTTCTTTCTTAGTCGGCTTACCTTGGTACATATATTTGATTTGTATTGTATTCTTGGACATGACTCAATACTTATCAATTGTGAGTGTCCTTCTCAAGCAAGAAAATTTCAACATGGTTAGGTGGAGTTCCAAATCAGATGAAGTTCCTGCTTCTATAAGAAAAAAACCCCAACTCGAGTCCATAGAATTGAATTAAAAATAAGCTAACCAGATAAATTAATCAAATCAAATATGAACGGGCAAGCTAGGTGGGCGCTTCACGTAACAATCGAAAAAAAAAACAGAGAGAGAGAGAGAACTCTCTCTCTCTTTCCTCAGTTAAACACTCCCCAATCTCGGCCGACGGATCAGCTCCTGGGCATGTTTGCTAAGCCGTTGAGCTCTCCCGTCGTGCAGCCCCTTTTAAATCAGCTCGACTCGTCCAGAGGAATTTGATTTCGAGAATCGCCTAAGATCGAATGGCCTCCTCGCGCTACCAGGTCGAGGTGACCCTCATCGGGGCCAAGGACCTCAAGAACGTCGACAGCCGCCACGGCCCTCTCCGGCCTTACGCCGTCGTCTGGGCCGACCCCAACCAGAAACGCCCCACCCGTGTCGACCCCGAAGGCGACTCCTTCCCCGTCTGGGACCAGACCCTCCCCATCCCCTTGCCCCCGGGAGCCGCCGTTGACGATGTCATGCTGCACGTCCACATCGTCCACGCCAGCTCGGAGGATGGCACCAGGCCGCTGATCGGTTCGGCCCAGCTGAGGCTGCGCGATGTCCTCGACGACGACAACGGGTATGGCGGCGCCAAGAAGCGGACCCTCCAGCTGAAGCGGCCCTCGGGCAGGCCCCACGGGAAGGTCGATATCAAGGTCGCGGTGAGGGAGACGCGCTCCAGGGCGCCTCCCACTGCCTATGGGGTCCCGCCGCCGCGGGCGAGCAGGGAGTACGCTACTGCGCCGGCATACGGGTCGGCATACAGCAAACCGTATGCATCGCCGCAGCAGCCTCGGTATGAGCGGCGGGATCCATACTATCCGACGGCTTCGCCGGCTGGGTACCCGAGCTACGGTGGCACGTCGTACGGCCAAGCGCCGCCGAGCTACGGGCAGGAAGGGAAGAAGAAGAAGAGCAAGTTCGGGTGGATGGGGACGGGATTGGCCGTGGGTGGGCTCGCGGGGGTGTTGGGTGGGCTCGCGCTGGCCGAGGTGGCTCAATATGTGGAGAACAAGTTTACAGACAACGCGGCGGAGAAGGCCGAGGACGATCTCGCCTACCAAGACGACGGTGACGGCGACTACTACCAAGAGGACGGCGATGACTATCAAGAAGATGGCGGCGACGGCAACGACTATCAATACGACGGCAATGATGGCCAAGACTATCAAGACGGCGGCGGCGACGGCAATGACTACCAATACAGTGGCGACGATGGCCAAAACTATGGTGACGGCAATGACTATCAAAACTATGGTGGTATTGGCGATGATGGCCAAGTTTACAGCGACGGCGATGACTATCAAGACGATGGCGGCGACGGCAATGACTATCAAAACCATGGTGACAATGGCGATGATGGCCAAGTTTACGGTGGTGGCGGTGACTATCAAGACGATGGCAGCGACGTCAATGACTATCAAAACCATGGTGGCAATGGCGATTATGGCCAAGTTTATGGTGGTGGCGATGACTATCAAGATGACGGCGGCAACGGCAATGACTATCAAAACCATGGTGGCAATGGTGATGATGGCCAAGTTTATGGTGATGGCGATGACTATCAAGACCACGGCGGCGATGGCAACGACTACCAATACCATGGCGAAGATGGCCAAGACTACGGCGACGGCGACGGTGAAGACTCTCAAGACGACCGCGACGACTACTATTAGTCACTCACTATTGTTTGTCTCGATAGGTGCTTCCGATTTCCATCTGTATCATGGGATGAGTTATATAGTCTCTTGATCTTTCTCTATGTCAACTTTTGCTTTTACTCCCAATGTCAAAATGGATGCACAACGAGGGACGAATCGAGCATTAAAAGCGTTTTAAATTAAGTTTGGAGCATATCATCGTTCAATCATTGCGTGTTATAGAGTTTAATATTTGAGTAATTAGCATAAATTACTTAGAAATCTGGTGATATATATCATATATCATATATCATTAAATTTTAGCGTTTGTGCAATTTGATTTTCTAGGTTTCATTTTGCGATCAACTCTTCAAACCTTTTGGATTTGTCCAATTCGGTATCCCCTAAATTCTTTTATTTTTGCGCAATCAAGTACTTTATGTACCCATTAAAACTAATATCATCAAGTTAGGACATCTTTTTTTCCCCCTTCTATTTTTCCTGTTTGTTTCCTGCTCGTTTAGCATGAGAATAGCATCGCTCGTCATTTTCTGCCACATAAGCAGTGCCACGTCGTTTACTCATTTGACAACTTAGTTAAAGTGGTTGACTTAAGGATATGATTATACTACTTTGATAAAGTTAGATAATTTAGTTACACAAAGTAAACTTAGAAAACCAAATGGCACGAATTCAAAAAGTTGGAGAGGGTATCTCACAAACGCTAAAATTTAAAGGATTAAACATGCACTTTAACCCTCGAAATAATAGAAAATTTTCGTGAGGCCAAGTGGAAAATATTCCAAAAAAGAGAGTAAATGGTACAAAATAAAACTTGCGGAAACGAAGGGGAGAAAAGTCCCTCAAGTTTATCAACTTTTATTTATATTGTATAGTTAGCATCGACTGAAATGGGCCGTTCTACATGATAGGTGGAGGAGGAGAATGCCCATTGCATATCAACGTTTATGAATTTTTCTTCTATATTTACGTAATCCGGTACACTGCAAGAAATGATTAATTTGAATAGACGAGAATGTTCTTCTTTTTTCTTTTTGTTTTTTTGAGAGCGCCTAGACATTTGTGTTTGATGTGGCCATGAAATGATGATACATAACAATTATTAGTTAGCATTAAGCAATTATTTGAGATAGACTATAATTTAAAGTAAAATGAATGAGATAGTTTATATTTGTCCATAAGAATTATTATATCAAAAAGTTAAAATATCGTGCATTACAAAACAAAAGAGTGAAATCACTGTTGTGAGGAGGAGAAAGTAGTTGGGGTGGGGACTTGTACAAAATTATCGAATCACATTAGGCAAATGTCATGTGATGTGATTTTTTGTTTTTTTAACTCTTTGGTCGGTAAGATGATTTCATTCATTAAGATGAAGATTGAGCAAACATAAATGAAGCTCCAGAGCAAAGAAGAGCCCAACGGGCTTAAGAGGGTTATAAAGTCCTATTTGGAGGAAGGGCTTTTCTTCTTTGGGCTTCAATAATGCAATCGACCATCTTTTTTGCGTTTTGATCGCATTGAGTCACTCTATAATCTGGAAAAAGCCTTAGAAGAACCTGGGCCTTTTTGATAGGCATGCTTACTTTTAACTGTGATTGATTTGTGCCCGAAATGCTTCTTATCAGATCAAGATGATCTGATTCCAGTTCATCATTCTCTTCGGCTCGAGCTTGGAAGTACAATAGGGCTTCCAGTAGTGCCATTGCTTCCGTTTGAGCTGCAGAGGAGGTCCTTACAGTTCTTGTGAGGCCATCTACGAGGAGACCAGCATTGTTCAGAGACACACAAGCTGTGGCGGCTCCCTTATTCGTTCCTTCTAGGTAAGATCACTCTATACTGAGCTTAAAAAAAAGGCCCTTTTTTGGTGGCCTCCAGCTTCAATCTAACTCCATGCGACACCCTAGCTGAGGCTCTGTTCGTCGTTTAGCTCCCGCTGTCCATCTTGTGATGTTTGAATAAGTAGTTATAGCTGATTCCTCGAGTTTCCTCGCGTTCGGTTTTTGTTGTCTAAACACAACATTGTTCCTCTCCTTCCAGATTTGCGAAAGGATAACTGAGAGGAGTGCAGAAGGTAAAGAGCGACGTTGAAATTCAATGCGCCATTGCTCAATTATTGACAACCCGGTTTGGGAAGTTGACATTTAGAGTTGGACCGGACCAAATTTTCATTGTCCAGAGGCAGAGCAAGGGGTTGCTGGTGGCCCAAGTCACACAGAGGATCTATTAGGGGGAATTTGGTAACGCTTCTATTTTTAACAATTTTTAATCATAATTGATTTTTATTCTATTTCCTAGGGAATAATTTCTAAGATTTTAAGTCGTTTGGAATCGTCCAAAATTTCAATTCCCAGAATAGAATTGTCTTTGGTATCGTGTTCTAAATTTCTACTCTAAATCATTTTCTTTTAATTTTTAAATAATTTTTTTCCCTTTCTTTCTCCTATTCTTCTTCTTCGAATGCTGGTTCGCCGACAGGCCAGACAAGGGTCGGCAACCTCACTAGAGCGTCGCCGGCCTTCGTCGGCCAAGCCTCACCGGTAGCTGGGCGAGTGGCCTCGCTGGGCCACCGCGAGGTTGGCCTTGCCTGGAGCCTCGGCGGGGCTAGCGAGCCTCGCTGTTGGCTGAGCTTGCCTTTAACGAGCTCGTCGGACTGGTTGTCGGCAATCGGCAGCGATGGGCGGCGAACAGTGGACGGCAACGGACGACATTCGCGGCAGTGGCGGTAGATGAAGAAAAGGGAAGAAGAAAAAAAAAGAACAAGAAAAAAGAAAATATGGGCTTGATTTTAGAATTGTTGGGAACAAGAATCAATTTTTTTTAATTATTGATTCTGTTCCAAATCTATTTATGAGAACGAAAAAATATAAATTTATTTCCGAAAACAAAAATTTTACGAGACACGATTATGTTCTAAAACTACTCTTGAGAATAAAATAATAGAAATTTTTTTTATTTGATCGGTTACTAGACGGGGCTTATAGTCTTTCTCCTGAACAAGTTGTCCTTTGTGGAGAGTGCAATCTGACCAATACTCCAAAGAAAGAATCCGATGTGATTGCATCTTTGAAAATTTTGTACTTAGTCCTCTACTTTCTCTTATACGTAATCCAGGTACAATGTGAGGCCATGCTGAGTCCACTCAATTATGCCAGATTTGGAATTTTGCGCATTAAAAAGCATTGAAAATTGGTATGGCACCGTCATGTTGGATGTAAGTACCAAATCAAAGCAGCCATTGAAAACAGTCCTGGTGGTTGAGACTTGGGCAGGGGCGTCGCGCCGTGAGTCATGGGGCTATAGAGGTGGCCTCTCTGGGATCATGAACCTTGTCCCCACCTCCTGTCCATACCTTTCGGACCATGCGTTAAGCTAGCATGTCTCTCTCTCTTCCCACCACCAGTAGCCACCAACCTCAGTCAACGAGTCGACAACTAGTCGCTGCCACCTTCGACGAAACCACCGCCAGGCGTCGTGCTCGATGGCGATCGCTATTGCCTCTGCTTTCGGCCGACCCCTTTGCCTCTACTCTAGGCGACCCTCATCGCCGCTCCTCCTCCGGTATCTTCATGGCTCTTCTCACCTCTACCGCATTGCACCATGTCTCTGCCTTTGTCCAATCGAGTTCGATCTATTTCATGTAAGATTTGGATACTCGGAATAGTCACTTCGACGTCGCAAGAAAGAGCTGGTATCATGATCTGTTCCCACCGACAGATGATGGAATCGGGGAACCCGTGGCTCATAGCTAATAATTAATGCAGAAGCTTGCTAAAGCAGGTCAAGATTTTACTTCCACGGCATGGCATCATGCACCATTAACGTATATCTTCACCCCAAGCGCGCGAAATTGAATGTACGATCGATCAACAAAGGGTCAACATCTTAGGAACTAAATGCAAGTCCTTTTCAGTCGTTTTTGCTGGTGGCTTCCTTCTTGAGTCTCCACTTCCGTGCGACTTTATCGTTACATGATTATAGGCCCATTTGGTTTTAATTTTGGAGAAATGCCCTTAAAAGAATATAATAGGTAAAGGGATTTTCCGAAATCTTTAAACTTGTTTGGTAAACATATATTTGAAAAGTTCTTTGGTATGACCAAATTAAGTTTTTAGTTTTAGTATTTTTAAAATTGCAAAAAGAAACAATAACTATATAACCTTTTACATTTTCATGTTGAGAAGTAATGTAAAAGATATATATTAGTAAATTTATTTAAAAATTATATTAAAAGAATTTGATTATAGATTAGATGCAAAGCTCAACTTTTGGTCTAGGGTTCTTTTAGGTTTGTTTTCAACTTTGAATAATTTTTTTAATTATTGTAGTATTAATCATCTTTGTTAATTAATGATCATTCTAGTGTATTGATAAAAAGTTGGGTTATTGATTGTCAAAAGATAAAAATGATAAAAAAAAAAAAAAAGGTGAACTTATTCGGTGGATGGTGAAGTGACCGATTGTGGATGCTAATTTTTTTGAGTAAGCATCGCATTTAAAAAGGGAGGTCATCATTAAGAAAAATAAAACCAAATTCCTCTCATACAAATTTGATTAGAAAGAGTCATTTCATGATATTCAACATGGTCATATATGTTCAGAAAAAAGAAATTCATTAATAAGAAGATTAGCATTCCGCAAATGCTTTGAATGCCCAAAGCGATTTCCACCGCTTTGTGCTTTCAACATTTCAAAGGTCAGCATTTGGCCAAGAACACCTCCAAATGCTAAACCAAACACCAAAATTTTTTCCTAAGAGACTTTCGGGGCTGAAAGCCTCGAAAGAGTGCATCCATTATTTTAAGGACCGTTTATTTGAAGAAAAAACTGTTTCAAAAAATTATTTTTTGACTTTCGATATTTGGATGATAAAAATTAATCAATTTACAAAAAAAGGTTTTGCATGGACTGAAAATAAAAAAAATTTGATGGTGGAAAACGACTTCCCCTTTTTCACGAGAATGAAAACACTCCTCCTAAACCACCAAATAAATAAAAATAACCATTTTCCGTGATAATGAATTTCATAAAATATATTTATCTTCATCAAGAAATTTTCAGTGAAATAAACCAACCCTAAATTAGCTTTTAAGGGATTGCTCTTCTATCGTAAGTCTTGCAACATACATGAAAAACCCTTGTTATCATTCGAACATAGATAGTCCCTCTCACCCATTACGAAACACGATTATTGGGTCATCATAATTGTTTATTAATGTTTCACAATTTTTCTTGAATTCATCCCCAGCGAGTGAATATAATAGGATGAACGTAATATGAGCCTTATTAATTTGTGTTGATGCACGAGTAAGTGTTTACGTGTCGAGCCATTTATTTAGCTCCTCATTTTGAGCTTTGATTCCATCGTACCAAACACAACCTTGAGGGATGTTCAACCCAAAATGAATGAGGTGAACACATGTGCAAAAATAAAGCCGGCAAATCTAGAGGCGTGTTTTACTATTTATATGTTAAAAGAAAAAAAGAAGGAAAGGACGACACAATTACTCAAACTTGAGAGGACCGCTTACCACAAGGGAACTGATGGGTCCATTAATAATTCCCACCGGGCCCAATTGACAGCTTACTGGTTCATTGCACGGTGATTAAATGCCAAGTGGGACATGAAGACCTTCATCTAAGTATTTCCATTATTATTTAAATTCATGTAAGAGTAGCAGCTAGTGATAGCTATTCAAGAGTCCACCGCCAAGTTAGATCAAAGTTGAATAGGAAGCTTTATTGAATATTTCAACTACAGAAGGCAACTTTTATTTTTTTGGCATGGAGTTATTATAATATAGCGGTTAAGGATGGAGCCTAAAGGCAGTTTCCTTTTTCTAGAAAGAAGTAAGCTACCTTGCCCGCCAACGCCATAACTTCATTTTAGTTCCCTCAAACTTAAAATTGGACCGACATGCCTAACTTGATTATACTACTCAATTGGTACTTGCTTAACATTTGCATAGGATGGAAGGCGATTGACTCAAACATCTTCCACGTCAAGTTTATGATAAGAATCGGATATCAAGAAGATTCTACTGTAATGTCTAATAAACTTTTTAAAAAGTTGAGTAAGTGTCATCTGATTTCCGAATAACTTGTTGGCGAGTTACTAGCACTTTTACAAAATTATCTTTATGATGGTTTACAAATTATTAACTTTTTTTTAATCTATTATCAACTTTTATTTTTTTTCTTACCAAAGTCTAAAATTTACCAACTTATATATGAATTTATCAATACCAACTTTTTTACCATTAAAGTACAAACGTCTTAAAGTGGCCAACTCATAGATAATGTCATCTGATAGTGACATCAATTGGATTGAATTGCACTTGGTGTCGGTGGTATGTCATTAGAAAATTTATGAACATAGAATAAAAAGACAGATTAAAAGCATGGGAATTTGATTAGGAGAAATGTAAAAGCACAGGGATGAAAAGTAAAAAAAAAAAAAAAAAAAAAAAATCCAAAAAACAAGGAAAGAACTCACTCGGGAACAGTTTAAACATTCTTACAAAGTAAGATTGGCTTGATTAAGTCGGGCCAAATTCCCTTACGCCATATGAGTCTTTAAACTCAAGATATAAAATGGGTTTACAATGTTGTTTTAGGTTTCTGCCTAATTGATTTTCATGGTGCGGATATAGCAATATGAGAAGGATCTATCTATATCGGAATTGAGAAAGTGTGACAACCATGGTTATACTAGAGTTTCAATCAAAACTTACATTGTCGCTGGTCTTCTCATGTTATATTCAAACCATGAATTCAGTGTCCTCGCTCCTTATAGGTTCGAATTTGGTCGTTCCCATTAATTAACTGAAACTATCCGATTATGGTCGCTTTTGTACACATAACCTTCTTGTCATCAAACTCATTCCCGTGATGATATTTCTATATTAAATCTTCAATGTGATCGAATTTAAATTGGGTTCCACCAAACATTTATACTCGTACCACTTCAGACCCCATCAACCCTGCACACCATAAATTTTCAACCCCGGCCTTAATCATAGCTCACCCTCCCTCTTTAATTCGGTCCTTATCTGACAGGTAATTGGCACCAGCAAGCGTAGTTAAAGCGGGCTTCTTTTCGTGCAAGACAGATTAA
The DNA here is from genome assembly GCA_014182365.1 of Eucalyptus tenuipes. Taxonomy (NCBI): domain Eukaryota; kingdom Viridiplantae; phylum Streptophyta; class Magnoliopsida; order Myrtales; family Myrtaceae; genus Eucalyptus; species Eucalyptus tenuipes. The sequence continues at coordinate 1,791,279 of CM024547.1, read as the reverse complement.
TGTGCCAAAATTGTTGGGTTTCTTTCATTTTCCTCGTAGAATCTTAGGAGAAACCAGAATTAAAAGACGGCAATCTAACTCAAATGAAGTCAGCAGTAGCTTCAGGGCCATATATGTGCTTATGGTGAGAGATATAATTAGACGGTGAGCAGTTGATAGACTACATTAAATACTTGATCAGTTTTCTTATCCAACAGAAAGTCGACTTGTTCAACTTTTCATCAAAGTCTATAATTTCTTACGTGGATGCATGGTTTCTTCATTGTTGCGCGGTTGTTCTGCCCATTTAATATATTTGGATGAAACCCTTCACCTTTTTTTGGTAATAAATTCAAAGATTGGCCTCTAACCTGGTGAGCTGCACACGGATCTTGATTGCGGTTTACTATTTGCTTGTTGAGTTCACTTTCTAACTCAACCACCACCTATACACAACATCAGAGTGAATGAGCCTTACATTAATTTGTCACAACTGCTTTCATGAACAGCATAAATGCACCGCAACCACATCCTTAAAACCACGAACTCTCTCTTGTATAAGAACCCTTACCCAACCCTCCAGTTTTTACTTGCTACACACTGCATACAGCATTCTCATTCATTCATCTCATTCACTCCATCAGTTCTCATTATAGTCTCTCAATCATGGCGGGTCATCAAGGCAAGACGAAAGATGAGATGGTGGTGAGCTTGAAGACCATCAAGAAGACCCATGTCAAGCCCAGGAAGAAGCTCGGGAGGAAGGAGTGCCAGTTGGTCACGTTTGATCTTCCGTACCTGGCATTTTTCTACAACCAGAAGTTGATGTTCTACAAGGGCGGTGATTTCCAGGGCATGGTGGCGAAGCTCAAGGATGGATTGGAGTTGGTGCTCGAAGAGTTTTACCAGCTTGCCGGCAAGCTTGGGAAGGATGAGGAAGGGGTGTTCAGGGTGGAGTACGACGATAACATGGACGGCGTCGAGGTGGTGGAGGTGGCGGCGGAGGCGGTCACCGTGGAGGACTTGGCAGCTGAGGAGGGCACCAGCATTTTCAAAGACTTCATTCCTTACAATGGCATCCTGAACTTGGAGGGGCTTCACAGGCCTTTGTTGGCTATTCAGGTTCGATCGTAATCTTATCTTTTGAACATTCTTCTGTGGCCTTCTCTTTTTAACCTTATTATGAAGTGCATTATCCGCATCACAATTCCTTATCCTTTGAATTGTATATTAAACATAACTATATATGCTTATTAACCTATTAAAGGCTTCAGTCCATAAGTGCACGACTTGATCAGCTTTGAAATTCCCGTGCTAACATAGAGCAATAGTTCCCAGCATGTCTGCATCACTGAGTTGCACTTGTATTGATCTACGCTGTGTGCAAACTGTTCCCATCATGTGAACAGCACTCCAGCCAAGACAGCAGAAGAAAATTTTCCTTAGTACCATCATGTTTTGCTAATGGCCTAGGTCTTAATACTTCTTGTTTTAGCTAAGAGTTCGGTGATGATCATCCTTAGATACTCGTATTTATGTTTTTAGTGAGCACGGTCTACTCCAGTCGCGGTCACGGGGGCCTCGGTACATTTATTAGGAGTGTGTACTATCAAACATAACCAAATGATGCGGTTTGCCTGACAGAATAGTGGAGCTCCGGCATGTAATAGTTGAGTCTTCACTCATTCTTGAACTTAGATTGTCCCAACATGCCGAGAAGAGAAGTAACACGAAGAAAACGACCTTGATGCTGACGTAATTGATTGTAGATTAGTCGTTGTCTAGGCTGGCCGTGAGAGATCGTTACGCATTCGCTCTGTCATATAACCTTCAGCATACGAAGCATCTGTCTAAATGGCATTTGAAAAATCAGAAGGGTAAGGAGAATGTTGGAAAATGACACTAGAAATGTCAAAAGTTGTATACGGCTCACTTTGGTATCGGTCATTATAAAAAAATATCACTTCAGTGTCAAGCATGTCATGTGGAAAATGCCACATGGACTAAATTTTTTTAATAATATGCCAAGTCAAAAGCCACGTATTATTTTTTATCGGAATTTCTCATAATTAGCACTTAAGTAATTGTTTTTCTTCAATTTGACATTTAAGTGATTGGTAAAAACTTTTGACACTGAAGAATGTATGGGGCAGGTTGAGAAAGATAACGTTAGAAAAATGAGGCGGGCGAATTAAAAAAATGTTGACTTGTGTATCATTTATTTTAAGGTCTCGCCGCATTCAAGTGGGTCAGTGAGGTGTAATGAATGTTATTGAATGTCGTGCTACATGCAACCAGAGTACCTGGCTGTCGATTGTGCTCCTTGAAATCATCTGGACAAGTGCTTTCAAGACCGTCGCATCCCAATCATTTCCCTTTTATTGACACCCTTGGAGTTAATTTTAGGTATATTCCCATTGACTCATATAGATCAGAACCCTAGATATATATGTTAACTCACCCAGATTTTTGTTGAGTAGAAGGTAGCACCAAAAAAGCAATGAAGCTCTGGTGAAGCCGGACCGATGTCGATTTGAATATAATCTCCAAAAGGATTGCTCATAGATACAACAAGTGAATGAAGTAATGCTCTTCTAAACATGAGAACATCTGGGGATGTTAATCATTCAGTTCGAAGGACCTTTTCAGCTGCACACTAAAGTTTTAAAGTTGAAAATCAAAGTTCTCGTGATTAAGTTTAGAGAACTAGGGTTTATTTTTTTTCGGCTGTTCATAAAATGCGTAGCACCGGCTGTTCAGTACCCTCATCGGCTAAACAAGAGACTAAGATAAATGCACCTAGGAACCATCATGAGGAGAGTGGAACGATAAGGATTCCGTATCTAACTCAAGATCGCCATCGACCCTTTTCTAACCGAGCATCGGTGATCTCCTTGTTAGATATGCTTAGCACTTACAAGGATACTATGTCAATATGACTCCGCATTACTTGTAAGTGATAACTGATAATACAGTCTGTACATTGAATGCTCGTCTGATGCTTACCACCAACCACTCGGCCGCTATATTCGTTCTAGTGTTGAGTCAATAATGAGCTTATGGACCATTAAACCAGTGAGACCACCCACTCGTCGTCCCCTCTATCTCTTTAAGTTCATAAATGCTTTAGGACACATTATGACGTCATTTATATGATTAAACTATAAGCTAAAATGTAATCCATAAAATATACCACTTTCCCACCTCACTTAGGTACACAACTTATACCAATTATCTTCACATACGTGTCATCGTTTCCTGTGTTCCACCGGATAGCATTTGGCGCATTCTCTTAATTGTGCCTTCGGAAATGTGCACATAAATTGAGAATTTTCTAGAAAAATGTGCCCGAACTTAATTTAGTTTTAGTAGTTTAGTTTTAGTATTGAAAATTATCGACTTCGACTCAAGAACATTTGTCTTTCAACATAAGTGGATGTGTCAGCAATCCCTTGCATTGGTGGACATTCCTATGCCTGTTCACCTTCTGACCCAATATTATGGTGAACCCAGTTGACCAAGCTGAAGGACGGGCTAGCCATCGGGTGCGCGTTCAACCACGCCATCCTCGACGGGAACTCCACGTGGCACTTCATGAGCTCGTGGGCCCAGGTCTGCGGCTGCTCGCCCGCCGTCTCGGCCCCGCCCTTCCTCGACCGCACCAAGTCGCGCAACACCCGTGTCAAGCTCGACCCGTCCCTCCTGCCCAATCCCTCTGCCTTGTCATCCGACGGCGGCCAGTCCGACCCGCCGGAGCCCCGCTCCGCGAGAGAGTGTTCCGCTTCTCTGAATCGTCCATCGACAAGATCAAGTCGATGGTCAACGCCAGCACGCCGTCGAGTGGCTCCGCGCCCTTCTCCACTTTCCAGGCCTTGTCTGTCCACATCTGGCGCCACGTCACCAAGGCGCGCTGCTTGAAGCCCGAGGACGTGACCGTCTTCACCGTGTTCGCCGACTGTCGGCAGCGGGTCGACCCGCCCATGCCGGAGACCTACTTCGGGAACCTCATCCAGGCCATCTTCACTGGCACCGCAGCGGGGCTCCTGCTGGCGCACCCGCCGGAGTTCGGCGCGGCCATCATACAGAAGGCCATCCTCGCGCACGATGCCAAGGCCATCGATGAGCGGAACACGCTGTGGGAGAGCCAGCCCAAGATATTCAAGTACAAGGACGCGGGGCCGAACTGTGTGGCGGTCGGGAGCTCGCCGAGGTTCAAGGTGTACGAGGTGGACTTCGGGTGGGGGCGACCCGAGGGGGTGCGGAGCGGGACGAACAACCGGTTCGACGGGATGGTGTACTTGTACCAGGGGAAGAGCGGCGGGAGGAGCATTGATCTGGAGATCAGTCTTGAGGCTGGGGCCTTGGAGAAGTTGCAGATGGACCGGGAGTTTCTTGAGCCTTAAGTCACCTTAAATTAAGTGACAAAGATAAAAAAAAAAGGAAAACTTCAGTGCTCAAGTAGCTAATTATCAATAAACTTTCAGGGGACCCAAAAATTCGTATAATTCGAGGATCAGGTGTACAGGGCACTTGGAGAGTATCATTAGATTACGCAGAAATTCGATGCACTGCGAATCTAATGATTTTCTCAAGCGTCCGATGCACTCTGGTCTTAGAACATGATGAATTTTTGTCCCGCCTTGCAACTTTAGCTATTTGAGCACATGATTTTCTCCTAAACTATCGTGATTTTTAAGTGGCAGTTTGGGCTTGGGTTTGAGATTGATCCTGAGGGATTGATTTGAGTATTGCTTTGCTTGTTTTAGCAGCCATTGGTTCTATGATGCATTATATGTTAAGTGAAGTCTTCTTTCCTAAGATATGTTGTCTTTATCGTCGTGTGATGGGTCGTTAAGCCTCTGTTGGATTTGAGACTAATGTTGACTTACGAGAATTGTGCGCTCTATTAAAATGGCCTTCACTCTTCAGTAGTAGCTTTCAGCCCGTTCACTTGAGAAGCACTTAGGCATATGCATGAGTTATATTCCCGCAGAGCATCACTCATTAGTGGCAAAACCAAAGTTGAGATGAATAGCCCTAACTTTCTAAGAGTCTTAGCACAATGAAAATCGTCGGAGGCAAGTGGCTTTCGAAAGGATCAGAAGGAAAAGGCTTTGAAGGTTCGATCATCTATACCAACATCGTCCTTGTGATTCGGACCGTGTCTCTAATAGCGACCTACATGATAATCATCGTCCAAGAAGTATATAGCATACGGTGCAAAACCAGGCAAATCCGAAATGACTGTCGACTTAGTATCCTCGACAAAAACCATCTCATTGTCGAGGCTCTTGATCTCGACCCACCTCGGCTCTCCTCCTCCTCCTTCGCTTGAAGACTTGATCGCCCTCGTTAGGTACTAGGACAACCGCTCGGCTCTTTCTTGCTTCATCCGAGACCGCCGAATCATTAGCAATTTCCCTTCGCATGGTCTTGCTTCATGTTTCCTCCAAGCATTGCGGGACTACGATTTCCACGTCCACGCAACCGCAGGATTCGTCTCCTATACTCATGAATTTCCCTCAAAAATGTTGTAATACGAGCATTGAATTAGGAAGGAAATTTTAGCAATTGAAAGATGAGATGGACTTAATTGATATTGGAAAGTAAACATACTTTCGGGATTAATTGACAATTAATCGCAAAGCCATAATAGAAATCATATCCTTAGTACCTTCTAATTTCTTGCGAAAGGCCTTGCGTCGTCCGTTTGGTCTTGGAGCTTTTAAGTCGGTGCATACCATCAGGCCGATGAATTTGAAACTTGAATGAAATGCCAAATAGAGCTACACAAGAAAACTAAGAACAGCATATACAACTCCAACGTAGTGTCACAAAAAGGAGAAGAAAGGGATTTGGGATGATACTGTATATTGTATTCTGAATTGAATGAATTGTGTACAAGTATGTTCTGCTATTTATAATACAAAAAAAAGGTGTATCGCTAAAGAAAGAATCAAGACCAATACACAAAATCAAATCTAATTCTAAAATGATTCTTAGATCAATTATAATCCATGATTGATCCTTGCATATCTCCAACACTCTCCCTCAAGGTGGCGGTTGATATATATCCAAGAAGCCTAGCTTTACTTAGTAGATATGCATTATGTCTTTGGCATAACAGCTTGGTAAAGATGTCAGTAAATTGTTCCATGGTCCTACTCCCACTCGTCTTGCTAACTCATTCTTGGATCTTATCTCAGGTAAAGTGACAATCCACTTCAATATGCTTTGTTCTCTCATGAACTATGAGATTTGCTGCAAGTTGAAGTGTTGCATCATTATCATAGAAAAGATTAGTTGGCCCTTTAACTCATATACCGAGATTTGAAAGTAGGCCCCGGAGCCAAACTATTTCACACACAGTCTTGGCCATAGCTTTGTACTCCGCCTTAGCTTATGACAATGATACAGTCCACTTTTTCTTCATTTTCCACGAAATTAAGGACTTTCCCAACTTAACGCAAAAACCAATGATAGATCTTCGACTCATGGGACATGTGGCATAGTTATTGTCACAATAAGCTGTCATCTCAAAGTTGCAATCTCGAGAAAGGAGGATCCCAAGTCTTGGACATTTTTACAAATATTTCACGATCTTTAAGCCTACATTCATGTGAGACATTTTGGGTTTTTGCATGAATTGACTAAGTGTCTACACTGCATAATATATGTCAAGTCTTGTCATAGTAAAATATATGAGTTTCCCTACAAGCGTTTATAGCTGCATGGATCTTTGAGCAATGGGTCATCAATTTCAGCAAAGGATTCAACATCCTAATTAGCTATAGTTAACTTAATATTTTGCTCAATGGGGATAACGGTTGGCTTGCACTCGGATAATCTTGCCTTTGATATGATTTCTAGAATGAATTTCCTTTGACCAAGAGAAATCCCTAGTTCTAAACGAGCAATCTCAATGCCAAGAAAATACTTGGGGGCCCCTAAAGTCTTTTATATGAAAAGTAGAGTGTAAGTACTTCTTGAAACTTTAAATGGCCAATTCATCATTTTCCATAATAAGTAATGTAGTCAACATATATCATCAAGTAGATCGACGACGTACCTTCGTCCATGAGAATAGGGCATAATCATGTTTGGACTGCTTGAAGCCAATAACTGTAAATGCTGTAGTGAACTTGGTATACCACTGACGAGAAGCTTGCTTGAGACTATAAAGAGATTTATGGAGACGACACACTTTATTTTCCCCCTATTGCCGTAAATCCCATGGGAGATCATATATATTTTCTCATCCTAATCACCATGGAGAAAAGCATTGTGGACATCCATTTGATGTAATTCTAAATCTCGAAACGCTGCAACAGATAAGAAGGAGCGGACGATGACATCTTTCACGACCGAAGAGAATGTTTCATGGTAATCAAATGCTTTGCGTTGTGTGAATCCTTTAGCCACTAAATGAGCCTTGTATCTTTCATGGTTCCATCAACCTTGTACTTGATTTTATAGACCAATTTACAACTAATGGATTTGCGATGGGAGGAAAAGGTACTACATCCCAAGTCTGATTATCAATCAGTGCATGCAACTCTGCTTTCATGGCCTTCTGCCATTGGGGATCGCAAACCGCCTAGTTATAACTAGATGGCTCTTTTTCTTCAGAAATGCGAGTAATGTAGCACATATGATCCTTGGATAGTCGATTAAGTGAAACATAATAAGACACTGGATATGAAGTACCTAATGAATTGACTGAGCTGCTAATGTAGTCTTTTGTCTAGGTTGGTGGTCAAATGGTTCGTCTTGATCGTCGAGGTGGAATGTGCTTCAATGTCGAATAAGGTTGTGATATTGGAGAAGATGTTGAAGAAGATGTTCCCGATATTGGAGAAGATGTTGAAGAAAATGTCCCCAATGTTGGAAAAGATGTACCCGATGGTAGTTTTGGGGAAGATGTCCTTGAAGATGTAGGAGAGCTCTCTACAAATGGTGATGTATGCTCCTTAGCCATATACTTTGAGATTGTAGAAGAATTTGGTGTTTGTTCTACTACTGGAGAAGAGGTCAAAACATCCGGAGGCATCATAATCATGTGTTGCCGATCATCGGATAAATCTTCTTCAGAAAGGAATTGACCATAATTGGGTCCCGAGCTAGATTGCTCATTCGAAGATAATTCATCTTGAAATGGAAATATATCTTCATGGAAAACAATGTCTCTACTTATAAAGAAGTTACCTATTTATAGCTTGAAAACACAATAGCCCTTCTAGAGTGTTGGGTGCCCCATGAAAACACATTTTTATGCTTGAGGACTCATTTTCTCTCGAGGATCCAAAGTAGTAACGTAGCATAGGTAGCCAAAAAATTTCAAGTGATCAATCTCAGGCTTCTTTCTAAACAGCATCTCATAGGGAGTTCTTTCGTCCAAAACTCGAGCCGGCATGCAATTGATCAGGTAAGTTGCTGTGACCACACAATCTCCCCAGAAAGTCTCAAGAATGGTTGCTTGGAACTTACGAGCACATGCAACTTCTAGAAGATGACGGTTTTTATGTTCAACAATTCCATTTGGTGTATAGGTGCACATACTTTCATGTAGAATGCCATGGGAAGAGAGGAGAAGTTTACATTCACTACTAAAGAATTCTTTCCCATTATTTGTTCAAATGCGTCGAATGGATTTGCCAAATTGATTTTGATAAGGTAAAGAAATTCTTTAATTGTGAAAGAACTTGACTTTTTGTTGCATGAGATAGACCCATGTAGCACAAGAATGATTGTCTACGATAGTGAGGAAATATCGGGACCCATCACAATGTGGGTGTGATAAGGCCCTCAAATATCTATAGAGAAAATATCTAGAGGACGATTTTTACTTACAGAAAAAAGTGCACATGTTTGTTTTGCCAAAAGACAAATCTGGCATTAAGGATGTAGAATAGAGGCACTGTGACCTAAATGCTGATGAGAAAGAATAGTTTTATCATTGATAGCAGCATTGCACAATGATTTTTTTTTTTTTTTTTATGGAAATACAAGATAAGTCAAAACTTTTTGGAAAGATGGTCCAAAAATATAATCATTCAGAAAGTCTACCAAGGCCCATCAATTTGCCAATCGAAAGGGCCTAAAATAAACATTTATCATAAGTGAAGAGAATGCGCCAAGAATTGTCCTCACAAGCCTTAGACACGGAAATGAGACTAAATTTGAACTGAGGCACATAAAACACATTTTTTTAGAGTAATAGAAGGACCACGATTCATTGTCCCTATTTTCGTGACATAGGTAGTGTTTCCATTTGGGAGACGCACAGATATTATGAAGTCAAGATTTTTTTTCAGCGTGAGAAAAGATACTTTCATCACAGATAATGTGGTCACTAATATCTATATCAATTATCCATGCGTCGTAAGAAATGGAATTGACGCAGTAAGATATACCTGAAAAACTTTCCTTCTCATTTGAAATATCCAATTGCTTCAAGACATTCATGAGTTGCTGATATTTATCATGGGTGATTGGTTGATCATTATGCCCACTAACTTGATTAGCAGAAAATTCTCTCCCCCTTTTTCCTTTGTCACATGGCTTTCCATGTAATTTCCAGCAGATATTTATAGTATGGTGTGGACGTTTGCAATAATCACAGTATATTTTACATTCACATTGCCTTTCTGTAGTGACGTGGCAAAAGAATGGCCATTGGATTTGGTGGTTTCGTACGGATCATCAAATCCATTTAGGGAATAGATGGACCACGAGCTATCGAATCTTCCCCTCCCATCATGGCCATCCATTGTAACTATTGGACGGGTGAAATCACGGTAGTCCAATCTCCCTCTTGAATCCAGGCCACCCATTCCTTCCTTCAAGAGGTTTTGGTCGCCTCTCCCATCTAGAAACCCTAGCGTAGTTTTCTTCCATTCTTCTCTTGCTCGACCAATCGTTCCTTTATGCCGATGGCTTGTTTGAGCAGTAAGGAGGATACTTCCTCTGGTCTTAGGGCTTTCCATCGACGCCATATGCTGGCATTCCTCTTTCATAGCTAGCTAATAAATTTGGCCAAGAAAGGGCATGGGTTGCATCGCCAAGATCTAGGTTCTAAAAGGTAAGTATGAGTCATTTAGGATCATTAGAAATCGGATCACCTTTTCTCATTCCTTCATGTTGCAATATTGTTGAAGAGTTTGTTTGGGTCTCTCGAGCTTCTCTTCTACTACTTTGAGTTCGTTCTAGAGGGCCAAAAGCTTGTTGAAACAAGCCCTAATCGACATATGTCCCTATTATAGTTTAGATAAAACCTAGATAAGTGCAAAAATTTTCACCGGGTCGAGCTTTCCATACATTTCTTAATGTTATCCTACATAATTTTGAATTCTTCATCAGAGGGAGTCCGGCCACAACCTCTAGAGCGATATAATTTTCGATCCATGTTCGGACTAATTGATTACACTTCCTCCAATGTTGAGCCAAGTAGTCGTCGGTCGGAATGAGGACCGTTTCATCAGGAAACCGTCCTTGTCTTTCATCGCCAAGGCTCGCCAAAGTTCTTGAGACCATGCTTAATAGTTCTTGGGATCATAGAGTTGATGGCTAACGAGACAGAGCTCCGATTCATCGGCCGTCGAAATGTATAGGGGATTGCCGAGCTCCGATCTTCCTTCGGCGAAGATCTGGTACGGCACAAACTCAGGTTGGAAAACCGGGTAGGGATTAGTTCCTAGACCCGGTGCCCCCGATTTGCTAGACTAACCCAGATTAGTCATGGGGTTGGGCTTGCCCCAATAGTGACTAGCCGGCTCTCCTAGGATCGGATGTTTCCATCCTGGGTGTGGCTTAATATCCATGGGGAATGAACCATGGATTGGCCGTTCTATATAGCCATGGATTCGGTGGGCCTTGGACAGGCAGTCACTGGATGGGCGGGCCCAGAATGCCTTATCCCTGGTTTGGCTGGGTTGAATAGGAATCCACGAGATGCACTGTGTCTAGGCCTTTGAACCTTGATTTACCACATCTTCAACAGGACGTGATGCATGTTAGTGTGTTTCTTCTGTAATCTCTAGGTTTTGATTTTCTTCCATAGAATTGGTAAGGAGGTAAAGGTAAGAAGATAAATTGGTTTTGTGTTGATTTGCACACACACTGATTCCTACACCGGAGTGTTAACCTTGTTTTGGAGGTTAGAGTTTTCCCACAACAACAAGAATAGAAGACTAGGCTCTAGGGGCAATCGGTGAAAGTTGTGGAAGCTAGGCTACGAACAAAGCTCTGATACCATGTCAAAAAAAAAGGAGAAGAAAGGGATCTTGGATAATACTATATATTGTATTTTGAATTAAATGAATTGTGTACAAGTATGTTTTGCTATTTATAATACAAAAAAAAGGTGTATCGCTAAAGAAAGAATCAAGATTGATATACAAAATCAAATCTAAATCAAATCTAATTCTAAAAAGATTCTTGGATCAATTATAATCTGTGATTGAACATTTACTAGAGATATAAAAGCAACTTCGCCTCTACAATTTGCACCGTGATAATTGATAACCTTACAATATCAATCCCTTAAGAGATAAGATACTCCTAAGAACAAAATTCCCCACTCATAATATTACACATTGAACTTATGAGTACTTCTTAGTATCAATAGACAGGCCACCTAGCACTCTACCTACTTCGTTGGAATTAGAGCTGCATATGGTAACACTCCTCAAAAAAGAAAAATAATATAAATCCGTTTGGTAACGTCAATTAATTTTTATATTCCTTACACTAGAAAATGGCCGAGAAATAGATTTGGAATAAAAATAAAAAGTAGAAAGAAGTAGCTTATTGTCCCGCTTACAATTTCTAGAAATAAGTCATTTTTTTCTTTTCTTCTTCTTCCTCGTTGCCCATCGCCCACCCCGCCACCGCCGCCGATCGGCGGCCGTCACCACTAGTAGAGGAGCAAGAAGAAGAAGAAGAAGAAGAAGAAGAAGAAGAAGAAGAAGAAGAAGAAGAGAGGGGAAAAAAGGAAAACCTAAGAAAATATTTAAAAATTAAAAGAAATTCTACGTTAAAAAAAATTAGTTGGTTGTACCAAACACATTCATATTCTTTTTATATTCTGAGAATAGACATTTTATATAGTTATTAAGCATGTTCTTTACTTAGAAATTGTTTCAGAGAATAGAAATTAACAAACCCTAAAAACCACCTCCCCAAACTTTTCACGTTCTTTTGATCTAAAAAGAAAAACTCTTCATGTTATTACATTTTTCTTCTTCTGCTCTTCATCTTCTCCGTTCTTTGTCCTCTCTCGCTTGGAGCACGGAAATTTATGTTAATGGAACACAAATTGAAACACAATAAGAACCCCTACCTTCGTTTTTTCACATCTTCTTCTTTTGTTTTCAGTCTTCGTTTCTTTCCAACAAAAAAGACAAATCTTGAGTAAAGCCATCTTTTCGTTATTGAGACACTCGTGTGTAACACGAGGGCCTCGATTCTTTATTATCTTTTCCAAGGTTCGCCATACACTTTGATACACACTACCGTTCAACTGAGGTCAGTTTCGTTCAAATTGAGAGAGAGAGAGAGAGAGAGAGGGAGGGAGGGAGGGAGGGAGGGCACGTACCTTTAGAACTCAGGAAGACAAGAATCTTGCTCCATCAATAGAGAATTTGGGTTCTCCAAACGAGAGGGAATAAAGAACGTAAAAGATGAAGAGTAGAAGAAGAAGAACGTGAAGAGTTTGGGGAATTTGTTTTTAGGGTTTGTTAACTTCTATCTATAATTTTTGGGGATAAAATTGCCCATATTCCGGCCATCGGAAATGTCACACGCTCGCCGGTCGGTGAACATTTTGACCGACATGGCGAGTTCAGGTCCTCATTTGAGACTTGTTAGCCACTTCGGGTCCTTATTTGGAACAACGGTCACTTCGGGTCTTTATTTAAGAAAGTATGCTCACTTTGGGTCCTTATTTGAGATTTTCCGACATTTTATGTAGTTATTAAACATGTTCTTTACTTAGAAATTGTTTCAGAGAATAGAAATAGAAAAAGACTATTTTTAAAAGAAATTGTTTTCCATAACATAAATGTTACTAAATTTACCTCAAGTTTCTTCTCTTTCTTTTTCTTTTTTCTTCATTTTCTTTTTTCCTCTTGATAGAGAAAAAAAGTGAAAGAAAGGAAAAAAGGAAAAAAAATCAAAATTTTAAAATATAATAAAATTTATAAAAATTGTCCATATAGGCGACGTACGTTTTACATGACATTGTTGTCATCCATGTAAATGATTTCCTATCAAAATTGATTGGAAGAATTACATTGATAAATCATCAAAATGTTTTGGACTAAATTGGCCAAATTAAAAATATTTATAACTTTTTTGATTTTTATAGTCCATATATATCGAAATAGTACATGAGAATAGAAAAAGAAAATTAATTAGTTATTTGGCCTATGTTAGGTTATTTAAGAGAAATTCTATAAATAATAAACTTTTATTGAAATATTGTGAGCAAATAATGAAAATCTTGCAAGGAAATACTTATTAGGAAAAGTTGGAGAGAGTTTTAGAATTTCCATAATTGTTGATCCTCAACGTTGATAATCATTAAAAACTAATGTTTTTATTTTGTTGTATTGCGAAAGCAAGCAATTGAACAATAAAATAAACAAAACACGAAAATAAATCGAATACTAGATTTATCTAGTTACGTCCACAAGGAGAGTAACAAATTTTTTTACTATAAATCAAACAATATGATGCTAATTACAATCACACTCGAGTCACTCAAACACTTTTGGTATTTCTCAAATCTTAATTGTACTCAATAAGTCACGCAATGTTTAGCCCTTTAATTCCTCACAAAATAATTTCTCGATCTTATAAAGAAATTAACAAATCTCACCACAAGATTTAATTGATTTTAACACTCGAATTCTTGGTATAATTCTATCCATAGAACCAACGGAGAAAATCCTGCCGAGCACTCGATGAAACGGGGCTGCCCCCATACGTATGTTGCTATACATCAACAACCACTCAAAGAGGATGAGTCAAGGAAATATAATAATCCTCTAAACCTTTGCCGACACAAACAAGAAAAGATGTCCATGAGAATCTTTGTATGTATATTCCCACCGTTCAAGCAGTCCAAGTTGAAATTGACTCCCGTGTATTCTAGATCCTGCTAATTTGATATGAAACAAAACAGCAAACCTTCTTTAACCTGGACTCTCGAAACCAAATTTTTAGGGTCAATTCTCCCTCACTGAAATTCTTATTTTTCCATGTTGTGTACACTAATAGAACTTCAATTGCAATGTATATTTACTCTCTTTCGTAAACTTCGACCCCACTAAATTTTCGAATGTACAAACTCAACTCCATGGAATATGAAAAGACCAACCGGTAACATCGAAGAAAGCCCAAAATTATGAAATTGAATAGCGCCACCATCCCGAAAGTGCCACCTCAGCATGTGGGCGGATCAGTCGAGCTCGGGAGACCCAAGAATCGAAGAAAACATATGCCGTCTACGCATGGTCACGTTTGGGCAATCAGGAAAAGAATTTGAAAAGAAAAAGAAAAAGAAAGGAGAAATTAAACCCTAACTCGAATTTTATGTGACCTAATTCTAAAAGTTGTTTATAAAATCTGAGGAGATGGTGAACCCATCTTGTAAAAGAAGTAGGCTAGATACAGAGAGATTAGTCCAAATTGCAAATTATAAACTACACAAAGCATTGTCGCCGGTCAACACGTGACAAGGTCCGGTCCCATTACAATAAATTCTCAGCGACCTAATCCCGAAGAATTGATAAGAAAATCTGAGGAGATGGCGATCATCGTCACGTATTTCCACTACGTTCTTAGCCTGCACTCGGTCTCACTGTCGAGCAAAGAAGGGAGATGGTGACCCGTCCTGTAAATGGAGGAGGACAGAGAGAGAGAAGATGAAGGTAGATGCCAAGCGAATCACCCATACTTTAATCACATACGAATCGACCTATCTTTGATCTTTGATCGATTTTGATAGTGCCGTATTGACCTTTGCAGATTAACACGGTCGAGTAGTCGATTTCTGATCAAATTCTCAAGTCTATTGCGTTAAAATCCCTTAACGGCTTTACCAGATAGACTAGTTATCTCGTGAGTGATCAGTTCAGAGAAAAAGACTATAAGCACATCGATGAAAAGCCCAATTCATTCAATTGAAAACAGAATCGGAAATTCAGGATGTCACACATAGTTTCTTCATACCCTTATTTGAGAAAATAATAGCACTTCATGTACATATTTAAAACAAGTCCCACTTCATGCCTTTATTGGAGAAAATAAAGGCACTTTATATTCTTATTTGGAATTTTCTTTAATTAATTCTAAATGAAAGAGGAAAATAAATAAATAAACGTAGCCAAGCTCTTTTCATCGAGCGAGTTCATTCATCTTGCAATAGGGACTCAAAATTCAAAAAATCAAGCATACCACCGATCCGGCAGCTGATTGCCTCCTAGCACCATCGCCGTCGTGATCAGAGATAATAGTTCACTGCCATGCCCGGGCTGCCGCTGGCGTCTTGGCGTCCTGGTGAGTGCCTTTTTTTTTTTGCGGTGTCATGAGCAGAACTTGATTCTAGCAGGATTGTAGACATGAGGGACAAGCAATGGCTTGAGCAAATCGTTTGGCAACTTTTCTGATTCGTGCGATGAACTCGCAATGAGTTTTGCATAGACGGAAATTTGAATTGAATGCGCAAAGACAGAGGTTCAGCCACAATTTGACGTAGAGGGATTGTCATCACCTCGAAGTTATTTTCAGGCATTTTCTTCACCTTCAACACTAATGGAGGCCAACCCGGCTCTTGAATTTACAGGAGTTGCCCAGAATTTTACCAGGAGCGGTGCATGGAAGATCGACATTGTTCGGGTGCGATTTAGATACTCATTCTATGCTAATTTTGAAGCTTACCCTGTTTTCCACTGGTCAATTTGAATGTGACTGGCTATGGACGATTATCTTGTACATTTTATCTCATAGGGAAGCAGTCATGTGTTGCATACTGTCTTTGAGAATTCGAATGCGTTGCCAGGGGAATATTCAGGGAGCATCATACACCATGTCTCAATGCTGGCATTGTATGGTCGGATTAACGACTAGCGACTGCTCATGAGCGACAACCGATAGCATGGTGTATGATGCTGATACAATCTTTTCGTCATCTCCGAGGCACAAGAATGAGGTTCCGGGTATAAACAATTCTTTCAAGTGTTGGCGATTTACCTTTCTCTCGCGACTGTTCGCTAACTGAAATAACAGTTAGAAAGACCTCTTCCTGCCTCAGAGCCATCGTTCTTGCAAAGGGACAGTCTTAGAAGATTCTTCTGCCACTTATTCGAACCAAAAAGGACAATAACTAGGAGGAGAAGAAGAAAAGAAGATTCCTTTCTTTTACTTCACACGCATGCAATGTAATTGGGAATATGCAAAGGGGAGGAAGAAGGGTCGAACCACCGCCCCATGATATAGAAACCTGGTTAATGAGGGATCGTGGATGTCATTTTATCTTGCGTACACATCTTCTAATTGTGCACATGGTAACTTATACGTAGCGGTTGGGTGGAGTTATATTAGAGTTACTGACGAGCATTTTCCAGGAATACCTAATGTGAAAGAGAACAAAGAATAGCAGAAAAAACATAAAGCTACCTGAATAATATGGAGAACAAAACAAAAAGGTGCTCATGGAACAGCACATTCAGAAAGAGTACGAGGAATGTCCCGTGATGGTTCTCATGAGAGTTTGAGGCATATGATTCTTTGGCACAAGTCTAATCTTTGGCACAAGTCTAAAATTGTTCCAATCTTGATGCAGACTATTCTAATCACTCTCTACGTGATAAGTCCTGGCATTTAAATCCGATGAGGGTTTGAGTGTCGTATCAAGTTCCATGACAAAACTTCCACATTTGGTTGTTAATTTTTGGGGACGAAATGATATTTTGTATTAGCATTTGATTGATTGTCCTCCAACCCCAAAGACTACAATCGCGGGATCACAACATGCTAAGGGTAATTCCAGGGCTCTTATCGGATGTTTTAACTTTTATGAGATATCGCCAGTCTTGTTTGTACTTGTCCGAGCAGAGATGTGAAGTTTCGCATGATTTTGGAATGAAATAAACCAAGGATTTGCATCCATGCATGTAACTTTTTATTCAGAAGCATAAAACTAACCAGTATAAAATGCCTATCATACAGAGTTTGATCTTTTCATGTTTAAAGCTGCTCCAAGATATTAGGCTATAAAAAAGAACAGAATTACGACATCGAAAACTTCTGGCTTTTCAGGAAATATGTAAATTAATAGTATGCCGAGCACATCAGCGGTTAGTTGAATGGAAGAGTGCCAGTCTGTGCACTACCGTCTGTCCTTTTCTTAATTCCGTGTGGTACAATTCCGACAATGTCTCAAGTTTATGAATGATTGATGGACCTCTCTGTTTGATCCTTATATTGTCCTGGCAAAGAATAAGTCTTGTACATGAATTGTTCGATGATGAGAAGCATTAGTAGGGCAACTGGGACATCCACAAGTCCCAATCAAACTTTCTCATATTATCACGATAGAGAGGGTGATATTATCTTTCACTTGTAAGACGTATCTCGTTGATAGAGATGGCGATGCAATTTTTAATTTTTTTTCGAATTTTTTAATATTTTTAATATTTTTACTTCTTTTTTTTTTCATCTTCTTCTTCCTCCAGCATCTTTCAACTTGTTTGGTCGGATCTGGGGCGGAGCCTCGCCGGCCATTGGCGAGGCCGAACTCGCGATCTGGTGGGGCCTCGCCTCGCGACCCTCTCCTCTGGCCGGCTCGGAGGAAGAAGAAGATGAAAAAAAAAAAGAATTAAAAAATATTAAAAATATCTTTAAAAATATTTTAAAAAAATTGAAAAAAAAAAAAATTAAAAAAAGACGTATCAATTTTCTGGTTGAATTGACCCAATTATAAAAGGTTTAGCTAAATTGGTAAAAAAAAAAAAAAAGTTTATGAAGATATAAACTTTTTTTAATTCTCCCAAAAAGAAGGGTAATTATGCAAGCCAAGAGTAAGAGATTGAATGTGCATTCACACCGATGGGCAATCAGTTTGTAGATGAAAATATTGTTCATTGTGAATGCTGAAGTACATCAATTTATATAGCTGAAGAGGAAGCAGTTGACTAACCAAGTCTCCACATGCTTGCCTGTCTGGAAATCTTGACATCCTTTAAAGAAAATTAAGTGCCGAGCTGAATAATTAAATAAGAGTGCAAGCACTGATCTTCACATATATTATCATGCGTTATAATCTCGACAGGATTAATACAATTCTCTCCTTTCTGCGTGTGGTTTGTGCTTTATTGTTCCCTTGGTCCAATGATTGCGACTTTGGCCATTTCTGGTGCTGATAACTTACTAAATTACCGGATAAATCAAGCTATTCCTCAGGTATGTCTAACCCAAATATTCTCCTGAGAGTAAGAGATTAAAGAAACGAGAGGGATTTAAAAGAGTTGTCCAGCTTTTGAGCTTTAAATGATCTGTTCAGCTTTTCAAATCTCACGGTCTATTTATCGAACACAATGGTACTAACTGCAATTTTAATAAGTGAACAGATACTGCACAGAAATGAGCACTAACCTGTTGGAAGGGTTCCAATGCATATTCAAACTCTCTGTGGAAAGACCTTATTAACATTTTAACAATTGCACCTCTTGTTGTTGCTTCACATAGATGAGTTACTTCATCTTGGCAAATATCATGTAGAGAAACATATAACTCCAATTATGTGACATTCTTTAATCTCCAAACCAAAAGTTTCACACAGATACCCATTTGAAAAGTTGTGAGAACTAATGTAATAAGAACCCCATGTAAAGCAAGAGATTTTAAGTTTCCTTTTGTAAAGTTGATTCTGACTACTCCATTAACCTTTCTTGCCTTGAATGAAGCTTACGAACTAAAGAAGGGTTTTCCTTTTTCTTCGGTATGGATCCTCCACACTTTTTCTAATATGGGGTGTGTGAGTGGGGCATAAAGAACCTAGGCCCCTCCCCATTTACAACAGTTTGTTCCATTCACATGGTTCCATCACCCCGTGATTGCATCCACGTGTGTGCTCGATTCAATTACTTTGGGGGAGGGTCAAAAAGTTCAATCCCTACCGTTTAAGTGTTCATCGACTGTCAACCATCAGAAAACATTTTCATTTTCATCGCATTTGCATCTATTCCCAGGATTGGGACCTAGAAGAACTTGGGGGAGTTTTCATCACTGCTTGATCATGACAGAGTGATGAATGAATACGAAGACACTTCAAAAAGATATTCCAAATTCCAATCATGTGGATACCACGTAGCTATAATGCGAACCAGAAAAATTATTACAGCTCATGCAAAAGAGATGTCACAAGCACATCAAGAAGGGGCAAAATGAAAGGAAAAGTTGAGGGAAAAAGCTCGTAGTGGGTTCTATGAATTTTAGGGCGATTTCGAGACCGTCCAGTATTCCATGGACCCTCAAAGAGAGGCCTCTGTACCATGGCTTGACGCAGCTTCGAGCAGGTAAAGAGGTGAAGTTTTAGAGAGAGAAAGATTAGTCAACCCTGTAAATTATAAAGTACTCAAGGGAATTGCAACCGTCGCCATTGAACATGTGAAGGGGAAGGGCAAGTGGGTTTTCATTTGCCTTTGTCATCTCTCATCACTTTAAAAAATAAAAGAGAGTCCAATCAATCCACGCCTAAAGTTTTAGATGTTGAAAGTCCAAGATTCTCGCGATCGACCTTAGTGCGTATTCGAAGGGCAGGTTGTTGCAGTTGTTCTGTCCTCGAGCAAACATTCCGACATGTTCAAGTGGACATCCCAACTGGATATAAAGTACTCAAAAGGTTATTGCAACAATATGTGAAGGATAAGAGCAAGGGTTTTCCATTTGCCTTTTGTCATCTCTCATCACATTAAAGAATAAAAGAGAGTCCAATCAATGCACGCTTAAAGTTTTAGAAGTTGAAAGTCTAAGATTCTCACGATCGACCTTAGTGCGTATTCACGTGGACATCCCAACCGGATGATTTAAAGCAAAACGGATAAATAATTAAAAATCAACCGACCCGACCGACCAACTTTAATCTTTACCAGATATATCAAGAGGATTTCCAAGCTACATGTTTGGTGACCAAATCTAAACGCGCCAATCTCAGCGAACCGATCAAAATTTTTGCTTCTTTGCTCGATCGTTGATCTCTCTTGCGCCGCGGCATCTATAAATTAGCGCAACCAGCTTCTGGCAGAGATGTGGAGAATCTCGTATCGGGTCGATTCCCTTTCGTATCTTCATCACATCTATCCACCCACCTTTAGCCTCTTCTTCCAAATCACTGCTTGAGAAATGGATTCCCCCCTCCACGTAGTCGACACAACCTTCATCTGCGCCAAGCACCTCAAAAATGTGAACCGGGACCACGGAAATCTCCTGCCTTACGCCGTCGTCTGGGCCGACCCCAGCTGCAAATGCTCCACCCTGGCCGACCCAGTAGGCGGCTCCTCCCCCCGCTGGAACCAGACCCTCCCCGTCCTCTTGCCGCAGGGAACTGCCGTTGAGGACGCCGTGCTGCACTTCGAGCTCGTGCATGCTGGCTCCGAGCACGGCACCAATCCAATGATCGGCCAGGCCGAACTCCAGCTCCACGATGCCTTCAAGGACTACAGCGGCGGAGGGCGCGCCATTCGGCAGACCCTCCAGCTGAAGCGGCCCTCTGGCAGGCCCCAGGGGACGGTTGACGTCGAGCTTGTGGTGAAGGAGATGTGCCACAGGGTGCCTCCAACTGCCAACGTCGCCCCACCGCCACCGGCTAGCAGGGAGTACACCGCTCCGCCGCCGAGCTCCGGGCAGGGAGAGGATATTGGGGGGATGTCCACGGGATTCGTTCTGGGTGCGGCCACAGTGGCCGCAGGGCTGCTGACTGGGCTCGCGCTGACCAAGGGGCTTGACTACGTGGTGGACAAGATCGCCGACTTGGCGGAGGATTTCAAGGAGTTTCTCCCCTCCGATGATGACGACACCGAAGCTACCGAGGACCACAACGATCTCTTCTCCGAAGACGTGTCCGAAACCTGCTCTGAAGACGAAGACGAAGAGGAAGACGCCGTCGAAATCGATCTCTCCTACGAAGACGGCGGTGACGACAGCAATCAGTCTGTCCCTATCATCCGTTGATCGGCGTTCTCAAATTTTCCAATAAGGGCTTGAAGCGTCCAAGGTGAATCTAGTACCTAAGTAGTTCAGGGTAGTCGCTCTATATCATCCGTTGATTGATGTTTCCAAATTCCCAATAAGGGCTTGAAGCGCCCATAGTAAATCTAGTGTTTAAGTAGTCTAGGGCTAACTAATCACCCCATATCATCCGTTAATTAGTGTTTCCAAATTTCCAATAAAGGCTTGAAGTGCCCAAGATGCATCTCATGTCTAAGAAGTCTAGGGCCAACTAGTCTAGGTTCTAAGTAGTCTAAGGCTAACTAGTCACTCCAATACATTTTCAAATTTCCAATAAGAGCTTAAAGCGCTCATGGTAAATCTAGTGTCCAAGTAGTGTAGGGCTTCCTAATCGCTCCATATTGTCCGTTGATTGGTGTTTTCAAATTTTCAATAAGGGCTTGAAGTGCCCATGGTGAATCTAGTGTCCAAGAAGTGAAGGGCTTACTAGTCACTACATATCGTCCATTGATTGGTATTTCTAAATTTCCAATAAAGGCTTGAAGCATCCATTGTGAACCTAGTGTCTAAATAGTCTAGGATTTATAAGTTGCTATGTATTGTCCATTGACTAGCGTTTCCAAATTTCCAATAAGAGCTTGAAGCATCCATCATGAATCTAGTGTCCAAGTAGTCTAGAGTTTATTCTGGAATGTGCGTCTCCGAGCTAGTTGCTCCATATTTTCCATTGATTGGTATTTTCAAATTTTCAATAAAGGCTTGAATAAAGGCTTGAAGCGCCCATGATAAATCTTGCATCTAAGTAGTCAAGGGCTTGTTCTCACGTGCCCGTCTTTTTGTTTTTCGTTTTTTTGCTTTGTTTTTCTTTTTCTTTCTTTTATTTTCTGTTAATCATCTTCTGCTTCGTGGCCACCATATCATTTCCTTCGGCTGAATAAAGTCACCATCAAGTTTCTCTTTACCCATGATGAGTATTCAGTTCTTGCGTCGCATCGCGAGGGTGGTGGTCCTTGCTTGCGTGCTTTGAATCGGAATGAATCAGATCGAAACTTTGGGTTTCTGCATGTCTCCTGTCATGCCCCAAAAGCGGAAAAATATCATTCCAACAAGCATATTCCCACATTTGCGAGAAAGTCAAACGACATTTGTTATCGTCTTGTCTTTTCTAAAGGCAAAGGCTGAATAGGGTTCCTCTCGATAATATATGGACGAATAAAGACAACTTAGCGGACCCACGATCCGCACGATTCGAGGATCCAGCTGTACCGGATACTCTGAATGTCTCATTAGATTACGTGCGAATTCGATGCACTGCAAATCTAACGATTTTCTGAAGGGTCTAATGCCTTGATCTTAGGACATGATGAAATTTTGTCCCGCCTTGCGAATTTAGCTATTTGAGCATCGAAGTTTTTTCTAAAGATAGATAGAATAAAATCCAAAGAAAATTATTTTTCTTGATAAAAAACTTATTGGTTAATAAAATTAAATTCACATTTCAATATAAATAATATTTGAATTTTAATATCAAAAAATAACAACAATTTGGTTTTTTTAAATTAAAGAAAATTTCATCGAAGTTTTTTCTAAAGATAGATAGAATAAAAACATAATAGGAAAATTATTTTTCTTTAAAAATTATTAAGTTAATAAAATTAAATTCATATTTCAATATAAATAATATTTGAATTTTAATATAACAAAAAAAAACAACAATTTGGTTTTTTTTAATTTAATATTATTTTTATTTATACATTCGAATTTAATTCTATATTTTAATATAAATTTTATATAAATATAAATATATATTTACATATTTTAGTTATTCAATTTATTACCTAATAATATTTTATTAGAGAATGATGGAAGGGGAAAATCAATAAAAAAAGATAAAAATAAGAAAAAAATAAAAATGAAGTAGGCAAGAATGTTGTAAGAGATTTTTAACAAAATCTCCATTTGTATAATTTTTAAATTCATTTACACTTATATGTTGTTTATATTAAACAATATATATGAAATGATAGGAATATATCCAAGTTTATTGTTACAATTCACTAAATAATAAATATAATATAATAAAATATTTAAATTTTATGTCATATTATATTCAGTTTTACCCTGATTAAAAATTCAGTTAACCAAAATGTAATCTGAACATTTATTTATTTATGAGGTAGAGCAGAGAAGTCTTTGTCTAAGAGGAAAGAAGGAAGTGGACGTCACTTCCATCTTTGAGCAGTAGTCAGTCAATAAAGATTTGACCGTGAGGGGGACCCACATAGATCGATACCAGTTCTTGATAGCCAGCGATAACCGTACATGTAAGGGTAAAAGAAAAGGTTATGTTTTTACCTTCCTTGTAAATGTCCATCTAAATGAGTTATTTTATTTATAAAAGCAAGGATTTTTGGCTTAAATCTAAATATGAAAAATATTTGAACGTATATGCAACTACAACTCTAATTCTCTACTTATTAGTGAATTACTTGTGACTCTCTTCATAGATGTTATTCAAACTAAATCACGTAAATCACTAGTATCATCTATTATTCCTCATTTATTTCTCTAATATTAAGATGCCTTCCATGTTAATATTACAACAATAATCATCGTTCAAGAAGTATACGCCATATAGCATGAACGAAACAGAGTGACTAATCATTAACGAAATCCGATCTCATTGTCTAGGCTCTAGATCTCAACCCACCTCGGCTCTCCTCCTTCCCCTTCGCTTGAAGACTTGATCACCGTCGTTAGCTACTAGTACACAACCACTCAGCATGTTCTTGCTTCATCCTAGACCACCGGGACTACGATTTCAGAGTCCACGAAATCGCAGGATTCGTCCCCCATACTCATGAAATTCCCTCCATAAATGTTGTAATACTAGTATTGACTTAGGAAGGAAATTTCAACAATTGAAATACGAGATGGCATTACAATCGATAACATACTTACACGGGAGTAATTGACAATTTATTGCGATGCAACAATAATAAATCATATCCTTAGTAAATCATATCCTTAGTAACTCCTAATTTCCTGCGACAGAGGCCTCGTGTCATCCAACAATGCCGTAGAATCCCATGCACGGATTTGTGTTCAGTGAGCTTTAAAGTCAGTACATACCATCAGGCCGATGAATTTGCAACTCGACTGAAATGCCAAATGGAGCTGCACAAGAAAACTCAGAACAGTATATACAACACCAACATAGGATGGAGACTCTTCGAGATATAAAAGCTGCTTTGCCTCTACAATTTGTACCGTGCTAATCGATAACCTTACAATATCTCAATCCCTCGAGACCTGGGATGGTCCCAAGAACAAAATTCCCACTCGCATTCCCTTATGAGCACTTCTTGGTATCAACAGACTGCTGCCTAGCACTCCAAAACAATGAGCTAAGAAAAACTTCTCCATCGCCAGACCCTAGGTTTCTTTCCGGCTTTCCGCCGTCTTGCCTCAACCTTCACAAAAAGTGGAGTTTCACATATCTTCATGTTCCATTCTCAGCCTTTGAGGGGGGAGGTACAGAAGTTATGGTTTCTTCTACTGCAGTGATAATCAAATCCTGTCAAAATTGAGAGATGGCGAGAGACAGAGACCGAGACAGACAGAGTGAGAGACTTACGCTGAGGTTCAGGTTTGCTTTCTTCTGAAGACATTGTCTGGCCCTGCTGCCGGGCAGCAGATGCTTTCAATTGCTCTTCTGTAATCTTCAAGTATTCTTCACTCGAGTATGCCCTGGTGGGGGAAGGAGCGCCATCTGAAATTAGCGCAAATTATACAGCAATTGTCATATAAAATTTGATGGAGTACAATTTGAATAAACATTATGACTAAAGAACCTGAATCTGCAGGGCATGAACGATGCTTCCTAATTATGGTTTTCCAATTCATACAAAGCAAAATGCATCATATCCAATAGGGGTCTAAGACCAAACCTACCAACAAGGTGCCGCAAATGAAAACTTTAAGACCACTTCATTGCAAGACAAAATCATTGCAGTCACATTTTTTCGACATTAGACCAGAATGTCAATCAAGATTCAGGCTATTTACTATTGCTGAAATCAAGTTCTGCTTACTTGATCGATCTCAATTGTCCAAAGTCTATTGAAGTCCATACACATCGTGTTCCTTAATAGGCACAAAATTCTAATTGTACAGTCCATAGAGCAGCTTTATTCAGTCTCATGCTTCACTAATGATCATATCACTACTAATATCCCTTTCCATCATTTTTTGTGTACTTGTTCGATTCAAGAACCTCTATTGTCATCAAATATGTTGGATACAGTCTTATAAATAGAACCAACAGTCATCCAAACATTGAAATGCTGATAAATCCAATATATGCAAGCCTGATGCAGTTTCAGCTAAATTTTTTCTGCCAAGCCTCTCAACATAGAAGTCTAATTGAACAATGTACTTGAAAACAGTTATAAAGAGTCAAAACTGCTTTGGAATGTGAAATTTTAATTACTATTATATGGCTCCAAATAATACAAACTAAATGCTAAAGACTCCTTTTTCTGTTAGATCTCCCTTGTGCATATTTTTCTCCTCGCATTACCCTAAGTTGACATCAAAGAATTTCTTGAAACCCCATAATTGAGCAAGTAACAAATAAAAATAACAGCAAGCACCACACAGGTCCTTCAAGACACGGTTCGCTCTTATAATCATAAATATGAGATGAAGACTGCAGATGTTGGAAATATTTATGACTCACTAAGGTCAACCACAGTCTCCTGCTCCTTCCCACGGTTGACCGTAGGAGGAGATGAAGCGCTTGTCCTGCTTGAATTGTTCATGTTTTGCTCTGAAATTTCGTCAAGACCAATCTCCTTTTCAA
This sequence comes from Eucalyptus tenuipes, assembly GCA_014182365.1. NCBI lineage: Eukaryota > Viridiplantae > Streptophyta > Magnoliopsida > Myrtales > Myrtaceae > Eucalyptus > Eucalyptus tenuipes. The sequence goes on along the minus strand of CM024547.1, from coordinate 1,765,205 downwards.
GTGTGCTCTTGAATTCCCTTGAGACTTCCTACATAGGGAAAACATTAAAGTGTCCACCATCATTACTATGAAAGCAATAGTTAAATTAAGACTTTGACAGTTTGCCCACCTGAAGCTCCCTAATGGTGGGTTGAAATGCTCGCAAAGTCTTCCCTAAATTTCGTGCTACCTGCATTTAGGTCTCTTAGCTAAGATTATTAAATAGAAAAGAAGACGAATAAACATTCATTATGAGTCAAAAGATTTTCTGAAACCCAAAAGAACTGCTTAATCTCTTTCCAATGTGCTACAATGTCACCTCAGCTCTCGCAATAGCAAAAATTACCTAAACTGAGCATAAAATATAACCTGTAGGAAAGAGGTGAAACAAATACGATTGCACAAGTTAGAAGACAATATGATTTTTTCACTAGGCCTACAGCACCATGGCACCAAAAGGCAGTTTGTTCATGTAAACATTGAAAAGTGTGGTGTCATAACTATTGGCTTCTCTAGCACCTAACATATATAGTTCTAAAAGAAAAACAGGTTAGCATAGAAAAAGGAAAATGTAGCAATTTTTAATAAACTAACTCTTCTCCTAATATGTCTCATCAATTTTTTGAAAATCTAACAATCCTCATAAAGTATGCTTAACAAGTACTTCTAAGGCACTCATTCTATAACCTAAGAAAAAATAACAGAACAATTACAGGTGGAGGGATTTAACCAAGATATCAAATTAAATCACCCATGATACATCCGTGACACAAGACAGGATTAATGTGATTTTACCCTATAGAATACAGAGAGCATTATTAGATGCTTCACAGTACGGCAGAAGTTTTTAGACTAAGAATATGGAAAGTGCCACGATGCTCAATCAGATGTTGTCCCTTTAATTGATAGTTTGAACATGAAATCGGGGCAATATGATTATATCAACCAGAAGCTGGACTTTCAGCATTGCCCGCACATCTAGAAGATCTACTCTTTTTATCCGGTGTCTCATAAATGCATCACTGATTCTATTATAACTGCTCCAAAGTTGCCCAGTTACCCTAAACACATTGCATCACACTGCAGTATAACTTTGTTTCTCACTTTTTTTTATTTATTAAGTACACAAATTATTAGATTGACTACTATATACCAGAAAGAAAAGTTTGCTTGCAGAATTACATCACCTGAAAAACCCCCTCTCCAAATACAATATCAGGCAAATAGATTCTTGCAAGATGATAATGTCCCAAGTACGCAAAGTTCACCAAAGCCTAAGCCTTGTTTTTTTAAGGAGAAACATTGCCATCATGCTAATGTATGTAAACTCCTATTGAAACAGACATCAGCAGTCACTGGATCTCAACATGGATAAACATAGGTCTAGAGCAATGGTTCTTGATCATATAATGCTTTAAGGGTATTCGAGAGTCGGTAATAATTTAATCGCATGCCATTAAACAACGAAAGCATACCAAATTTCTTGATTATTTTCAGCATTCAAAAAGCTGGATTTCGTTTCTTCCCTTTTGACTTCCTAAGGACCTAGCAGGTCTGAGAAAAGAGCGACTCGATCATCAATCTAAATTAATACAATTTGACAAAGTAAGTCCAAGATCATTGTACTCTGAAATTTGCCAACAAACCTAGAAATTTTGCCTGCTAAAAACTCCTCAAGCTACAACAAAAAGAATCCCCCAACTTAGAAATTTGAAAGAAAGTGAGATTACAATCACTGCAAATTACAACTAAATTTGTACTTTTAGTTCAACTAACCTCAGCGAGACCTTTGGGACCGAAAACCAAAAGAGCCACAACCCCAATAACCAAAGCTTCAGGAGCTCCAACTCCGAACAGAGACGCGTACACAACCATGCCCTTACTCCTGCTCCTCCCACCTGCAAACCCCGTTAATTCAAGAATTCTGAATGAACCCACCTCATATTTTTCGGCCATAAACTCAAAGAGCGAAAAGCGAAAAGCGAAAAGGACAGAATCGAAGCACCCATTCTTAAAGATTTAGGCCGCAGCGAAATGCCAAGATGCTTCAGCCCATTCCACGGCGAGAACTTGCGCAGATTCAGAGGCGAAAACAATATGGAGCCACCGAATTTGGAAGCGCCAGGGCATGAGACAACGGACGAAGAAGAAGAAGACGATAAGGTACAAAGGGTTGGTCTCGAGCAATTAGAGGACGAGCAGAAAATGGCTGCTGGAGCTGGCATTGGCGATGCCACGACCATGATTCCCTGCCTCGTGGAGATGAATATTTCAGTGGCGTGACCAACTTTGAATGTTCTTGATTCGAGTTGGGGACATGGGCGTTATCTCGTGATGACTGAAGGGGATGGATGCATTCAATTCACTTGGCTGTTATCCTCGCCAAGGAAGAAATGCACAGGTTCATTGATCATCGTTCTCTCTCTCGTTCGCTCTCCGTTTGTCGGCCCAAACATCGAACGTGGGCCGTTCCGTGTTGGGCCCAATCAGCATTCCTCAGCTGGGCCGAAGAGTTCATCTAGGGCCGGCGGGACTTTTTTTAACTTCTACTTGCGTCTTTCCCTTCAAAATTTTGAAAATGAAAAGGGAAAAAAAACATTTGTTTTAAAATTTCAGAAAATCTTAAAAAGAAATTATGTAAAACCCTGCCGGTCAATTTTTGAATATTAAGTCTTTATGTTAAAAAAGAATCGAAGTATAAGTGCGCCCTTCAAAATTTACAAAACAGTTGAAAGTTGAAAATAAGAATCACCTCTAGATGGGCTTCACTCGAAATTCTTCTTCGGCCGGGGTTTGCACTGGTCGATTATTTCTATGGAAATTCTTCTCTGGTGTCACGTAGAGATTCACATGCCATCGCAGAAAAATTTCTAATGAGAGCATTATTAGAGGCTTCATGGTGCAACACAAGTTTTAAAATACTAAGAATATGGAACCGCCACCGTGTTCAATCGGATGCTGTCCATTGACGCAATCGTTTGAACATGAAATTGGGGGCGATATGGCCATCATCAGCTAGAAAAACTTTCAGGATTGCCCACGCATTTAGAAAATCTACTTTTTTTATTTGGTGAATTACTGATTCTATTGTAACTTCCTCCACAGTTACCCAATTTCCCTAAGTCACCCGAATTCTTAAGACGACTGTAATGTACAGGAGAGAAAAGCCTTGTTTGCGGAGCTATCATCAATGCTATTATTTTTGTGATTGTGGCATTGTGCCTATTACAAACAGTAGGTTTTCTTTTTTAACTTATCAAACACAATGCCCAACGCATGCACATCACACGTTTCGCAACGGCTTGCAAGTTCACCTTCAACAAATTCGAATATATTTTTCTCTTTTGCTTCATGGATCATACATGAATGACACAGTTTAAGAATGAGATGTCCCTCGGTGAGCGGAAATTGGTGATTTCTAGTCTAGTTTCTGGCCACGGCGTTTCTGTTCTTCATGCTTTGATACACATTACGATACGCAAAGATGAGGCACATGGGAGTCAAATCACGGACGCTCCGAGTTTTAAGCAGTTACTTCAGCACTTTTGCATGCATGAGAGGGACACTATAAATTCAATACTCGCTTAATGTACTTTTCTGGTTCTCTTTTCTCACTAGGTAGTTCTCTTTTCAAAGACTGATCAAAAAAGGCTAGGACCCTCCAGAACGATAGAGTCCACGGAAAATACCGCCCATGTCCAAAAAAAAAAAATGAAAAAATAATGTTGTCGTGCAATGTGGAGATGACAACATGTGCAGCATCAATTCAAGTATCACAAGATGTTCGTCCATCAAGCACATGGAAAGCGCAACACTTCATTTTTGCAAGCTACATTTTAAGAAAAAACTGTAATGAGAAATTTGTTAAAAACTGCTAATGTTGCCTTAAATGACTCGAGCACGAGTTCTCCCATTCCACCTGACATTCTAAATCCACCAAAGCCACACACAACCACAATACACAAAGTAAGTACAACAGAATTTTCTCTTGTTCTTTTTGTCCAGGGCCGCGACATCTCCAAAGCAAATCTTTTACCAATTCAAATTTTCACTTTTTCTAATCTATGAATCATGTCATTTCCCAATCGCTTTATTAAGCCCACCCATAGCATGGATTTGTCCAACTAGTCTATTGAGATCGGTGTTTCCTCACTCAGGAATGTGTCCGAGTCAATTTAAAACTATGTAAGCATATGTTGATGGTTGGTAAATCTAGCTTTACAAAAACAATGGAGCATCAACCAAAGAGTGATGTCGTGAAAAATATCTTGAAGAGGAGATTTGGAAAACTTTGGTTTGTGATAAAGCTCCAAGCAAAAATAACTCTAAAAATGAAAAAGAAAAGAAAAAGAAAAATTTAGGATGGTACTATTCCCCCAGAAAAGATGAAACTCATCTTGGCCACTGGCGAAGACCTGAAATTGACTATAGCACTAGGAGTCATGCTTTCAGCAATTAAATTATGAGACTTTTGATTGTTTGGATGACAAGCAAATGAGGGAAGGTAGCCTAATGTTTCCGCGCCTTTTTTTGGTTTTGTTAGCAACGTATGAGAGCTTTCTGTAAGCAAATGAGGGAGAGGTAGCCTAGTTCTTTTTTTTTTTTTTTTTTTCGGTTTTTAGCAACATATGAGAGTTTTCTGTAAGCAAAGAAAGTGAACTATGTTATATGAATTGTTATTGTCTTAAGGTAATTAAAAGAATCAAGGGAGAGCAGTTCTAAGTTTTTTTTACAGATTCCGTCTGAAACCCGTTCAATTTTTATTTTATTTTTTCCATATTGTACCTATTACAAAATTTTACTTGCAAAAAATGTATATTTGCTCTAATTTGTAAACTTCAACCTCCACTAAATTTTTGGAAGTACAAGCCCGACTCCATGAGAATATGAAAAGACCAACGAGTGACACCGAAGAAAGCCCAAATTGTGAAACTTTTTCAAGTGTTTTCAAAAAAGATAAAACCTGAAAGTTCGGTGTCTGAAATTGGAATGCATTCTTACAATTTTCCCCTTTTATTATTCTCAACAGGTCAAAGATTTTTCAAATGATATGACCAAGGTGCTCAAACTATTGAGAAAGTTAGAGGACTTGTTTATCCAATATTAGTCTTAGACAATCAAAATGCACAGATCCGAAACGTGTCAGAGGATGGAATCGATCAAACGCCGAAACTTTGAAAGACTTTACTTGTTCTTAACCCAAAAGAAATAAAAGAAAATTCCGAGTCGGTGAATTTTCTTCCTTCAGGAGCCGACTGGCGCATGTGTTCATGGGCCTTTTTGCACTAAAGGCCATCCCTACGTAGCGGCGGAAAGGCCCCAAGTGCGCGAAGGAAGATCTCATGCCAAAATCTAGTTAGCATACATATATATATATATAAAATATTCGTATTTACATAGATTTTGGTTAATGTATTCATTCCCATACCTACTTGGAAACATGTAGTGTGCTGGGTTGCGCTTTTGCATGTGGGACAGATCGCCGCCCCCGATCCGCCACCGCGTCGGGAGGGCCGTTTCGTGATGCGCCTCCCGGTGGGCCAAACCCTGAAATTAATTTCCCAACTCCCCCCCATCTCCTCTGTCCCCCCACCAAAATCCTTATTATTTACAATTTTTTAGTTTTATCTATCTATGCGCCGTGTAAAAAGACTAATTGCCACTTGCAATGTTTTCGAGGTTATACTTACGCGCGTGATAAAAAAAAAAAGTAATAATAACGTCGTATCACGTAACAAATATTACGCTTTTGCTTGATTAAGCCCATTTGAGAGAACGGCTTGGGAATGTTGAACATTCGACCCGCCTTAGACGAATAAATCACCGATATCATAAATACCGCACTAATCTCATAAATAGAAGAAAACGTGAGTCGAATATGAAAAGGTCTATGCCCAATAATGAGCCTAACTCCCTAGAAAACGTTTAACTTAAAATCAATTTTTTTCCGTGGAAAACAAAATCACCAACTCTCACCCTAACCCTACATCTATCATGTATCCAAAAATTGCCACTATTTTTCTCAATATTTATTAATATTAGAAGGCTATTGTTGTTCCATATAAAAGGCCAGGGTTCTAATAAAAATGCAGATTCTGATATTAAATTTTTAACTAAACATGGGGTTGATAATTCTAAAAAAAATAGTGATGATTTTTCTACGCAACGCAAATTTTGAGACTATGACAAAAGTTAGAGAATTTTTTATAGATAAAAGAAAAGTTTGGGATAAAATTGGGGTCAGATTTAAAATTGAGGATTTTTAAAAGGAATTAAGCCTCCAATTAGGTGATTATCAAACCCGTGTAGCCCACATAGTTCACAACACGAGTCCACTTCTCGATCCTCGAGTCAATCCCGTGGGGGGGTGAGGGTAGGTGGCAATGAGTAATCTATTTTAGATGGAAAGGTTAAAAAGGCATTGAGATAAGATTACAAAGCTGATAACACCTTTTTATCGATATCGGATGAAGGAAAAAGTCGACCCATTTCCTATGCACCTTTTTAACACAAGCTTTTCGAGCTCCTTTATTGTTATTTTCTTCCTTTGCTTTTTCTTGGGTCCTTTTTTTTTTTTAACGGAGGGTTAGATCTTATTAAAGTCACTTAGAATGATTCGGAGCTGTACCTCAATATCTAGCTAGTGGGGACTCCCATGAAAAGTGAAAAAATAATCATAGGACCCCCCAAAAAAAAAAAAAAAAATTCGGCAAAGGTTAGTCTGAAAAGGGCATTTTAGGTCACCCACACGGACTCTAAGGTTGCGAAAAGAAAGGGCCAGAAAGGGAGATGATTGAGGAATCCCAAACCAAGCGAGGGGGCGTGGTGGTGGGGACAATATCTTTTTGGGAATAAAAAGTATTTTTGCCATGATGACATATTTAATCTTAAATCACTATCGAGATTTTTACTAATGAGTACAATCCAACACTTATTATATATATTACTGTGAAACAATTAACTATTTGAGATACTTATTGCCCATAATACGAGAACGTTTTATGCATCGGTTAAATTAGAAAATTTCTTTAATTATTTACTTAATAAGGACCACTAGATTATTAGTTGATAAAATAAAATTTTAATATTATTATAATCATAGTTTGTTAAAAAAATCCATAAATAATTTTAGTCATTGTGCACATGTGAGAAGGGTTAAATAAATAATCGATGTATGAAAATTTCTAGTAATGTTTTGGTGCCGATCTCTCTTGTATAGTTTGGTGTTGATTAATATATTCTTACCTTTACCAAAAAAAATATTTCTAGTAATAAGCGTTATGATGAAAAGTGCATTCTGGATACTCATGAGAAGAACCAAACAAGGGAGCTTGTAATTTTCACCAAATTATGTGATAAAAATTACAGGATTTTCTTTAAAATGTAATGTTCTTTTAAAGGAAAATTATGAATATCATCCTCAAATTTTGCACTTCATATCAATGCCTTTTTCACATATCAAAACCTACCGATATGATTCTTGTCGTGTTTTGCATTGGATTCCAAGTTGCATCTTTCATCTAGACATAACTTACCAAGTTGTCATTTCCATTCTCAAATTATATTACCTTTTGAGTATAAATTTGGGTGGACATGTGTAACGACATGGGGATTATCATTGTGTAATATTGTTCAATTTGGGCCTTGGCCTCACGGCTATAAAATGCATTACACAGTGTAAATAACCCAAGCTTTATCAACTAGACCATGACTCTCCCTTAGGCGACATGGGACAAGAGACATGCGTTTAGTCTTGCCTATGTATTGCTGAGGCATTACACTAAATCGTCCCTCTATACTTCCCCGCCCCACATGCTGTCATACTGCCGAGACGTTGCACTAAATTGTCCCTTTGTACTTTTCGGCCCACAAGTTGTCGAGAGTTGGCTTCTAATACCACTTGTAGGGACCCGGAGCTATCATTATATAATATTATCCACTTCCCAGGGGCTATAACTATATAATATTGTCCACTTTGGGCTTTCGATCCTCACGATTTTAAACACTTTACACAAAGTAGAGAGCTCAAGCCTTAGCAACTAGCTTAGAACTCTCCCTCAGTGATGCGGGACAAGAGATATGTGCTTAGTCTTGCCTACGTACTACCGAGGCGTTGCATTAGATCATCCCTCCATATTTCCTAGGTTTGGGTCATCACATTCTCCACCCTCTAAGGCGCCATGGCCCCGCACGCTGTTGGGATTTGATACCAAGATCCAGGGACTATCATTGTGTAATATTATTTGTTTTGGCCTTTAGTCCTTGAGACTTAAAAATGTGTTACACGGAGTAGATAACTCAAACCTTATTAACTAGCCTAAGACTCCCCCTTAGGTGATATGGGACAAAAGACATGTGCTTAGTCTCATCCACGTATGCATTAGATTGTCCCTCCGTACTTTTCGGGTTTGGATCATCACGGCATGAGCACAAAATTGGTTTTGTGAGGATGAGATATGATATGGAGAACAAAATCGACAATGGGTTTCGTAATTACCAATAAAGATACTTGTGAGCATGAGCCTAACAATGAAGTTTCAATTAGACACTCAAACTATAGTACGAGATTATGTTTTAGATCCTCCGAGCAAATAAATTATAATATTTTCTTTGGAGGGGCGTGAAAAATAAATTATAATTGTGACCGCAACGGTGCAATTTCCCTTTTTTTCTTATCGTTTTCTAAGACAAAAGTGGGGGTGGGTGATAATGAGGAAAAGAAAAGAGATATTCAGAGAGAGAGAGAGAGGACTAGAGGAGGGGCTGTCACTATCTCGCGCACGAGGAGAGATGCACGAAAAGTGGATCTGCACACGTGCACTCCTTTGACAAAAATTAAAAAGTTGGTTCCTCCTTCTTGCTCAAGGGACGACTAATCCCCCCTCCACCCATATAATATCGCCAAAAGCTGGAATTTCCCTGGACCGTTTTGCCCTCGCGTTTTGGCTTGAATTGCGGGACCTCGTGCGAGGGAATCTTTTTCTCTGTTCCGGGTTTGCTTTCGGGGGAAAGCTACCTTTTTATTTATTTCATTTATTTATATATGCTGTTGCGTGAGGTAGTTGCTTAGATTAATCGATTATCATATCAAATCAAATATATATATTCTTACAGCTAAGTTCATCCTATGCTCAATAAAATAAGTAATAAAATAAGAACGGCATGAGGGAGGGTGGTACGCTATCAATAGATTGTGTACAATGTGCAGATTGAAAAAGAAATCTAAGAAAAAAAGTATCATCTATTTTTTTTTTCTTCAATTTCTTCACATGATTGTATTTAAGAAAGAGATGTGCTTCATGCAAGTTCGATTTTCTCATTTTTTTTTTCTTTTAGTCAAAATTGAGGGAAATTTTGTTTAAGTTTCATCAATAGAGAATCGAATTTGATAGAGAAGCCAATTAAAATTGTTGCATGATGATAAGCTGGAAATTCCCTCATGCAGCCGAATAAAGACAAAACGCACAATTTGCACAATAGTCGGCACATTTATAGGCTTCTCAAAATTGACGAATTTGAATGCTCTAGTCTTCATCCAATAAATGATAGATTTTCGCAATCAAGTGATTCGGTTGGTAAGTACAACTCCTAATCATGGTAGACTTATTGATCAATGATTCAATCAAGTCTGATCCTTAATCCAACTCAATTTACAGAAGGAACAAGTGTGGTATACACCGGTACAACTGGTGCATCATCCACTTTCAAGTCTTCATTTTGCTTTGATTATTAGATATGAATTCCTCTAAGAATTGCTCTTTGCCCTTCGAAGACAAAGCATAGTTAAGTCAGTATGCAATTTTTTTGATCTCAAGAGTTTTAGATTAACATTTTGATTAGACCTATACCGATTCGTCACATATGGTCGAATTTGTAAGGAAACCTTTTGTCTGCCTGCAGTCACGATGCATCCGATCTGTGTCATGTACGCCACATCGAAAGTCACCTCACCGATCTGATGGAAGGTGGAAATCAATATGTTAGGTCGCCTCGAATGAATCGCATCTATGGCGACCTCACATCCCATGAATCTCAAAAAGGCCATTCCACGAGATGCCATCAATGCCGCGACCGTTGCTGGCCCATGCGGGGTTCGCCCAGTCGGCCAGGCCAGCACGGACGCGGTCACGGGAGTCGCATGTCTTTAGGTGTAGGCCTCAGTAAATATAAGTTCCCCTCCCTCAACGCCTCGGTAATTAAGGACGCAGCGAGGGGCAACCCGGTCAATTCGAGCGGCGGCCATCGCTCTCTTTCCGCGACCTTCCCCCCCTCCCTCTCTCTCTCTCTCTCTCTCTCTCACTCTCAAATCACCGGTGGGGCGCATTGAATAGAAGAATTGAGTCGAATGAATCTCTCCCCACGGGAGCCGAACAAAGGCCAAAAATTATGCGCAAATCTTTGTTACTCCATTGGGCGTTTGACCTTTAAAAGAGATAATCATTTCTAAATCACTGGCAAATAATTAAGTCGGTCAGCAAAAAAGTAAATGAAATAAAATAACGTGAACTAAAATCTACACCAGCTGGCTGGTGTCCAACTCTTATCCCCAAGTGGGGTTCTCTTTTTTTTTTTTTTTTTTTTTGAATTATTTTCCGCTTAATGAAATGGAGAAAAACCAAGAAGATTGCATTATTCTGTGACCCCTTGGATGGTTAGGGGAAGTAAATAAAATAATTTGCCCCGTCTGTCCCACTACCCTATTTCTTTATTGCAAAGTAGACGGCCCTTTTGTTCTTATCAACAGCCGGGCTCCATCCCTTGTATCTCGTCGTATTTTATGACGCGTAGGAAACTTTCCAACTGCTGTCTCCACAGAGTGATGAGAAAAATATATTTGTACATTATTATTAAATGCGGTCACATGTTTTATCTGAGAATTAATGATTTGAATATTGCAATTTGGTGGTTGCTTACCTCAGCTTTGTCCGTTCACTGGATCTCCCCCGGAAAATCAATTGCAATTAAACTACGAAGAGAAAAAAAAAACGGTGGACTCACAATTGAATTGGACAAACGACTTTCCAAGAACTGCACCGATCATAAAGCTCTGTTAATAAAATAAAGCGTAAGTACCACAGTAAAAACCTGAAAGTATATGCATAAACATCTTAAACTTTTTTTTTTGTCACGAAAAATTCTAAAGTTGCTCATCATACCACACCACAAATACTTCAAACTTTCTTTATTGTTTCTTGAAAAACTTTGAACTTGTACGAATGCAGCAAATATATCCAATTTTAGTTTTGTGACATGAAAAAAATTGGATTTTGATGAGAAAAAAATCTGGGGTTTAATTTAGGATTTTTTGTGATAGTTATTCTAAAATAATTTGGTGTGTAACAGCAAGAGAACCGAATCGAACTGTGGAGAGGGAGGGAGGGAGGGAGGGCAGTTGATTATTGGGTCTGGTGATTAGATTAGAGATTTATAGAGATTAATTATAGTAGAGATTAGATTATATGATATTTATATATGTGAGGCGTATTCAACGGGGTCCGGGAGTAATTATTCTTTGCTCGCTTCTGGTCTGCACATTCTCTCTGCGAGCGCGTCCATTTCCAGATCGAAACCCAATAAACACTCCTCCTTCTCTTCCTCCTTCCTTCTTCATGTTCGGACAGCTTCTCTGCTTTTCCACAAAATGAGAGGCGCTCACAGCCACAGCCACAACCACCACCACCACCACCACCACAGCAACGGCGGCAGCGGCAACCACAACAACAACAGCATCGACACTGTCAACGCCGCCGCTACTGCGATCGCCGCCGCCGAGGCCCGCGCCCCGCCCGCCGCCGTTCCGGTACGTCTCTGCCGCGCTGCGCGCTCCCGCGCTCGCTCGCTCGCCTGCGCTCCGTGTGTCCGCGGGAGGGGGGTTGATTTGGATTTCGCCTGCTTTTTTTTTTTTTTTTTGGTCCCTTTGATTTTGAGGTCGAGGTTGGTGTGGGACGACTGAGGGACGTGATTTGTGCATTTCTAGCTGTTCGCAGCCTCGCATTTGCTTGTTTAAATCGCGTTTTCTCCTTGATTTTTGTGCTTCCAGCTGGTGTCGAACGCCTGATCACGTGAATCAAGTAGTTATGTACGCGTCGATCGTCTTGCTTTGTGAGTTTTTTTTTTATTTTATTTTTTTTTTGGGACGATTTTTGGTTAGAGATTTCGCATCTGTTTAGATTGGAGCTGTGAACTTGTGAAATCGGGGGAGTGAATGGAGGCAGTATCGTGATCTGTCAACACCAAAGGCAGAGGCTCTTCCTTGGGTCCTGTTTTGTCGCCGAGAAGATTGATCTAGATTTGTGATTTTTAGCTGTGCATAGTTGTGATGCGTACGGCTCGTGATGCGTTAAGTGCTTTCAGAGCAGTGATGTGAAGAGATCTTGTGGACTGTTTTGAAGAGTTGAATCTGCTGAGATGGAATTTGCTCGTCTCATGTTTGTTTTCATGATGATTTTAATACACATTGCAATGGAATTTCACTTCTTTGTTTCATGCTTCTAGACCAAGAAAAAGAAATTCATATACATACAGTTCTCTAATATCCGTGATCATTGAAAATGAAAGTGATCACTGTGTTAAGCTGTTGACCAGAAAGCACTCTGAAGATGGAAGACATGGTAGTCACAGTTTGGGAGCTGATGTTTTGGGTTTTTCTTTTATATGGGTGATGGAGTGTTTATTCGCTTCTGGTAGACTTGTAAGTAAGGGACTTAGACTGAGGAACTTAGCAGCGATTTTTAATTTTTAAAGCTTTGTACCTTTTTCAAAGCATTGGTTGTCTAAGTATGGTCCTGGAAACGCCTCAGTTTCTCCCGTTTGCACGCTTCTGGCAGATTTCTGAGTAAAGTTAGGACCTCATACTGCAAGTGTCTATTCTTCCTCTTAGAGTGTTTACATACTAAAGCATCTATTCTTTTAATAGCCAAAGTAATCAGAGCAAATGGTTGTGCTCCTACAAGAGTATCCGACTTCAAATCAATCTGGCTCCTATTTATCTTGCTTGTTATATATTTCCACAATTTGGTCTCGAGCCTAATTCCAGCCTATGTGTGATGATGAGTGCTAGGAAGTTTAAATTTTAAACCACTCCAGGTTGTGGTCTCACATAATTTTACTCTTACATTGTGACCTTTTCCAATTTTGTGCAAGTTGATTGATTATTATTCAGATATGAGCTATTTATAATTTTTGTTCCTGTCAGTGTAAAGCTCTTCCTGTCAACTTATTGGTCGTGACTCACGTCAGGTAGTGGAGCCTATAGGTTGTCGTGTTAATGAATCAAGATAGTATAGATTCTCTTACGAAACTCATGGATTAGTTCCAGTAATGGTGAGTCGCCTAAATGACTTCTTATAAGAGTTAATGTTAACTGTTGCCTTTTGCACGCCTGATTTTTCTTGAAACAAACACTTGTTGGTTGGTCTTTGATCCCATTGTTGTTTTGGTAACTGCTATTTCAATGAGACTTTAATGCTTTCTAACTTTTAGTTGTGTTTTCTTTTCCCCAACCAAATGCAGAGAAGAAGATGGGGAAGCTGCTGGAGCATATACTGGTGCTTTGGACATCATAAGAACAACAAACGAATTGGTCATGCTGTCCTTGTCCCTGATCCAGTGACTCTGGGTAATGCAGCTCCTGCAGCAGAGAACCTGGCCACATCAACTGCTATTGTGCTGCCATTTAATGCTCCTCCCTCATCTCCTGCATCATTCCTCCCTTCTGATCCTCCATCTGCGACCCAATCACCCGCCGGATTACTTTCCCTTACTTCTCTTTCCATCAATGCTTATTCTCCTAGAGGGCCTGCATCAATCTTTGCTGTTGGACCTTATGCCTACGAGACCCAGCTAGTTTCGCCACCTGTATTTTCCACTTTCACCACCGAACCATCCACTGCTCCTTTTACTCCCCCTCCGGAATCTGTGCAGCTGACAACACCTTCTTCTCCTGAAGTTCCCTTTGCTCAACTACTCACATCTTCGCTCGAACGCACGCAAAGGGGTGGTGGGACCAACCATAAGTTTTCACTATCCAATTGTGAATTCCTTCCTAATCAGTCATATCCAGGAAGCCCTGGTGGCAACCTGAGATCACCAGGTTCAGCGGTCTCATATTCAGGAACCACTTCACCATTCACTGGGAAACATCCTTTTGTTGAGTTAAGAATGGGGGAAGCTCCCAAGTTATGGGGCTTTGAAAATTTTTCCACTCGAAAGTGGGGTTCAAGAATAGGTTCTGGGTCTATAACACCGGATGGTGCAGGACTACGGTCCAGACTTGGTTCTGGATCTATAACACCAGATGGCGTGGGGGTGGGATCGAGGCTGGGTTCTGGATGTTTGACTCCCGATGGCACTGGCCCTGTGTCTTGCAATAGCTTTCTTCCTTTTGGCAATCAAATCAGCATAAGGGAATCGGTTCCAAGATTGGATGATGGATCTAAACATGACGAGATAATAGTAGATCACAGAGTATCATTTGAATTAACCGGTGAAGATGTTGCACGTTGTCTTGCAAATAAAGCCGTGACCTCTTTCGGAACTTTATCAAAATGTCCCGAGGATGAAGCAGCTGAAGTCCCTGCTGAAAGAGGTGGGACTATGGGAGCTGATGATGATTCTGATGAACGATGCACTGAAAAATGTACAGATGATAAACTTGTCAAGGGGTCAGGTCCAGTGGAGAAGGACCATAGCTATCAAAAGCATCGCTCAATCACACTTGGATCCACCAAAGAGTTCAACTTCGACAACAGAAATGGAGGTATATCTAGTAAGCCCAATATCAACTCGGAGTGGTGGGCAAATGACAAGGTTGCTGGGAAAGATATGAAGTCTGGGAGCAGTTGGTCATTCTTCCCAATGCTGCAGCCTGAAGTTAGCTGAGGTCAACTTTATCCTCCTCAGCTTCATCTATGTGTATGACAGCCAGCAAGTGCCCTTCTAGAAGTTAGATCTACTAATTGACTAACCCCATTCAAAGCATATCTGGAGGTGATAACCAGATGTAGATTAGACACAGCATTGCTTTCTTGGGTTTGGATGACTGCTGATAGATGGATTGCATGTGACTTGTGTATGTGAAGTGAGGGTTTTGATAGGAGTGCTGGTATCAATAGGGCATTCTTTCTAGTTCTTTTACCATAGCTTTTACATGTAGCAAGTATAGTTAGCACAATGTGTATTATTCATTATGTTGTCTGCAATAATTGGTAGAGACTATCAATAGATGCAGTTATTGTATATGTCCTTTTTAGCCAACTTCACCATTTTGATTTCGAGGGTACCTGTTTCTATATCTGATTACATTAAGATGATAGATTGAGTGAGCTCAAGCCGTCCTTCCTCATCTTCTATCGCGAGGGAAAATGGAAGGGATCTCATGTTCAATACAAGCTGCCCATCTTCGCTTAAATTTCCTCGAGAGACGATTTCTGCATGATTGTCACATGTGATGCGACTGATGAATTTCGCATTAGTTATGTGGTCGCAAGAGAATTTGTAGTGCTGGGCTCCAGTTTGGTAATTGCACGAAGCAGTCCTATCCATGTTAAGAACACAAAAAAGTTAAGACTGTTCCTCTTTTGTATATTTGGTGCTAAGCAGCACACGGATACAATATGATCTTACGACCAAATAAATACTGGTGCCAGCTCTTGTTGTGCCATGTGTAGATGAGCCTAAGGGCCCCTTTTTAAGGTAAAGGCCAAGCCGCATGTTCTGCTCATTTCGACCTCGTGCGCCCAGACACAGAGCATAGACCAGAGAAGAGAACGACCAGGGATTTCTCCATGTGGTTTCTCGCACATGATTTTGTCTGTACCAAATTAAATGAACCAAATCAATAGTAGTTTAACAGACATCCAGACTTTTCTTGTCATGAAGTGAATAAAACACGAGTGTGGAATCTCTTCTTGCATGGTCGAACATGTAAATTGATTTATCCAATAATTGAGTCCAAGAAAGATTTCCTCCCCAAATTTTTGTTGCCTTAAATGGTTGTGTCATTCAAATGGGACGTTACCCTGTTGTCATATTCAGCTCCAAGCTTAATCGTCGGTAATAATGTCAGCATTGCCCACTCGAAGTTCCTTCAGATCAATGTTTATTTCCTTTGTCGTCATTAAAACGCATAACCTAAGCTAGAAACAAATAGTCACATTCCTGACGCTTTCTGTAATAGATTATGTTATCTCTTTGGTACTATGATGGAGAACATTATTCGTCCGTCGGCCCCGTCCAACGCGTTGTGGACTTAAAAAGATTAACGTTATCTCAACTGCTGCTTCCAAGGAAATGAAAGGTGTTCTTATTCTTGGGTTTAATCAAATGCACAGGTCTCTCCTTCTTGCCTGTCCGGTTTCTGCCTTCTCAAGGTCAAGACTGATCAAGTTTTCCCAGACCATCTGCCAAGAATGACGCAATATGGGTTAAAGAATTAAATGCCCGACGGGGACATCATGGGCCGAATCAAAAACAGTATATCCACATGTGACTGAAAAAAAAAATGAAATGATGAATTAAGCTAATGCACCAAAATTTGTTTAGCTCTCAGCTCTTGATATCCGAATTCGAATCATCATTTCGACATTTTCGACACATTTTCTTGGCTGCTAAGATAATTTTCCTGATGTGCACGGAATGAAAGGACGCATAGAAATTAATCGGGTGTTCAGAAAAACTGGACCTTTGGAGAGAGAAAAAAGTCGGTGCGAGCTCATGACAAATCATGTGACATATAAGACGAGAAGAAGTGCCAAAAGAAAATTTCAAGAGGGTATTTTATAGGAAGTAGATAAGAACCGTTGATCCGGATGCTTCTGGGAAATCGTCGGAGGCCGCCCAACGACGTCAACGACGAACCTTTCGCACTCCGATCAACGCTTGATTTCTTGGTGAGTGACTGAGACTTCAATTGCGTCGTAAATTTATTTGGTTTTGTCACTCGAATTATGCAAAATCCGCACGTAGAGCTCGGAATGGCCATGTCAACTGGCCACTCTCGTTTGTGGGTTTCTCTTCGATCGCTCCCTCGTCATGCTTCATGCACTCTGGTGATTCGTTACTGTTCTTTTGAGGTCGTTCTCTGTGGCTTGACTATGACAATCTTGTTCTGTGTGTTATGAGAAGGACTGCATTGAACTGAAAAAATTGCTGTGGCTATCAGTCTACCCTCTATTGCATATGAATTGCGATTGCAGAGATTGATCTGGCTCTTTCCATTCGATCTCGACCTGACTGAACTGAGATGCTGTGTAGTGGATCCAAAATTAGACGGATGTACTTATTTAGCACTCTTTTTTAACTAAGAATCATGCCTTGTTTAGTTCCTTTTTCTTTTACTAATGAAGAAAGCTAGCATTTGACATGTTTGAAACTTCAGGGACCTTTTGCAGTTAGAGACTCTGGTCTTTCGTTTTGTGGTTTAAAGACATGGATAGCTTTCAAAGCTAAAGTTATGTCTCCTCAAGTGGTGATGAGTTTTGATCACAGACTGTTTCAACTCTTGAAGAGACCCAGCTGATCATGGCAGTCTCTGGTGGAAAAAGACTTTGTGGAGGTGAGTTGAATTGATGACTGTTCGGTTAAGTCAGGGCATCTTAAGGCACACCCATTACTGTGGTGTCCTTTGAGCAGCCTAAAGTATGAGAGTGTTGCCAGGTGATTATTTTCTCTGGAGTCTATATTTGTTTTTCATTATGTTCTAATGGGGAACCTTGCTCCCAGAAGCGATTGTGGATCGGCTGTGAAGTTCTGGTAGTTAGTGTTTTTCAGTCCATCGAGTTCTGAGTGCTAACTCTCATCAAATCGGCCAAAAAAGGACATGGTAATGGCTTCATCAGTGAAAGTGGTTCTCGGGTCTATCGCCTTTGCGGCCTTCTGGGTATTGGCGGTTTTCCCAGCTGTCCCGGTTATGCCGATCGGGAGGACTGCTGGCTCCCTTCTGGGGCGATCCTCATGGTCATTTTTAGGGTCATAACGCCTGATGAAGCTTATGCAGCGATCGACCTCCCAATCCTCGGTCTCCTGTTTGGGACGATGGTTGTTAGCGTGTATCTCGAAAAGGCGGACATGTTTCAGTACTTGGGCAAGTTGCTCGCGTGGAAAAGCAGGGGAGCCCGGGACTTGCTTTGCCGTATCTGCATAATATCCGCCATATCCAGCGCCCTGTTCACCAACGACACCTCCTGTGTCGTCTTGACCGAGTTTGTCTTGAAAATAGCCAGGCAACATAATCTTCCTCCTCATCCGTTTCTACTTGCTCTTGCCTCGAGTGCGAATATTGGGTCTGCGGCGACTCCAATTGGCAATCCTCAAAACCTGGTTATAGCTGTTCAGAGCAAGATTTCGTTCGGAAGATTTCTTTTTGGCCTTCTTCCCGCGATGCTGGTGGGGGTTTTTGTCAATGCGTTGATTCTACTATGCATGTATTGGAGGGTACTATCCATTCAAAAGGACGAAGAAGATGCTACTAACGAAGTGGTTGCTGAGCAGGATGTGAATTCTCATCGCTTTTCACCTGCAACAATGTCACATCTTTCGTCCTTAAATTCTCAGGAATGGAACTCTAGGTTGGAGTCCATGAATATGCAAGGCTCTCCCATCATGAATGTTAACACCCCAGGTCAAACTGAGACACTCAGAAGCCGCTTGGCTCCGAATGAAAGTGAAATCCATAGGGTCCTGAGCGGCTCGCTTGACTCAGCAAGAAATTCAAATGTGCCCAAGGAGGCAATAACCGACTCGTCTTTGCAGAAAAAAAATGAGAACGCTTCGTCACAGAGGGTACTCTCAGTGGACAGGTTAACTGATGTCCTCTCAATGCAGTACTCGCAAGGGAAGGAAACCTTGGCCGCTAGATGGAAAAGAATGTTATGGAAATCATGCGTTTACCTGATCACCATAGGAATGTTGGTGTCGTTGTTAATCGGTCTGAACATGTCTTGGACTGCCATTACAGCAGCGCTTGCTCTTGTTGTCCTCGATTTTAGGGATGCACGACCATGCCTAGAGAAGGTAAGCCAAGCCTTTATACTCTCATATCAATTCGCTTTAATTTACTTGGTGTCCATTGATAGTACTGCCATATACAATCTGGTTATTATTAAGTATATTCTGTTGTTTTACCAGGTTTCTTACTCTCTTTTGATATTCTTTTGCGGAATGTTCATTACGGTCGAAGGATTCAATAAAACTGGAATTCCAAGCAGTCTCTGGGACCTCATGGAACCCTATTCCAAAATTGATCGTGCTAGTGGGACGGCGGTTCTAGCTGCTGTCATACTGGTTCTCTCGAACGTGGCTTCAAATGTGCCAACAGGTAGGGTGATGTAGTTGATTGTTTTTGCTGGTTTCTTCTTCTATTATCCCTTTGCCGCATATTTCAGTAATCGTCGTGCATTGTTTTGGCTTGTAAGCAACTTCAACCTCACAAAGCATGCAAATAATGCTAAGCTATCAAAATGCAGCTGTTTTACCAGGAATGCTAGTGTAAGGACTGTATATTCGTGTATATTACCCTCCACCCTCCGCTCTTAGTCTTATAAAGATCATTTCACAATAGAATACGAGCAAAGACAGGTCATCAATTTCCATCAAGAACACATAGGCTAAGGAAAGAAAACGTGCACAAGTCCTGCGGTTCTCACTGTTAGAGCATATGGCTCCCTCTCTATACGATGTCATTATGTTTCAATCAACGCAGATGGTTCGTTCTAATGAAAGCATTGGCACTACATAAGTACTTAAGACTAATCAGAGATGCGATATGTGCGCAATTGCCTTAATTGTTACAAAATTGTTCTGTTCCTTTGCCACTCCTTATGGCGGCGTACAGAACCTGATTCTAAGCCGATCCCCCTTTTTATGTGATGCGATGTGAGTCTCCTGAACAGTTCTGCAATCAACAAAACTTGTTATTGTGCGTAGAAGTTAAACCACAGGGCACTGATTCTAGTGATATGTGTTGCCACACAGTTCTCTTGCTGGGAGGACGGGTAGCGGCATCTGCAGCTGCAATCTCTGCAGCCGAAGAAAAGAAGTCGTGGCTCATCCTGGCTTGGGTCAGCACAGTGGCCGGGAATCTCTCACTGTTGGGATCGGCCGCCAACTTGATCGTGTGTGAGCAAGCGCACCGCACCCCGCACCTTGGGTACACCTTATCCTTCTGGAGACATCTCATGTTTGGGGTTCCTTCAACAATTATAGTGACCGCCATTGGGTTGATTCTCATAAGATGATATGATTACCACTGCATCCTGTCAAGTTTACTTTTTGCAGGCAAACGTTCTTTGGCCACTGTTTGTGAGTGTGCTTAGTTAGATAATACATTGAAGAGGTGACACTGTACATTTTCTTGTCCTGCCCTGGCCTTCTTATTTGATCCCTGATGTTGCATATTTCTGTTCTTCTCTTTAAGGGAAAAAAATGGAAAATCTTCCTGTCACTAAATTTCTGGAATTGTTGGTAAGTTTTAGGTACAGTTGCTTTAAAAAGTCGTGGCTCCTATATTGCTTGTCCAATAGGTTGTTAGTTAAGTTACTAATTCTTATATTAAATTACCAAGTGTTTTTTTTTATTATTTTAAAATATTTTAGTCGTTCAAATCAATTATCGGCTCTTGTTTGGGTACCCTATCAATGCATAAAATTACCAACTCTTATAATTATCGACTTTACTTGGAGCGATTTACCAGCTTTTCTCAATCAAGCTCTTATTGGAGTCACCTGCCCATGTTTATTTGGTCATTTTGAAATTACCATTGTTTGTTCAGTTTACCGACTAATATTTGCTTAGCTCATTGACATCTAAACGTTACCAACTCCCATGTCAATTGACCAATCTTAATTTGAGTTGTTTTTCAATTTTAACTTTGATATAAGGGTTAATAACACTGAATACCTCAAATGATACACTCATGCAATTTTGTGTCATAAAAACTTCCGGATTGATATTTTTGTGTCAAATTTATTCCAAAATACTACACCCATGCCACATTTTTCTTAAGCTAATTTTTACGTCGTAAAAAACCCTAAACTAGTATATCCATGTCATATTTATCCCAAACTAGTATATTCGTGTCATATTTATATAAAAAATGCCAAATTCACCAGATTTGGAGTAAATATGGTACATGTGTAGATTTACCAGTCTAGGAATTTTTAAGACACAAATTAATTTGGGATAAATATGGTACGAGTGTACCAATTGGAGATTTTCTATTATATAAAAATTAATTTGGGATAAACATTAAAGAGACGTATCGGTTTGGGGCTTTTTGGCGGTATTATATAACGCGACGTCTTTTTATGCTTTATCTTCTCGTTTTAGTTATTTATTTTAAATTTGATATTGACGCAACGTGTTGATGGGTTTCGAACGGGAATTTTCATCTTTTCATGAGTGTTTATTCCCAGTTTGGGCCATGGCCATGGGTACGATGACTTGCAATTCTGAGGCCCATGTTATGATAATTGGGTTTGAGAATAGTTGCCAACTTGGATAAACATAATTGAAATTAAGGGTGCGTTTGTTCAAGTAAACGTATTTTTTGGAAATGAATTTTTTAAATTTTCACCTGTTTGCTTGAAAAAAATGACTGATTAATTGAAAACACTTTCTGATCGACGAAAATATTCATGCACAAAATTATAAAAATGAATTTCTAAATTTAAAAAGGTAAAAATACTTTTGAAATTGCGCTCTCTCTCTCAAGTGGACTTGAAACCGACTCGTCTCTCTCTTTTCTCTCTCCATCTCTGCTTGTGTGTGCGTTTGTCAACCACCTCTTTGCTCCTTCACACTCATTTTCCCTTGGCCCACCATTCTTGACTCCATCCGAAGGTCTCAAATTTCTCTCTCTCTTTTTGGACCACTAGACAATGACAGACCCTCGTGCGCAGCCCCTCAGAAGCTCTCCACTTGTAGCTCTGTCGTCAAGAACCTTTGTACTAGGCGCGGAAGCGGCAACCACCAGATCGCAGCTGCTTGGCCACATCCATGGATGAATTAGGAGCTGTATTAGCATCATGGATGAAATCAGAGTCCATCAAAGAGACTCGACCGATTGACAATATTCGGCGGGAATCAATCCGGCCAACAATGCCAAGTCCCAACTTGGAGCTCATAGCATCGTGCTTTTGAGGGGTTTCGGCTAGTTCTCGCATGATGAAGGAGCCGCAAGTGGTTGCAAGGGCATCGATCGGAGATAGGTTTTCGCTGAGCGGGGGGAGAGGCACAGGGTTGAGTGGAAAGGCAAGTTGTGGCCGAGTCTGGAGGATGAAATGAGATTGAAATGTTATTCATAAGATTAAAATTATTTTCCGAATGAGATCCAAATATCAGAAAAGGTTTTTGGTCATCTATCACCAAACATGGGAACATTAATCATTTTCCTAGATAATGTTTTTCGTAAAGTATTTTTCTTTATATGGAGTTTTCTGCCAAACAAATGCATTCCAAATCAAAGAGAAAATGAAATTATTTTCGAATGTGATATGACTTTTAGACTCTATTTTTGTGAAAAATAACTTTTAGGAAAATTGTTTTCCTATGGTTGGTGGAACAGAAATAAATTCGTGAAGGACAATATGTACGTTCAATGGCAAAAACCACATTCAATACGAGGGAAAATGACTTCCTCTTTTTGAAAAAAAAAAAAAAAAGACTTTAACACCTTTTTTTTTTTTTTTTTTTTTAAGGAGGTCTGACAAGACTTTAACATGTTTTTTTTTTTTTTTTTGGGGGGGGGGGGAGGTCTGACAAGACTTTAACACGTTCGCCTCACTCAACTCGTGCACTTTCTCATGAGCTTGCTCCTTCACGTTTCTCTTCTCCACTGGAGAGCCAAGGACAATCGATTGAGCGAGGCTGAGTTTATTCGTTTGATTTAGTTCCATTCACTCCTTTGGGTTAATCAACCAAAAAAAATCGATTGTCTTTCTTGTGGCCAGCTTATCTATGGATTATTTTTTTGGGTTAAAATCACCAAAAATTTTAAATTAGTATACATGTGATAAATTTACTCTAAATTAATTTTTTGCCTACCAAAAACTCCAAAATGGTATACATGTAATAAATTTCTCTAAAACTAATTCTTTGACCATCCAAAATCCAAGACTAATACATTTGACTAATTTTTGGGCACAAAAAATCCTAAACTAGTGTACTTGTAACAAATATACATTATGTTAGTTTCTATTAAATTTAACTGTCAAATTACTAAGTTGGGTGATATGTGACAGTTACGAAGTATATCAATTTAGAGTTTTACCATTCATTTGTCACAAATGTACTAGTTTTGTGATTTTTGTGGCATTAATTAAATTTAATAGAGGGTATATTTGTATGAATGTACCACTTTGAGAATTTTAGTGATCAAAAAATTAGATTGCAAGAAATTTTTATAAGTGTACCAATTTGGAGTTTTTAGAGGTAAAAAAATAGATTGGGGGTAAATTTGTCATATTTGTACCAGTTTAGGAATTGTTGTTTCAAGCAATGTCATGTATTATTAATATATGTGCCTAGGTCTCGCGTATCAGGCTCCCATGCCTTGGTTATTGGTGCTAAAGCCTAGGTCCAAGTAGTCATTACCGATAATAATTTATACCTAGACTTTTCGGGGCAATAAAAATGTTCTTCTTTCATATAATTTTGTAGGCGAATCATTATAAGGAAATTATTTTTTAAAACATGAATTTTTTAGGAACTAAATGGACTTAAGTGATTATCAACTGTTTTTTTTTTGTCAGTGACATATCGACAGTTATTTAGCAATGTAAAGGTTGGTGAGCCATCCAAAATCCAATTAGAATACTACTGTGTATGGATCGGGAATCCAATAATCTAACCCTAGTTATGTCCCAAAGCTTCGCAGTACACTCGTGACGGACGCAGTGAGCGAGCGAACATTAGACAACCACAATGCATGGCTTCACGAGCTCCACGAAGGCTGTGAGAGCCCTAAAAAGTAGAGTGGTGATACTCACGTGTATGTCCTTCACGAATGTAAGGTCTCTATTGTTCTCACGTTTCCATAGATAATATAGTACAGAGTGACGACTGCTAAGTGGTACATGTAGATGCATACGATATGTAGGTATCTAGAGATCACCCAACTCTTGATTGCATAAGGGCACCTCGACCTTGGTTTTATCCATCTCGAGTAGAAGATGGTTCTCTAATCGAATCTGTCCAAAAGACTAAAATGATTGGTTATATTCATCATGAATAGAGAGGTCCTCTTCCCAATATTATGTCCGTGCGTGTTCCCCAAAAATTAATGAGCCCATGCACCTTTTTCTCAATTTGATTAAGATAGACAACTACTGATATCAACGTCATGCCTCTACTCGAGGGTTCTTATTAATTCCATCTCTCTCTCTCTCTCTCTCTCTCTCCAACCCCCACCACCCCCGGCCGCGCCCCCTTCTTTTTCTCTCTCTGTGGGAGCTAAACATGTCTGGGAACTTTCAAGTCAAAACTAACTTTCTCAGAGGGGATAGTCCCGCCAAACATCCATCTGCTGCTTTTCCATCCGTCTGGATGTACATGTTATCTCCAAGCTTTGCTCAATGTATGGCCCAAGAAAAAACTCATTTTGCTCATTTTCTTCCAACTGCATAGGTACGTTATCTCTCTCAGATACATGTGAACAGAAAAAAAAAGCGAGAGAATTACCAAAAAAATCTTAAACCTATTACAACTACGCTAGTTTAGTCCTAAATATTTTTTTTCTTTGCCAATTGTAAAATTACAATAAGTTTAGCACTTTTTTGATAATTTTCCTAGAAAAAAACATGATAGGGGAATTGAACTTCCATGTTAAAGCGAGAGAGAAGGAAAGTGAAGCTTGGAGTCGTTATCATATTTATTAGGGACCCCATATGTATATTGTGAGTGAATATACATGAATGCTGTCAATTATATGCACGCATTAATTACAAGCTGCGCAGTATAGATATACAATAATTAGATACTCTGTTTAAATGCTGTCAATTATATGCACGCATGAATTACAAGTTGCGCAGTATAGATATACAGTAATTAGATACTCTGTCTAAGTAAAACAAAAGAAAAAAACAATCGATAAAATGTATATCTTTAATTTGAGGGTTGTAAAGACCTACTCTCTCAATACTCGTAGAATCATAAAATTGATTGAGTCAGGTTTTCTACATTGGAGGCGCATGATTTAGTTTTCCGAATATATGGCTCTCATTTAGTAGGTGAATTGTCCCTTTCGCCAACACATGTGGAGAGAAACAGCACGCACACACAGAAACATTTTTAATCACCGTCTGCTCTCCCTTTCTGCTTATTCCTTTCATGCATGGAGATACACGAATTCCCCGACTTGTGAAACCAGACGATTCTGGACATTTGTCGATCGATTTTTAGTTAAAGTGAAAGGTAGGAAGCGAAAAACAGTGATGATGATCGGCTGGTGAAGTCACCCTTTTCGCTTTTAATTGTTTCCGATCATGTTGAAGTCAAACATGATTTTCTCGGTGAAACATGATTTACTTGTGAAAGGACTTTGGCTTTTCGGCTCGAACAGGTATGGGAAGTTTCTCAGTATCCACAAGTCGATAATTGTCTTTGTCCCCCAACCACATGCATACATGACTATAATCAAAGATTAAGTTCTACAGTAGATGACAAAATAATAATCGCATAATAGTTTGTGTCAGCATTAGAGTTCAATTGCTCCTTTGCGTGGCTGACGTGGAGCTCCAGAACGGCTCAGTATTTTCTTATTCGCTCTATGTATCTATCGACCGTACCGTACGCGGGAAACAATTATATAATCAAAGAATCAATCCTTGCTTGGAGCAAACTTTCCCAGATAATGGGGAAAATTTGGAATAAAAAGGCGAAAGAGAAAGAAGATCCGTTCTCGCGTGAATATCTGGCCCCCTACGACAATGTCGAGTAGCTATTAGTCCGTCTTATTTTGAATATCAGTTAGCTGCTCATGCAAATCGTTTTGCTTTTTTATAAAATTCTTCTAGGATGTATAGTTGACTCACCAATCAAAATCACTATAAAACGGCTGCAGAGAAAAATGTGACTTCATTCCCATTTGAAGGTCTGTCGAGGTCGAGAGCACTATTAGTCGCGAGTATATGCTAGGACTGGTTCACTCAGTTGATTTATAAATTGGTATGTCAAAACCGTTCCGATTCTTGAAGACAAGCTCATTTGTTCTCTTCTCCTTTTTTCTCTCTGTTCCCTCCATTCTCTTCTTCCTTTCACGCTCTCTCTACATGCATTTGATGGGGCCTCAAATCTCAGATCTGTCAAAACATGATTGCCCTTTTGTCATTCTTTGGTACAAAACTCCCAGCTTCTCCCAAAGTTAGAATAGTACACACAAAGAGAGGGCCTTTATACTGAACTTGTAAAGAGCTTGAAATTTTCTATCCATTTGGCTCCAAAAAAGTGATGACTGCTTTGGTCAAAGTGATTCTTGGCTCAATAGCCTTTGCAGTCTTCTGGTTCATGGCTGTTTTTCCAGCAGTTCCATTTCTTCCCATCGGACGAACTGCAGGTTCGCTTCTTGGAGCTCTATTAATGGTGGTCTTTCAAATTCTAGACCCGGGCGATGCTTATAATGCAGTAGACCTAGAAATACTTGCTCTGCTCTTTAGCACTATGGTGGTAAGTGTGTACCTTGAAAGAGCAGACATGTTCCAATACTTGGGAAAGTTTCTCTCATGGAAGAGCAACGGCGTGAAGGACTTGATATGCCGAATCTGCGTGGTTTCGGCTGTTTTGAGCGCTCTCTTCACCAACGACACTTCATGCATGGTCTTGACCGAGTTTGTGCTCAAGATTGCTAGGCAAAAGAACCTCCCGCCCTATCCACTTTTGCTAGCGCTCGCTTCGAGTGCGAATATTGGATCGTCAGCGACTCTGATAGGGAACCCTCAAAACTTGGTGATCGCCATCGAGAGTGGATTGTTCAGTTTTGGGAGCTTCATGGAAAGCATGCTTCCGGCAACGATTGTGGGGCTCGTGTTGAATGCACTCATCCTCTTGGTTATGTTTTGGAAAGTGTTATCCATTCAAAACGAGGTCGAGGAAGATGTGAATTTGCATAGGCTTTTGCCCACCACCATGTCACACGTACCCCCAAACATGAATGGGAATAGGAATGTGGGACACGCAGACACACAAGGTCTCGAGAGCCGAGTGTCTTTGGACGAGCATGAAACGACGCATCTAATCGTCCATGAGATGTCCGAGTGTGACGTAGTACCAAACACATGGACGAAATGGAGGAGGATATTGTGGAAGACCTGTGTGTATTTGGTCATAGTAGGAATGTTGGTATTTCTGTTAATGGATGTCAATATGTCCTGGACGGCCACTGGTGCAGCTCTTGCCCTAATCGTTCTTGGTTTCGAGGACGCTGGACCATCCCTAGAGAAGGTGAAGTTTCCTTCGTGAAAAAGTGTTTTTCTTTTTAATCAAATAATGCTCAGTCTACTAAGATCGAGTTAATAAAGCATTATTGTTGGGTGTTGAAATATGACGTACTCATTCTTATTTCCTCTTCAAATCTAACGAGTCATTCACAATGCCGTTAGCTGTTCTTTTCCTTCTTATAAGTTAACATTCCCCTACCTACCTTACCAACGTGGAAGCGACATTTTGATAACTACTAAGACGCGCATGTTTTGAACGCAATTACCTGTCATTGGTGTCTGGTGATGAAGATATAACTTCTGTACATTGTGCAACTATTTGATGAGTAGGGAGACGACGGTTCCAGAATAGAACTTGCATATGCATCATCAGTCTAATCAATGATCTTCTCTCTGTTTGGGCCCCATTGCATTGAAATACAGAGGTTCTTTGCATCAGAGGGTCTTTGCGTTCTCACGGGCTTCTGGCGACAGAAAAGACGAGTAGAAAATTAGAAAGCCGAAGCTCATTCTCTTGTTCTTTTATCTCATGAGGGAAAAAAAGAAAAGAAATCCCAAATACATTAATTGAATGTGTTTTAGCAATTACATATATTTTCATTAATGCTTATGTAAAAATAAGCAAGTGAAACAGTTGACTCCTTTATTTGCACACGTTTGATTTGATTTAGGTTTCATATTCCCTCTTGGTGTTCTTTTGCGGGATGTTCATCACCGTTGAAGGATTCGAGAAAACTGGGATCCCATCTTTGCTTTGGGATTATGCGGAGAGATATGCGGAGGTCACGAGTGCAAAAGGCATCGCTGTTCTCGCCCTTGTCATCCTTGTTCTCTCCAATTCCCTCTCGAATCTCCCAACTGGTACGTCATTTCAAAAGTGAGGAACTATCTTATGCATCTTCACAGTCATATAGTCAATTATACCTATTATCAACACTTGATGCACATAAGGAAACGGAAATGGAATAGACCCATCCATAGGTCCGAGATCCACCTTAAAACATCTTATTTTTTCTGACATCTCGGTTTTTATCTCCAAATCGGCGGAGTTGACATAGAGCAAACCAGTTGTCCCAAGGAGTATTAAGACCTAGGTAGATTAATAAGTCAATTGAATGCAAGATTACTTACCCTTTAGTCTGTATTGTAAACTCCTGCATTTCGGACTGTAAATGTAGAAAAGATACTTTAGACAAAATTTTGAACGATGACCAAAGGCATAATTATTTGCAGGAACGGAGCAGTCTTTGCTTCTACCAGGGGCTTTTTGCATGCTTATGAACCCTAGGTTTTCACCTTTGAAAGGGAGAGAGTGGTCATGTTTAAACCTATGCCACTGAACTTCTGCAACAAAGCTATGGTGGATATATAAAATAGGAAGATATTAGATTTTGGTCGAGGAATTTTTTACTATAGCTCATGGGAAACTTGTTGCTCCAGAACTCCCCCAAAACATACGGCAATCAACTAATGGGGGGAAGGAAAGAAACAGAAACTAGCTAGTAACAATACCTTCAGGCGGCTCATTTACGATACACACATGCTTTGCCCTACCTGCGGACTCATTTAATACTTCTGGTAGCTGTTGTTCGATAATACATGTGCACCTACACTTCCTATGTGTGAAGACACCGTTGCAGCTACCATTTCTCGTGTCAGAAGTATGTGTGTGGCCGAGGTCCTTCCCAGCTTTTTCTCCCGTAAGAAGAGGGAGAAAGGCTTTGGTTTACACACGGGGTTTCTTGCTAAGGAGAAAAAAAGGGCTAAGTAGCCTATGCTTGGATGGGTTAAATTGCGTTCCTCGTTCTTGTCACGTGGAAGTCTGTCCTGGAACATGGAAGGGCAGCTAGTACCTTGACACGGTCGTTTGTTGGTTGCGTTTTAAATGCAGATTTGGTCCAATAGGCGTCTTGATATTCACTGACTGTTGACCGTTGTTTCGCGAATTGCTGGAGGAAGAGAGATTTCTGTTTATAATAGCTGCTGAGGTAGATCACGTGACAAGTCGAAGAAAGCAAGGGTTTCTGTAAAGAGTCCCAAATCACTAGCCTCACCAACACGTTCTCTCTTATCATCTAATGAATTGTGAGTTCTTGAACATGCTATCTGAAGCCCCTTTTAATCAACGTTACTAAAAGCAGACATTGCTTAAGTCACTGGGCAATATGTGAAATTTTACAAGAAAATTCATCTTTCTTGGTTTTGGACATTGATGGGGTAACTCTAAAATCCAAAGATCACAAAAATTGGGTCCACCAAATCCTATCAACCTTCCCCTAATTCACAATTCACTGATAGGTTTGGAGAAAGTCTATTGTGTAACGTTTATATCACGTGACATGTTGACGTTGTGTCATTCATTTAATACATCATTTATTCAATCAAATAAAAATTAATGGCATGTACTCTGTGATAAATACGTCGCTCAATATAGGTATTGCATGATAGAATTTCATGTGGATATGTTTGGGGGTTAGAAAAGGTTGTGGGATTCCAATCTCCCACGCCGAGGCAAAAATGGAGAGTGAAGGGGAAGGTAGGGGCGTGTGGAATATGATACCATGGGGCCAAGCCAGGTTCAACAAGGCACGACCGGTTCACTTTCAGTTAAAGTCGTAAGATTCCAGTAACGGTCATCAAGCTATGAGAACTTCAATTTAACAACTGAATGTGTGATCTCTTTTCTAGTCCAACCCCATCCAAGTGCAGGGATCACATCCATTTCACTTTTAAGTTTTAATAGCTAGCTTTGAATAATCGTAAATCATTTGCATTGCAGTCTTATTGCTGGGGGCAAGGTTAGCAGGTTCAAGAGGATCCATGTCACTAGACGACCTCAAGAAGGCATGGCTGATTCTGGCTTGGGTCAGTACCGTGTCCGGAAACCTCACGCTCCTGGGCTCCGCCGCCAACTTGATTGTGTGTGAGCAGGCCCGGCGCTCGCCTCATCTCGCTTACAACTTAAGCTTTTGGAGGCACCTCAAG
This sequence comes from Eucalyptus tenuipes, assembly GCA_014182365.1. Lineage (NCBI taxonomy): Eukaryota > Viridiplantae > Streptophyta > Magnoliopsida > Myrtales > Myrtaceae > Eucalyptus > Eucalyptus tenuipes. The sequence continues at coordinate 1,734,813 of CM024547.1, read as the reverse complement.
TTCGGAGTCCCATCCACGATTGTAGTGACTGTCGTCGGTTTAACACTTATTAGTTAAATGATCATGGGCGTGATCACGCAGCAGCCTGCAAATTTTGCTGGTGATAGGTTGTAGTGACTCGACTAAGGGAGCACTCGCGTGGCGAGAAAGGGCAAAGCTTTAACTTGGTTTTTGTGATCAGCTAGCTACTCTATATTTGGTGAAGGTCTTGTATTCTACGGTACTTCTAGAGATTTAGAGATTCACATCAATAAAGTAGTACCATATAAATTCAATCTCTACTTCGTATGGATTTCCCTAGTTCAACACGTTCTCGCAATTCCGAACAAGAAATATCAAAACTAGATAGGGGAATCATAACTTCACTTCAAACGGAACCAAATGTACACAAATTGTGCTGGAACTTAATCAATAAAAAGTTTAAGAATATACATATGCAAAACCGAAGTTTGATCGACGACAATTACAGCAAAGATATATCCCAGAATTTAGTCAACCACGTGAATCCGGAAACTACAATTAAAAAACATGCTAAAACTTAATCGATGACGTTATTTGAAAACTATTATGTAACGGTTATATCACGTGACATGTTGATGTGGCGTCACTCATTGAATATGTTAGTAGTTATAACTTTCATACACTTACCATCAAAAAAAGATCGACCGCGCATACTTGTGATCAATACGTCGCTTGATGTGGCTATTACGTTAGTAGAATCTCCTGTGGATATGTTTGGTGCTTAAAAAAACCTGTGGGATTCCTATGTCCCACGCTCAGGCAAAATAACATGGGAAACTAGTGAATGGCGAGGTGGGCCGTGTAAGACAAGATGCCATTTGGGCCAAGCCCGGTCCAATAAGGCACGACCGGTTCACTTTCAAATGGAGTTGTAAGATTCCTGTGTGGGACATCCAACCATGACAACGTCAATCCAGCAACTGAATTTGTGATCTTTTCTCTAGTCCAACCTCATCCAGATGCAGCGATCATATCCACTTCACTTTTAAGGCCTTACATACTCACAACAGCACATGATGACTTTCTACTGCAAACTAGCCTTGATTCATTGCATAGGAGCAAAGTTTAGCCCATTCAACAGCTTCCATGTCCCGAGACGATATCAAGAAGGCGTGGCTGTATCTGGCTTGGGCCGGTGCCGTGTCTGGAAACTTTTCACTCCTGGGCTCGGCGGCCGACTTGATTGTTTGCGAGAAGGCTCGCCGCTTGCCTCATCTTGGTTACAACTTAAGCTTTTGGAGGCACCTAAAGTTCGGAGTCCCTTCCGCAACCATAGTGATTGCTGTTTGTTTAACACTTACTAGTAAGATAACTTGTGCATGATCACAAACTTTCCCTAACCGCAAATTTCATCGATGATGGAACTTTGGATGATGTGATTGTGTTGTAGTGAATTCGGCTATGGGAGCACTTGCGTGGAGGGAAAGGGGGCAAAGCTCTAACTCGATGCTTATGATCAGCTATATGTATTTGGTGATGTCTTGTATCCCATGATACTTCTAGAGATGTACAAATTTGATCGATGAACTCACAAATAATTTAAATCCCTAATTTGTATTAACCTCTATAGTCAATAAGTTGCTGGCGGTCGAGCACGACGAAGGTCACCGAACTTCCACCATTCTCTTCATGGAAGGGTCGCCTATAGGACAATATCAACTCTCTCTCTCTCTCTCTCTAAGATTTTCTTCCTTTTCATTACTCCTTGTTGTTGTTGCTATTGAGAAAACTTCCTTATATATTTTGAAGTGGACATAACTATCCATATTTTATATCGATCTTGATAAATGCAAGAGTTGTTTATGTTTCATGTAATATTTGCTCATGAGGATTATTTTTATGAAGAGATGTAAAGATTCTAATCGGCCTGAAGAATTTATGTGGAAGCACATATAATCTTGGATTTACCGAGATATTAAGTTTGCATGATCTTTATTTAATCATAACTTGAGGTCCTCTACAAGAACAATTAAATATATCCAGTAACAATAGATGTATCTATCCCATGGATATGAGTAGTTGATGCATGGATATGAGCAACTTACTATGTAGATATGAGCAGCTTGATGCGTAGATAAGACCGGCTTATTATGTGAATATGAGCAGATTGACGCATGGATATGAGCAGAAGTACTATGTGGATATAATTAGGTTACAGTTAAAGGTGTCAAAATGAATTGAAAATTCATTTTGAACCCATTTACAATGGGATGGGTTATATATAGGTTAGTTAAGTTTTAATAAATGGGTAGTTAATGGGTTTGGGTTATATGTACGTTCAATGATACATGGGTTGTAAATGGTCAGTGTTTAAATCCATTACAACCCATTTAACTTATAAAGGTTATTAGCTGAGTTAAATCATTAATGAGATATTATCCTCTTCAGCAATTTTTATGATTTTTAATTTTTTTAATTTTCGATTTTCGATTTTTTAATTTTAATTTTTTTTCTTTTACTTTTTTCCCTATGAATTCCGATAGATGACCATTGCCGACCCATTGGACAAGGGCCGTAGGGCCTTCACGGGCAAGGGTCGCGAAGCCCTCACCTAGTCGCCAATTATGTTGGCAAGCCTTGAGCTCACTGATCAAGTGAGGCCAGCATTAGGCGAGCTCGAGCTTGTGATAGGGCAAGGCCGAAGTTTGAGCCTCGCCAATCTAGCAAGACTTGAGCTTGACCTCCCTAGATCTAGCGAGATATTGTGAATGATCAACAATCATTGTGAAGACGAGATTCTTTCTTTGTTTGAAGTACCTCATATTTGGAAACCTAGATTTGATTGGGCAACCAAATCAATAGGGATTCCGATTGATTGGCCTCAACGATAGCCTTATCTTCTCAACAATTGTCCAGTGGCTAGATTAACGATTGATCCTCTTGAAGATAGTCCCATAGGAATCTTAGGTAAGAGGAGTATAAAAAGGAAGATTAAGGAGTCGAATAAGGGGACGACAAATCAAGAATACAATTCCATATTTCGAGAAAGCTTCACACGCTTTCATTGTCTTCTAAGCGTATTATTTGGGTAGTCACTGAGAAGTGTTGATAGAAAAATAGAGTTTTGCTTAGCTTGGAGATTGATAGTTCTATCGATTGAATCTAAGCCACTTACATATATAATTTCTAATTGATTATCTAATGAAATTCAACTAGTTAATAGTAAGTTGAGAGAGTGGATACAAGCTTATACAAAGCTAAACCACTATAAACTCTATGTGCTATGTTTTCTATCCCTAATCATATTCATTGCCAAAACCACCGGATATTCTCATTCTCTAGTTATATTCAAATTTTAATTCTTACAATCACATTCACATTATCTTTATTGATTTTATTTTCGCATTATTTTGTACAAATAATTGAAATTACTTATTCAACCCCTCTAAATGATATTCCTAGCTACTTATGACATGTCCCTAAGGCGTTTTTTTTTCTTTTGGGTCGGTATCTCTCAAGCGTTCGATTGAGTAATTTTTCGCAACATAGAAGTTTGTATCGATCTAGAAGTTCTTTCTTGATTTCCATTTCAAATTGTTCTTTGGACTTTTTATCAATATGAGGTGATCATAACAAAGTATGTAATACTTGTGATTTAGGCAATCACGACCCTTATTGCTCAACCTAATTGCAGTGAAGTTAGGGTGTCCATAAAGGACTATTAAATAGTCCGTCCAGACGCGGCATTATCATCAACCACCCTTTCTTTTCTCCTGGCTATTCACGCATGAAGATCGTTGTATGTATGCTCGACTTCGGTTGCCAGTGCTATTGGTAGGAGTGCATTATGGCAGGATCAGTCACTGGGGCAAATCAAGCCTCCTCCAATAAGAATTGTGCTATGCCCCCCATCCCTATAAAGCGAAAGAGCTGCCTGGTGATCCCTAGGTTGCAGCACGTTCGGTTGTTAACTCCTTGTGCCGCTTCCGTCATTTCTAGGGCCGACCGGCGCCTTACTTGCACAGGTACATACGTAGTGTAGGGTGCCCTAGAGCTTCTCATAGAAATCCAAAAACGTATCACCCACTTTCTACAATTAGGCCTAAAATATTTGATAGGATCCGTTTCGGGAAGGTGGAATGGTTGAGAAATTCATAATGTTATAATTCAATTACGTCTAGGAAGGCATTGCAATTGTTGAAAGCACAACAATTGAAATAAGATAAGAAGGGATTGGTAAGAGGTAACTAACATGCTAACAACAGCCTATTATGATTCACGAGGCAAAGAGCCTGTTCTATTAGTTCCATAGCTTCTTATAGAACACTTGCTACCATGGCGTAAATGCTACGCACCTTCTTCAAGGATATCCAGGAACGGGGCAAAGGATACCCTTACAAGCTTCCCCTTCTTTATGTGTAAATGTGTAATTGGCTTCGCTTTGTTGTAGCCTATTTTGTGATGGAGAGATCGAAAGCATTAGGGTCATAGCGTGAATGTGAAATTCCCTTCCTTCTCTTTCGTTCTCTTTGATCAAGTTCGTTTTCTGCCGCCACTAGCCGGTCGCTGTGGAAAGACAGTGCGGCCCCTTTCGGGAAAAGGGAGTGGGGGTCAAACAAGCTCTTGCTACAGAGGGGGCCCACAAGCATCGGGCCCCCCTTCTTCTTCAGTAAAGCCGATTCTTTTTTTTTTTTTTTTTTTTGCCAATGCTGACACAATGCGCACGTAGATAATAAAAGATTTTGCTTTCCGTATGTAAGGCGAAAGTCCCAAAAATGATTTTCCAAAAAGGGGTGATCAAAAGATCAAATTACTTTGGTAGTTTTGATTTTTGGCTCCTCTTCTTGTTTTATTGATCAGAAGCATCCAGAAACGCCACGCGGATTTCGAATTCGATTTGAAGCGAAAAAAAAAGAAAAAAAAAGGGCCTTATCCCCCCATTTATAGGGGGCCCGTCCTCACCCTATTCATATGCCAATAAAGGACTACATCTATAGTTGCCCACGTAAATACAATAGCTTCCAAAAAAAAAAAAAGGATTCGAATAGTCCGGCAACTGCTGGCTGTCGATGAGGAAGGCCCGGAAATCAATGCGAGAGGTTCGAACCCGGTCCAAATCGGTGCCTTCCGGTTCGGTTGCGGTCCGGAACTAGAGAGAGAAAGACAGAGGGAGAAGGAGAAAAACCCTAACTGCCAACACGTGCAACGGTTGCCCCGTGCCCTCCCGATTGGCGTCACGTGCGAGGAAGGGAGGGAGGGAAGACGAGCACCACCACCACCAGCAGCGCCACCATCACCATCCCCCGCCTCCCCGCAGCACACAAATCCGTAACAGCGCCCCCCTTCCCCCTTCCCCAACAGAAAAAATCTAGAGAGAGAAAATAAGGGCTTTCTAGAGAGAGAAACAGGACACCTTCTTCCCCCAAATCCCGACACCGCAAACCCTAGCGCGGGCCCGCCCCGCCCCGCCCGAGGGATTTTGGCGACCGTCTCTCTCTCCCTCGCTCCTCCTCGCCGTCTCTTCGACAGGTTCGACCTCCTCGTCTCTCTCTCTCTCTCTCTCTCTCTCTCTCTCCGTCTCTCCGGCGCCGGTGCTCTCGCATTGCGCGTCGTGCTGTGCCCCGTGTCGCGAGCAGGGTCGATTCGTCGCTTGGTTCTTGAGAGTCCGCCCCTCGACGGCCAATTGAGATCTGAATTGATGTCGTTTCGGTCGAGGTGTTTGTGATTTGGTGATTGGTCTCTCCATTCGAGGATTGGGCATATTATTATTATTATTTTTTTGGTTCCTTCTCGTCTTCGCTCTGTTGAAGGTTTGCTTTACATGCCGTTAGGCTTCTGTCTGGTGCCGGAGGATTGAGTGAGCCGATAGTTTTTCCGCTTTTGAGTCAGCTTTTCGAAGGAACTGGGAGGATTATCTGGGTCCGCGCATTTCTGTCGTGTACGAGGGTGCTTTTTATTCAATCGCAGAGCATTTGCCGCGCAGGGATATTGTTAATGGGAGAGGAAAGGACGACCAGTGAGATTAGGGTCCGTTCGTTTCATTGGAAAAAAGAAGAAGAACAACTATTTGGAAAACATTTCCCTAAAGACGAGTAGTTATATCGCTTGAGATAATTAGTCGACAAAAGCTGTTTTCATCGACAATAATTGATGCCTAAATATTTTCGTGGATGATGGAAATGTTCTTTGTTCATATGTTTTTGTGAGCGATACAAACGATCAATTTTTTTTTAGGAAAATATTTTCTGAAACGTGGGTTTTCTGTGAAACAAATGAACCCTTAGTGTGGATTGAAATGAAGTAATTTTGCAGCAAAATGGACTGAGTGGTGTGGAATTTTAGTTCCTGAATAGGTGTACACCAACCATGGTGGACTCTGCGCATTGATTTGAATGTTTATATGTCCGAAGCTTGCATATCTCTGATTTGATCTGCATCTTCTCATTTTGCTGTTATGTACATATTTTTTCAAATGTCTTGGTTTTTTTTTCGTGTTCTTAATTTTTTTTCCCCTTTGATTGTTGGAATAACAGCTTGTGGTTTCTTCTCCCTGCTTTTTTGCTTTTCCCAGCGACGGTATTTAAGGGAGCAGTGGTTGAGATGCAGAGAGACATGTCATGTGAAACGAGTATTTTGTTTTATTGGGAAACATTGAAATCTATCTCTTTAACACAGGCATCCATCTTTCTGACCATTACAAAACCTTCATTTCTTCTGTAAAACTCTCGACTTAGTGCATCTTTCCGAAGAAGTTGTAGCAGTTCAGTCTTCAAATGTCAGAAGGTGCCATGGCAGTTGTCAAGCCCGAGGTGCGTATCTTAAATGTTTATGGGAGAGGTTACTTTTGTTTCTCTTTTATCGTAGGAGTAACTACCCAATGCAATACACAAGGAGCGGTTATCATTGGGCGAGTGTCTCGAAATGTCAAATTTGGCAACTTATCGATAGGTGATAACGACATTCAGATACTATGTTGGATTATAACGAAGCAAATGAACCATATATGAGCCCAAATTTTAAAGGAACTTTTAGAGGCATATTACATAGAATTTTATTTTTACATCCTTGTAGGCGCCATTTTTGTTGTCGCATCTTGGCTTTTGTAAAAATTCATTCCTCTTCTTCTAATGAAGAATTTAAGTTCTGTCCCAAAAATCTCTACTGAGATTTATTTCCTTTATATCAAGATGAAGTCATACATCTGGCTCCAAACCGCGGATGGTTCAATCCAACAAGTGGAAGAGGAGGTTGCCATGTTCTGCCCCATGATATGCCGAGAAGTACTTCAAACTGGCATGGGATCTTCAAAAAACTATGCTATAGTACTTCCGCAACGGGTCAATCCTCCTATCTTGGGCTTAATTCTTGACTATTGTCGATTTCATCAAGTACCAGGGCGCTCAAATAAGGTCTGGTCTGATATCAGTTGAATTCATTCCTCATCTTTTGGTATTGCAATTCGTTTCACCTGTCTTCTTTTAAGGTGGACATGATTTATGGTCATAGCTCCTAGGGTGAGGCCATTTGGAAGATTGTTTTCGAAAGAAAAGTATTCCTTTCTGTTCTGATTTGACTTTTGTGTCTAGGAGCGTAAAACATTTGATGAGAAATTTATCCGAATGGATACCAAAAAGCTCTGTGAATTGACATCTGCTGCCGACAGTCTGCAACTTAAGCCTTTGGTGGATCTAACCAGTCGTGCACTTGCTCGAATTATTGAAGGAAAAACTCCTGAGGAGATTCGGGAGACATTTCATTTGCCTGATGATCTCACCGAGGTGTTAATCAGTGACGTTGATACATGTTTTATTTTAGTTTTTGGGTCACATGTGATATAATATTTTGGGTCCTTTAGGAGGAGAAGTTGGAACCTCTAAGAAACATTACTGATGATCCACGGATCCGACTGTTGAATAGATTATATGCAAGAAAAAGGAGAGAGTTGAAAGAGCGAGAGAAATTGAAGGTATGTGTGTAATTTCAATGCTGTACTCAAGGATCCAACCTAAATTTGCATGTCTTGCTAATAATGGGAATTGCAAATTTTCCAGAGTGTGGAGGTTGAGGAGGAGCGTGTTGATGAACGTTCAGTAGATGATCTCTTGACTTATATAAATAGCGGAGGTATGTTAATGGACACTTTGTCATACAATGATAGTGAATGGTATGACTTAAATATTCTTGGCCTCTCAGTTTTAACTCAATTTGCCATTACTAGCTTTTATCTACTATATTGTAAGAACGGCAATATAATTCCCCGTGTTGATTGTTTCTAAACTTATATCTACACGCTTTATGGGGGATGAGTTACTGATTTTGATTAGGATGCGGAATTTTTTTTCTCTGTAGTCATTATTTGATTCTGAACTTTTGCAATTGAGGTTTCTGTGAGCAGGCATATATTAGAAATTGCATATGATTGGATATACAGATTTCGATTTGAAACTACAGTTTTATTGTGCATATTCTAGACTTAATTGAAGCGTTTGGTTTTTTGGACTGTCAAAGTGATCTGCAAAGCCTATGTTTTTGTTGGCTTAGTCTCTCTGTGTTCCTGAACTTTGCCTTATATTTTACCATTAGCAGTTAGGGTGGGAAGATCCCTCTTTTAATATATATTGGCTGGTCATGTGAGAGGTTTATGTGGATATATCCTTTTGTTTAATTACTTTGATGTTATGTTTTTGGAGCAACTGTGTTTAATTTGGAGTTCCTGTATTCTGTAAGTATGTCAGATAACACTGTCTAGGATATGGAGGTAAATTGAGATGAGAATGCATGGTGCCCTTCTTCATACATGCTTTGATTTAGTTATATATGTTCTATCCCGTTTCTGCTTAAGGTTTCATTCTTTATGATACTGTTTTTTTTTTTTTAATGTGGCCCATTTTAACATACTCATTGAGTGGACTGGAAGTAGCTGCAACTCTGGCTGTTAACGCTTATGTAGCTTTTGTCCATAATAAAAAAATAATATTATGTTGATGAACATTTTTTGTTGGTGTATGCCCTCACATGCTTGGGATCGTTTGTGCATTAGCTGTCAATCCTTTTTCCATATCTAATGTCATGCATGATCATCAGATATTGCTGTGGGTGTGGCCTTCTTTTCCATATCTACCAAATTTAAGACGTAACCATGTTCGTCTGCAGATGGCAAGGGAGTGAGAACCAATAAAAGCAAAAAGAAAAATAGAAGGAGAAAAGACCCATCAAAAGATGCCTTGTCAAATAAGGTGAATGGTGATCATGAGGTTGGTGATGAGTTTTCATGCGACATGCAAATCCAATCTGTTTAGTATTTTGGAGACAAGCTGTAATATGTTGGTTCTTTTCCGTCTATTTCAGGATCTGGAAGCTGTGCCCCCTGCTTGCTCTCACAGTGAGGCTAAGGATGTTGAGGTGGCTACACCTCATAAAGCTTTGAAACTTCAAGATTTTCCTGTTGGCACCTTTTCCCCTAAGCTTGACTTTGATGATAGTTATATGGATGATGATTTAGATCCTGCAATGAAGGAAGAGCTTGATAGGTGAGTTGCAGAAAAAGATTTGCGCTTTAATTGTTAATTTCATAGCGTAGCTGCTGCTCTTATAGCATAGCTTTGAGCGAGGATATGATTGTTAATTAAATCTGCGCTTGTTTTCCTTCTTGAGTGACTTACCTTCCCTTACAACTTCATTTATGTGCACTAAAGACCAAGTTTATTGTGAAGATCTTTTTACTTTGTGGGTTGGGTGTGATGGTATATATCATGACCCTTATGAAGGTGTAAAGAAGGGATCCTTTCTAATGATGAGTACATAGTAGTTTTTTTTTTTTTTTTTTAATATATTTTTAAAAAGGTGGATGTTCCATTCCTGGCATGGCGCCTCTCATTTGGGTTGGCTTCTAATGTAGGGAGGTAGAGGACTTTGCCCGTCGATTGAACCCAGATTGGCCTGAGAGGATAAAGGAGATTTTGTGTTTCGACTGCCCAGAAAGAAAACTTCTGCCAGTACATATCAATGGTACTAGTTCCAGTTGTGCATGCATAAGTATGTTTCTACCCTCTGGTATTTTGCCCCCTTCACTTTATGGATTTAGCTGCTCGTTATCATTTCAATTACTCTCATCTTCTCTACCATTATACATATGGATTACATTTGTCTTATTTCTCTCTCAAAATGAATCCTCTTTTTACCGTAGGGTGTGATTTAGCATTTACTTGTCCAGTCTCAACTTATTTAGTCTGGGTAGTATATCTCTGTGTGTGTGTGGGCGGCGTAAGTTTTGACATTTTCCGAAGTGCTAGGGAACTTATATAGGAAGCAAGTTTGTGTTGAGCTAGATTTTGCTGGACCCTTTTGTTTTTCTACAAGGCTCCTGCCAAAGAAAAGCATTTGATTATGTTCTTCATGGATTTGAGCAGGCTTGGATCGAAGATAATTGGTGAAAGAGAGATGGTTGTTTTTCAGTAATCAGAATTGTGTCCACCTTTTCTTGTTTGAGCTACCTGCGAATGCAGGGTTGCTCTTGCAATAGAGAGGAGTTCGAATACTCTGGTGTGGGTAGTGTGCCAGCATGCATACCTAGTTTGCCATCACCAGAGCCCTTCATCGTTCTGTGGGCATAGTGGATGTCAGAGAAAAGGTGAAGATGAGAACCCGGGAAAGAAGTGGAAGTATTTCGAAGTTTTGATGTGCAGTTTAAGCAGACGTTGCTCATGTATCTTGTTTACTTCTCTTATTGGGTTGGTTTGTAGTTTATACATGATCTTTGGCTGGATCATGTGCTTGCTAGGAATTGTCAATTCCAATAATGATCCCTTTTCTTTTCTCTTACACAATTTGGCCGAGCAGATATAGAAGGACAAGTCGTTCTTTTTGTCGATGATGTCATGATGTTTTCATACCAGATTTGCTTCTTCGTCATTGGCCTCTTATGGCTTTCTTCAACGACATTAGCCATGGAGTTTACATTTTTCCAATAAAGTCACTATTCTTTTGCAAATGTGGATGTGGTTTTAGACATTTTGGTAGCCTTTTCTTCTGTTGTTTCAATTGTTATGTTATTGACATCCGTGGCTGACAGCACTATTCGAGTGCTGGGGTGATTTCTCTGTTTGGGAACTGCTTTCCAAGGGGCTTTGGGGGCTAAAGGCCTTTGGGCCAAAATGAAAGTGATTGGGAACTACTCTCCAAGGGGTATTAAGGCAAAGCTGGCATTTGCAAGGTTGAAAGCCCAAGGCAGATCCTAAGTTGCCTTGGGCTTTCAGCATTCTCAAAATGCCTCGTGTCCATTGTTCATCTTCTTCTCCAGCGGCGTGGCTGATCATAGACGAGCTCGAGAGGCTGGCGAGGTTGCGGCGACTATCATCGGCCAGTCGCGCGACCGCTCGCGAGTCCCGGCGACCGCTCGCGAGTCGCGTCACTGCGACCTAGCTCGGGTCGCCGGAGGTCACGCGACCTTGCGGCGGCCGGCGCGACCCAGATCTGGTCGCTGCGAGGTCGTGTGACCTCCGATGACCGGATTTGGTCGCCGTGAGGTCGCGCGACCTCGGCGCGACCGGATCGGTCGCTGTGAGGTCGCGCGACCTCCGGCGACCAAAACGGGTCGCGCCGGCCGCCGCGAGGTCGCGCAACCTCTGATGACCTAGATTTGGGTCACCGCGAGGTCCTGCGACCTAGATTTGGGTCGCCGCAAGGTCCTGCGACCTCCGTGAAGGGCTGTTAGGGGTCGCTTGACCTCAAGAGACCCTCGCCAGAGGTCGCTCGACCCTAGGCGGCCCTCACCGGTCGTCTTCGGGGGCTGCCTGAGGCCAGCGGTGGCCGCTTGCCTCGCCGGCGAACTCTTTTATTTATTTTTTGATAATTTTTTTATTTTTTTTATTAATCACCAAAGTCCTTTGTAAATGTAATCTTTCCAAACATTATTTTACTCAAAAGTACTTCACAATGGGCTTTCAAACTATAATTTACCAAACACAATTTGCATTTTGGAAAATCCCTTAAACTTAAAATCCTTTGCATTTTCCCAAAGGCTTTCCCCAAAAATTCAACCAAACGAACCCTTAGTCTTGGGACTTCTGATTTGAAGTCGAAGATAAATATAGCAATCGAGATGACGAGACCTGAATAGATTCACATACTGAATATATTTGCGAATTAGCAGGGTCTGGAGGGTGCATCTGTTGAAACTCGCGAAAAGTATAAAAAAAGTCCTAAACCTATTGTATTGGTACCAATTCAGTCCTAAACTTTACAATTTGACTAATTTAGTCCTAAACCTTTTAATATTGGTACCAATTCAGTCCATCCGACCAATTTTGGTCGGCCGACGCTAATGTGGTAATTTTTATGATTTTTTAATGATTTTTTCGAATTTTTCATTAATTTTTTTCCTTTTTCATTTTCTTTTCCGGCGGTGGCGGCGAAGCCCTCACTTGCCACTGGGTGAGGGCGCCGGCCGTCGCCGAAAAAGAAAAAAATAATAAAAAATAATAAAAAATTCTAAAAAATTGTCACGTCAGCGTCCGGCCGACGTCCATGTCAGCATCGGCCGGCCAAAATTGGCCTGATGGACTGAATTGGTACCAATATTAAAAGGTTTAGGACTAAATTGGTCCAATTGAAAAGTTTAGGACTGAATTGATATCAATGCAATAGGTTTAGGACTTTTTTTGTACTTTTCCCGTTGAAACTCTTCTATTGTTTTAAGTGTTATAAAACATCAAGTCTATTAAGGCAAAATTGGAATATGGATTAAGACGTAGAAAGTGCTATATGAGTAAGGATAATCTTTCTGGAGCTGGTGGATATTTAAAACAAAAACAAATATTTTGGTAACCATTTAATAAACCGATTCAGATACATGGATGGCATTATTCTGGCATTATTCCCATCGGACAGATGCGTGAATTCCCAACATAATTCAAGGCCAAAATGATTCAAAAACTGGATGTTCTAATTTAGAAGAACAACTCTTTTGGCGCTTTGAATTTAATGGGTATTTGAAATTAGAAAGATTATATCTTTATCGTTAGATCAAGAAGAGATTTACAATTGTAATTACAAGGGTTGAACTATAGGTGCCTTCCCACTATTAACTTGAGAACTAGGAGTGTGAATTGAAATGAAAGGTAGAAATGTCGAAATGTGCAACCTATAAAAAAAAAAACCGTTTTAAACTTAATTAATTTTTTCTAATTCACTGGCTCTTATATCTTTCTATAGAATAGAAAATCAAGCAATAGAACACATAAATCCTAAGTGCAGTGAAGGTGTCAACTCATAACACTTATGTCATGGCCCGATGAATCGAGATATCCCAGAGGTTTTTTGAACAAAGGTCATGACTGATCAATAGATGAGCGACCCTCAACATATATCCTGAAGTTTTAGGGTTTTTTCAGGTGTGATAGAATACTCTTGGAGGCAGATGATATAATAATTGTACACCTATATCAATGCAGGTAGGTGGCAGTTGGGAAGTTCTAATATCCAACGTTAGATTAAGAGGAGATTTACAACTACAATTAACTTACAAACCTCCTCCCCTCATTGTATCAATCCATGAGCTTTGCTTTTTAGAATTTCTCTCTCTACGATCCTTGTGAATCGAGTATGAGTAAGACTAACTTAAGATATATCTTAAGGCCGCACGGATCCTTGTGAGTTGAGTGTGAGCAAGTTTGACTTGAGAGAAATCATAAGGGTTAGGAAAATGCCAGATTGATTGACCCATGACTAGGGATGAGCATGGTTCGGGTGGGCAATTCTCACCTTGTAATGGGGAATTGCCCACTAAGGATCGGTTCGAAAAATTGATACCGAGAGCCGCACATGCTTGGATGGATCCACCTAAGAATCGGACCGATGATCCAACTAGACCACCGGTCCGAACTAGTTCTCGGATGGATCCAGGAAACCATTCCCCAATCCCAACAAATTGCATTCATTAATTAATCTCATGGTGAACCTAAATTCTATTTAGAGTACCAAGCTTGTTCGGCCTTAAATTCGAGTTAAATTGTGAATTATTGATTTTAATTGAGCACTAAAAACTTTAAGGTAGAATGAATAGATAATACTCGTTGCTTAGGAACTTAATTTCTTCAAAGGTCATGATGTGGTCTTCTTAAGGTTTCCTGATACCAGGAACATGTAGAGAGTTATTTTATGTTGAAAGTCCTAACCTCAACAGAAGTTAAAACATTACTAACTTGATCCATCTTTTTTCAATGTTAACCTAATCTAATCATGGAGATGACTAAGGAAAGACCTAATTATTCTCTTAAAATGAGCCATTGGCTCTTAATTTTGTATCATGACGACAGAATACCGCAACATTTATGGACATCTCCAATCAATTCTTTCCTTCTGCTTGATTTGTTTATTTGTTTCGGTTGAGAAACTAAGTAAATAAATTTTTAGAATGAAGAAAAAAATAGTAGGGACTTAATCTTATTACATATCCAAGAAACAAAATTAGTCAATAATATCCAATAATTACAAACATACATACATTTGTCACAGGACGGTCATGCGGCCTTAGGATTCAATCCCGAGTTAGCCTTACATGTACTTAGCTCACAAGAATGAAGTATGAGAGTGAAGCTCGAATGTATTAGCTCATGAACTAGAGTGTACAGCTGAAGGGAGATGGTCGCCTACATATACAAGTATGGGTCTGATTCTACCCGTTGATCGCCCTCCGATCAAACAGTCATATTTGAATATATACAATTATTACAAAGCTACTTCAGCTCAAGAGACCCTAGGGCGTGGGAAAGCCCCAGGGACGCTTGCCATAGGTCTACATGATCAGTCCATGGGGAAGATAAATGGTCGCCTGACACAAGGGAGCTGAACGATCGTGGGCTTGTCCTCGCATTGTGCATGGGCCGACTCTTGCATTGATCATGGTTTGTCGTGGATTGTTCATGGGCAGCTCGTGGGTTGGTCCTTATATGGTACACGGCCCCATCATTTTGGACGATATTGGATCATGCTTGTCCTTGGGTCTTGTCAATCTCCCCCACCTATTCAGGCGACGCGCTCGTCACGTCCTCGGCATGAAAGGCATCTATGTGTTTCTTAAATTATCACAGAGGCTCGGACGGTTCCCAACTCGCTTTATTCTTGGGAAGGCCCTTCCATTGGACCGAGTATTCTTTCCTTGGTGTGCAATACCTCTTCTATATGACTTGGACCGCCATGATGCACTCGATGTCCCAATCATATGTAAGGTTTTTTCGCCAAGGGGCACCCGTTGTGATTCCTCATGGTCCAAGTCCTCCTCATTTGCATGGAAATGTTTTAGCATACTCATGTGGAACACGGAATGTACCTAGAGTTTGGCCGGCAAGTCCAACTTGTACGCATCTTTCTTGGTTCGCTGCAACACTCGGAAGGAACCTTCGTACTGATAGATCAACCTTTATGAATGTCTCATACTGAAGGACCAAATGTAGCTTGGCCAACACTAGGTCTTCGACCTGGAATTCCATGTGCCGTCGCTTCTCATCGCCCCACTTCTTCATGTGTTTGGCGGCCTTGTATAGGCACACTTGTATCAAGTCCGCTTGCTCATCCCATTCATTTGCAAACTTGTATGCCATGGGACTACCCATGGTACCCTAAGGCAACCACACTTGGTATGAGCAGTTGTCGCCTCGTCATGATCTTGAACAGACTATGGTTCATGGGCTCACTATGCTGCAAGTAGTATGAAAATTGGGTCACGTCGATCAGCCATGCCCAGTTCACTTGCATGTTGCTCACATGGTGTCGAAGGTAAATTTCTAGGAGCACATTCACCCTTTCTGTCCGACCGTTAGTTTGGGGATGCAAACTTGTGAAGAAGTTAAGGTTCGACCTCAGCAACTTGAAAAGTTCGGTCCAAAACTGCCTAGTGAATCAAGGATCACAATCACTCACGATTGTGCGAATTACACCCAATACTTGATGACGTGCTTAAGATATAGCTTGGCCGCTTCCTCAGCTACACAATCTTTGGATGTTGGCGCGAATGTCGTGTACTTAGAGAAGCCATCCACAACAATCATGAGGGTCCGACATCCTTCGGGCATTGGCAGGTTCACTATGAAGTTCATGGAGACACTCTCCTATGGATGCTCTGGAATGCGCAACAGCTCGAGGAGCCCCAACGATGACCATTGCTTGGTCTTATCTTGTTGGCACATAAGACATGTCCACACGTAGACTTCGATGTCGTCCCGCATGTGAGGCCAATGATATTGATCTTTGACGAGTGCTATGGTGTAGTGGATTCTCGAATGACCAACCCATTTGAAATCGTGGCACTCGTAAAACACTTCTTTTCTTAGTTTCATGTGGAGTGACACATAGAGTCGTCGTCTCTTGGTATAGAGAAGGTTGTTTTCGCACCAAAATCGCATCATCTTCCCCTTTTGTGCCTATTGAAGGAGGGCTTGGGTCGTGCTTGAGCCCTCCTTGATATGGTCGGGCAGTTGGGTCGGCTCACTATATTGGCCAATTCCATCTTTCGGCTCAAGGCATTTGTCTTGGAATTAGCTTTCCCGGGCTTATATTCCAGCACATAATTGAACTCGGTCAAGAAGTCTTGCCACCGAGCTTGCTTCAGGCTGAGCTTTTTTTGGATTTGGAAGTAGCTCGTAGCCACATTATCCGTCCTCACAACGAACTGGGACCCCAGGAGATAATGCCTCCACATATGAAGGCAATGCACCACCGCAGTCATTTTTTTTCTCTTAGACCGTGTATCGCTACTCAGTATTGTTCAACTTTCGGGATTCGAAGTCAATCGGATGCCTATCTTGCATGAGAACACCACCAATAGCAAAATTGGAAGCTTTTGTTTCTACCTCGTATAGCTTGGCATAGTTGGGCAGCACGAGCACCGATTCCTCGATCATGGCTTGTTTTAACCAATCGAACACCTCTTGACACCGATCTGTTTACTCCCCGCCTTTCTTTCTTCAACATATCCATGAGTGGCACGGTGAGGTTCGAATATCCCCATATGAAGTGTTAATAATAATTTGCGAGACCAAGGAACGATCTCAACTTCGTCACCTTGGTCGATATTTTCTATTCGACAATGACAAGGATCTTGGCCTCATCCATCCCCAACAATTTGCCCAAGGAAATGGACTTTATTTTGCGTGAAGGCACATTTCTCTCGCTTCACATACAAATCATTTTCCCGTAGGACTTGGAAGACTTGTTTCAAGTGTTTCAAGTGTTCGACGTGTTTCTCAAGTGTTCGGCTATACACGACAATATCATCAAGGTAGACTACAATAAATCGATCAAGGAACGGGTGTAGTACCTTGTTCATCAAAGTGCAGAACGTGATTGGTGCGTTGGTCAAGCCGAAAGGCATGACGAAGAACTTGTACAATCTGTATCAGGTCGCATACGCGATCTTTGGTTCATCCCCTTCAATGATCTTTGGTGGTACCTCAATCGAAGATTGAGCTAGGTGAACCACTGAGCTTCCCCAAGCCGATCAAAAAAGTTTGCAATCAGAGGTATCGGACATTTATTTTTGTTGGTGAGCTTATTCAATATTCGATAATCGATGCACATCCGAAAGGATCCGTCATGCTTCTTTTGAAACAGGACTGCGGCGCTGTACAAAGTCTTCCTCAATTCCTCCACATCCATAAATATAATGCCTTTAGGTTCTTTCGCCTTCTTGGTTTTAATCGATCCAAGAATACATAGCAAACCCAATCGCGCCTCCTCTCGTGGTTCATTCTCTTTCCATGAAACTGCAAGTTTGCCCCTCTTTGGGCAATCTCAGGCCATGTGTAGCCCATTGCAAAAGAAGTACTTGTAGGTGCGTGCCTTTCGGTATCCTTTGTTGCTTGATTCTGCTTGAGCTCTAGGAGAGATTGATGGTGGTTTGCTATCGTTTGGACGGTTATATTTGCTCCGATCTCCCCCACCATTGACCTTCTTTCTCGTGTGAGAGTCCGATTTAACCGTGGATGGGGGCTTGTACTCCACAAGGGACTCAGCCACGGATGTAGCCGTCACCAGATTTGTCACGTGGCACCGTTTGAGCTCTTGCTTGACCCATGATTTGAGTCCGCTCATGAATTGATGGTACGCCTTTGTCTCGATCATGGACGAAATCTGGAGAAGCAACCCCGAGAACCGTTTCACGTACTTGTGAACTCTACCTTTTTGCTTAGGGTGCTTGAGTTCACCACAAGCTTCTTCTTTAGCATAGGCGGGATAGCAGGTCCGCCGAAATTTCTCCACGAACGTAGCCCACGTCATGATAGAGTCGCCACTCCTATCATCCGACCTATGACGCCACCACAGCAATGCGTTATCAACTAAATACATTGCTGCGGTGTTTGCCCAAAGTGCATCGTTGTTCTTTCACATGGTCTGAAAATACCACTCCATGTACCACAGGAAATTGTCCACGTCCTTCGCCAAGCCCTTGAACTCTTTCGGCTTAGATGCATCGGTACGTGGTTGCCTAGTGACCACCTAATTCACGTGTGTCGTTTTAACCTCCACGAGCTTCCCTTTGAGCTCGACTATCTCCGCGCGCATGGCCGCCATGGTGGCCTCCCACGTCTCGTCCCATTGCCTTAGCTCGTGGGCCAAGGACCCTAGGACCTCACCACGGAGCTCTCCTATGCTAGTCTTGAGCTCTTTTATCTCTCCCAAGAGCTCCTTCCTTTCAGCTCCCACTCCCTCGACAGTCTAGTTCAAATCCTCTACCGTTCGTTAGACATCCGAGACCGTCTCCTCCATGACCATCATTCATATTTCAAATCACCCTTTGGATCCCTCGAGCTTGAAACAGCACGGTTTTTCTTCAACCGGGGTGATCTTCTCGATTGCTCATCCACATTCCTCAAAGTCGTCATCTTGAGCGATTGTAACGTCAGGATGAGGATTAGCCATTACGCTTGGAACAAAGCCTTTAATACCACTTGTCATGGGTCGGTCGATTACGAACGATCACACATCCGTGCGGCCTTAGAATTTAATCCTAAGTCAGCCTTACACACACTCAACTCACAAGAACGAAGTATGACAGTGAAGCTCAAATGTATTAGCTCATGAACTAGAATGTACAGTTGAAGGGGGAGGGTCCCTTATATATACACGTACGAGTTTGATTATAGCCATTTATCCCCCTCCGATCCAATGATCAGGTTTGAATATGTACAATCATTACAAGGCTACATCAGCTCAAGAAGCCCTAGGGCATGGGAAAGTTGAAGGAACACTTGCCATTGATCTATAGGATCAGTCCATGGGGAAGCTAAAGGATCGCCTTATACAAGGAAGCCGAATAGTCACGGGCTTGTCCCCACATTGCGCATGGGCCGACTCTTGCATTAATCATAGGTTACTTATGGATCATTCATGGGCAGCTCGTGGGCTGGTCATTGTATGGGATATGGCCCCATCATTCTGGATGGTCTTGGATCATACTCGTCCATATATATATATATAGACACACACTGGCCTAGTTTGAGTGGGCGGTTTCATGCCTAAAACTGAGAATCAAACCTGATATTCACTGGTTCCACTAAATTGGAACCAGGAATCAGATTGGTCCCGTGCGAACCATTGGTTTTCGAGCGGTCCGGTCTGGTCCGATTTTGGGTGGTCTAAGCAATTCTTGATTCTTTTGCACACCTTTACCCATGACACTAACATGTCAAATTTAGTATGCTTTCCACATAAAATGCACCAGCTCGATCTTGACACTAACATGTCAATTTTAGTATTCTTTCCACATAAAATACACCAGCAGTGAGGTGGGTTATCCTTGCAGTCTATACAAAAGCAAGTACACAAAAACACACTATGACCAGGATAAATCGTCTTTTCCCTCACATCCTAAATCATCATCGCATACGAGGACATGACACATTACATATCACACAAGAAGCTCCGCACGGATAAACCGGTTTTGTGGCAACACTTATTGCCAATAGAAGATTCACCTTGCGCACAAGGAATGGCCGGTGCGCTCTACTTGATTGCCAACATCTTCTTCACCTACAGGATTGACATGAATAGACAACTTGTAGAATCAGCTTCCGTTTTAATAATCTTTCCATCTCCGATTCAAAATTGCCATATTTGGCACAAGGACGAAGGTGACTCGGAAAAACATACCTGCTTTGCTGACAGTCCGAGACTCCCTAAATCATCAAGCTGAAATCATACACAAAAGTTATTATCACTTATTAAATCACTTTGAATTCAGAGAGACAATGCTTGGCCAAACCAAAGAAATGATTCACTGGAGCATCAACATAAATATACAGACAATGCGCAAGCACAAATTTTTTTAATAACTTTTGCAATAATAAAATGTACTTACAGTCTTGAATGGCTCCGGTGATTTTTCGCGAAGTTGAATAATGTGGGTAGCTCTCTTCTCTCCGATTCCCTGAGTTAACAAGTTAACTTCATGTACATTACTCGGAAAATTTTTGAATAATCATTTTCTGTAGAATAAGCTCCTCACCCGTAGTCCCTTCAACTCTTCCCTGACAAAAAATTAAAAAAAAATGGAGACAAGCATAAGACCACTTTTCTAAAATGCAGTGGAAAAAAAAAATTGTCCCCAATAGTTGACATATTGTGCATTTCTAATTTCAAAATTTTTTCCTGGCTCGAGTAGTTTCCACTAATGTAAAGTTTTTTCATATAAAAAGAAAAAAAAAACAAATGTATAGTTTACTCACTTGCTAGCACTGTTGAAAATCCTTAGATATTCTTGAATGAGGGAATTCTGCAAGAAAAATTTTAGAAGGTGAATTAGCAAAACAAAAATTCAATATTTAAACAGTGAAATACGCTCTTTTTCTTTATTAGAGAGAACTGATGTATGTGACCTTTGCTCCTGGGTAGCATGTCCTAGAAGCGGGCAAAGGACTATTTAAGCTAGCAATGTCTTTTCTCTCATTTCCTTGGACATTTGAGTCAACTATTGGAGTTATTGGCTCCAGAGCTTCCACGTTCTCATTTGGCATCTTTATGCATGGAGTTGAGGAGTACAATAACTTCAAGCTGTTTGATAGCTCCTGCAATCTGGCACTCAATGGTGGCGATCCATCTTCATTGATGGAAAATTGCAAATTTTCCTTGCCCATGCTACCTGCACGTTTTCAAAGAACGAACTATCAAAACATGGGAAATTATGACTGAATACTTTCAGTTGAAGGAATGCATTTGTACCTCTATTAGGAAGAGGAAATGCTTCCATGCTGCAACTGAGATTAGAGCTAACCTCCTCTTGATTTTCTTCACACAGCTGAGAAACATCCTAAAACACAAAAGAGAATGCACGTATATATCTTTTTCTTCTAAGAATTTCTGAAAGACAATGTCCACGTGTTAATTACCACATTTGGTGGCAGAGTATTTTCCAAGGTATGTTCCAACACCGCAGAGGAAGTTTGCTGATGAGAAGGGAATCTATCATTACTTTTTTAAAAACAAATCACATAAATAAATAAATATGACACACACAAAAAAAAAAAAAGGAAGCAAAAACTGAATTACCTTCTCTGACGAGACCATACTCTCGGTAACATTTAAGCCGGACTTTTCCTGAAAATATCAGGACATGAACCAAGTTATAAAACAACACGCTTTTAACCTCATACCTTAAATGATTTGGGATTACTAACATCTCCATGCGTCAAAGAATCAAAAGATGAAGCAACAGCAGATATTGAAGTTTCCTGCAATATATGAAAATACTAGATAAGGAAACAATTGTGTCTCAAGATATGTGATTGTTAGAAATATGTAGAAAGAAGTGACCTCTTCTTGTGCTCCAGCTTTAACGGTTGAAGCAACAGCTGAGTCTGAGTTTGCCTGCAATAGGGGACATAAACCAAAGCTTTATTGGCTAAAAGAAGTTAAGTCGACTTCAATCCATATTCAAGACCCAAAATGCTCATTAGAGAGGCGATTCTTAAACATTCTCGTCAACAAATAGATAGCGCCTCTCTCTTGGCATAAATGAGCCATTCTTGTTCTACTGCCAGTTTTGATAAAAGTAACTAACTAATTCTTTTACGTATGAAAGAGGTGGTCAAATACCTTCATATCATTATCCAGGCCACTTTTCTCGCCAAATAATTTCCTTCGCAGCAAGAAGAAAAATCAAATGTATACCCAGTGAATAAAAAACAATATGGATTCTAGTCAATCATAAGGAAAAAATGGAAAAATTCAACTTACTTTCCCTTCACGGCAGATTTACAACTGGCATTCTCTTGAAGTAGATGAACCCGCGATCTAATTTGCTTACCAGAAGCACTTTGTGAGATTCTAACCTTAGATGAGGATATCCCTACTGGTTTTTCCAAAGTTTTGCTCTTCTTTGCAGATTCCATGACAATCTGATGACTTCCTCGACAAGTCCGAGAAGCTAAGCTGGCAATGTAAATGGAATCTTGGCAAAACAATGGGTTCTGTTGAAGCAAATTAATCAAGATTAATTGACTATTGACTAGATATCATAAGTAAAGTAAATAATGCAAATGAGACATGTAAACAAGAGGCAACCAGGCTCACCAAGCAAGCTACGACTGTGAGCCTATTGCTTAAGCCTCCAAGTGAATCTTGCAGCAGGCGAGTAACTTTGCTTTCCCGGAAAGGAACATGGTTTTCGTTAGCATTTAATGCATGAAGAACATTTTGTAGTGCATATAGTGACTTGTTGATTTTATTCTTCTCCACAAAGCTAAGGCCATCTTTACTTTTCCTGCGAGGGTCCTCATATCCTGATAAAGACAAAGTCAAAAGGGAAGCAAAGTTTATACTTGCCAAAGGACATGGGGATTTCAACAAAAGCGTGATTCAAACCTGCTAAATCAACAAAATTCAGTTTGCCAACAGGAGGAGCATCCGTGTTCTCAACAGGTGATGTGACGTGAATAATTAAGCCCCTGTGGCTTCTTTTAGGAAGTTCATTAGCCAACTTGTTGACTGTCTTGGTAGAATTGCAACCACCAAAATAAAGCTTGCGAAATTCTGAGCTAGACTTTATGGGAACCTGAACATTATGGAACACGAATCAGGAAATGAAGCTGGCCAACATCAACTCACTAATTCATAAGATGTCTCTTTAAAGTCCTTCAAACCATTTCTCTAGTTACAAAGAGGACATGCCTTAGAAAGCCCTTTCAATTTGATTTTTCCTTGAGCATCTTCAAGTATCGAAACAGCTGCCCTATCTGATTTCAGCAGATCATAGACCTGGTCTTGGTAAATCTCATAAAAAGATATTGCAACAAGTCTCTCCGCTCTTTCAGCCATTTGGGTAATGTCTTCAATGGCTCGTGCAGCCAAGCCCGGACTCTCCCCCGAGCCCTTCAAAAGATAGACTTATCAATAACCACAGCATACGCTAGAACTGAGATTCATGAATAATATTGCCGAAAAGATTAAAGCTATCAAATCTAACCTGAATTAAGCATGTCTTTCCACTGCCTCTAGCCCCATAAGCAATGGTAGTGAAATTATGACCGTCAAAAACTTCTGATATAAAAGGCTTGATCTCTCTAATGTATATCCTATCATTGTCTTCATTAGGCTCATAGCAGTAGTGCACTTGATGGGATTCTTTTTTACTGCAAAATAAGGGCGATTTAGCCATCTCAAGCCCACATATTACCCGAAGAAAGTGAAATTGACGGGCTATTTCAGCATTATCTGCAAAATCCCAGTACTGGAAATCCAAAATGCTGGACTTCTCTTCTTAACACATGCTAAAAGTTCATGGACATTATATAGGATATGTAAACATTACTTCTCTCTCATAAATTCCCATCTTCTCTCGTTTCCCACCGAAAGAAAAAAACGACTTTATCCAGAAAAAAAGAAAAAACACGACAATAGTTCTGCGCATACACGCGTGTGTATGTCCGCGCACAAATTACGTCCACTCTCCTCAGCAATCCAACAGGAGAAAATCAACGTCATCCACATGATCCCACCACACCCCAATCCGGACAGAGCAGTCGCGGAGTAAACACTCCTAATCTTCCCTAGCTTCCTTCCATCAACACACGCACAGGAAACGTAAAAACCGCAAAAATCGGCAGGCACGAGCTCGGAGACAGACAGTAACCTAGCAGACGGAGCGTCGAAAGACAAGGCGACGGTCTCCGAGTCCTCTCCGTTAGGCTTGTGGACGGAGATCCAAGGCTTGGCCTCCCGATCCCCATGGCCTCTGATTCTCGCCACGACTCGGATCTTCGGACAGGGTTTCGAGCTCATCCTCCCGTCTCCTCTCCTCCGCGGCCGCGACGACGACAATCGGACCGGACCGAAACCCGGGAGCGCGCGGACGATCGAACGGCAGACGGACTCGAGGCCCGAAAGAGAGAGAGATGCAAGATTCGAGAGATTTTCCGGGGGGAATTTCAAGCGTTTCAGAAGCGAATTCGGGAGAGCCGACGACCTGCTCTGAGAATTCTTGGGGAAGGATTGATGGGGAAGTAGCCGTTTGGTGCGCCTATTTGAAATTGGGGGGGATGAACTGCCTTTCTTACGACGCTCCCCCCTTTACCCGTAAATGCCCGTAAATGCCCTTGTCTTTCTGAGCCTAGTTCATGGGCAATTTCGTCTATTTAGAACAAAAGTTTCGGACGAGTCCGGAGGAAGCTTAGTAAAATGAAGGAAAAGGGAATATATCCTTTTTCGGTACAATATAATATTTTTCCACTTTCATTCTATGCCCTTCGTTAGCATCCATTTTCGACCACTAAAAAGAGATAAGGTTGGTAAATGAGTTGCTCATTTTTACCCATTTTAAGGATTTTTCTTACCAAATAAAGAAAAACTTTTCTAAACTTTTGAATTGTTAGCGATTTCTCCTCCGCCATCCTAGTAATATCAAGATATTGATAAAGTGACATGATGTTTGACTGAGCGAGCTCTAGTGATGTGACATTAGGGTTGCGTGACCCTAAGCAAGACCACATTGCCACAAGACTCACAAGCGTTTGATTAGAAGGTTGGATCTCATAGGCCAAAGCATGACTTTGGTGAGCTTCATATTGCGGAATGATGTTGTCAAGTGACCCCATGCGAAGAATGCTTGGTTGAGAAATTAGTATTGCATTTATGTTGTGCGACCTAAAAAAATTATTAATTTATCTCATACATGTCGATAACTTCAAATTGGACTAATTCTATTATATAATAGTATCGTCTTAATATTTTCTTCCTCCTTGCATTATATGTGTGTTACGTAGTGTATCCATAAAAATAC
The DNA here is from genome assembly GCA_014182365.1 of Eucalyptus tenuipes. Lineage (NCBI taxonomy): Eukaryota > Viridiplantae > Streptophyta > Magnoliopsida > Myrtales > Myrtaceae > Eucalyptus > Eucalyptus tenuipes. The sequence goes on along the minus strand of CM024547.1, from coordinate 1,709,585 downwards.
ACAAATTTTCATACTTAATAATGGCTAACGGGTGTTTTGAAAAGTTTCCTCAAGAATCTTAAACTTTTGGTTTAATCTTAGTTGTATCCCAAACCTTTTTTTTTTTGTCTCGAAAAAGATTTCAAACATTAGATATAGTTCCAAATCTATCCCGAATTTTATTCAGTCTAAAAAAATCATAAATTTTAAATTTATTCTCATATTTGCCTCATGATCCTATTCCAACTTGATGAGGGACTTCCACTTCAATAACAAATCCTGGAAAATTATCTCTAAAATGAAAGTGTCCTTAGATATGAAAATCAGGGACTGTTCATGGCAATGTTTTTGATATAGAGCTATTTGGGGGCGAATTTGGGATGAGACTAAAATTTAGCGATTTTTTTATTGGACAAAAGAAAAGTTTAGGATGGATTTGGGACAACACCTAAAATTCGGGTTTTTATCTAGATAAAAAGGAAGTTCGGGACAGATTTTGACTGGTCCTAAAGTTTGGATTTTTCTTTTTTAAGAGAAAAAATAGAATTCAGCATAAAATTGGATCTAATACTAAACTCGGGGTTTTGGAGGGGATTAGGCCGAAGTGCCTTTTGCACTACGAACTTTCAATACGCAATGACGACTTTACCCTTTCTGCGGATATATAAAAGCGAACTCTCGTCGTCTAACCCTAGTTCTTCTCCTCCTTCGTCAAGCCGACCGTCTCAGAACCTCAGGCCGCCCGGAAGGTAAATCTCTCAGAAGATCGAAAGCTCGAGAGCTCTGTGCCGTTGTTAATGAGATCTGTTCTCTCTATTACTCAACCCATCAGCTTCGCGATGTCTCGTCATGGCACTTCATGGCAAAGGCTTCTCTTTGCAACTCTTCACCTGTTTTTATTTGCTCTTATTTTTCTTTCTTTGCCGCCTGTGTTTATGTTCTTTTTTTCTTTCTTCTTTTGTGCTTGCTTGTCGTGATTTCTACGGTTTTAGTTTCTTTACATGGTATGTTGCGGGCGTGCTGTTTGCAAATTTTGATTGTGGTTGATTCTACGAGCGCGCGTTAATACGTGGGGTTCGTGTTTTTGATGAGTAGGAAATGGCTCCTAAGCAGCCGAGCACTGGCCTCTTCGTGGGCCTTAACAAGGGCCACATCGTGACCAAGAAGGAACTCGCCTCCCGTCCCAGCGACCGTAAAGGGGTAAGTGCATCCTCCATCTCTATGCCAATTGACCAGACCGTGGATTCCCTTTCCGTTGTTTTGGTATCGAGGCATGTGCATTTCATTGATGCAATTTGAAAGATGCAGTTTTTGTTGTCGGTTTTGTCTCCCCAGAAGAGAATTTTGAGGACTCAGTGATTGACCATAGGCATTTGTTGCCCCTTATAGTTTTCCTTTGTGATGTGGAAATTTGCTGATGATTGAGAGAGGTTTATCTTTGAGAAGAGATGCCCTAATATCTTGTTTGAGGGTTTTTGTAGAGAGAGTTTAATGATATAAGGGGGAAACTAATTTCTCTTGTGGAGTTAAGTTCTGGCAGAAATTGTTTAGTAGTCCGGTGCACGCACACCATTGGCTAAACCATGTGAACTGTATCTAGTTTGGTGAAAATATGTTGTGCGGCTGGTGCCCAATACTGTAGGTGGATTGCAAAATATGACTATTGTCTTCCATATACTATAAAAGATGCACGTTTATACAATAACCTGCATTGAGGTCTCTCTAAATCAAAATTGCAATAGTCATAATTTACTCCACTAAATTTCAATGGTGAAACTTGGTTTCCACTTCAAAATTGAATTGTTACATTCAAGCATACTGGAGGGTTCTCTTTTCTCCTCTCTCTTAAATAGTATTAGCGAAAGCAGAGGTCATAAGTTACTTCTGTTGGCAATAACTGTTGGGTAGGATTAATTGAATATTCTGCTTCCTAGGTTGAGCATACTGGAGGGTTCTCTTATCTTCTGTCCCTTAAGTAGTATTTGCAAAAGCAGAGGTCATTAGTTACTTCTATTGGGCAATTATCGTAGGGTAGGAATAATTGAATTATCTGCTTCCTATGTATGATTTGGTTCCTTTATGTCTTTTAGAAAACCAGCAAGAGGGTCCATTTCGTGAGGAGCTTGATCAGGGAAGTTGCTGGATTTGCACCATACGAGAAAAGGATCACTGAGCTTCTAAAAGTCGGAAAGGACAAGCGTGCTCTGAAGGTGGCTAAGAGAAAGCTGGGTACCCACAAGAGGGCAAAGAAGAAGCGTGAGGAGATGTCTAATGTCCTCCGCAAGATGAGGTAAACCAACGAATGCATACTGTTCATGGAGATCTTTTTTCTGTTAGATGTGTTTCAGTGAGATAATCTCTTGGATTTTGGTGCAGGTCTGCTGGAGGTGGTGAAAAGAAGAAATGAGGGATTTTCTTGTGAAACTACAATCTGAATAGTCCGCTAGCAGTTTAGAAATTTTCCTTGATTTGGACTATTGAAACTGGAACATCTAAATTCTTGTACTTCCAAGGATGTCATTTTTGCCAAGACAATGTTTCTCATCTGTTCCCTTTCTACTCGTGCGTTTTTGCTTATAACTTATCATATGGTTTCAATGCTCTTGATGCTGTGGGCTGGCTGCTTCCCGACCACATGGCGATATCCAGATCAGCTTTTTCTCTTAGGCTTATATTATATTTGGCCCCTGCTAGATGGTTAGCGAAGTAAATGGAAAGTTCGCAATTCTTGCCTGGAGTTGGTTCATCTATTCCATCGTGAATTGGTAAGATTGAATTCACTCATCTATACCCCTTGGAATCAATTTCACATGATTTGAGGCGGCAGCCATGCATAATGTGAAGTCGGATAAGATTGGATTGGTTGTTTGGCATTTTTTTCTTTGGAAATAAGTAAAGGGCATCTCGTAATGGCCGTTCGAGAGAACAGGTTTATGGTGAGATACAGAGATACAGCTTGCGAAGTCCTTAGAGGTCGTTCGCAGCGTACAAGGGCCATTGCTGCTAGCCTGCTAGCTGGTCAAGGTGGAGTGCCAGAACGGGATTTTACGTATATAACATCGAGGTTGGGTCGATATCTCACGTCCGAGCATATAGACACATCGCACGTGTTACTAATCAGTACGCACTAGTCAGCACCTAATTTGGAGCAGCCTGTGGTGATGGCATTTGCCTTCGGTGCTATGGAAATAAGCATCTAATTGCTTATAACAGAACAGTTTGACATTGCACTAAGTAGAATCACATACGTGTCTAATCTCAAAGCATTTAACGCTACAAATAATCACGACTCTCGTGATGGTCTTAAAAACGGCCCCTCGAGGACAATCCGCTGAGTGCCGGATAAACTGTCCTACAAGATGGAAAACGCACAGAATCGATGACAGGATACAAAAAAGCGAAAGGTGGAAGGCATTCGCAGTTCTTTCCCTCAAAATAAATCAGACATGAGCAAATTCTGTCACGAAAAATTATACGGCTCTGATTGCACTGTTCAGGAGTCAGGACCAAGCAAGAGGGAAGTAGTAAAAAAGAACAGAAAACAAAACGGAGTGAAATATAACCAGCAGAAAAATCTTTCATAAAATCAGCAGAAATGACTTACGAAATCACCACGCCTTTCACCTTACAGGTTGCATCTAAACAGCTGATGAAATTATATCATAGAATCGGCAGAAATCATTTCCATCAATTGTTTGTTTGCCAGAACAGTTAAGATAGTGTTAATCTATTCCTTATGGTGATAATAATCGAGTTCCCATAGAAAGAATTGCCCACGAAAAGGCAATAGTGCAACTACCTAGATAAGTTTGGCACAAACGCAATAGATATAGAACTTTTTTGGAAACTTTCGTTGATCTGTACTAACATTGAAACTGGGAAGACGTAAATTCTTGTACTTCTAAGAATGTCATTATCTGCAAGACAATGTTTTTAATTTTGTTCCCACTCCGGTAGTGCATTTTTGCTCTCAACTTGGCATATGGTTTCGATGCTCTTGATACTGTCGGCTGACTGCTTCCAAACCCCACGGCGATATTCAGATGGAATTCACTGATCTGTACCCTCGGAATCAGCTGCCTATGATGTGAGGCTGTCAAGGGTAGCCATACATAACGTAAAGAGAGATAAGATCAGGTTAGTTGTTTTGCGACCTTTGTTTTGAAAATAAGCTAAGGACAAATTTATGTCCATTGTTCAGAAGACTTTAAGATTCTGTTAAATGAACACAGAAAAAAAAAAAAAGTAATCTATGGCTGTGGGTGTAACCACTTTGCAATAGTGGTTTGAAGAAACAGGTCCATGTCAAGATGGAGAGAGAAAGATGGCAAAATCCTAGAGGTGGACTCCACTGTAGCGGTGGCAATGGCCGTTCACAATGCACAGCCATTGCTGCAGGTGGTGATGGCACTTGTGTTTGGTTTATGAGATAAAAGCTTTTGATGGCTCATAACAGAATACTGTGACATGGCACAGGCTTCTTTATCCCAAAAGTAGAATTGCATATGTATCTAATCTCAAAGCAAATAAAACTGAGAGTACAAATAATCACGAATCTTGTAATAATCTTCACAGAGAGGTCCCTCAAGGACAATCTGCTGAGTGCCAGATAAACCGCCCTACAAAATGAAAACGCACAGAATCAATGACCAGGTGGAAAAACGAAAGGTAGAAGGCATTCACAATTCTTTCTCTCAAAAAAATCGGACACAGGCAAATTCAATCATGAAAAACTATACGGCTCTGATTTCTTTGCTCAGAGGTGAAGGGGGTTGGCATAGACAGTGGCTAGGAGTCGGGACCAAGCAACAGGGAAGTAAAATAAAAGAAAAAGGACAAAACCGAGAATCAATAAAATACTGACCTTCTGGCTTGCATCACCAACTTTGCGTAGTGTTACATACTCACCGCATCTAAGAGCTCCACCTCCAAATTCTACCTGCAAACACCGGAAGTTCAACATTTGATTGTGTCAAGCACTATAAGATTGTCTTGCTAATTGGTTAAAAAAACATTCATCACTACTTACGTTGGATTAACCCATGTTAGCAAGCAGAGAAATTTTACCTGAACACCCTTGCTGGCCAGGAACTGTTTGAAATCTGCCAACTTCAAATCACCAACAAGTACCGATTTATGTGGTGGTGCTGAAGTTGACAGCGGAAGCAAAGACAACGTTCCATTCTCTGTCTTTCCAACTTCAGCATCGATCCAAGCTACTTCATAATCTCCTAGCTGTATAATCCGTCAACATGAGACACTCCTACTGGAAAATAACATGGCGATCGGGTTTTATGAAGATGAACGAAAACATGAGAAGCTTACCTTCTTGAAAAGCACATTGCTCATCAATTTCTCAGAAAGTTGCACCTAATTGTCACAAAACAGATTCAGAGGGCACATATTTGCAGCATCACAATGACTCAAATTACATGGCATTTCTTGAAGGTACCTTATAAGCACATAAATCAGACGTGACATCAATTGTTTCTTCGATTTGGGGAGCATAGACTTGAGGGCAGACATTTTTCAAGCAGTGTTGCTTCAAATGCTCAGTTGCCTCGGCTGATCCTCGCACCAAAACCTTCAAAAAGTGCAAAACATGAGTTTATATTCAACAAATCATATGGTTATATTTTGCAATGCAATTATACTTAGTCGCAGAAGAACATTGACAGGTTAACTATCATTTGACCAACAAAATAAATACTATAATCTTGTGAATAATGAATAAGTTGCCTCTTCTGATGAATGATTAGCAGCACCAGGTTGAAACCTCACATTGGATGGAAAACAACAAGGAAAACTACTCCTTATTTCAGCAGGCATGACATATGCCTGCATGAACACTACTAAGATGCTATTGGTTTCTGAATCATGATTGCCTTTAAAGCATAATAACATAGTTTGAGCATGATACAGAGACCCAACAGTCTCTGGTCATCCTGCAAACTATTTACAGCAAAGATAACCTTACAAGCTTTAGGGGAGCCACATGGGCAAGTATTGATTTAATTGCTCGGCTGTCCGCACGTCCCTCAAAGTCCATGTATATCAATGAGCATTTGACTTGCACCTGATATTACAAATCATAACGCATGTAAAAGGTAGGTTCATCAAACAATTAAATAACTAATGTATAAATTAAATTCACAAATGCAATCTAATTACAGCACAAAGTATGGAAAAAAAACATCATTTGTTCCCATATGTTCACAAAGTGCAAGTTTTTGCAGCCAAATTCGGAAGTAAAGAAAAGAAACTCTCACAGAGCAGTAGCCTGCCATGAATATGCTCAGTCCATTTCTAAGGCTTCTGAAAATGGAAGGAAAAAAAAAAGAAAAGAAACGATAAAACAAAGAGGTGCCTCCCCACAATTCAAGGTTAGACGAGAGTTTATTTCCTGTCCATATTGTCAATCTCCATCAGGGAAGTACTCTTTTCAGGAGGCAATGTAAGATATGACTGTACATTAGTTCAGGAACTAAATGATCAATGCCACGCATAACTTGCTGCAGAACTCACTTACAGTTAGTTCAGTCGATACAACTTTTGAGGGCTTCATATCAAGTATCAAACTAGCAGGTCCTTCATCAAGTTTTCCATCCATGTTGCTCACAAACTGCAAAGCCACACCATAGAAGGTTAAAAATGATGTATCACAAGACTACCATATTAAAGATGACAGTGGAAGAGAAGACTTGGTGAATTTTAACTGAAGAGTTTCATTAGGAAAGCTCACACTGCTGAAAGACCATTATTTCGTTCAAGTCAACCAGGGGATCTATCTATCATAGTAAAACCAGTACAGATGAACTTAATAATACTCTCTCAATATGATCACGTGCCACTGTATTAACATTGTATTAGCATAGGTTACAAGGGATAATCCGATGTCATTCTTTGACATGATGTTCAAAGCTCCAAACCCATACAAACTACATGCTTCAAACCATTAATTCAATTTATTTTGTTTTGTTTCTTTTTAACCCTTCCTCTGGATCATTTAGCAGGAGTCATTCATTTATGTGACGCTATGGAAATGAAAACAATTAGAAGAACCATTTGCAAAATATTGTGTCAACAACTCTAAGACACAATCTACATAGTTTCTTCCGGTCAAAACTTCTAATGATAAGGCATTGACAAACTCTAAGACATGATCTACATAGCTTCTTCAGGTCAAAAGTTCTAATCATAAAGCTGAGAATCGCTAATCTTGGCAAAAACATCCAGTATTTTTCATGTTCTTTGTTTCATTTTACCAGACTTTTCATTAATGAATAGACACGATATTCAAAGGTGACTGTCCTATGGTACTTAGAGCAGCCAAAGAGGCAAGCATAGAGGCTGAAAATTGTAATAGAATACTTACAGGCAAAGCTCCTTGATCCATGTCATCATCTTTAATTACGTAGTCATCAGGATTGATCACTTCACCAAAATCATCCCACTCAGAGGCATTCTCATAAAAGGGAAACATAGGAGCAGCGCAGTTGGGTGGTGGAACAAAGCCATCAATTAAAATGTCACGGTACTTGCTACCATGTGAACCAGCTGCTGCCAGAAATAACTATAAACATTAAAATAGAGCAGAAATAATGTAGAGCCGAAAACTTGTGTACACTGCTTTTCTTAGTCATTCTTAACAGGAAAAGATTGTTCAGGGGCAAGAGCCATCCACGGTGAAGCTTCATCGTGTAGAAAAACTTGAGGAAGAAAGAGGAGAATTTGGTTCCCCAAAGAAGGTTACTCAACAGCGAGAATTTTTAGCAAATGCTTCAATCATGAGGAATTGCCACCTTTTACTTGAGTACAACTTAGGATGGATTACTACCATCTTTGCCAGCTGATGAGAACATCTTTTCACTACAAATAACATTTAAGACATAAACCATGACAAAAATTGCTACTATATCAACTTCTTGAGAAAAAAATACCTTCTTGTGATGTCTGAGTGGTGCTGGCATCAATGACCATTGGATCACCCACATCATCAGATGCACGCACTGCTTTTGATTCCTCTTCTTTGATAATACTAGCCTTCAGAGCTTCTTCCTTCTTTATCCGATTTTGCTCTTCTTCATAAGCAAGTAGCTCCTCCCCAACCAAAGGAACTCTTTTAGACATGGTAACTTTGACAGCTTTTGGGGGTGGATCTGCCTGAAGCATGCGAGCTAAGGTTGCAAACTACAAGTTCAATGGTAACTGTCAGCACATAAATATGATAAGGAAAGGAAAATCTGTGCAGCAAATCAACTTGGAATTCACATCTGCAACAAATTATTTATGGAAGTTCCTTTCACAGAAATGAACTAAAGATTTTTCATCAGTCATGATGCCTTTCATCTTATATGCAGGTTGCTTCTAAACAAGTGAAGAAACTATATTAAGATTTTTCATCAGTATTGCTGCCTTTTATCTTATATGCAGGTTGCTTCTAAACAGCTGAAGAAACCATATCATAAAACCAGTAGAAATCAGTTCCATCAATCTCTTGTTTGCCATCAGACCAGGAAAAAAAGAAAAAAAGAAAAAAAAAATCATTTGTTTGCCAGAACTGTACAAATAGCGTTAATTTATTCCTTATAATGCTGACAATTCAGTTTCCAATGAAACGTTGCACAAAAAAAAAAAATGGTACAACTATCTTGATAAGTTTGTCTGCCTTCTGGGAAGATAATTTTAACCCCTAACAATATTATTCTCTGATGCTAAAATTCGAAGAGCCACTGACATCAGTAATCAAGAGGGCATTGATTTCCAGAATGTAAATATATTCCCATGCAAGCTAGATTAATATTTACTCCAACTGTTAACAATTGATTACAAATTCTATATTCTGGAATATGAAATATACAAATAATTCCACAAATTCATTCAGGAAAAAACTCCCATGTGAAGCTAATCAAGAAGATGCCTAATGGGTCCAAGATTTTTTCATCAGTTCAGCCCAAAAAAGCAGTTTGCATTAAGTTCACACAGTTAAGATAGCAGAATGACTTTGATCATGCAAATTCACGACCAATTAAGTAGCACCCACACTAGTCATTGGATTACCTGGCCTCTTTCCGTAAAAAGTACAAGATTCTTGGTATCAGTTGCCCATTCCACAAATATGTCGTGAGCAAAGCCTGCTTCTAAGCTGGCCATGGATGCTAGAACAACCTAAAGTAACTTGAAATAGTTAGCAAAGAAAAGAATAAATAAGCATACAGCAACGAATAAAGAAAAGGAGATTTAACCTTTGGACCAGCTGGAGCACTATCAAGGTCATTCTTGTTAATTAGGAGTGAGACATGCCTGTAAGTGATAAGCATAATGTAAAATAAATTGAAAATATTTTAGGAGGTAATTTGCATCACTTCAAAGTGCAATCAGATGACGCACAAAGAAAAGCCATTCAAAGAAAAAAAAACTTTGAGCAGAAAGAATCACCTACTTCAGAAGAAAAGCATTGTCACGTGTATGCTCAAAAGACTTCGCTATGTTGTCACTCATCCACTCAAGGAAACTCTTGACATAATCAATTGTGCTTGAGGAGACATATGTGAGGAAGTAGATTGGACAATTCAGAGGACTCTGCAGTCAGGATGTAAATTTAGCAAGATTTGTCTTCCATAGCCACAAAAGTATAAATCACGTCTAGATTGCCTGACTGACCTCTTCCAGTATTAAAATAAGTTCCAGCACTCGTCCAGCCGTGTCAACGGGTATTAATACATTTCCTCCCGCTTCGACAGTCTTTTTTATACCATCTTCACAAGAAAAGAATTTTAGCATGTGAGCAGTTAAATCATACGAATGAACAAGCAGATATGTAGGAGCTTATCAGTCAGGGCATAACAGTGGAACTGAAACCCGAAAGACAAACTTCAATAATATACAAATTGTACTCGCTGCTTTATTTATAGAATCTGGAAAGGAGAGGGTAATACCTATAAATCCTCTCTCCCTTTGCTTAGTTGGAAGCTGATTGTTTAAGGCATTGTAAGCATCTGTAATCAAAACGGCAGGTCGGACAAAGGATTCAAGAACAGTTCCATTCAAATGCCTGACAGAAACACATAATTATGGTAAGTAATTTCTAGTAGCATAAAAAAGCCAGCCAAGGCAGTTACTTGGTTAAAACTCTTACTTTTCTTTGCGATGGTTAAAATCCACTGCATATATAACATCCTCTCCATCCTTTGATATTTTCCAGATTGTACCTCCCAGGAGATGTCCAGCCACATGTGGAGAAATCACAATCCCCTCCCCTTTTCCTGATAAAGTCAATAAACTAATCACAATCAATGCAGAGATACAGGGAGATTACAGACGTATCCAGAATCAACGCAAAGGAGATAAAACGAGGGTATAGAAACATCAAAACATGCTTAAAAAGGTTCAAGAAAGGGCTCGGTCTGAGCTACTGCATTCGAATGACAGAATATACCGAAAAACAGACTAGTGTCGACCAACACGATACAACTGGTCATAATGCCTACCAGAAAAATGATGGTTCTGAGAATATGTTAGCCTGGTCACATTTTGGAAAGCTGAATCAATATCGTCCAATGTGAATAGATCAAACTCTGATACTTGCTGCAGAAGAAAAAGGAGAGAGACATTTTCATCATTACTTTTCATTGCTCAAAAAGCCCATACTGCTGTAATAGTATTCTGTGCTAACCAAAACAACAACGAAAAGGATGCTTAAAATCAGCTCTCCAGATTACAGGTGTTTTCGGGGATCAATAAATGAGTATACGGCTGATATGTTATAGGCATCACCGAGCACTGAAGAATTAGTTGAACTAGCTCTCAATCGATACAGATGGAACAGAAAGAAAAAGGAAAAATTACGACCTTGGCCTATTACTTCGCTCGAACTAAGTCAAACTCAATTCACCCGCAAATTCACTTCTTACATTTGCGATTCAAAGAATGGTCACGTCAACAGGATAATCACCCCATCCAGGGCAAGCCACGTAACTGCACCAATCCAGTGCAGAAAAAAAAAAAAAGATTTAAAAAACCTGTCTTGGCACGAGCACTACTTACTTTCCGGGAGAGGTACTGATCGTACATGGTGAGAAGCCCCAATCTGTAAACCGGCTCGGTGGCGTAGACGGGAGCAGAAAGCCCGAGCTGCTTCATGGCGTAAGGCAGAGCCCCGAGGTGGAGCGTGTCCGGATGCGACAGCAGCACCGCATCTATCGTCGACGCCACCCTGCGCGCCACGACGGAACAAAAACGGTGAAACACACTCTCCCGCAGCTCCGAACAGCAGCGCAGGCGGCGGACGCGCCCCCGCGCTCAAATCGCGAGCTCACATTTCGCATCGTCAATCGAAGAGGGAAGCAACGCGAGGCAACGGAATCGAAATGGCGAGCCCGCATTTCGCGCCGTCGATTGAAACGGAATCGAAAGAGAGAGAGGGGAACGGGGAAGGGGGACCTGGAGAGCGGGTGAAGGAGGGAGGGATCGAAGTGGTCGTTCCAGCCGCAGTCGACGAGGAAGCTGAAGCCGTCGATGGAGACGAGGTAGGAGAGAGGGTTCTCGTTGTAGACGCCGCAGAGGGGCGTCACCTGCACCGACGTCCCCATCTTCCGATCCCTTCCTTTGCCTTCGCCGGACCGGTGAAGCTTTTCCGAGCGTCGTCTCTGCTGCGACGACCGCCCCCTTTCTTTAGGGGTTTTTGGGCTTATTGGAGGGAAAGAGGGGGAACAGAACTGCAAGCTGCGAGGAGGAGGAGAAGGAGGGACGCCGAGCGAACGCCGTCGTTTTGGCACGGCGGGTATTTTACGCGATTTTCATGTTTTGGATTTTCCTTTTTATCACATGATGACCAATGATTCATATTTGGCGTCCGTTTGTTTGACCAAAAAAATGACGGTTTGAAATTTTATTAAATAATCGCTTTATTTGATTACGAAAATGGACAAGTGAAAAAAATAATTCACCATCCACAAAAATATTTAAATATAAATTATTATCAATAATGAAATTTTTTAACTAATTATTTTAAAAGGTACATTTGATTATATTTCGGAAAATATTTTCCAAACCACTCATTCTTCATGAGACAAAAGAAATTATTTGCAACTTTTTACCAAACGAAAATGGTAGAGAAACCAATGAGATTTTCCAGACGTACTCATAAACCGAGATTCTTAATTTTTGTTCATTCAACATTTAGGCCATGTTTGGTAATGTTTTTATTTCTCCCATTTTCGTTTCTTTTGTTCCTAGAACAAAACAAAAACAAAAATCCACGCCAATTAATTTTTCTATTCCCTAGAATAGAAAATTAGCCAGAAATAGATTTATAATAGAAATAAGAAATAGAAAAAAAGTAGATTCTTATTCCCAAAAATAATTTCTAGAAATAAGTTATTTTATTTTATCTTATATTATTTTCTTCTTTTCTTATTATTTGTCGATCGCTACCGCCCCTCGCCGCTTGCTATCGGTCGACCGTTGCCTGCCGTTGGCTAACCACTGCCGCCATTGCCGTTGATGACCATCGCCGTCGCCACCCGCTAGCTAGTCGACTGACAGTCGATCGTCGGCCTCTGCCGACTGTCGCTCGCCAATTGACCACGACGGTTAGTGGCGGCAGCGGTGGTCGGTGGCAGTAAGGAAGAATAAGAAAAAAATTAAAATGCCCAAGGACCCTTTATCTGGTCAAGATGAACTATTTACTTGTACTAGCGTATGATCCAACAACTGTACTTTTCTTGAGTGCTTTTGAATATATACTCCATGAAGTTTAGCACGTGAACTGGAAGCAAATATTAGCCTGAGAAAATAAGCCATTTTTATAACATCCGAGTACTCGCTCCTGTTGAATCAATTATATGTACAGGCCATGCTGCTTCAAATTAACATGATACATTTTAAACTAATAAGCACGAATGGGGCAGACAGCATCGTGCTACAAAGGGCTATTGGACGAGGCTACTTATGGCAACACTAGATATAAGGTGCAAATATCATGATTAAGATATATCTTCGAATTCATTTATACATGTATGGACTTGGTAAAAAAATCTTTCCACAGCCTAATATCATGGTGCATTCTAAAATTGTTGCAGACAGTGGTCAAAATGACCAAGGCTGGTGGTGACTGACGAGCGGTTAGCAGGGGACGTTCGGTGATTGGCGATGAGCGTTCAATAGGGGACATTCGGTGATTGGCGGTGAGCGGTCAGCAGGGGACGTTCGGTGGTCGACAGTGAGCGGTCAGCAGGGGACGTTCGGTGGTTGGCGGTGGGCCTCCGGTGTCCGATGGTTGGCGATGAGCGACCAACGACCAATGGGCATCCAACATCCGACGGCCGGCGGTTGGTGACGAGCGGCTTGAGTTCGGTGGCTGATGGCCGACATTCAGTGGCCGGCGATCGGTGGCAAATAGCTAATGGCTGGGGTCGGTGGTGGGCGGCCGGCAACCGGCAGCGGGCGTTCGGCATCCCACAGGCGGCGGGTGGACGACGGGTGATGACGAGAGTGAATGATGAAGAAAATTTTGATTTTTCATTTTTGTTCCAGAAAACCAAAAATTTTAACTTATGATTTCTACTCCAAATCTATTTATGGAATAGAAATTTGTTCCAGAAATAAAAAAATGAAATTGCGTTACCAAACAGATTTATGTTACAAACCTGTTCCGAGGAATAGAGAAACAGAGAAATAGAAAAATAGAAACGTTGTCATGCGCGCCGTACAATTTTGAATTTCAGGATCAATAGCTATGATATGAAGAAATGATCCCTAAAATGCAAAATATGTGAGCTTTTTTCTTATTAGCAAATATGTACGAGAATAGATCCAATTTCAGGTTTATTCGGGAGAGATCTTTAGCTTTTGCAAGTTAGACCCGAGAATTGTTAAACCACACCACTTTAGATTTATGACATCATTGTCCTTTTTTTTTCCTTTTCTTCTCTCGAAAACGAGTCAAAATAGTTGTCTTATCAATACAGTGTTAAAAGACAAAATTTATGATTTTAGCATCAGAATGCTACTATTTAATGAATACTGGCTCACTTAGATCCTGTTTGGTAATACGCCAAACAACGCTACCAAAGGGGGCGTGATTCTATTTTTCTGTTCCTCGGAATAGAAAAAAAAAACAAATCTATTTGGCAATTTTTATGTTCTCGAGAATAAATTTATTCCCAAGAATATATTTCAAATATAATAAAAAAGTAAAAAAAAAAAGTGTTGTTTACTCCCGAAAATAACTTTAGAATCAAGTTCATTTTTTTTTTTTCATCTTTGCTTTTCTTCTTCTCCTCCTTCCTTCGGCCGGTGACCTAATATGAGTGTTGTCGCTGACGATGGAAGATGAAGACGCCATCGAGTGTTTGCTTCGTAGCAGAGCTAATTTACGCTTGGAATCATGAGCCCCTTCTCTGCCTCGTGGAGTTGCAAAGAAGCAAGGAAGCAAGTAAATAATGGGTCAGGACAAAATCCTTATTTGAGAAAATAAGGACATTTCAGATCCTTATTTGGAACAAAATCCATTTCATGCCATTATTTGAAAAAATGAAAATATTTCAGGCTCTTATTAAGGTACTTGTTTGGTAACATTTTTGTTTCTCAATTTTTATATTCTTTTGTTCTCTCGGAGAACAGAAAAATAACAAAATTCCATTTGGTAATTTTTGACATTACCAAATGGAATTTTGTTATTTTTGACATTACCAAATGGAATTTTGTTATTTTTCTGTTCTCCGGAGAACAAAAGAATATAAAAATTGAGAAACAAAAATGTTACCAAACAGGGCCTTAATAAGAGCCTGAAATATCTTCATTTTTTCAAATAATGGCATGAAATGGATTTTGTTCCATATGAGGATCTGAAATGCCCTCATTTTCTCAAATAAGTTATAAGACTAATTTGGTAATTATTTCCTAGTCACAATTTTGGACCAAAAGCAGGATCCCATGTCACAGCTTGGTTGGGGCAAGGGGTTCAATTTCTTCTTTGTGAAACAAAACCATATTTGACTAGCTTGGGAATTATTTCTTTGGTGATTTTGCTTTGGAGATATCATTGGGGATTGTGATATATTTCGGATAAGGGTGTTGTCTGATAGAGTTTTCAAGGGTCATTTGGTGTTAAGAAGTTATAAAGAGCTTGGGGTAAGATTGGGGGTTATTCAAGGTTCATTTATAACTTTTTAGGGGCTATAACAGATTAAGAGTGGGTTATTCAAGGTGTAAGACTAACTTTTTAGGGGCTATCACGGATAAGGGTGTTGTCTGATAGGATTTTAGGGGTTTGGTGTTATAGTATTGGTTTTTGCAATTTGGATGTCTTTTGAGGCTTTGTTGCATGTTGAATAGTTGTTTTATTTCATGTTTGGGGATTATTTTGCATATAGGGGTTATACAAGGTTATTTTGCATTTATTAAAGGGCTTGGGGCTATATAGGTTGAGCCTAATCGGTGGCTAGGTGAGCTTGACCTTGTCAAATCTAGGCTCGGCCGATAAGGCTTGACCTCACCGAGTTGCTAGCCAAAGGAAGAAGGAAAAGAAGAAAAGAAAAAAAAGAAAAAAGAGAAAGATGTAATAAAATTATTAAAGAATTAAAATAAATTCTCTGAATCACCAAAGAATTTGAAGCCTTGCTAAACGCATTTCTATCCCGGGAATATAAATTTTGGATAGTTACCAAATACTTTCAAATGCTTAGAAAACTTATTTAGGGAACATAATGAAATAAATTTATTTTTTAGAAGAAATTATTCCTACGAGCAGAATGATTATTAAATAGGCCCTTGAAGTCATTCCAATCCAAGCTTAAAATCTTTTTCCTAAATGATTTTTCTTATGTTTTCTAAGTCAATGATAAGAATAAATAGCCCAATTAGGCTAGGCCCATCAGGATTTAGAGCATCATTTCTAAATGGGCCCAGTTTGTGCAATGACAATATCTCAGCGACCTTATTTAGGGCCGGGGTTGAGATTAGGCTAGACTACAAAATGCTCGGATGAATGTTGAATAGCGGGGCATCTTAATTAGGCTCCTACTCTCTCTCCTCCTCTCTGAATTTCAGCCTTTCTTCCCTTTTTCAGTTTCTATAAAGAAGGGGTTTGACTTAGATCTCTAATTCCCTTCCCTGTTTTGGTTGCTTTTTCTTTTGTTCTCTCTCTCTGCTATACTCTCTCGATCTATTTCAAGATCTAGGAATGTTAACAAATGAATACTTTGCTCAATATATAAGCCTTAGTGTCAGATTTGTACTCGTTCAATATGTTTCTGTTTTAAAATTTTGACATCTTGCATTTGCTAAATGGCTTGCTCTCGCATGTGTCAAATCTGAGCTTGTTCGACAAAATCTCCATACGATGGTGGTGTTAGGGATGCTAAATTTGGGCACGCATTTCTATATGTGCTAATTACCGATGATGATGCGTGATTCGATAATCGACCGCCAATCCTTTTGATTGGATGAGGTCAAAGATCTCTTCTTAAAAGAGTGTGCTTACCTCTATTCACCATGTTTTGATGATATACCCCAGTTTTCGGATTTTGGTTTGTTTTTTGCAGCTCTTTGGGCTTACTTTATTATGGTGATTTATAGGATTTCTTATAAATCTTTTTATGTATCATTTAGGCAATGAATGGAATTTTCCTATGAAAAAAAAAGAAAAACCTAAGTTCCTAAAAATATTAAGTTCGTATAATTAATTCGTTCGCATAGGATATTATAGCCGATGATGATTCTTAACAAAGAAGGGTTTTCTTCGATGACTAGAGATTTAACGTGCATTTTATTAGGTTTCCTTGGTTTACGTAATCCTATGATTTCCAGATCTAGCGGGGACAAAGGTAGAAATATCTATGTTCTTGCCGAATCCACGCTATGCTGGTATATGATCAATTTCGGCTGGCCAGTGTGTATGAATTAGTGCCATTTTTTTGGGTCACGTGCTAGTTCTCTATTTTGCACGAATTTTGTGTTCTCCTCATTCTTCTGGTGGGCCAACTTTAGCATAACTTCCCCAAATAGTAACGAAGTGAATTCACCGTGCAAAAATACACATGAGTAAGCGAATTTTTCGCATACTGTTCCATCTCGTCACCATGTAAACTTTCTTGTTGCTTGTCTAACACTTGCTCGAATTTAGAAATAAAGCATGCGCGCATATGCCCTTTCAAGCACGAACCTTTATAAATTCAAAAAATGATACAAATATCTTTAAACTTTAGTTCAATATGTAATAAGATCCCTAAATTTTAGTCCTATATGCAATATCGTCTCTAAACTTTCTATTGATTTAATGTGATTCCTGAACTTTTGGTACATATTCAATTTAGTCCATAAACTATAGGAAAATGTTCAATGTATTTTCATATAGTCTGGGGAATAATTTGAACATGTACCAAAAATCTATGGACTATATTAAATAAATTAAAAGTATTGAGATGACATTGTATATTAGGATAAAGTTCATGAATCACATTAAACAAATTAAAAGTTTAGAGACCACATTTCAAGTTGGGCCAAAGTTAAGGAATTATTTATGTCATTATCCCTTGTGAATTCACATAGTCTCCATATTCATAAAACAAACTCAAATTGTCTCCACCTTAAATTCAGGATAGTTCATTCTTGTTACTAAAAATCAATGATGTTTGCTTCCTTAATTTTCATCATCATGCCCAGCCCTCATAAGTGGGAAAAGTATCTTGTAGCCACATCGTGATTCAAATAATCATAGGTCGTAATAACCGAAAATTTCACTATAGTTCGGTATCATAATAGAACGTCAATACATAAGTTATAATGGATACTCATGCTGCTGAGGTCATAGACCCTGTGTATGTCCTTATATTGCTATTGACAAGTACAACAGGTTCTCCATTATTAACTATATACCTTATTACTATTTAACTTAAAGAAGTACTATTGCCGACTATCCTAAAGAGGTTTGACTATGAGTGGCAAGCCTTGGGAAGGTCTAAGAGAGAGCAAAATGGAAGGAGAGTGGCGGTAGTTTGGTGAAACAGCAAAGGAGAACTTGGAGAGAATTAGGGTTAAGACAATCCTGTACTCCATCATGGTCAAATTCCGACCGATGCACATCCTCCCTCCGAACCCAAACGGCAGAAACCCCATCTTGTGCTTGCATCCGCCATAGAGCGAGTCCTCCTTGAACCGCCCTGGCTTGAATTGGTTCACGTCGTCCCCCCACAGACTAGGGTCATGGTTCATTGATACCACATCAATCCACATGTTCGTTCCCTTAGGGATCACCATATCGTATACCTTAATATCCTCTAGCACCTGTCTTTGCGCATTCGGTGCTGGGCTATACAGCCGCAGGGCTTCATTCATCACCCATCCCATCTGCAATTGATCACCAGTTTAGATAACATTACTAATTGAAAAGGACTTAATTAGGTATAGATGTTAACATTTTGGAAAAGATCTGTACTCTTAAGGAGAAAACACAAGGACGTGCATGCAAATGCCATGTAATTTACAAGCATTAAGCGCACGATGAGCATTTGCACAAGCTTGTAATGTGAGGACTACAAAAGGGGTTCATGGCAAGTGTCCTAAAACTCTCTTGTGCAATTTTGGGTCTTGCATGGACCTTTCAAGATGGACACCGATAGCTTCACTAGGCTTTGTGGCTATATATTCTTTTAAAACAAACATGAGAACGCAGACACATGGCAATAACATAAAGTTCAATTGTATGGTGGCGACACGCTTATCTCCACATTTCCGTCCATGAATGGGGTGGATCAACGTTGACCACCTCCCTCAAATTAAGCTAAAAAAGGAAAGGAGACCACTACCCGCACACGGACATATAAGCACTTTTAAATGGATTTTGAACAGGACTGTTGCTGAAAAGAATGTTGAAGTAAAATTATGTTGTGTGAATGAAGCATCTTCAATTACCAACGCATGATGCATAGCCAGGTTGTACAATAATCTTCAATTACGTTGTGTGAATGAAGCATCTTCAATTACCAACGCATGATGCATAGCCAGGTTGTACAATAATCTTCTGATTTTTATCCTATTCTCTGGATCTTGGTTAAAAGGCTACGCTTTCGCCAATTAAAGTACAACTGTATCAAATTATTGATATGCACAGTTTAATTGTGGGCTCATTTCTGTCCAAAACAAGCCATGCTCTTTTTCCAATGATTAGATATTTTCTACCTGAATCTATTCACCCATTACGGAACATGAAATTATGCCAACTTCGGGAACACAGATACAGACCTTTTCTATCTGAACTATCATATAAGCAATATCAAGCAATTGACTGCACAAGCAAACAAAAGTAGCTCCATGTACAAAAACGTGCATTAATTGTTTCTCATTTCGAATAGTGTTTTTACCTTCTTTAGTCCGGCAAGCATGGTTGCATCAATCTCTTTTATATCACCAACCACTTGTTTGATCTCATCTCTGAGCTGATCTTGCCACTCGGGATGCATGGCCAAAAGCAGCAACGTCCACGACAGAGCCAACGCTGTCGTCTCATGACCCGCGAAAAAGAACGTCTTGCACTCGTCCACCAACTCTGTGGTCGTCAAACTCTTCCCTACTTTTCCATTTCCGGAGTTCCCTTCGAGCAACAATCCAAGCAAGTCCTTCTGGTTATTTGCCACTACGCCTGTCTTGCGATCATCGATGATTGACAGTAGCAGGTTGTCGATTTCTTTTCCCAGTCTTTTTGCCTCTAGGGATTGTTTGGGGACAATGAATTGGTTGAAAGGCATGCCCACGAAACGGTTCGTCTTGAAGAGAGTGACCTGCATGGTTCGCAGTTTCTCGAGAACTTTCTTGCCATCTTCGTGGCTAATGCCAAAACTGGTCTTGGCTATGATCTCCCCCGCTGTTGATATGATCTCTCTCTCAACATCAATTTCGGGCTTTCCGGAGTTTATGAGAGCCGTCCACCTCTCCAGCATCTTGTTGGCTGATTCCACCATTAAGCTTGCCATTCCCTGTAGTATAAGCAAATTATGGACGCAGTGAATAAGTGTGTGGATAAAAGGCCGCTAGACAATTGAGTCTTTTGTTCTGGAACGTAAACCCTAACTAATTGCCTCCTTTAAATAATTAGAGATAAACGATTTACGTGTACATGCACTCCTCAAGATAAGTTTGAAGTGTACGAATCTTGCTGTGAGAGAGAGAGAGAGAGAGAGAGAGAGAGATACCTTGAGGTTGGCAGGAGAGAAAGCTGGGGTGATGACATGCCTGTGATGGACCCATTGGTCACCCTCGGTCATGACCAGTCCGTTCCCGAACATGGGTTCTCGGTCGTTCTTGAACACCCTGGGCTTTCCCCAACTCTTCCCCATTACACCACTCGACAATTGCTTCAGAAACTCAGGGTCTGCAATATACAAGAATGGCTCTGTGCCTAGCCAATACACGAACACCTTCCCTGAAATTACCACAGAAAATTTATATGAAAACCAACAAAAGTAATTGGCCACTCTTTTCCTAATGAAAACCAACAAAAGTAATTGGCAACCCAACTTCATGGAATGAACTTTTCTGTAACAGATTCGTTATGGGGCTTACCATGTGATTTTTGCCAGCGAGAATAGTAGGGGAAGACCGTGGAGTGTATGTCATGAGTGACGTTGTTCAAAGATTCTTCATTAGAATTCACAGAACGAGAGCCCTCTTCTATGGCCTTTTTCATGTCCATGATATTCCCAAGAGGGAAAACGGGAGAAGGCCCTTTGAACCCATTTCTCTTGAGCTTCTGATAAGCTCTCGTAGGCGAAATCCAACACCTGAACGACACTCTCCACAAAACAAACAGAACAAAAACAACCGAAGTTGATAGAACAAGATTATATAACTGAAGAAAATATTTCATCTCTCTCTCTCTCTCTCTCTCAAGACGAAAAAGAGAATGTAGAGCAGGTAAAGACTACACAAGAGGGGTCAAGATTTTGTGTTGATGTTGGTTGAGAAGCGTGAGAATGGAGCTGGGTATTTATAGGCGACAAAGAGAAAAGGAAGCCCCCCGGGGCGCGGCGGCGGGGGGGGGGGCGGCATTGGTTTTCCGATTCGAACTTTGACCGGCCAATGTAGAAATTGGAAAACACGAATGGTTTTTTTTTTTTTTTCGGCGTGGCCCCTGTCCGTTCGCTTTTCTCCGCTTTGGTGGTTGTCGAAATCGTTCGCTTCGTTTTATTCTATAAAATATTCTCACGTCACAAAAAATAACATAATGATCATGTTAATCTATATAATAAAAGGAAAATCTCAAATAAGGATCTGAAGTAGAGCAATTTTCTCAAAAAAGGACCTAAAGTAGATACTGTCTTAAATAAGGACCTGGAGTTGCTAACTTACTCTCGATTAAGGACCTAAACTTCTAATTTTATTCACAGCTAGGGGTACTTTTGTCCAAAAACATTGTTGTTTATTTTTTGACTCTCTTTCTTCTTTTTTCTTTCTTCAACTTTCTCACTCTCTACATCACCTCCATTATCAACCCCTCCATCGCTCTTTGTGTCATCTCGTTGTATGACCAAAATTGGGTTTTCTTTAACACGAGCCATTACAACGTAGTTTAACTCGTTGAAAATTTTAAATTTCGCTCCTCAAAATGGTTTGTAGACAATTCCATGAAGCCGGAATGAGCTTTCAAAAATAAGTTCTTTTTATTCCAATATTCATCGCAAATTATGATCTCAAAGCCATAATATGAATATGCTTTTGCTGAGACTCAACCTCTTGTCCAACTCCCAAGCTATGCAACTAATCCCTTTGGCGACGTATTTCTCTCACCTCGAGAGTGCATCAAACTCCACTTATTCCGGGCCTTCCGCTAACCCAGCAATTGCAATTTTTTGTGCTGTTTTCGGTCCTACTTGCCAACAATAGAGTAGCTTATGCCTTTATTCAATTAACACTTGATGATAAACAATTTCACGCCAAAGAACAATTTTGTTGTAACTGGCGACTATTTCAACCTCAGCAAGAGTTTGCCTCATCAATTTCAAATTTGGGTTTGCCTCTCTTGCGTAAATTCAATCTTTCAAAGATCCTCCTTCCCCTTTGCAATGCCAATGGCTCCTTTCAATAATCCCTAGTCTGGAGACACCCACTCACACTCTTGCCATTCTCATCGACACAGCTCGTCTCCTCAATCGATACCGCATCTTGAGATTGATCATTAGTCGTATTTGACATCATTAACTGTAGAAATTGTTGTACTTCGTTGCCCCATTGCCGCCATTGACAAGTCCTATTCGAGCTCTTGACCTCATCGACCGCTGCCCCTGATAGAAAATCCAGCATCGTCGTCATCAGATGGAGGTCAATCCGAGCTTTAGGCTGAGCACAAGTGAGCTGAGATTTGATGCATCTTGAGGAACTGAGGATTTTAGTATCCAAGAAGGTGGCCAGTAGCAAATAACTCCAATCCGACTTCTTGTCACTAAGACCAACTACGTGATGACATGAATCTCACGAGGTCACTGGTAGGGGCCCTGATTATGGTGTTGAAGAAGGAGGCAATGTAGAGCAAAGGAGGAGGTGTGAGGAAGATGAAGAAAGAAAAAGAAATTAAAGAAAAAATGTTCTTGGAAAAAACTACCCCAAGCTGTAAATAAGATTCAAAGTTTGGATCCTTATTTGAGACAAAATTAGCCACTTTGGGTCCTTATTTGATACAGTGTCCACTTTGGGTCCTTTTTTTAGAAAATGAACCCACTTCAGGCCCTTATTTGAGATTTTCCGATGTTGTGAAAAGTAATATAAAGAAATCTATACAATCATTTTTATATTTATGGTCTTTTAACATAGATTCTGTCTGTTTTTAAAATTATTTTACCTATACGGAGATTGGTTTTTAAAAGTAACAAGGTTACTCTTATTGGGTGTTAAAAATGGCTTATTTATTCAGGTTCTCACTTGCAATTGCCATACAACTAAAGAATTATTTTTGTAAATTAATCTTATAACATGGATTACTATTTTATTTATCACTGATTTTTAATCCACAAAATAACTATTCAAACTATGTTATTTGATTTGCCAAAAAAAAAAAACTATGTTATTTGGGATCCAAAAAATCCTAAACTTCATGTACAGTGGCTAATTTAGTTTTAAATCTTTTAATTAGTAATTTAGCCATGAACAAACTTTTTGAAGATTTCCAGATGTAGTCTTAAAGCTATTATTTGGATATTTGGCCGGAACGACCATATTGACAAATCTCAAAAGATGTACGAAATCTATTAAAAGGTTTTAAATCTAAATTGACATAATTGAAAGGTTTATGACTAAATTAAAATTGTGATAAGGTTTTATAATTAAATTAGCACAATTGAAGTGACAATCAACCTCTATATGTTTTGTTCTCTCATGAAATATTAGATTTGCCGCCAGTTTGAGTGCAGCGTCATCGTCATGGAAAAATTCACTTGGTGCGTTTGCCTGTATTCCAAGATCAGAGAGTAATCTCCATATCCATACTATTTCACAAATAGTCTTTGCCATAACTCAATATTCTGACTTAGTTGAAAATAATGAGATAGTCGATTGTTTCTTTAATTCCATGAAATCAAGGACTTTCCCAATTTTATGCAAAAGCCAGCAATGGATCTTTGAGTCATTGGGCACGTAGCATAATCGTGTCGAATACTTCACAACTTTTAATGTTGCATTCATATGTGACTGTTTCGAGTTGTGCATGAATTAACTGAGTATTTGAACAACATAGTATATATCAAGTCTAGTCATGGTGAGATAGATCAACTTCCCGACATGTCGTTGATATCCTAATGGATCCTTAAGCAAAGGATCCTCAATAGATGAAGATAAACTAGCATCATATTCATGCGTTGTCAGTTTAGCATTTTGCTCAATTGGTATAGTAGCCGGCTTGCATCTTGATAGTCCCGCCTCCGAAACAATCTCTGAAATAAATTTTTGCTTACTGAGACAAATTCCTTTCTTAGACTGAGCTATCTCAATTCCAAAGAAATATTTGGGAAGTCCCAAATCTTTAATGTGAGAAGCAGAATGTAGATATTCTTTGAATTTTCCAATGGCAAAATCATTATTTCCCATAATAAGAATGTCATCAACATATATCAATAGATAAATTGATGAATTACCTTTAATCCTAGTAAATAAGGCATAATCATGTTTGAAATGTTGGAAACTAGCATTTGTAAGTATAATAGTAAATTTACGGAGACGACATGCTCGAGACTCTCCTTGTCTTCATAATCCTTGCGGAAGTTCCATATATATCTCTTCTTTGAGATCACCATAGAGAAGAGCATTATTGATGTCCATTTGATGCAATTGCCAATCACAAAATCCTTTGGCAACTAAGCGGGCCTTGTAAGTTCAACAGAGCCATCTGCCTTGTATTTATTTATTTTATACCCATTTGCAATCGATTGGTTTTCGATGCGAGGGTAGATTAACAACATCCCAAGTATGATTCTCAGTTAGAGTGTGTAATTCTACTTCCATGGCTTGTTGCCATCATGGGTCATGTGCTGCTTTATCATAAGATGACGGTTCTTGTTCCTCTAATGTTCGACTAATATAGCACATGTGTTCTGGTGATAGTCAGCTAAATGAAACATAGGAGAAGACATGATAACATGATCCTGGAGAATTCAATGTGGGACATATATAATCCTTGGTCCATGCAAGAGAATGAACGTGATGTCCAGAATGTTGGGGCTCCCTAATTTGCCTTTGCATAAGAATTAGCGAGTAGGAATCATCAAGACACAAATGTGGGGATCCACTGAAGATGCAAGTGTCACTAAAAGGGTAGGCATAACATCTTTGTCAAATGATAATATTGGTGATTCAATTTCTTGATTTAAAGAATTTGGATTGGCTGACTAGATGATATAGGGTTTGCTGCAATGGAAACATATGGAATACCCGCAAATAAATCCTCTTTTGATTAAAATTGACTTTTATTTGATGTTGGCATAGGTGAGTGAGACAAAGGTGTAGTTTCCTGAAAAGGAAATATGTTCATGAAAGAAAATATCTCGACTGACAAAGAAATGCCTATAGATATCTCCATAACTCTGTACCCTTTTGCAAAGGGGGCTAATCCATAAAGATATATCAAATTGCACGAGGATTCATCTTATTGAGGGCCCATATTCATGACATAGCATAAGCAGCCAAAAAATTTCAAGTGGTTGATCTTTGGCTTATTCTCGAAAAGCATTTCAAATGGAGTCCATCCTTCGAGAATTCGAGTTGGCATGCAATTCATTAAATAGACTGCTATGACCACACAATCAACCTAAAATTCTTCAGGAATAGAAGCTTGATATTTGAGTGCTCAGGCTACTATTAGGAGATGTCAATGTTCGCATTCTACAATCTCGTTTTGTTAGGGAGTATAGGTGCAAGAACTTTGTTGGAGAATCCCATGGGATGATGGGAAAGAGATGCATTCATTTGTGAAAAATTTACACCCATTGTTTGTACGAATTCTTTGGACAGATTTATCAAACTGATTTTTAATCAGAGAGAAGATTTTTAACAAGAAGAAAAAGTTTGACTTTTCGACTGCATAAGAAAAATCCAAGTGGCACAAAAATGATAAGGCCCGATAAGAAAGGAACGTGAGCCGTCACGATGAGGAGCATGATAAGGCCCCCAAATATACATATGGAGTAAAGAGAATGCATTAGTAGCTTGAGATATGCTATTTGGGAAAGTGTTGCATTTGCGCCAATGTCATTCAAGTCATTTGTCAGTAAAAAAAGCCACGGTTCTATCAAGGAACCCATCTTTCTCTTTTGTCATCAAAGCTCGCTAGAAATCTTGAGCCCACGCCATGTAGTTGTCTAGTCTAGTGAGTTTCAGGTTGATGATCTTTAGCTCAGGGCCGTCAGTCGACAACATGTACAAAGGGTTACTGATCTCCGAGCGACCACCTGACTGGAAGTGGGAAGGGTACGAATCCGTGTTGAATTCTATGTTGGAATCTCAGGTAAATCAGTTAACATGTATTTAGAGTAATCGGAATCAAATCATATCTCCAACCTTTTTTGGTTCACTGTGCCTCATTAATCATCGACAAAGGATTGATTTAGACAATTGAGCTCTGAATGCATACAATTTGGTATGGGAAAAAGGAACAACCTCTGCGGTCATCAAATGATTTAAAGTAAAAGTAATTTAAAAGAAGTATTCCGAAAAAAGAAAGAAAGAGAAGCTTTTTTTAGAGGATATAGCCAAATCTTTGCTTTATTTTTCTCGCTTGGTTCCTTGTGTTTAGTTAATTCTTGTCCTCATCTCTTAAGAAAGAATGTCTTTTGAGCTTGTTTGAAAATTCAAAATTCCCATTTTCTCCTTACGATTTTTCCATTAAATTGGATTGTAAAGATATATATAAGTTGAAAAGAATTATGAAATATTACATGACTCTACTTATTAATTTCGCTATATGTTAAAAGGTTTTAAGTGTTTTGTAATGAATAGAAGTCGAAGTCATCATAAACAAACCCTACTGTCCAATGAAAACATTGAATCAATGCTAACTATTTTAAAAGTCTAAACTATTAAAGGAAAATGTGGTTTAACATTTAAATATTCTATCACTCATCCTAGTCTGGTGTTATTATACCTAATACTAGGCGTGCAAAATATTTCATTGAGGAGAAAAAATATGAACTCAAGATCTCCTGCTTTGATGTCTTGTGAGATTTTGTAAGGATCACTGCCAACTAATCTAAATGTTTAAGTTGTCAAAGGAATATGAGTTTAATATTCAAATGCTTTATCATTCATTAATAGTGAATTGTCGACTGATGAAAGGTCATTGTTAATTTTTATTTTAGCAGGTGTTGTCAAAGGGACAAGAATTATCTTTTTTCACAAATTACAAATATACTTTCTTTCTTTATTCCCCACAAATTGAGAGAATCTATATCTCAATTCTTAAAAATAGACAATATCATCTCTAATTTTGTTTGTCAAAATTTCTAGTTTCTTATGAAAAATATTGTATAAATATATGATGAGTTAATTTCTATTGTTTATGTACTTACTTTTAGATTTTGTATGACACATTTTGTTCAAGGTCAACAACAAGTGCAAATTAGTTTTATTACCTAAGAGATTATTGAAGATTGAAGTCAAGATGCTTATGCATCATCTCACTCGATCTTTACTGGGGGTGAAAATATCAATACTTGGTAAAACCAAAAATCAAACTGAACCGGCATGTTTTTGGTGGCGCTCAATTTCAAACTTTTGGAATTAGGAATAACTAGTCCAATTCCTAGTTCTTTGTGTAGATCCGGACCGGTGGACAGAAACGAAGGAATTGGTCCAGAAGTAAACTCGAAATTAAAATCGAGCCTCTTTCTCTCTATTTTGGACCTCAGCCTCTCACCTCCTTTTCTCATACATTCACCACCATAGCCTCACGCAGTCACCATCATAGTGGAGATAGACGGAAGTAGAGCTTGTCATGTGAAAATGAAGAGTAAAAGAGGTTTGTCAATGGAGGAAATATTGGGTGCGTGATGAAAGAGGTACGTCAATGGAGGAATATTGGGAGAGAGAGAGAGAGAGAGAGAGAGAGAGAGAGAGAGAGAGAGGTGTTTTAACACAACAAGGAATATAGACTTCCACAAAGACTAAAAAAGTAGAACATGAGATATCTTCCTTTTTTTTTATATAATAAATTGGTAATCTATTTTCAAAAAGAAAAGGAAATATAGTTGTGGACAGCTGTACTTTGGCCTAGTTTCCAAACTGCCAAATCCAATTCCCATTTCCAAAGCCACATGATCAATTCCCAGTTTTAGGTTAGGGACCAACCCACTCAAAAACCGATCACTTCTAATCATTACTAGGGGTATTTGTATATGGTCCTAGTTGTTGAAAATCTTAGTAACTACACTAATGTGAGGAAGAAAATATCAAAAGTGAGGCTCATGTTAAGCATTTGTGAATCGTGTTGGCATGAGAATTGGCACACACACATGGTCCTCTTTGTCATTGCCATCCTAAAAGACTTGCTTAAGAGTTAGAAATTTTTTATAAGAGCTCTTTGGGTGAAGATAAGGTTGTATTTTTATCTCAAAGGGGAACTTTCTCTATTGCTAATGCTTGCTTAGGATACTCTCAGAAAAAAATGTTCAAAGTCAAACCAATTGTACACTGTTTGGAAGGATTAGAGCGACAAATTATTAAAAGGTTGAGAATTAAATTAGTCAAATTGAAAAAGCTTGTGACTGAATTGGCCTTTGCACAATAACTTTAGAATTTTCAAAACATTTTTCCCGATAATCTCATATCCACAAATTGTAAGGTGGATTAGCATGAACTTGTTTGGTTTAGTCTTAACTTGCCTAAATTTAGTGTCAAGGCTTGGATGACAATGCCAAACAGCCTACCTGCTCTTACATAATCTGGCTTAGTACAAGTTGAAGCCAGTATATGTTAAGGGATCATCTGTCTCTTGAATGTGACCACTCCAGAGAAGTGTATCATGGAATAGGTGTATTTATCACATTTAAAGAGCAAGAAATTTTCTTTTGCATGGAGGTTCTCTTCTTCCCCTCAATGCTGTTGTGAACCATGTGAAGATCATTGTCAAAATTAGGATGGAATGCTCTACATCACTCGTTATTTGGTTCGGGAATATCACCGTTAAGGGTTAACTATCTATTAAAAAAAAGATTTTTGGTGTTTAATAATACACTAAAATTCTGACTTAAATCTCTAAAAGTGAAAGAAAAGAAATCCAAAAAGAAAAGTAGAGACAAAATTAGCACCCAATTAATTCCCTCCGGTGCAATCACGGCCATGTAGCTAAAATCTTCAAATTTTTATTTGGATTTAATCAACAAGTGAATCAGAGACACTTTTCAATTAATTAATTAAAAAAGAGTAAAAAAGTCACAAAAAATTTCAAATTATGCTCAATGTGACACATTTATTTTGATTTTTTTTTTGTGATATCAAAAGCCTCAAACTACGCCCATTATGATAAATTTATACTAAATTTTTTCTTATGACATAATTTTTTTTAATTTATTCTTATGTGATTTTGTAGTAAAAATAATGTTGTTTTTATTTCACTTAAGTTACATGAATATTATGTTAACATTATTTACTTTTTATTGTCCATGCAGACAAATTTTTAATGATCTTCATTTACATAACTTTGACAGAGAGTAAATTTATCATATAAATATAAATTTAAGGTTTTTGGTGACTTTTACTTTTAAAATTTTTTCATAGATGGTAAAAAAATCAACGGTTCTCTCGTGTCATACGTAATCAATACGTTAAAAATCATATTGTTTGAAGTGAAATATTATTAATAAGCAGTGCTCTATGAACACTTCCAGAACCTCATCTATTTACGAAAAGCTAGCGATATGATAGGCCCCGGTGGAGTGATCTAAGCATGAGTCATGATGCATCTGAATCCGCGTCCGAAAGGTCCGGATTTCATTTCTACGACCCCGCGCAGAGAAAAAGACAAAATAAATCCGATTTGAAGGGGTCAGAAAGTCAAAATTTCCATCTCCGAGGTTTAAAATAATAATGTCAAAGCCTATTACATCATATAATATCAAATCAGTGTAGTGTGAACAGAAAGCGCATTCCTACCAGAAGGTCGTCAAATACTTCGGTCTTAGAGAGATCTCTCTATTCTTAATTTCCTTTTTTCCGTCCATTAATTAACTTTAATCTGTCTTCACTTTTGCATGTACATACAGCAATTAAAGCCTAATCTTCCTGCTCAAGGGGCAGACAAAATTATTACCACTGCATTTTAAGCGAACTCGGTTGTTTCAGCAACATTAAATATTGATTCAAAGCTGTTGTCTAGTCTATGTTCCCAGCAAAGTAATAGGAAAGCCGAATTATTGTCTGTTTCTTGTCCCTAGCAAAAGTAATAAGAAAGGTTATTAAAGTCGGCTTTAATCATGGCTGGAAACCAGAGAAGTCTACATTTTGAATCTTTCTTATCTTAGAGATAACCTTATTGATAGAAGTTCAAATTTTGAAAATATTTTTCTTTTGCTACATATATGTAGCGATCTGGTTCAATGAGGACAGGCAGTAGTCGCTGAGGTGAAAGGGCCTGAACTAAGAGTGACTCCCGGCAAATTTCTAAGATGGCGAAGGGATAAAGAATGAACCAAATTGCATACCAAATAAGGGAGAATGTGCCTTAGATATATATAAAAATTGAAATTAACTCATGGAGACGCATTTTGATATAACGACAATATTTAGTTTTTGAAATCCAAAGTTAAGCATGCTCCGGTAGGAGCACTTTTAGGATAAGTACCCTCATGGGAAAGTGCCCACCTGCATATCGTAAGGCTCGGAATTGGACGAGCTAAAGCATACAATATCTCAAGTTACTTAATGCAACGATCTCACAATATGGTATCAAAGTGGGGCTCCTTCAATAGGTGTGTAGTTTGGGGATGAACCATGCAAAAACTGGTGAGCTTGTAAGAACTTCTTCCATTGAGGATGGAGAGTAGATGTTGGGTCCAAAGGATCTAGATAAGAAATGACTCCTAATAGGCTTTTAGGATGGCGAGGAATGAACCAAATTGCACATCGAATAAAGAGAGAGCATGTTTGAGATATATATGTTAAAAGTAAATTAACTCACAAAGGCACCTTTTGATGTAGTAGTACTTGCTTAAGTAGGAGCACTACCAAGATGAGTGATTTCCTGGGAAAGTGCCCACCTGTACACCAAAGGACAGAATTTTAGGAAAGTGCTCACTTGTGCACATATAGATAGTCATTGGATATATAACGCACCATTATATATTTATTATTGATAAAATAACCCAACCAGTCATAAATTTGTTATACGAATGTCAATTCAATTATAAATTTGTTGATGTTGCCAATTCAGTTCTAAATTTTTGTGTGAAATTCAAGTGTACTCATTTCGATCAATTTTCATCATAAATTGCTGGCATGCCTCTCCAGTCATCACTGGTTACTCTACATGTCATGTGGACATGTCAAAGTTTTCAGCGAAATTTGGTTGGAAGGACTATATTGGAATTTTGTACAATGATTTAGGTCTGAATTGACAATTATAACTAAATTGGTTTTGGAAATTATTGGACAATTTCTTCATTTATTGTTTACTTAAATCCTATTTCATCATATGCTTGTGGCCATAGTTTCATGTGCTAGTGGATGTTACATGTGAAGCCCCATTTTTAGAAGATTCGTCATCTGTGTCCACACTTGCAATTGCAAAGTGAAAGGATATTTCTCCTGTCAATCATAATCGATATGATTAAAGAAAGGAAAAGGAAATAAATAGAAGAAGAAGTGCATGGCAGTGGAATAAGCACCCATAGACCAAGTCCTGTGTAGATCCTGAGCTTCCCTTTGTTCCACTGAGCAATCATGGCAGGCGCCCTAGATTTTTGGACCTCATTGGTGAACGAGAGAAGAGACCCTTCAAAATCACGTAATTCTCGTGGGACATCTTACTGTATGAATATTGGGAGATGAACCTGGCGCAACTTTTGGTTAATAGAAGGCCTGCCATGACACTTCCTTTCGGTCGAAATTCAATGTTTCTCGTACCTCCGAGATGGGGTAAATCTCTCATAGTCAAGAAAGCGGCCTTAATTGGCATGCAACCTTTATGACTCTTCTTCTGAATATGGTTTCGCTTGTGCAATCGTGATCGAAAGACTATTCGAACACACAATGTTGGAGTCGTAAGTCGTAATTACTCAAACTGCTACGCCATGGTAGGTCAGCATTTTAATCTTGGGGGAGTTGATGAAGAAAATATCGAGCTCATGTAGAAATAGGACACCGACCAGTACTGGTCTTGCTTGGAGTGGAGAGACTAGGCTCCGTTTTATTGGGAGTTCACCAATTGTGGCCGCTATTTTGAAGTCAGTCTCACGTTCCAAATGTGACTACACACATGAAAACCTAAGTCATCGATCATGTATGGAAAAAAGAGACTTGCTTCTCGATCTAACCTAAGACCTGTTCCGCAGTAATTTCTTACTTAGAATTGGTCAATGTGTCTTAAGCACAAGAGGGTGATAATTTAGGTCACCATCCCACATTTTATAGTAGTTTTGCTTCTTTCCGGCCGATGAATGTCAACCATTGTAGCTCTCAAAAGGGTCATTCGGCTACGTGCCGGGTGTTCAGGCTTCCGTCGTTTTATAAGTTTCTATCGATACACGTGAAGGTGAGATAGAGCACGCATTGCATAAACGTGAAGAGGATTCGTTCTTGACGACATTGGTGGATCTATTCAATGTTGGTTAAAGCTTTGACCGGTGGATCCTTGATTTGAATTCGGCATTGACACTATGCTTTAATAAGGTTGGACGATCATCGATAATTACAACTAAGTCTACCACATTCAAAGTAAATTCTTAACCACTCAACCAATCTCTTGGAAATAACACATGCTAACCATAGTTTAAGATATTGTATCATTCTTGTTGCTCCCATATATAGAAATATTGAATGATGTTGAGTAATTCAATCTCATAACAGAGTATTAACTAGACCTAGCCTAATATGTATGCTGAGATGCACGAGTTGTGATAGAAAGTCTCACAGATAAGTAGTGTGATGTTGAGCAATTAATATATTCAAGTGAGGTTGTTGAAATACATGCGTGAATTGTGTTAGAGAAATCACATATTGGTGAATTAATATAATGTAAAATAATTAATATATCCTAGTTGGCTCATAATTCATTGGCTTAAGTTTTTAAGCGAAGATAAATTCAGCTAGAAATTTAATAGGTTCAAGTTGGGTTCATTCTTGGCTATTTCTCTCGGTGAAGGTATCGGGTTCTTACTGTGCGTTCCCAACAATTTACTCAGCTTGAAAATCCTTACCTAGGCTCAACAAGGATTTTTTTTATAAAAAAAAAAAAGGAAGGTAGAATGTGATGTGTGAAATTGACTAGGCTTAAGTGCGTGAGACCAAGAAGGAAATTGCTTGTACAAACCCCTCCCATTCTGCTTTTAATCCGATTTTACCTAATGTGACAATGTTCATGATAACCTCTAACATAAACAAGTTCTTAAAAGTAATACCTAATTTCCATCCACTTGTATATATGTCAAACATGTTTAGCACAATTTTCCTATATCAGCTGCGTTGCAGTTTTTCTAAGCTCGCAATATAAATATGTCAAAAATTTCACCATTGCAGTATCTCCATAACTGGAATAACTGGTAGCTTCTAACAGAGAAGTCATTCAATTTTAAGAGTGTTGTAACTTTGAGGTGTCCATCGTCAGAGCTATAAAGTACTCACTTCACGGCATAGTAACAATCCATCGTAGTTATCCACAATAGAGCCACAACTGTACCAAATAGACATGTATCGGTTTAAAATTTTGGATTGTGGCAATGACATTGTAAAATCCCTACAGTTTCATATAAGATAAGGAGCTTGCATTTTAATGACCCAACCAACATGTTCCCCGATTAAGTCCTTTCGAGGCTTGACCCAAATGGACCAGGCTGGATCATCACAAACATGCCCCCGTGTACATCTTAACAGACATATTGTTAAGATCAAAGGTAAAGTTTGATTGAAATGGAAACGAAATAGATAAAAGAGAGCTAAAGCATTGGTCGGTGCTTCGGTGAAGGGAGATCATAAGCATCCTGGGACTTCAACTTCCAATGCATACATCTGGAAGGCACTTGTAACGACCAACGTACCGCTGGCGGTGCTGCGTTGTGTTTTGTGAGAAAAGCATTTTACTCAACCGAAAGAAAGATGGAGAGAGAGAGAGAGAACCAATTTGATAACAATCACTTTGGTGCGTGTTGCGTGCGCTTGCCCTGTGCAATGGGCGGCGTCAACCTTCGATATGCAATGGCTGGTGCACGTAAACCAAATCGAGCGACTTCATCTAGGTACTATTTTAGCGTTTTAATTAGTGGTTTCGGGCCTTAAGATAATTTTTTGTGTGTCGATACCCCGAAAAATGTCAGATAGGTAAGCAAAAAGAATGCGCGCAGGACGTATAAATTTTTGTCGTTAAAAATTATACTCCTATTAATTTAATATATACATGCACTTATTAAGAGCTTTTTTGTGATTTCACAGTTGGCTGAAAAATTACATTGCATTTACTCACATTAGTCTACGTGCATGAAATGTCATATAGAACACGATGCGAAATAAAAAAGGATAATAATACAAAATGTCCCTAAATTTCGGCCTAATACATAATATGATCCATGAACTATAATCTAATGTTTAATGCGGTCCCTAGATTTTTGCTATATATTCAATATAGTTCCTCTAGTCCTTCCATCAATTAAATATTAGAGATAACATTGAGCATCTTCATATAATTCAAACACTTAAATTGAACATGTACAAAAAAGTTCAGGGCTACATTTAATAAATTAAAAGTTAAAAACCATATTGGGCCAAAATTCAAAGATTATATTAAACAAATTATATGTCTAGTTATTACATTACACATCGATTCAAAGTTTATAGATTATTTTGTCATTTTTCTATAAAAAAACCAAAGTAACAAAATTTGCGAGTATTGAGTACATGATTGATTACCGCAGTAATGAAAGGGATAACTTATCATTAGTACATGATAAATATAATTCCTCCGCCCATTTTCTGCCTGCAATGCATAAAGGGTCAAAAAAGTAGTCGGGGACTCGTGCAGCCACGTACGTCCATAGCTTTTTCTCTTTCATTGACTTGGTAATTGCTGTGGATTGTTGCCTGGGCAAGCCGGTGCGTAAGGACACGAGTAAAGGGACCACTTAGGCACTTACTCCCCATGATTTTTTATCACCAAAGTATATTTAGAATGATTTTGTATTTTTTGTTGTTCCCTCTCAATTTTGAACATCTAAAACCTCTTAAGATATGCAAATATTGAGAAAAAGTACAAAAAAAATATTAAACCTATTATATTTGTATCAATTCAAACCAAAACATTTCAATTGTATCAACTTAATACTTAATCTTTTTTATTTATGTTAATTGAGTCCATCTAACCAATTTTAACTGGAAATCGCCGATGTGGATATCGACCATCCAACGTGGCATGGTCGGCACTAATATGGATAAATTTTTATCTTTTATTTTCTAAATTTTTCATTACTTTTTTGTTTTTTCTTTTATTTTTCTTTTATTTCATTTCATTTTTTTCCCCAAGTGTTGGCTGGCAAGGGTGCGGAGGCCCTTGCCTATGGTTGATGAGGGCCCGATGCCCTCCCCCAAACTAGGCAAAGGTTGCCGACCCTCGCCTGTGGCCAATGATAGTCAATCGGTGGCCTCGTTGACTAGAGTTTTTAGAACTGAGTTGATTCAATTGAAATGTTTAAGATTGAATTAGAATTAATGGAAATGATTTGACACTTTTGTGGTACTTTTCCCGCAAATATTGATATGGGACTCATGTAGAATTTTTCCAGAATTTCAATAAATTGATTGATTGCTGAAATCTGTGATAGCAATATGCGATCATAAGTCAACAAACTAAAATTTGAACAGGAGATATCAAAAATGGGGACGAACACAAATTTGGAGAAGAAGGAAAAGGCTATACTAATTTGGAGTAGTCGATAAAGGGAAGAAGTATCGGTCTAGAATCCGATTCAAAATGGCAACAGCGACGCTCGAAAAGACGGTGGGACGCGTCCATCGCGACTCTCCGACATGCCCGGAGAACACATATCTTCTCGGGCTGTTGTGGCTGGGGTTTCTTCTATATCCGCGACCGCACCAAACTTAAATCTACATGCTCTGCTTTGTTTCTTTCTTTTTCAGCCCCTCTTTTTCTTTTTCTTTTTGGCACAATAATTATGTATCATGTGCGGATGGGGCCGCAATTATTTACTAACCCCTTTTTGATGATGGTTAGAAATCTTTTCAGTA
Organism: Eucalyptus tenuipes; assembly: GCA_014182365.1. Taxonomy (NCBI): domain Eukaryota; kingdom Viridiplantae; phylum Streptophyta; class Magnoliopsida; order Myrtales; family Myrtaceae; genus Eucalyptus; species Eucalyptus tenuipes. The sequence continues at coordinate 1,673,684 of CM024547.1, read as the reverse complement.
TAAAAATTCACGATATGAAGGAAAAGATGATGGGACAAGGGTAGTTTGGAAAGAAAGAGGTAGCATGCGTTGACCTTTATCCGCTCCCGACCACTTTTTGGAGAAGGAAGGATACGCGATATGCACGTGTAAAAGGTTGCGACGGAATCAATGTCGAAAACACACTGCGGATTTGGTTTCACCGACGATTCTTACCTTGCATGTCCATCGCCAACCCGTTTGTGAACAGAAATAGCTGTTTCGCCTTAGTTTCTACTATTATCAACGCCGTAATAGTAATTGTGTAGTGACGCCAATGTAAAAGTCATAGGGTTCCTACTATGACCTACAAAGAAACGGTTAATGCCACTAACATTCTTTTGCAATGCCCATTGTGACATTAATACTTCAACTTTTTAGCCGTATAAAAAAAAATCTTAAACTAATCCACTATAATACTAGTATCCCAAAATTTTTATGTTGGTATCGATTTGAGAAAAAAATCCCAAATTAAAAATTTCAGGTATTGATGACATGAAAAAAAGTTTCAAGCATTGGCTACAAGCGTGATTTTTTTTTTTTTAGTAGACAGATTGTATTTTTGTCACATTACAAGTTTGGATAGGTTTTGATGACATAAAAAAAGTTTGGAGTATTGCTATCACAACTAGGATTGTGCAAATGAACCAAAAATCATTTAGAACTGAACTGGACCAACCTAGAACTGACGGTTCCCAATGGGAGCAGTTCGGTTTCAGGTTCTAATTTACTGGAATTGGTAAATGCTGATCTAGTTCCTGATTCTAGGTATGGAATTGCCCACCTACCTATTCTGACCTATAAAATATATATTTAAAAAAAAATTGCACCCTCAACTATAACTTCCTAGAAGATTCAGCAATAACTTGTGTCAATTGAAATACATAAGCCTTCCCAAGATTTATGGTCTCATAAACCATAAGAGTATCAAATGTCAATTGAAATAAACAAGTACTCATTATTTGAACAATTAATTTGCCATTCATGTGTTTATCGAGAGAGTAGAGTTTCATTTCTTAGTCCGTCTAGACTTCGTCTGAAGGATAAAGGAAATCTTTTTGTGAGCATACGTCGTTTAGGCCTGTGTGAGATTTGCGATTGATTTGATCTACATTTACCAATTGAAAGGCATTATGGCATTAGGTTTTCCAAAGTATAACCATCAATAGCTAAGGTTGTTTTTCCTTGATCAGTAAAAGACCGAACAAATTAGGGGTGAGTATGGTCGGGTTGGGCCAATCTACCCCCTAACCCTAGGACCAACCCGCACAGTGCTAGTCCTCAATTTTTGGGACCGAGGATCGAGGACCGGACCAACTCAATGGGTTCGGTCCGATTTCAGGGTTAACTCGGGACTAATTGATAATTTTTTATTTCATTTTTTATACTCCTTAAAAAAGCGATTGAGAACTAAACTGACCCAATGGGTATGATCCGGTTTCAAAGTCAACTCAGAACTAACAAATAATTTTTTATTTCATTTTTTGTACTCTTTGAAAGGGCAACCGAGGACCGTACCAACCCAATGAGTTCGATGATGAGCAAGGTCAGCTAAGAAAGGCAAGCGGTGAAGGTTAAGTGGGGTGAGCGTTGAACAGAATGAGCATCGAATGTCGAGCAGGGAGCAACAAGCCAAGCGAGCATCAAGTGGCGAGCGGCACGAGTGACCCAAAGCGAGCGAGGCGAGTGTCGAGTGGAGAAGTTGTTTTTTTCGATTTTAGTAAATTGAAGACTAACAGAATAAATAAGATAGAAGAGAATGAATACTAGAGGAATATGCCATAAGGTGCCTTTTTGGATGCCGTGAGGACTTCTTACAAAAACATTTTTCTCTTTTGTAAATTATGACTATTGATGCGGTAAAATACATTAAAAACCTAAATTATTAAAGAACAATGTAAAATTACTTGAACTCTTCATTAAAAAACTGTTTAATGTTATTGACACCGTTTATTTTAAGGCTTTTTATATATATAAAAAATTATATATATAATCAGGGTTGGACCGACCCGGAACTCTTAGGACCGATGACTAACCCATACAGTGCTGGTCCAGGAATTTTAGGACCAAGAACCAACCTAGTCTCCTTGGGAACTGGATTAGGATTGGCAGGGTTGGGCCGGTGCAAGGTTGGTCCAGGGTTGACCCTGGACCGACGCTCACCCCTACATTGTATTGATTGATCAATACAAATTTGTTGGGATTAGGGATGGGTTGCATGGACTCACCCAAAAATCAGATTGGACCGGTGGTCTAATTCCTGAGTGAATCTATGAAACCAACAGGCTTTTCCCAATTTCCATTCTTTGGAACTAGTCCTTAGTGGGCGGTTTTTGGTTCCGAGATAGGAACTGTCCACTCAGACCATAATACTCACCCTAGTCACAATGGATATAATTTAAAGTTCTTTATAGCATTTTCCATACATGAAATAAGATATTTCCCAAATAACCTTTTCTGTTGTTGCCTCTCCCTTTATCAATGGTGGGGTTGATATTTATTATAAAAAGTATTTAATGAAGAATTTAGGATTCACCTATCGTATTAATTATTTACTATACATTATATCATAACTTGATGATAGTAGGTAATCTAAATTTTTTAATTACATACTAATTACTTAAATGTAAGTAATGATACCATAACATAAAAGGATTGTTAATGATTAATATAACTGATATGATTATAGTCACCATACAAAATGATCTATGATAAAATTGCAAACAATCAATTTCAATTGTTAGATTACTAAACAGAGAAATTGGATGTTCAAGCTAAACAATCCAATTGTTATGATGAAATTGGAATGAATCGAGCTGCTAAATCTAAAACCCAATCATGATATGATGAAAAAAGCCAATGATGTCCCTGGCTCTCTTCAGATCGATCTCTACACAATTAACTGGCTTAAGCATCGAAATGCAGTTCCAGACTCAGAAGTCATGGAGCAGCATGATAGCATCATCAAGCTTCATCGGAGATGATTCCAGCAGCAACGCCACTGTTCTTAATCGGCTACACGTGTTCTCAAGCGGCCCACTTCTTTTCTCGGTCGGAAGATTCAGAAGCTGGAAGAAAGAATATCAAGTTCACTGAAAAGTAACTCCTCTCATTTACTGAACAATCAGGTCCAACCAGAACAAAACCTCTTTCTCCAAAATGTTATCTGAAAAAGAACTTAAACTCTCCATTTAGCTTCGTACTTCCCTCTACATGTGACCAAAATGTAACGTTGACCATGCCATGTAAGATGGTTGGCATTAACTAAACCACTACATCAACAATTTCCTATAAAATTAACAAGTAGTCAAAATATGTAGCACTAAATTGGCAAATTATCAAAATATTTAAAGAATAAATTAATCCAATTAAAATGTTTATGATTAAATTGACAAATATCAAAATGTTAAAACTAAATTGGGACAAGAGCAATAAGTTTAGGACTTTTTTTCATTGAAAATAACTCCATAAGTATTGCATGTGGTTGTTACTATTACAATAGAAAAGAAGCAAAAGTAATCGTCTCCCATAAAAATTTAAGTTACGCACCTGGGGCTTGACAACTGCCATGGCATTTGTGATGGAGGTTTACTGAAGACTAAAGAGTTACAACATCTTCAGAAAGATTAACTATGTCAATGGAGGTTTTGTGATGGCAAGAAAGATGGATGCTTGAAGTGGATATGAGATAGATGTCAATGCTTCCCCATACACACGTCTCTTTGCATTATTATCTGTTGCTCCCTGAAATATTGTCGCTGAGAAAAAGCCAAAAAAAAAAGGAGGGGATAAGAAACCATAAGTTGTTACTTTGAAAATCAAAGAAAAAAAAAAGAATTTGAAATAATAACCTAAACCATCACGAAATACGTACATAACAGCAAAACGAGAAGATGCATGTCAAATTAGAGGAACGCGAGTTAAGGATAAATAAACTTTTTAAATCAATATAGAGGATGAAATAAAGATAGATAAGATTTCTTCTTTTCCTCCAAAGCTCGTCTATGTCCAAGTTCGAAGCATTATACTTTTCGAAGATCAATGATTATGCTTTCTCTTATTGTATAATGATTTGAGTCCTCTAATTTTATACATCATTAGTTAGCGTATATGCATCCATGTTTTATTCATGCCTTCTATCTGTTATTACATCTAGCATTCCCTGGCTCATTAATCTCGTCCAGATTGTGGTGACCAGTTTATATTTCTTGTCGTTATCGGATACGTGGCTATGGAATACTTGAACAGTTTTCTTTAATGTTTAAAGTTTATTTTTTTAAATTTTTTATGCCAACAAAAAGGTCCTCGCATTGGAAAACGGAACTTCAGAACAATGGACTCTGGCAGACATGACCATTACACTGTCCAAGAGGTAGCAAAAGTGAGAACTGGGATGATTCAATTCAACTGTTGCGAGGGCGGGAATTGCCGTAAAGCAGGATGGTTCCGTGGCTAGAAACGTTTATCAACTGCAAACCTTGAAAGGTAGAGGGAGAGTTCGAAAGAAATTCATCAACTCAAGGAGAGTAGTTCAGGTTTTGAACACTTCCTTGTAGGAATTTGAGGCTGGTTCTTGGACACTTTTGGCAGCTTTCTTTCTTTTTTCATCTAATGCCGTTTGTCTGGATTGAATATATCAAATAAAAGAGGAATACGTACATGAGATGACCCGGGTTGCTACGTCTGGCTGGAATTTGAATTACTACAAAAAAAAAATCAATATGAGAGCAAGAGACAACTGATGAAACTAAAAGGAAATTGTTGATTCCCACGTGATTTTGATGACTGAAAAATTTATTATGGTTGCTAACATTGATTTCAATGTAAAATATTATTGATTATTTCATTCCCCCACCTTTGTACTTTCTGAATCATTGATTCCAACGTGATTATGAATGATTTGCTATTATCTCACTTGCTAGTTTGTTCTTGTTTGATGTTTCCATTTTTTTTTCTCATTTGTTAAGGATCACAATGATTTTGCTATTATCTCACCTTCTTACCATAAAAAATCTCGATGAAAATCCTTCAAAAACTCATGCGACTTTAGACCATCAAGAATGTGAGTATCACGATGTTAAGGCGACCAATGGTGCAAGTTATAACTTACTACCACCATCATCATTTTCGAGCCTTTAAGAAGATAAAAGGGCTAAAGCAAGTGATGAATGAGATAATAGATTAGTTAAGATTGCAAGCACTTTTGGCTCTTTCTATGTACAAGCTAATCAAAGGATGGAGTAGGTTGCTAATCACATTGGATATGCTAAAGAATGGGACAATAGTGAGAGCAAAATCAGTGAGTGATAAAAGTTATAAGATGTTAAGTATGAATGAATTTGGCATCTCCATAGAGAAGTCCCTTCAAATACACAGATATCGATTCTACAGCATAAATAATAAATATGGTGTCTCTTCAACCTTAAGTAGTATTATTGCTGACCATCCTAAAGAGGTTTTACTATGAGAGGCAACCCTCGGGAAGGTCTAAGAGAGAGCAAAATCGAAGGAGAGTGGCAGTAGCTTGGTGAAACAGAAAAGAGAAATTGGAGAGAGTTAAGGCTAAGACAACCTTGTACTCTGTCATGGTCAAGTTCCGACCCATGCACATTCTCCCTCCAAACCCAAATGGCAAAAACCCCATCTTGTGCTTGCACCCGCCGTAGAGTCCATCCTCCTTGAACTGCTCCGGCTTGAATTGGTTCACGTCGTCCCCCTACAGAGCAGGGTCATGATGCATCGACACCACATCAATCCACATGTTTATTCTTTTAGGAATCACCATGTCGTATGCTTTAATATCCTCTAGCACCTGTCTTTGTTGGTGCCGGACTATATAGTCGTAGAACTTCGTTCATCACCCATCCCATTTGCGATTAATCACAAATTAAAATAACATTACTAACTAAAATGTCATAATGAGTTGTCATGTTATATAATTTGTGTAAATTGACAAATGTTCTTACTCATATTTTAGAAAGGATCTATAGTTTCGAGGAAAAATTACACGCGTGCATGCAGATGCCATGCAAATAACTAGCATTGGGCAAATGAAAATTAATATTTTCGCATGCTGTAAGGTGAGAAATATAAAAGCGGTTTATTGGTGAGGTATGAGCACCAGTCAAACCATCTGGGGTTATGGCACGTATCCTAAAATTCTTGGGCAAATATGGGCCTTGCATGGACCTATCGAGACAGACACTAATTGCTTCACTCGGCTCGTAATATATTCTCAGCATAACGTGGCGATTGGCAAAGCCATGAAGTTCTCCTGTATGGTATGGTGGTCACAACGCTTATCTAAGAATTTCCGTCCATCGATACGGCGGATCAACGTTGACCACCACCCTTGAAAGAGAAGCCTCAAAAAGGACCGAAGAAGAGCGTCTTTTCTTGAAAAAGGAAGGTGACCCCCCAACAGTACATGGACATTTGAGAACTTTTATAAGAAATTTGTACAGGATTTCTTAAAGAAATGTTATAGTAAAAAGCTTGCATAATTCTATTTTGTGAATAAACCATCTTCGATTACCTACATATTTTGCATGGCTAGGTTCTACATCAACTTTCTATCCAAAATAAACCATGTGTTTTTTTTTTTTTGGTCGTTCGTGCTCCAATAATTGGATGTTTTCTGCCCCAATCTATGCACCCATAATGAAACATGAAGTTATACCGACTTCGGGAACACAAACGCAGATCTTTTCCATGTGAATTATCATCTAGGCAACATCAAGCAATTGATTGCACCAGAAAACAAAAGTAGATCTATGTAAAAAATAAAATAAAAACGTGCATCATTTGCTTCTCATTTGGAATAATGCTTTCACCTTCTTTAGTCCGGCAATCATGGTTGCGTCAATCTCTCACCAACCACTTGTTTGATCTCATCTCTAAGCTGATCTTGCCACTCGGGATGCATGGCCAAAAGCAGCAATGTGCACGACAGAGCCAACGCCGTCGTCTCATGACCCCCGAAAAGAACGTCTTGCACTCGTCTACCAACTCTCTGGTCGTCAAACTCTTCCCTGCTTTCCCTTCGAGTAACAACCCGAGCAAGTCCTTCTGGTTATTTGCCACTACGCCCGTCTTGCGATCATCGATGATCCACAGTAGTAGGTTGTCGATTTCTTTTCCCAATCTTTTTGCCTCTAGGGATTGTTTGGGGGCGATAAATTGGTTGAAAGGCATGTAGAAAATTATTCACATAAACAACTAATCAATCAAGAAGAAACGGATCCATATATGATTGTAAAACACCGAGATCAATAAACACAGCGGAATTAAAGCGTACCTATTTGAGCCATTGCTTCACTTGAAGAAAAGTAGATCAATCTGATAATCAGTGATATATCGGAATGCCAGATTTTCTTCTCTATGACCTATTTTAGTATAGCAGCTTTCAATGGGATTAAAACAACCGATAGGTATAAAATACCCTTTTATAGGCTAGAGATGGGACCTAGCAAACACTAATCAACAGCATGTCAACTGGGCCATTCTCATTATGGGCTTCAGTTAAACACAATTACCTACACTTTGCTGCTCAACTAGACCCGTTATCAATAAATGCCAGTACCTAATTTAATTATATCATTGTAGGGTTCAACAAATATTGGAATATCCATTAATCCGATTATTTAAAAAAGAAAATCAATTAAATAATGTAAGCCCATATTATAGAAAATTTCTAACAAGGCATACCCACGAAACGGTTTGTCTCGAAGAGAGTGACCTGCGTGGTTCGCAGTTTCTTGAGAACTTTCTTGTCATCTTCATGGCTAATGCCAAAGCTGGTCTTGGCTATGATCTCCCCCGCCGTTGATATGATCTCTCTCTCAACGTCAATTTCGGGCTTTCCGGAGATTATGAGAGCTGTCCACCTCTCCAGCATCTTGTTGGCTGATTCCACCATTAAGCTTGCCATTCCCTGTGGTACAAGCAAATTATGTACGAAGCGAGTAAGTGTGTGGATAAGAGGCCGTTAGATAATTGAGTCTTTTGTTCTGGAACGTAAACTCTAACTAATAGCCCCCTTTACATAATTAGAGATGAACGATTTACGTGTACATGCACTCCTCAATTCTCGCGAAAGATTTTGTGACATTTTCCTTCTCAAGAAATAAATTTGACTTGTACGAATCTTGCTGTGACACAGTGAGAGAGAGATACGTTGAGGTTGGTAGGAGAGGAAGCTGCGGTGATGACGTGCCTGCGATGGACCCATTCGTCACCCTCGGTCATGACAGGTCCGTTCCCGAACATGGCTTCCCGGTCGTTCTTGAGCACCCTGTGCTTTCCCCAACTCTTCCCCATTACACCACTCGACATTTGCTTCAGAAACTCAGGGTCTGCAATATACAAGAATGGCTCTGTGCCTAGCCAATACACGAACACCTTCCCCGAAATAACCACAAAGAAAATTTATATGAAAACCACCAAAAGTTATTGGCCACTCTTTTCCTAATGAAAACCATGTTTTGATGATATACCGCGGTTTTCGGATTTTGGTTTGTTTTTTGCAGCTCTTTGGGCTTACTTTATTATGGTGATTTATGGAATTTTCTTATAAATATTTTAATGTATCATTTGTGTAACGAATGGAATTTTCCTATTAAAAAAAATTAAGTTCCTAACAATATTAAGTTCGTATAATTAATTCGTTCGCACAGGATATTATAGCCGATGATGATTCTTATAACAAAGAAGGGTTTTCTTCGATGACTAGAGATTGAATCGTGCATTTTATTAGGTTCCTTGGTTTACATAATCCTATGATTTCCAGATCTAGCGTGGACTAAAGTAGAAATATTTTATGTTCTTGCCGAATACACGCTATGCTTGTATATGATCAATTTCGGCTGGGCAATAACTGTATGAATTTGTGCCATTTTTTTGGGTCACGTGCCAGTTCTCTATTTGGCACGAATTTTGTGTTCTCCTCATTCTTCTGGTGGGCCAACTTTAGCATCACTTTCCCAAATAGTATCGAAGTGAATTCACCATGGAAAAATACACATGAGGAGGCGAATTTTTCGCATACTGTTCTATTCGTCACCATGTAAACTTTCTTGTTGCTTGTCTAACACTTGCTCGAATTTAGAAATAAAGCACGCGTGCATATGCCCTTTCAAGCATGGACTTTTGTAAATTGAAAAAATGATACAAAGATATTTGAACTTTAGCTCAATATGTAATATGATCCCTAAACTTTAGTCTTATATGCAATGTCATCTCTAAACTTTCTATTGATTTAATGTGATTCCCGAACTTTTTGTACATATTCAATCTAGTCCATAAACTATAGGAAAATGTTCAATGTATTTTCATATAGTCTGGGGAATAATTTGAACATGCATCTATGGACCATATTAAATAAATTAAAAGTACTAGGATGACATTGTATATTAGGGTAAAGTTCATGAATCACATTAAATAAATTAAAAGTTTAGAGACTACATTACAAGTTGGGCCAAAGTTAAGGAATTATTTGTGTCATTATCTCTTGTAAATTCACATAGTCTCCATATTCATAAAACAAACTCAAATTGTCTCCACCTTAAATTCAGGATAGTTCATTCTTGTTACTAAAAATGAATGATGTTTCCTTCCTTAATTTTCATCATCATGCCCAGCCCTCGTAAGTGGGAAAAGTATCTTGTAGCCACATCGTGATTCAAATAATCATAGGTTGGAATAACCGAAAATTTCACTATAGTTCGGTATCATAATAGAACGTGAATACATAAGTTATAAAGGATACTCATGCAGCTGAGTTTATAGACCCTGTGTATGTCTCTAATATTGCTATTGACAAGTACAACAGGTTCTCCATTGTTAACTGGATATACCTTATGAATATTTAACTTAAAGAAGTACTATTGCCGACTATCCTAAAGAGGTTTGACTATGAGTGGCAAGCCTTGGGAAGGTCTAAGAGAGAGCAAAATGGAAGGAGAATGGCGGTAGTTTGGTGAAACAGCAAAGGAGAACTTGGAGAGAATTAGGGTTAAGACAATCCTGTACTCCATCATGGTCAAATTCCGACCGATGCACATTCTCCCTCCGAACCCAAATGGCAGAAACCCCATCTTGTGCTTGCATCCGCCATAGAGCGAGTCCTCCTTGAACCGCTCTGGCTTGAATTGGTTCACATCGTCCCCCCACAGACTGGGGTCATGGTTCATTGACACCACATCAATCCACATGTTCATTCCTTTAGGGATCACCATATCGTATACCTTAATATCCTCTAGCACCTGTCTTTGCGCATTCGGTGCTGGGCTATACAGCCGCAGGGCTTCATTCATCACCCATCCCATCTGCAATTGATCACCAGTTTAGATAACATTACTAATTGAAAAGGACTTAATTAGGTATAGATGTTAACATTTTGGAAAAGATCTGTACTCTTAAGGAGAAAACACAAGGACGTGCCTGCAAATGCCATGTAATTTACAAGCATTCACCGCACGAAAATGAGCATTTGCAAAAGCTTGTAATTTGAGGGCTACAAAAGCGGTTCATGGCAGCGTCCTAAAACTCTCTTGTGCAATTTTGGGTCTTGCATGGACCTTTCAAGATGGACACCGATAGCTTCACTAGGCTTTGTGGCTATATATTCTTTTAAAAGAAACATGAGAACGCAGACACATGGCAATAACATGAAGTTCAATTGTATGGTGGCGACACGCTTATCTCCACATTTCCGTCCATGAATGGGGGTGGATCAACGTTGACCACCTCCCTCAAATTAATCTAAAAAAGGAAAGCAGGAGACCACTACCTGCACACGGACATATAAGCACTTTTAAATGGATTTTGAACAGAACTGTTGCTGAAAAGGATGTTGAAGTAAAAGGTTTGCATCTCATTATGTTGTGTGAATGAAGCATCTTCAATTACCAACGCATTATGCATAGCCAGGTGGTACACTTAATCTTCTGATTTTTATTCTCTGGATCGTGGTTAAAAGGCTACGTTTTCGCCAATTAAAGTACAACTGTATCAAATTATTGATATGTACGGTTTAATTGTGGGCTCATTGCTGTCCAAAACAAGCCATGCTCTTTTTCTAATGATTAGATATTTTCTACCTGAATCAATTCACCCATTACGGAACATGAAATTATGCCAACTTCGGGAACACATACAGACCTTTTCCATCTGAACTATCTTATAAGCAATATCAAGCAATTGACTGCACAAGCAAACAAAAATAGCTCCATGTACAAAAACGTGCATTAATTGTTTCTCATTTCGAATAGTGGTTTTACCTTCTTTAGTCCGGCAAGCATGGTTGCATCAATCTCTTTTTTATCACCAACCACTTGTTTGATCTCATCTCTGAGCTGATCTTGCCACTCGGGATGCATGGCCAAAAGCAGCAACGTCCACGACAGAGCCAACGCTGTCGTCTCATGACCCGCGAAAAAGAACGTCTTGCACTCGTCCACCAACTCTGTGGTCGTCAAACTCTTCCCTACCTTTCCATTTCCGGAGTTCCCTTCGAGCAACAATCCAAGCAAGTCCTTCTGGTTATTTGCCACTACATCTGTCTTGCGATCATCGATGATTGACAGTAGCAGGTTGTCGATTTCTTTTCCCAGTCTTTTGGCCTCTAGGGATTGTTTGGGGACAATGAATTGGTTGAAAGGCACGCCCACGAAACGGTTTGTCTTGAAGAGAGTGACCTGCATGGTTCGCAGTTTCTCGAGAACTTTCTTGCCATCTTCGTTGCTAATGCCAAAACTGGTCTTGGCTATGATCTCCCCCGCTGTTGATATGATCTCTCTCTCAACATCAATTTCGGGCTTTCCGGAGATTATGAGAGCCGTCCACCTCTCCAGCATCTTGTTGGCTGATTCCACCATTAAGCTTGCCATTCCCTGTAGTATAAGCAAATTATGTACGCAGTGAATAAGTGTGGAGATAAAAGGCCGCTAGACAATTGAGTCTTTAGTTCTGGAACGTAAACCCTAACTAATTGCCTCCTTTAAATAATTAGAGATAAACGATTTACGTGTACATGCACTCCTCAAGATAAGTTTGAAGTGTACGAATCTTTCTGTGAGAGAGAGAGAGAGAGAGAGAGAGAGAGAGAGAGATACCTTGAGGTTGGCAGGAGAGAAAGCTGGGGTGATGACATGCCTGTGATGGACCCATTGGTCACCCTCGGTCATGACCAGTCCGTTCCCGAACATGGGTTCTCGGTCGTTCTTGAACACCCTGGGCTTTCCCCAACTCTTCCCCATTACACCACTCGACATTTGCTTCAGAAACTCAGGATCTGCAATATACAAGAATGGCTCTGTACCTAGCCAATACACGAACACCTTCCCTGAAATTACCGCAAAGGAAATTTATATGAAAACCAACAAAAGTAACTGGCCACTCTTTTCCTAATGAAAACCAACAAAAGTAATTGGCAACCCAACTTCATGAAATGAACTTTTCTGTAACAGATTCGTTATGGGGCTTACCATGTGACTTTTGCCAGCGAGCATAGTAGGGGAAGACCGTGGAGTGTATGTCATGAGTGATGGTGTTCAAAGATTCATCATTAGAATTCACAGGACGAGAGCCCTCTTCTATGGCCTTTTTCATGTCCATGATATTCCCAAGAGGGAAAACCGGAGAAGGCCCTTTGACCCCATTTCTCTTGAGCTTCTGATAAGCTCTCGCAGGTGAAATCCAACACCTGAACGACACTCTCCACAAAACAAACAGCACAAAGACAACCGAAGTTGATAGAACAAGATTGTATAACTGAAGAAAATATTCCATCTCTCTATATCTCTCCCTCTCTCTCCCTCTCTCTCTCTCTCTCTCTCTCTCTCTCTCTCAAGACGGAAAAGAGAATGTAGAGCAGGTAAAGACTACACAAGAGGGGTCAAGATTTTGTGTTGTTGGTTGAGAAGCGTGAGAATGGAGCTGGGTATTTATAGGCGACGGAGGGAAAAGGAAGGCGGGGTTTTTTTTTTTTTTTTTTTTTTGAGGGGGGTTGGTTTTGTTTTGGGTTGGGGTTGGGGTGGTTTGGTTTTCCGATTCGAGCTTTGACCGGAGAACTGCCGATCGTGCCATGGCTTTGATTCTTTCTCGATCCGGTCTCAATGTAGAAACTGGAAAACACAAATGGTTTTTGCTTTTTATTTGGCGTGGCCCCGTCTCTTCCCTTTTCTCTGCTTTGGTGGTTGTCGATATCTTTCGCTTCGGTTTATTTTAAAAAATATTCTCACGTCACAAAAAATAACATAATTATCATGTTATTCTATATAATAAATGATGTTGTGAACAGTAATATAAAGAAATATATATAATCAATTTTTATATTTATGGTCTTTTAACGTTGGTCCTATTCATTTTTAAAATTATTTTACCTATACAGAGATTGATTTTTAAAAGTAACAAGATTACTTTTATTGGGCATTACAAACGACTTATTTATTCAAATTCTCACTTGCAATTTGCCATACAACTAAAGAAATGATTTTGTAAATTAATCTTATAACATGGATGACTATTAATTTATTTAACACTTATTTTTAATCCACAAAATAACTATTTAAACTATGTTCTCGGGGATCCAAAATTTTTGATAATTTTTTGTCAATTTAGTCCTAAATTTTTTGATAATTTAGTTCGAAATTTTTTGATGATTTTTCCTGTTATTGGACTTCAACCCCCAAATTTTTAACTTTTCTGTCTTTATTTGCTAAGAAGGGCGAGAAAGGAGGACTCTTTGAGGACAAGATGCAACCTGGTGCGGAAGACGCGGCAGTCCTATGGTCGGCTCAACCAATGGTCTCTTTCCACGTCATCCTCTTTGACCGATACGTACATGCTTTCAACGCGGAACGTGGAAAACTTGAGGGTAAAGTCCTTGCCATTGGCTCTCTTTTTTTTTTCTTACGTGCGTCAAATCAAATATATAAATTGCATGCCTGTGGAAACAGGGTTTGCGATTACCGTGAGCAATGATCTCATTACTCTTAACTTTCGAGTAAACTTCCGCCAACCACTTTAAGGTCGGAAAATAGAGTTTTTTCTGTCAAGACATTGCGACAACCAAAGACAAATGGGTGTTAGGAATTTTGTCATTTTCATGAGATGACACATGTAATTTTGAATTGTTCTCTCTCATAAGAATTAAATAAGAATCATTTACAATAAAAATTGTAGGATTTTGAATTTACACGTGTTCAAGTCAAACGTTAGGGTCCAACTGACTACATGCTCGTGCTGCATTTTTATACTATCGTAGTTGAAAAATCTTGGTGGGACATTTTGATCGGCTTTTTCTTTATTTATTTTATGTACTACTGCTAACTAGCTTATAAAATACACTACATGTTGGCTCGTTTATCAAATGGATGGAATGTTGACTACGAAAAAAAACATTCGTCCTTTTATATCTCAGACGGCGGCTTGTTCTCTTCCCTACTTTTTTTTTTTGTCTAGGCATGCTGCCTCATTAAATTATTGACACAGGATTGATTTCGACAATTGAAGTCTGAATGCATACGGTTTGGTATGGGAAAAAGAAACAGTCTCCGCGGCCGTCATATGATCCAAACTAAAAGTATTTCAAAAGAATAAGTATTCAGAAAAAAGAAGTAAGAAAATCTTTTCTTAGAGGATATAGCCAAATCCTTGTTTATTTTTCTCGCTTGCTTCCTTTGCGTTTGGTTAGTTTCTTGTCCTCATCTCTTAAGAAAGATTGTTTTTAAGTGAAGAAGACATGAAGGAGCTTTTTTTGAAAATTCAAAAATCCCATTTTCTCCTGACGATTTTTCCTTTAAAATTGGATTGTTTCTCCTTACGATTTTTCATTTCAACACACACACGTGTGTGTTAAAAAGAATTTATGAAAGATTACGTGACTCTACTCATTAATATTGCTATATCTTAAGAGGTTTTAAGTGTTTTGCAATGAATCAAAGTCAAATTGAAGAGCTGAAAAAAAGAAAGAAAGAGTAAGGGTCAAAGTCATCCTAAACAAATCTTACCTAACGAAAACAAAATCAAGCTAACTATTCTAAAAGTTTAAGTTACTATAGGAAGATGTGATTTAATATTTAATTATTCTATTACTCATCCTAGTCTGGTCTTATTTTGTCTAATACTAAGCGTAAAAATTATTCATTGGAGAGAAAAGATTCAAACTTATGACTTCCTGATTTGATACCAAGTGAGATTTTGTGGGAATCACTGCGAACTGTTCTAAAAATTTAAGTTGTTAGAGGAATGTGAGTTTGATATTTAAATGCTCTATCATTAATTCATTCATAGTGAATTGTTGATTGACGAAAGGTCATTGCTAATTTTCATTTTAGTATGTATTGTCAAACGGACAAGAATTATCTTTTTCCACAAATTACAAACATTCATTAATATGTTTTGTAAAGATTTTACTTTTGCAACTCAATTATTGTCTTCTCTATAATGATATGTTGACGTTAGGAGAATATATTTTGTTTCTTTGTTCCTCACAAGTTGAGAGATTCTATATCTCAATTCTTAAAAATGGACAATATCATGTCCAATTTTATTTGTCAAAATTTTAAATTATTTATGAAAAATATCGTATAGATATATGATGAGTCAATTTCTATTGTTTATGTAGTTCTTTTACATTTTATGTGTTACACTTGGTCAAGGTCAACTACAAGCGCAAATTAGTTTTATTACCTAAAATATGATTGGAGATCAAAGTCAGGGTGCTTATGGATTATCTATGAGCACTGATACTTGGTAGAATAAAAAACCAGACCCAACCGGCATGTTTTTTTTGGTGGTTCTCGTTTCTCTCTCTCTTTTGGACCTCAGCCTTTCACCTCCCTTTCTCATGCAACCACCACCACAGCCTCGCACAGCCACCATCACAGCGGAGATAGACGAAAGTAGAGCTCATCATGTGAAAACTGAGAGTGAAAGAGAGAGAGAGAGATCAAAGAGGTTCATCGATGAAGGAAACATTGGGCGCGTGAATGCAGACGTGAGAGAGAGAGAAAGAGGGGGAGGGGGAGGGAGGTGAGTGTTTCGATGCAAGAAGGAAAATAGATTCCCACAAAGACTAAAAAAATGTAGCATGTGAGATTGTTTATTTTAATTTTTTTAAATACATTAATAATCTATTTAAAAAAGAAAAGGAAATATAGTTCTGGAAAACTGTACTTGAGCCTGGTTTCAAAATTGTCTAGTTCCATTCGCGGTTCCAAAGCCACATAGTCAGTTCTTGATTTAGATTAGGGACCGACCCACCAGAAAACCAATCATTTTTGGGTGTTACCTAGGAAAGCTTATTGATATATGGTCCCGATTTGTTGAAAATCAAAAGTTAGGCGCTTCTTAAGTCTTTTGTGAACCATGTTGGCATGACAATTGGCACACACACATGGTCCTCTTTGTTGTTGCCATCCTAAAAGACTTCCTTAAAGGTTAGAAATTTTTTATAAGAGCTCTTTGGGTGAAGATAAGGTTGTATTAATATCTCAAAAGGGAACTTTGTCTATTGCTAATGCTTTGCTTAGGATATTCTTAAAAAAAGTGTCTAAAAAGTCATAAACCTATTGTACAACGATTGGAAGAATTATATTGACAAATTATTAAAAGTTTTATAGTTATCTTAGCCAAATTGAAAAAGCTCTTCACTAAATTGGCCGCTACATAACAATGTCAAAATTTTTTAAACAATTTTCGTGATTGTCTCATATCCACGAATTATAAGGTGGACTAGCATGGACCTGTTTGGTTTACTCCTAACCTACCTAAATTTAGTGTCAAGGCTTGGGTGACAATACTAAACAGCCTATCTACTCTACATAATTTGGCTTAGTACAAGTTGAAGCCGGTATATGTCAAGGGATCATCAGTTTCTCGAATGGGACCGCTCCAGACAAGTGTATCATGGAATAGGTGTATTTATCACATTTAAAGAGCTAGCAATGTTCTTTCGCATGGAGGTTCTCTTCTTCCCCTCGATGCTACTGTGAACCATGTGAAGCCTATATCACCCATTATTTGATTCTGGAATATCACCATCAAGGGTGAACTATCTCTAAAAAAATATTTTTTGGTGTTTAATAATGCACTAAAATTCTGACTTTTATCTATAAAAGTGAAAAAAAAAATCCAACAAGAAAACTAGAGATAAAATTAGCATCCTGTTAATTCCCACTAGTGCAATCGACGCCATGTAGCTAAATCTTCAAATATTTATTTGGATTTGATTAACGAGTGTACGACTCTTTTAAAGTAACTACTCTTAAAAAGAAAGAAAAATGTTATAAAAAATTCCAAACTATACTATGTTCACTATAACACATATATATATTGAACTTTTTTCGTGACATTAAAGGCTCCAAACTATGTTCGCTATGGCACATTTCTCCTAAACTTTTGCTTGTGACATAAAATTTTTCAAATTTATACCTACATGATACATTCACATTTCATAAAGGGTCTCAGTCAAAATAATGACATTGTCATGTAAGTGTTATGTTTACACTATTTGCTTTAATGATTCTCATTTTGACGGAAAGTAAATGTGTTATATAAATATAAATTTGAGATTTTTTAAATCACTGAGAAAAGTTTAGGTAAATCTATTGCACTTGACATAATTTAGAGTATTTGGTGACTTTTATCCTTAAAATAATTTCATAGTTCATAAATATAATGACTCTTCTCGAGTTGTACGTAATCGTTACGTTAAAATTTATACTATTTGAAGTGAAATTTTCTTAATAGGTAGTGCTCTCTGAACACTTCCAGGGCCTCATCTATTTACGAAAAGCTGGGGATATGATAGGCCCTCGTGGAGTGATCTACGCATAAGTCATGATGCATCTAAATCCGCGTCCGAATCGTCTGGATTTTATTTCTACGACCCCGCGCGGAGAAAAGGACAAAATAAATCCGATTTGAAGGGGTCAGAAAGTCAAACTTTCCATCTCCGAGGTTTAAATGAATACAAGTCAAAGCCTATTACATCATATAATATCAAATCAGTGCAGTGTGAACAGATAGCGCAGCCCTACGGCACCAGGGGGTCGTCAAATACTTCGGTCTTAGAGAGATCTCTCTAGCCTTTATTTTCCCTTTTCCGTCCATTAATTAACTTTAATCTGTCTTCACTTTTTCATATAAGTACAGCTATTAAAGCCTAATCTGCCTGCTCAAAGGGCTGACATAATTATTGCCACTGCATTAAAGGTGAACTCGGTTGTTTAATGTTGATTTTGCAGCAACATTAAATATTAATTAAAGTTATTTTATAGTCAATGCTTGTAGTAAAGTAATAAGAAAGCCAAATTACTGTCTGTTTCTTGTCCCTAGCAAAGTAATAAGAAAGTTTATTATAGTCCACTTTAATCATGGCTGGAAACCAGAGAGTTCTACATTTTGAGTTTTTCTTATCTTATAGATGATAGAGGTTCAAATTTTGATGATATTTTCCTTTTTGCTACATACATGTAACGGCCTAATTTGACAAGGGTGGGGGTGATCGCCGAGGTTAGAGCACTGGACAAAGAGCAGCTCCTGATAAGCTTCTATGATGGCAAAATGGGGTAGGTGAACCAAATTGCACACCTAACAGAGGAGAACGTGCCCAAGATATATGTAAAAATTGAAATTAATTCACGAAGATACATTTTGATGTAACGACAATATTTAGCTTTGAAACTCTAAAATTAAGTGTGCTAAGGTGGTAGCACTACTAGGATAGGTAACCTCATCGAAAAGTGCCAACTTGTTTGAGGCTCGATATGGGACGAGCCGAAGTGAATAATATCTTGAGTTAATTAATCCAAAGATCTTATAATATGATATTAGAGCGGAACCCATTTCAGTAGGTGCATGATTTGGGGATGAACCATGCGAAAGCCAATGGGCCTATAACGATCCGTTCCAATGAGGATGGAGAATGGTTGTCGGGTTCAAAGGGTCTAGATAAGGAATGGCTATTGGTAGGTTTCTAAGATGGGAAGGAATGAACCGAATTACACATCGAACAAAGGGAGACATGCTTGAGATATATATGTAAAAGGTGGAATGAACTTATGGAGGCATCTTATGATATAATGGTGCATGCTTAGGTGGAAGCACTACCATGATGAGTGATTTCTTGGGAAAATACCCACCTATACACCAAAGGACGGGATTTTAGGAAAGTGCTCACTTGTACACATATAGATAGTTGCTCGATATATGATTATATATTTATTGTTGGTAAAATTACCCAATTAATTATAAACTTATTATACAAATGTTAATTCAGTCATTAATTTTTCAATATTGCCAATTGGTTATAATTTTTTATACGAAATTTCAATGTAATTATTCCGACAAATTTTCATTGGAAATTACTGACACGCCTCTCTGGTCATCGCTAGCTACCCTCCATGTCACATGAACATGTCAATGTTTTCAACAAAATTTGATCGGAAATATTACATTGGGAATTTCGCGTAACGATTTAAGACTAAATTGACAATAAAAACTGAATTGGTATCTGTAAAATATGTTTAGAAATAATTGGACAGTTTCCTCATTTATCCTTTACTTAAATCCTTTTTCACTTGTGGCCATAGTTTCATATGCTAGTGGATGTTACATGTGAAGCCCCATTTTTAGAAGATTCCTCATCCGTGTCCACACTTGCAATTGCAAAGTGAAAGGATATATCTCATGTCAATCGCTGTCGATATGATTCAAGAAAGGAACAGGAAACAAAAAGAAGTGCATGGCAGTGGAATGAGCACCCAGTCTATTCATAGCTAAAAAGGCACGATGAATTTATTAGCATCAAATTCCATAGAGACCAAGTCCTATGTAGATCGCAGACCAAGTCCTATGTAGCATCTAGAGCTTCCTTCTGTTCCACTGAGCAATCATGGCGAGCGTCCTAGATTCTTGGACCTCATTGGTGAACGAGAGAAGAGACCCGTCAAAATCACATAATTCTTGTGGGACATCTTACTGTATGGATATTGGGAGATGACTCCGGCGGAACTTTTGGGATATAGAAGGTCCGCCGTGACACTTTTTATTTGGTCGACATTCAATGTTTCTCATACCTCCGAGATGGAGTAAATACCCCATAGTCAATAAAGCGGCCTTAATTGGCATGCAACCTTTATGCTCTCCTTCTGAATGTGGTTTTGCTCGTGCAACTGCGATCGAAAGACTATTCGAACACACATTCTTGGAGTCGGAAGTCGTTATCACTCGAATAGCTACACCACGGTAGGTCAGCATTTTAATCTTGGGGGATTTGATGAAGAAAAAATCGAGCTCATGTAGACATGTGACACCGACCACCACTGGTCTTGCTTGGAGTGGAGAGAGTAGGCTTTGTTTCATTGGGAGTTCACCAGTTGTGGCCGCTATTTTGAAGTCATCCTCACGTTCCAAATGTGACTACGCACATGGAAAACCTAAGTCATAGATCATATATGGAAAAAAGAGACTGACTTCTCGATCGAAGACTTGTTCCGCAGTAATTCCATACTCAGAATTGGTCAATGTGTCTTAAGCACAAGGGGGTGATATTTTAGGTCACCATCCCATAGTAGTTTTGCTTTTTTCCGGCCAATGGATGTCAACCATTGTAGCTCTCAAAAGGTTCGGCTACGTGCCGGGTGTTCAGGGTTTCGTCGTTTTATAAGTTTCTATCAATAGACGTGAAGGTGAGATAGCGCACGTATTGCATAAACGTGAAGAGGATTCGTTCTTGACGACTTTGGTAATTCTATTCGATGTTGGTTAAAGCTTTAACCGTTGGATCCTTGATTTGAATTGGGCATTGAAACTGTGCTTTGATCAGGTTCGATGATCATCGATAATTACAACTAAGTCTTACCACATTCAAACTAAATTCTAAACCATTCAGCCGACCTCTCAGAAATGACACATGCTAATCGCAGTTTAAGATATTTGTATCATTTGTGTTGCTCCAATTTATAGAAAGATTGAATGATGTTGAGTAATTCAATCTCTTAAGGAAGTATCGACTAGACCTACTTAATGGACGGCAATGTCTAATGTGTATATTGAGATGCATGTAAATTGTGTTAGAAAGTTCCACATCGAAAAAGTAGTGTGGTGTGGAGCATTTAATATGTTTAAATTAACCCATGATTCATTAACTTAAACTTTTGAGTAAAAATGATTCCAATTAGGTATGTTGACGGGCTCGAACTCCATTGCACGTCAATGGTAGATTAGCGGGCCCCCCAATCTGTTTTAGTGTTTGGTGAATATCTCAAGGAAGAAATTTGGTAATCAACATGATTAGGACAGTTAGAAATCTCACATCAAAAAATTAATATGGTGTGGAGCAATTAATAAATCATAACCGATTCATAACAATGGAGAATAATGTTGTGTGAAACGGTTAATATATATCTCAGTTGGCTCGTAACTCATTGGCTTAACATTTTAAGTGAAAGTTGATTCAGTTGGATATGTTGATGGTTCAGACTTGAACTTTTTCTTGGCGATCTCTCTTGGTGAGGATATTGGGTTTCTGTTATGCGCTCCCAACAATGTATCAAGCTTGAAAATCCTTACCTAGGCTCACCAAGGATTGAAAAAAAAAAAGGTTGAATGTTATGTGTGAAATTGACTAGGCCTAAGTGTGTGAGGCCAAGAAGGGAATTGCTTGCGTTAACCCCTCCCATTGTATTTTTAATCCGATCTGACCTAGTGCGACAATGTTCATGACAACCTCTACCAAAAACAAATTCTCAAAAGTAACACCTAATATCCATCAACGTGTAAATTTGTCAAACATGTTTGGCACAATTTTCCCATATTAGCTACATTGTAGTTTTTCAAAGCTCGCAACATAAATATGTCAAACATTTCGTCGTTGCAATATCTCCATAATTGGAATGACTAGTAGCTTCTAATAGAGAAGTCATTCACTTTAAGAGTGCTGCAACTTTGATGTGTCTATTGTCAGATATATAAAGTACTTTCGCTTCATGACATGGTAATAACCCATTGGAGTTACACACAATGGAACCACCATTATACCGAATAAACATGTATCAGTTCAAAATTTTGGATTGTGGCACTGATATTGTAAAAACCCCGAAGTTTCATATAAGATGAGAAGCTTGTATTTTAAGGACCCAACCAATATGTTCCCTAGTTAAGTCCTTTCGAGGCTTGACTCAAATGGTTCGGGCTGGATCATTAAAAACATGTTCCCTTGTACATATTAACATACATGTTATTAAGATCAAAGGTAAGTATGATTAAAATGGAAACAAAGCAGATAAAAGAGAGCTAAAGCATTGGTCGGCGCTTCGGTGAAGGGAGATCGTAAGTATGCTGGAACTTCTACTTCCAATGCGTACATCTGGAAGGCACCTGTAACGAACCAACGTACCACTTCCCATCATCCTGGGTGGTCATCTCGTCAGCTTCATCTTACCTTTATAATAACGTCAAGAATATCAGCTTTACATGGCGGTGCTGCGTTGTGTTCTGCGGTAAAAGCATTTTACCCGACTGAAAGAAAGATAGAGGGAGAGAGAACCAATTTGATAACAATCACTTTGGTGTGTATTGCATGCCTTTGCCCTGTGCAATGGGCGGCGTCAACCTTCGATATGCAATGGCTGGTGCACTTAAACCAAATCGAGCGACTTCATCTCGTTACTAATTTAGCGTTTTAATTAGTGGCTTCAGGCCTTGAGATGATATTTCGTGTGTTAGACACCCCGAAAAATGTTGGATAGGGAAGCGAAAATAATGCGCGCAGCACGTATGAATTTCTGTCGGTAGAGATTATACTTCTATTATTTATACTAGCATGCACTTATTAAGAGCTCTTTTGCGATTTCGTAGTTGTTCAAAAAATTACATTGCATTTGCTCATATTAGTCTACGTGCATGATGGTGCGAAATAAAAAGGAGATAATGATACAAATGGTGCCTGAACTTTAGCCTAATGCTTAATGCAATTCTTGGACTATTGATACATATTCAATGTAGTCATTCCATCAATTTAAGATCAATAATGACATTAAACATTTTCATATAATTCGTGGACCATATTGAATAACTTTTAAATTTAGAGAGCATTCAAAGTTCAATGACCATTTGTGTCATTTTTCCATAAAAAATCAAAGTAATGAAATTGCTGAGTATTGAATACATGATTGATTACCACAGTAATGAAAAGGATGAGTTATCATTAGTATATGATTGATTCCTCCGCCCATTACCATGAACACTTTTTTTTTTACGCTTTTTGCAGCGCAGGCAGAAAATGGGCGGAGGAATTATATTAACTATATACTAATGATAACTCATCCTTTTCATTACTGTGGTAATCAATCATGTATTCAATACTCAGCAATTTCATTACTTTGATTTTTTATGACTTGGTACCTGCTGTGCATTGTTGCCTGGGCAAGAAGGTGCGGAGTACACGAGTGTAAGGGACCACTTAGACACTTACTCCCCATGATTTTTTATCAACAAAGTATATTTGGAGTGATTTCGTATTTTTTTTTTATTATTCCTTCTCAATTTTGAACACCTAAAACCTCTTAAGAAACGCAAATATTGGGGAAAAGTACAAAAAAATAATAATCTCAAATCGAATCCATCAAGTTAATTTTAATAAGAAATTGCTGACGTGCATGGTAGTTATCTAATGTGACATGGCCGGCGCTAACATGGATAAATTTCTAAATTTTCTAAATTTTTATTACTTTTTTTGCTTTTTGTTTTTTCTTTTCTTTGTCTTCTTTTATTTCATTTCTTTTTTTTTTCCCCAACTATTGGCTGGTGAGGGTGCGAAGGCCATTGTTTGTGACTGGTGAGGCCATGATACCCTCACCTAGCAAATGATAGTTGGCAGGGGACCTCACTAGCCAAAATTTTTAGGATCAAATTGATCTAATTGAAATGTTTAGAATTGAATTGGGACCAATGCACATAATTTGAGACTTTTTCTATAAATATTAATATGGGATTCATGTAGAAATTTTCTAAAATTTCAACAAAAGAATAATCGATTTATTGATGATATCCGTGTTAGCAATACACGATCATAAGTCAACAAACTAAAATGAGAACAGGAGATATCAATAATGGGGATTAATACAAATTTGAGTAGAGTACCAAACTCAACATTGCCAAATAGACACTCCAAATTCCACCTATATGGTGTCAAAACGGCCAGTGACTGAACTGCTAATTAGGATCTACAATTTCGAGCATGACCCAGCCCATATAAACACGAAATAAATTATTAGACAAAAAAAAAAAGGAAATTTGATTCAGTACAAATATTTTTTGTGTATCGCTTTTCTCATACAATAAGGTCGAGGTGGAGTTTCCTTGAAGTTGAAGGCGACGTATACGAGACCAAAGGCACGGTACGAATGACCCATCTACATCAACTGGGTAACTCGACGAAAGCGACCGGACGTTATGGCCATTGGACGGCTAGAAGAAGCAAGCGAAAAGAAGAGCCGAAAAAGAAGAAGAAGGAAAGGGCCATACTAATTTGGCGTAGTCGATAAAGGGGAGAAGTATCGGTTTAGAATCCAATTAAAAAAGGCAACAGCAACGCTCGAAAAGACGGTGGGACGCGTCCAACGCGACTCTCCGACATGGCCGGAGAACTCATGTCTTCTTGGACTGTTGTGGTTGGGGTTTCTTCTATATCTGCGACCGCACCGAACTTAAAACTACGCGTTTGGACTGAAAATCTCTGCTTTGTTTCTTTCCTTTTCAGCCCTACCTCCCCCGCCCCCCTTCCCCCTCCTCCTCCTCCTCTTTTTCTGTGGCATAATAATTATGTATCATGTGCGGATGGGGCCGCAATTATTTACTAACCCCTTGTTGTTTACTGTTAGAAATCTTTTTAGTATAAAAATTCACGATTTGGAGGAAAAGATGATGCGAGAAGAATGGTTTGGAAAGAAAGAGACAGCATGCGTGCACCTTAGTTATCCGCTCCCGACCAATTTTTGAAGAAAAAAGGATACGTGATACGCACGTGTAAAAGGTCGGGACGGAATCGATGTCGAAAACATACTGCGGATTTGATTTCCCTGATGATTCTTACCTTGCATGTCCATCATTTGTGAACAGAAATAGTTGTTTCGCCTGTAATTTCTACTACCATCAACGCTGTAATAATAATTATGTAACGATGCCATGTAAGAGTCATCAGGTTCCCACTATGACCAACAAACAAAGGGTTAACACCTCCATAATTCTTTTATTATGCCCACTATGACACTACTACTTTAACTTTTTAACCGTGTAAATAAAAAAAGTCTTAAACTAATCGACTATGATACTAATATTTCAATTTTTTTCATGTAAGACCCCCAAAGCTGTATTGCTTCGAAAAAAAAAAATCCTAAATTACAATTTTTAGATATTGATGACAAAAAAAAATGTTTTGGGTGCGATGCCACATTATGCAACAAACATAATTTTTTTTTTGGTAGTCGGCAGAATGTATTTTCTATTGCATTGTGCAATATATTTTTTTTTTGGGGTTGGGGGTTTTGATGTTCTAAAGAATTTTGAAGTATTGGTGTCATAATTAGGAGTGTGTAAAGGAATTGGGAACCGACGGGAATCGAATCAAACTAATCTAGAATTGACAGTTCCCATGGGTGATGATTCGGTTCTCATTCCAATTTATTGGAACCAGTGAGTACTGATCCGATTCTTGGTTCTAGGTGTGGACCCACCTACCCGAACTGGATTGGTATAAAAATATATTTTGAAAAAAATTTCCACCCTAAACTATATCTTCCTAGAAGATTTGACAAGAACTTGTGTCAATTGAAATACAGAGTTCTCCTTTAGTATGTTTGTTAAGATTTATGGTCTCATAAAACCATAAGAGTATCAAATGTCAATTAAAATACACAAGTACTCATCATTTGAATAATTTACTCGTTGTTCATGTGTTTATCAAGCAAGTAGAGTTTCCTTTTTTAGTCTATCTAAAATTCGTTTGAAGGACAAAGGAAATCATTTTGTGAGGATACGTTGTTTATGCTTTTGTGAGATTTGCAATTGATTTTATATGTATATACCAATTGAAAGGAATTATGGAATTAAGATTTCCAAGGTATAACCATCTATAGGTAAGGTTGTTTTTCCCTAATCAATCAAAGATCAAACAAACAGGTTTATGCCAATCCTAGATATAAACCTATATATATATATATATATATATATATATATATATATATAAATATATCTTGCAAAGAAGTACCCACATAGAAACTAAAATTATCGCAATATTTATTGATGAATACACATTTGTTGGAATTGAGGACCGGTTCCATGGACCCCCCGAGAATCAGACTGGACTGGCGGTCCAGTTCTCAGGTGGATCCATGGAACCAACGGACGGTTCCCATTCCCCATTCTTAAGAACTAGTCTTTAATGGGCAGTTCCTACTTTAGAATTGGGAACTGCACATCCAAACCATGCTCACTCACAGTCACAATAGGTATAGTTAGGAATTTTTTATAACATTTTTTGTACATGAAATAAGGTATTTCCCAAACAACCTTCTCTATTGTTGCCTCTCCCTTTATCATTGGCAGGGGTGATATTTACCATAATAAGCATTTAATGAAGATTTTAGGATTCACCTATGGTATTAATTATTTACTATACATTATATCATAACTTGATGATAGTACGTAATCTAAAGTTACAATTACATACTAATTACTTAACTGTAAATAATGATATCATAACAGAAAAATTGTTAAAATTATTATATTAATGTATTTTGAACAAAGAGCCATCTTAGGGAATTTAGTTAATGTCTCTCAATATAATTGCTATGATTAGTCACCATATAATATGATCTATAATAAAATTGCAAACAATTAATTTTAGTTGTTATATTACTGAAGAGAGTGATAGGACATCAAGCTAAACAATCCAATGGTTATTTTCGTTTTGTCTTATTGCAGTTTTGATAGTTGTGACATGATAGCCTCTCGTGCTGTAGAAAACATAACTATTAGAGCAATTAAGGACCACGCCTCTAATTTTCCTCTCGTGCGTCAGGACTATTAAGCATGTTATTATAATGGAAAACTGAAATAAGTGCTTGGAAAGAAAAAAAAAAATCTTCGATGTGATCAAGAAAAACTGAGAAACGGTCCATGTGTATCTTTGGCTACTCTAGAAAAGCGTCATGGCATAAGTCAAATTCACATTAGATGACCCAACTTTGATTATCTAAAGATACTTAGACCCAGCTATGCAATTACTACGTCCCCAAGGCATTCTTCAGTCAAATTCTCCTCACAGTTCAAATCATGCTGAGATTCAGTTTTTCAAGTCCAGCATCCATATATTTAGAAAAAGACTTGCCATTTTACCAATTCTCTCCGCAAATAAAGAAGTATTGACCACGGCTGCTGTTTCGTATTTCCAAAGGCCACACCAAAAGTCTATTTGGCACCTTTAAGAAAATAAACTTGACAAGCTCTACCAGTAATCCACGGGGTTTTTCACCCTAGGGACGTTTTCCATGACAATTTCTATGAGATACACATGTTTTTGCTCCATCTTGACTTGATCCCAAGGGTTCCTAATGAAAAGCACCTTCAACTAACATTCTAGATGCAGTCGACTCAATATTCACTATCATTATAAGTGTGAGAGAAAGTCTCACCATTTGAACTAATTCTTTAGGGTGAGAGAGACCCAATAACACCTAACATTCTAGATGCAATCAGCTCAATCTATACAACCATGTCAAGAGAAACTTTCTCATGGATCAAATCACCATTGCCTCAAATCTTATTACTCCTCTGGAACATCATTAATTAATTCGCAACTCGTCTTATTTCTCGATTTGGGCTGACCAAGAAAACAAGCCGTTAAGTACATGAATGGAGGCATGAATGAAACTACCATATCTAACGCCAATCATGATATAATAAAAAAAGCCAATGATGTACCTGGCGCTCCTCAGATCGATGTCTACACAATCAACTAGCTCAGGCATTGACATGCAGTCCAGACTCAGAAGTCACGGAACAGCATAATAGCACCATCAAGCTTCATAAGAGATGATTCCAGCAGCCACCTCACTGTCCTTAATCGGCTGTGCCTCTTCTCTAGCGGCCCACTTCTTTTCTCGGTCCGAAGATTCAGCAGCTGGAAGAAAGAATGTCAAGTTCACTGAAAAGTAACACCTCTTATTTACTGCACAATTAGGTCCAACCAGAACAACAACTCTTTCTCCAAAATGTTATCCGACAAAGAACCAAAACTCTCCATTTACATTTACATTTCCCTCTACATGTGACCAAAATGTAGTGCCGACTATGGCGCATAGAACTGGGGTGCCGACTAGACTGCCAAGCTTGCAATTTTTAGTCAAAATTGGCAAATCGTCAAAATATTTAGTGATAAATTGGCAAATTATGGAAATGTTTAGAACTAAATTGACCTAATTGAAACTAAGACTGAATTAGTAAATAGTCAAAAATGTTATAATTAAATTGGCACACATATGATACATTTATGACTCTCTTTTTCAGTGATAATAAGTCCATATGCATTGCATGGGGTTGTTACTCTTACAATAGAAATTTAAGTTACGCACCTTGGGCTCGACAACTGCCATGGTATTTGTGATGGAGGTTTACTGAAGACAGCTACAACATCTTCAGAAAGATGAACTATGTCAATAGAGGTTTTGTGATGGCAAGAAAGATGGATGGTTGAAGTGAATATGAGATAGATGTCAATGCTTCCCGATGGACATGTCTCTCTGCATTATTAACAGTTGCTCCCTGAAATATCGTCGCTGAGAAAAAACAAAAAAGAAGAAGAAGGGATAAGAAACCATAAGTTGTTATTTTGAAAATCAAAGCGAAAAAAAATCAATAAGTTGACATAATAACCTAGACCATTACAAAATACGTACGTAACAGCAGAATCAGAAGATGTATGTCAAATCAGAGGTATGCAAGCTTAGTATAAATAAACTTTTTAAATCAATGTGAAGCATTCACCAAGGCCAACATATACCCATTCAGGAACAAAGCCTATGTTTGGTGGCCAGTATAAAAGTCTTACGACTATTATTACCTTATTCTGTGTTTGATTACGGTCTAAGACAGGATAAGATTGGATATAATGGAATATAACTTGGATAAAAATATCTCATGTGGAGGGTGAGATAATGTGGATAAGATTTCTTCTTTTCCTCTAAAACTCGTTGACGTGCAAATGTAACAAAAATGGCAAGAGAGTTGAAGCACTATGCTCTTCGAATTTGTGAAGATCAATGATTATGCTTTCTCTTGTTGTATAACGATTTGATATTACACATCATTGGTTAGCATACATGCATCCATGTTTTATTCATGCTTTCTATCTGTTACTACATCCGACATTTCCTGCCTCATTTATCTTTTCAAGATTGTGGTAACTCGTTTATATTTCTTGTCATTATCGAATACCTGGTTATGGAATACTTGAATAATTTTCTTTGCTGTTTAGGGTGCGCATGACAAAATTTCTAAAACAGAAATTGATTTTTGATTAGAAATTGATTTCTCAATTTCTATTTTAGAAATTGAGAAGTTAAAAATTTTAGCTTCTGATTTCTTCTTCAAATATATTTTTGAAATAGAAATCCGTTCCAAAAATAGAAAAATCAAATTGCATTATCAAATGGATTTATGTTCCAAATTTGTTCCGGGAAATAGAGAAATAGAGAAATAGAGAAGTAGAAATTTTATAATGCTCGCCCTTAAAGTCTAGTTTCTTAAATTTTTTATGCCAGCAAAAAGGTCCTCACATTGGAAAACGGAACTTCAGATCGAAGGACTGTGGCAGACATGACCATTACACTATCCTAGATGTAGCAAGGGTGAGAACTGGGATGATTCAATTCAACTATTACCGGGGGAGGGAATTTGCCATGAAGCAGTTTTTTAACGATCGATGGATCTGTAGCTAGAAACCTTTATCAACTCCAAACCTTGAAAGGTAAAGGGAGAGTTTGAAAGAAGTTTATCAACTCAAGGAGAGTAGTTCAGGTTTTGAGCACTTTCTTGTAGGAATTTAAGGCTGGTTCTTGGACACTCTTGATAGCTTTCTTTCTTTCTTTTCTCATCCAATGCCGTTTGTCTGGATTGGGTACATCTAATAAAAAAAGGAATACGTACATGAGGCTACCCAAATTGCTACATCTGGCTGAAATTCGAATAACTACAAAAGAAAAAGAAAAAAGAGAAATGATTGCGTGACACTCTTTAATGTAATGTAATAATAACAGTCTATTCTAAACAACAAAAAATCAAATTACAAATAATTATAAATTGTTGTAGAACTCACTTCTTCAAGAATTTATAGTTCCACAATAGATTGTTATTCTCACAATATTCCAAAAACTATTATGTTAACAAAACTCAAAGAAAAATTAATATGAGAGCAAGAGACGACTAATGAACTAAAAGGAAATTGTTGACTCCCACGTGATTTTGAAGACTAAAAAATTTATAATGGTTGCTAACATTGATTTCAATGTAAAATATTATTGATTATTTCATTCCCCCACCGAACTTTCTAATGGTTTGTGTACTTTCTAAATCATTGTTTCCGACGTGATTTTGGATGATTTTGCTATCATCTCACTTGGTGGTTTGTTCATGTTTGATGTTTCCATTTTTTCCTCATTTGCTAAGGATCACAATGATTATGCTATTATCTCACCTTCTTGCCAACGGAAATCTTAGTAAAAATCCTTTAGAAGCTCATGCGGCTTTAGGCCATGAAGAATGTGAGAATCATCATGTTAATGCAACTATTGGTGCAATTAATAACTTGCCGCCACCACCATCATCTTCCGAGCCTTTAAAAAGAAAAAGGGCTAAATCAAGTGATAAAGGAGATTATAAATTAGTTAAGATTGCAAGAACTTTTGGCTCTTTCTATTTACAAGCCAATGGAAGATGGAGATGACTACTAGTTGCATTGAATATGCTAAAGAATGGGACAATAATGAGAGCAAAATCAGTGAGTGATAACAGTAAAAGATGTTAACTATTAATGAATTCGGCATATCCATATAGAAATCTCTTTAGATACAAAAACATCAAGTCTACATCATAAATGGTACATATTGTTACTCTTCAAACTAAAGTAGTATTATTGCTGACCATCCTAAAGAGGTTTTACTATGAGAGGCAACCCTCGGGAAGGTCTAAGAGAGAGCAAAATCGAAGGAGAGTGGCGGTAGCTTGGAGAAACAGAAAAGGAAAACTTGGAGAGAATTAGGGCTAAGACAATCTTGTACTCCGTCATGGTCAAGTTCCGACCAATGCACATTCTCCCTCCAAACCCAAATGGCAAAAACCCCATCTTGTGCTTGCACCCGCCGTAGAGTCCGTCCTCCTTGAACCGCTCCGGCTTGAATTGGTTGACGTCGTCCCCCCACAAAGCAGGGTCGTGATGCATTGACACCACATCAATCCACATGTTTGTTCCTTTAGGAATCACCATGTCATATACTTTAATATCCTCTAGTGCCTGTCTTTGCACATTTGGTGCTGGACTATATAGTCGTAGAACTTCATTCATCACCCATCCCATCTGCAATTAATCACAAATTAAAATAACATTACTAACTGAAAAGTCATAATGAGTAGTCAAGTTATATAATTTGTGTAAATTGACAAACGTTTTTACTCATATTTTAAAAAAGATCTATAGTTTCAAGGAAAAATTACACGCGCGTGCATGCAGATGCCATGCAAATAACTAGCATTGGGCGTATGAAAATTAATATTTTCGCATACTGTAAGGTGAGAAATTTAAAAGCGGTTTATTGGTGGGGTATGAGCACCAGTCAAACCATCTGGAGTTATGGCACGTGTCCTAAAATTCTGGGGCAAATATGGGCCTTGCATGGACCTATCGAGACAGACACCGACTGCTTCCCTCGGCTCGTGGATATATATTCTAAGCATGGAGATGCAGACACATGGCAATTGGCAATGCTATGAAGTTCTCATGTATGGTATGGTGGTCACAACGCTTATCCCAACATTTCCGTCCATCGATCCGGCGGATCAACGTTGACCACCACCCTCGAATGAAGCCTCAAAAAGAACAGAAGAAGAGCGTCCTTTCTTGGAAAAGAAAGGTGACCCACCGACCGTACACGGACATTTGAGAACTTTTATATGAAATTTGTACAGGAGTTCTTAAAGGAATGTTAAAGTAAAAAGCTTGCATCATTCTGTTTTGTGAATAAAGGTTACCTACATATTTTGCGTAGCTAGGATCTACATCAACTTTCTATCCAAAATAAAATATGTTCGTGCTCCAACGATTAGATGTTTTCTACCCCAATCTATGCACCCGTTATGAAACATGAAGTTATACCAACTTCGGGAACACGGACACAGACCTTTTCCATGCGAATTATTATCTAGGCAACACCAAGCATTTGACAGCCCCAGCAAACAAAAGTAGCTCTATGTGAAAAAAAAAAAAAAAAAAAAAAAAAAAAACGTGCATCATTTGCTTCTCATTTGGAATAGTGTTTTTACCTTCTTTAGTCCGGCAATCATGGTTGCGTCAATCTCTTTTTTATCACCAACCACTTGTTTGATCTCATCTCTGAGCTGATCTTGCCACTCGGGATGCATGGCCAAAAGCAGCAACGTCCACGACAGAGCCAATGCTGTCGTCTCATGACCACCGAAAAAGAACGTCTTGCACTCGTCCACCAATTCTCTCGTCGTCAAACTCTTCCCTGCTTTTCCGTTTCCGCCGTTCCCTTCGAGTAACAACCCAAGCAAGTCCTTCTGGTTATTCACCGCGATGCCAGTCTTGCGATCTTCAATGATCGACATTAGTAGGTCATCTATTTCTTTTCCCAGTTTTTTGGCCTCTAGGGATTGTTTGGGGGCGATGAATTGGTTGAAAGGCACACCCACGAAGCGGTTTGTCTTGAAGAGAGTGACCTGCATGGCTCGCAGTTTCTCGAAAACTTTCTTGCCATCTTCGTGGCTAATGCCGAAGCTGGTCTTGGCTATGATCTCCCCCGCCGTCGATATCATCTCTCTCTCGACATCAATTTCTGGCTTTCCTGAGTTTATGAGAGCTGTCCAATTTTCCAGCATCTTGTTGGCTGATTCCACCATTAAGCTTGCCATTCCCTGTGGTACAGGCAGATTATGAACAAAGTGAGTGAGTGTGTAGATGGAAGGAAATAAAGAATAGGGTTGTTAGATCGTGACTTGTTTGAAGGCCTTAAGATGTTAATATGTGCACAGTCAAATGGTATTCAGAAAACGACATGGTTCCTTGATTTCAAACTACACATGCATAATCGAGTCTCCAATTTTGGAACGTAAACTATTGAGGAAGATCGTGCGACACACATTTCCTTTCCAAGAAATTTCTTTGATGTGACTTCCATGAGTTGCCATCACTCACATTCAAAACCCCAAAGACCGTTACGTGTGTATGCTCAGAGAGAGAGAGAGAGAGAGAGAGAGAGAGACCTTGAGGTTGGCAGGAGAGAAAGCTGGGGTGATGACATGCCTGTGACGGACCCATTCGTCACCCTCGGTCATGACCAGTCCGTTCCCGAACATGGGTTCTCGGTCGTTCTTAAACACCCTGGGCTTTCCCCAACTCTTGCCCATTACACCACTCGACATTTGCTTCAGAAACTCGGGCTCTGCAATATACAAGAATGGCTCCGTGCCTAGCCAATACATGAACACCTTCCCTGAAATTGAAACACAGAACTTCTTAATGAAATCAGCAAAAGAAACTGGTAACCCAACTTCATGAAATGAATTTTTCTGTAACAGATTCGTTTTTCGGCTTACCATGTGATTTTTGCCAGCAGGCATAGTAGGGGAAGACCGTGGAATGTATGTCATGAGAGACGGTATTGAAAGATTCATCATCAGATTTCACAGAACGAGAGCCCTCTTCTATGGCCCTTTTCATGTCCATGATATTCCCAAGAGGGAAAACCGGAGAAGGCCCTTTGAACCCATTTCTCTTGAGCTTCTGATAAGCTCTCGCAGGTGAAATCCAACACCTGAACGACACTCTCCACAAAACAAAGAGCACAGAAACAACCAAAGTTGATAGAACAAAATTGTATAACTGAAGGAAATATTTCATCTCTCTCTCGCTCTCTCTCTCTCTCTCTTCAAGACAAGTCTCCCTCTCTTTCTCAAGAAGAAAGGTATTCGGAGCAGGTGAAGACTACACAACAGGGGTCAAGATTATGTGTTGATGTTGGTTGAGGAGGGTGAGGTTGGAACTGGGTATTTATAGGCGACGAAGGACGGTCGTCTCGGAATGTCGAACTTTGACCGGAGATCTGCTCATCAACCACGCCACGTGTTTGAGCCTTTTTTTTTATCGTCCGTCCGAGTCATGAACGTGGAACTTGGAAAAGAAAAAGGTCGGTTTTCGTTATTTTATTTTCGCTGCGGCCGCGTCTGCGTCTCTGTCCTCCGCCTTGGTGGTTGTCAACATCTTTTTAACTTCGTTTTATTTCCAGAGAATATCCTCGCGTGACCAAAAAAAAAAAAAACATAATTATCATGCTACTTTTTTTCCTCACGAATGATGTGCTGAACATATCTAGTTATAATATAAAAGATATAAAAGCATTTGTATGTTTGTGATCATTTTATTTTTCAAAATAATTTTACGTATGAATAAAGTAATAAGGTTGCTCCAATCGAATGTTAAATATAAATATATATTCGTATTCTTTACTTCAGAAATTAAGTTCTTCGATTAAATGGTCAACCCCAGAATTTTCTGCTATTTCTAAGGAGCCGCAATTCCGAAGCTGGCTCAACCAATGACTTCGTTCCACGTCATGTCCTTTGAACGCGTACATGCGTGGAGACCTGGAGAGCATATGATGTACGAGGGTGAAATCGTTGCCATTGGCTCTTTTCTTCTTACGTGCGTCCAATCAAATTATAAATTGCATGCTCGTGGGAAAAAAAAAAAAAAAGTTATGCGATTACCGTGAGCAATAAACTCATTACCATTACTTTCGAGTAAATTTCCACAAAGCATTTTATGATTGGAAAATTAGGAATTTTTCTTAAGCCATTTGATATGAAAAAAAAAAAATCAATCTTAAAAAATTTTATGCACATCATTTTCGTAGAAAGGAAATACTGATACGTTCTCTTGTAAGAATTTATGAGAACCATTTATAATAGTTTATTCAAGACGCCTAAGACCGAAGACTGAAGATTTGTGTGAAGCATATGTTATACTTTGCAATTTTGAATTTGCATGTATTCGAGTCAAACATTAGACTCCAAGCGTGTATATGCTCGTGTTGCCTCACGTGCTCGTGTAGTGTATAGATCTTGGAGGAGCGTTTGATCGGCTATTTAATGCGCTGCTGCTAATTAATTAATTAAATATAATAAACGTTGACTATAAATATAAATTCGTCCTTTACATATCTCATTGGTCGGTTTGTTCTCTCTCTCTCTCTCTGTTTAGGCATGTTGTGCCTCTCATTATTGACGAAGAATTGATTCTGAGAATGAAGTCTGAATGCACAGGATTTGGTAAAGAAAAATAATAAAGAGCCTCACCCGTCGTCAAATGATCCAAAATAAAACTACTTCAAAATGAGAAATATTCGAACAAAAAAGAAAAGAGAAGCCCTTCCTAAATAATATAGCCCCATAAAAATTCTGTCCGTGTTTATTTTTCTCGCTTCCTCCTTTCCTATTTAATTAGTTCCTTATCCTCAAAAGAATGTCTATAAGAGAAGAAGACATGAAGGAGCTTGTTTCAAACTTGCAAAAACCCTTCCATTATTTCTTCTAACAACTTTTCCCTCAAAAATTGGGCAATAAAAAATGTACATTTCTCCAAAAATTATGAAAAAAAAATAAAATTGTATGTAACTCTACATACTAATGTTAGTATGTAATTGGAGATTTCAAGTGTTTTGTGATGAATAAAGTCAAGTTGAAGAGCTCACGAACTGTGAAAAAGGAAATTAAGAGATGAAGTCATCCTAAATTGGAAAAATGTCCAAAATCTCTAAATTCATTGTATTTTTGTCAATTGGATGTTAAGTTTTTAAATTTAGTCAATTAAGTTGTCAATATTTTCATATTTTATTAATTAAGTCAACTCTGTCAATTTTAGTCATAATTTACTGATGTGGATGTCTTGCGTGCTATGTGATACAATCAGTGTCCACATTTATAAATATTACAATTTTTTAAAAAATTAGATTTATTTTTTAGCCAGAATTATAGTCTCGTAGCTTAGATGAAAAGCTAGAGATAAAATATAGCATGCGTCACGTCGTCGAACCAGCGTCACGCTCGTCCAGCTAATAGTACGACCCAAGTTATTCTGAGTCAGAAGGTCAGAGTTTTACTCTCCAATGTTTTAAAAAAAAATTAAGGTCAAAACCTATCCGTGTGGACAGATGCCAGGTCGTACGGCCCCCAAATTCTTCGGTGTCTCTATTTTTAATCTCTCTCTCTCTCTTGCCGTCCAATAATTTAATTTAAACTGTCTCCGCTTTTTCACGCAAATACAGCAATTAAAGTCTAATCTGCTTACTCAAAGAGGAGACAAAATGGAGAAACCCGCGGTTACCACCTTCCTTAAAAGTGAACTCGGTTGTTAAGTGTTGACGTTGCAGCAACGTTAGATCCTACGTCAAAACTGCCGTCTGATCTCTGTCCCGACCAGTAATTAGAAAGTCAAAATTTTGTCCCAAGCAAAGTAATAAGAACGCCTTTTAAAGTCACTTTTTTTTTTTAATCGTGGTTGGGAACGAGACAAAGTAAATTGCGTGTAAACAATTAAAGAGATGTTTAGGTCGTTTCCTAGTTCACATAATGAAAGTTGAAAACTAATTTAACCATGGAATCTTTGCCATGCAAAAAAAGAATTTTGTTGAAATATACATTGGAAAGTATGCGCGATAGGGCTTAAGTGATTTGGAAAATACCATTTCATGAATTATTTGATGAGGAGTAGTTAATATAATTGATTAGCCTATAAAAAGTGACTACTAAAAATCAAGACGGTGATTGTCATTTTATCCCCTTAACTATGTTGTCAAGAATTTTTAGTAATGCGATATATGGAAAAAAGAATGAAAAGAGAAATGTTATCAGGACTTTTTGCTAGCTCCTTATCTATATTATCTAAAGAAAATTATTCATTCAATTTAAATCTATTTTATAAATGCCAATTCTATTATAACTTTTAAATTTTATCAATTTAACCTTAAACATTTATGCAAAATTCTCAATAGAGTTATGTTAGCCATTTTTGACTAAAAAATAACTAAACTATCACATCAGTACTTTCCAACAAAAATTAACTAGACTACACTAAAATTTTGTGTAAAAATTAACTAAATGTGCAAAAGTAAAAAATTTATGATTGAATTGGCCATATGTACAATAAATTTAGATTGGTTGGGTAATTTTCCCATATTATCCGTGTTATTATATACAATAAAAAGGACATTTTATCTATAGAAATTCCAATCCTTTTTTTTTTTCTCTTTTCCAAAATATTCCCTTTCAAGTACTTTATAAATAATTTATCAGTGGACAAATGCCTAAACAAATAATTCTATTTTATTTCTCATGCCTTCCAATTTTTAGTTTTGAATTAATTCTGTCTTATAAAAACCTTACCAAAACCAATTTAAAATTTTGACATATTTTTCCTTTCCATGTTTATATTTGTACAATTCTTTCCATATCGTCTCAATAATTTCTTTTCATTAATTAATAATTCAAATATTTTCTTTACAAGGTGACTTTACAAAACTGTTTAAATGTCAGTTTCATTTTTTCCACGTACGCTCAAAACGTGTGCACTTTTCTAGTGGGTAAATATGAAATGCCAATGCCATTGTCAACGCATCCAAAAATAAGGGAAGAAAAGAAAGAGGAGTTTACATTTTATATTGTTTACCTAAATCCCATTTTCTTCTGACACTTGTGGCCGTAGTTTCCATATGCTAGTGAGGCTGCATGTTATGCGCCGTTTTTAGAAGATCACTCGTCTGTGTCCACACTAGCAATTACAAAGTGAAAGGACGTCAATCATGGTAGATTCGACAGAAAACAGGAAAAAGGGTAGGAAAGGACGAAGAAGTGCATGGCAGTGGAACCAGCACCCAATCGATTCGTGGCTAAAAGGCACGATGAAAGTATTAGCACCAAAAATCCACATAGACCAAGTCCTATGTCGATCGCAGACCGCGTCCTATGGAGATCTTGAGCTTCCCCTCGGTTCCACCGAGCAATCATGGCGAGCGTCCTAGATTCTTGGACCTCGTTGATGAACGAGAGAAGTGACCATTCAGAATCACATATTTCTTGTGGGACGTCTCACTCTGTAGATATTGGGGGATGACTATGGCGAAACTTTTGGGATGTAGAAAGCTCGACGTGACACTTTTGGCCGACCTGCATTGTTTCTCCTCCCTCCCTTGCATGTTCTTATTTCCATACAAATAAAAGGGAAAAAGAAAAATCCAGAAGGTGCTTAGAATATCTTTTAGGCTTGTAGGGAGAATGGTTTTCGTAGGCTGAGTACAACAAGACAAAAATTTACAGTGGGACGACGTTCGTCATGCTTAATTTACATATAATGATTGCATGAGTGAAAGTATGATATTCTTAAATTAGGTGTGACAAGTCAACTGTAGTAAAAAAAAATTCTAGTCCTACACCACTATATCCCCCTATCTCCATGTAATCCATTTTTTTCTTGTAACATTCTTTTATTTCTTGATAGGCATGACTAGAATGACAATATTTTAGTGTCGTCACAAAATCTTATTATCTATTACAAAATTTTCGAGCTAAAAATGATAGTTGTCCGAGATGGGATAAGCAACTCTAGAGATGGTGCAAATTTCTCATGATCAATAGAGCAGTCTTAGAGAAATTATAAAGCGCAAAAATATTATTATGAAAAGGATAATCCTCAAAGATGGTGTAAATTCCTCATGGTCAATAAAGCGGCCTAAATTGGCACGGACCCTTTATAACTCTCTCCTCCTTTTGGACACGGTTTGGCTGGTGCAATTGCTATCAAAAGTAGATTCAAATGCCTAACCTAAGAGTCAGAAGTCGCAATCACTTGAGTAGCTACAAC
Source organism: Eucalyptus tenuipes (assembly GCA_014182365.1). Lineage (NCBI taxonomy): Eukaryota > Viridiplantae > Streptophyta > Magnoliopsida > Myrtales > Myrtaceae > Eucalyptus > Eucalyptus tenuipes. The sequence goes on along the minus strand of CM024547.1, from coordinate 1,634,455 downwards.
ACCGTAGGTTGTATTCTAATTTTGGGGGAGTTGATGAAGAAAATATCGAGGTCATGTAGAAATATGACACCGACCGGCACTGCTCTTGCTTGAAGTGGAGAGAGTAGGCTTCCTTTTCTTATTAGGGAGTTGCCCCAGTTATGGTGCGCTATGTTCTATCAAGTTCCACGTTCCACATGTGACTACACACTTGAAAACTCCTAGTCATCTATCAATAAGAGGAAAACGAGAATTGCCCCGCGATCTAACTGAAGACTTTTTCCGCAGTAATTACCTACCCAGAATTGGTCAACCTGTCTAAGCCCAAAAAGGGTCATGTATAGCTCTATCATCCCACATTTCATCACAAGTTTTTGCTTCTTTTTTGGCTAATGGATGTCAACAATTATAGCTCTCAAAAGGGTCTTTCGGCTACGCGCTAGGTGTTGAGGCTTTCTTATAAGTCTCTATCGGCACACGTGAAGGTGAGGGAGCGCACTGTTTCATTACATTAAGATAATTCCTTCTTGTTGAAATTACTTATGCTATTGAATATTCGTTAAAGCTTCAACCCCTGGACCATTGATAATTACCACCGATTCTCCCTTATTCTAACCAAACTCCTAATCGCTCAGCCAATCCCTTAGAAATCACACACGATAACCTTAATTTAAGATACTTGTATCATTTCTGCTGCTCCCTTACATTGACAGATTAAATGATGTTGAGTTGTTCAATCTCATAGGAGAGTGTGAACTAGACCTAACCAATGGATGGGCAAAGCTTAATACGTACCAAAACTCTATTATGTGTCATAAGACATGATTTCTTGTGGCACTGATGTTGCAATACCCCAAAAATCACTTATAAATGAAGAGCTTGTGTTGTAAGGACCCATCGACATATTTGGCAAGTAAGTGTTTTCAAGGCCTGACTCCAGTTGATCAGGGTAGATTGTTACAAATACGCCGGCATGCACATCTTAACATACTTATTATTAAGACCAAACTAATAAGTTCGATCAAAATGTATCAAAAGAGAGCCAAAGTATTGGTCGGCGCTTCAGTGAAGGAGATCATTAGCACATTGGAATCTCGACTTCCAAGAAGAGCTTGTCACAAGCCAACGTGCGGCTTCCTATTTACCTGGGTCATCATCCTCGTCATCACCATATTTTTATAATAACATTTCGAATATCAACTTTTCATGGCGGTGCTGCGTTGTGTTCTGTGAGGAAAGCATTTTATGCAACTGAATGAAGAGAACCAATTTAATATAACACTCACTTTAGTGTTGAAAAATAGATAAGTAGGCCAACAAATCCTTTTTACATCGACCTTTTTACTCGCTTCATTTGTTATTTTAATATCTCCCTCCCTCTCTCTCTTTTCTTTTGCAAACTTTTTTGACAGTCTGCTTGGCATAATCTTTGATGCATATTAATTGGAATTGTGGTTGTTTCATGCATTTGCTCTTTGCTATGGGCGGCGTCAACCCTTTCTCCGATTTGTGGTGCTCTTAAACCAAATCGGGCCACTACATACAGTCAATATTAGCATTTTAATTGGTGGGCACTGGGGCTCTCAATGCTATCTCTATTATATTCTATCAAGGCAATATTTGGTGTGTCGACATCCATAAAACTTTAATATAGTCATGTCTCAGATAGGTATGCAAAATGTACACAATAGATATGAAATTTATACCGATAGAAATCATACTCCTATAATTAATGTTGATGTGCACTTACTAAGAACTTTGGTCCGATTTTGCAATTGGTCAAAACATCGCATCGCATTTACTCATATCAGGCCGTGTACACGACAATGTCATGCGGATTGTGTCCCAAACAAAAACTAAACGTTAAATATAAATAAATGATTATTGTCGATTGAGTACTGAATTCACGATTGATTATTCCTATAATCAAAGAGAAGTGGTATCATTAACATAAAATAAAGATAATTCGTCTGCCCTTTTTCTGCCATCTTTGCACAATGGGTATTTAATATAATGTATGATATTCTCTTTTTGAAAAGTCCTCCAAAAAAAGCCTCCGAATGCTTACAAGAACTATAGCAGCCTGTACGGGCCAAACTTTCCATAATTTTTGTTGAATTTGTACTTACTTTCTATTATTACCTAGCAAAGCTGGTGAGTAAATCCACGAGTTCGAAGGACCACTTACGCACTAACTCCACATAATTTTTTCACCACCGAAGTCTATTTGCAGTAATTTTGTATTTTTCTCACTCCTCAAATGGCGTGATGCTCATAATTTGGGTTTCATTTGATTTTGAACATCTCAAACCTCTAGGGATATGCAAATATATTCCAAATTTCAACTAAAGAAGAATTTGATTATTTGATGGTATCTCTATTAGCTACACGTGACCATAAGTCAACAAACTAAATTAGGACACGAGATATCAACAATGGAGATGAACTTAAATTTAGAGTTAAGAGTACAAAACTAATAGACACTCCTTGCTCCTAACTAAAGGGTACCTAAATATATTTTGTCGAATACACCGTGAGGTGAGACCAAGTTCCACACACGTGGCGTGCCAACAGCCAGCAGTTGAATCGCTAATGAGGATCCACAGTTTCGGGCATGGCCCAATCCATATAATCACGAAACGAATTTCTACACTAAAAAGGAATTTCCATTTGGTACGAATATCTTTCTATCCCGGTTTTTGTTCATTAAGGTCGAGATGAAACTATTTCGGACAACTCCTCGTAGGCAAACGGTAGCATCCTACGAATGGCCTGCCATATCAATTGTGTCAAATTCGACAAGAAAGCGACGAGACATAGCCGGTCGTTGGACGGCTAGGAGTAGCAAACCGAAGTTTGTATCCTATTTTCAGGTGCAAATAGTCTAGAAGCCCTCTTTCTTTCCCTTTCTCTGTCAAAGTCGGAAAAAGAGAGAGAAAGGCCACAATAATATGGAGGAGTAGATCAAGGGAAGTGTCAGTTTAGAATGCAATTAAAAAGGCAACAGCGACGCTTTGGAAAGACGGTGGGACGCGTCCAACGCGACCGTCTCTGACTTGGCCGGAAAACCCATGTTTTTTCTTGGGCTGAAACTACGTGTTTGGACTGAAAAGCTCTCTTCCCCCCCTCCTGTTGCTGCCCGCATAATACATATGGATCATGTGAGGATGTGGCCGCAATAATTAACTGAACCCTTTTTTTAATATAAGCGAAGAGATTATGTTTAGAAATTCTTTAGTATAATAAAATCGCAATTTGAAGGAAAAGATGATGATGCTAAAGGAATAGTTTGGAAGAAAGAGGTAGCGTGCGTACACCTTAGCTCTCCGCTCCTGACCTCTTTTTGAAGAAGAAGAAAGGATATGATATGCACGTGTAAAAGATTGGGACAAAATCAATGGGCATTTGGAGTGTGTTTGTTTGAGTATAAGAATTTTTCGAAAATTAAATTTTCTGAACTTTTGCGGGTTGAGTTTGCTAAATATGATTAGTCGACGGAACACCATTTACGGTTAGAGAAAATATGCATGTCCAAAGTCCCTAATAATTATGAGAACTATATACTTATAATTAATAACATGGGTGGTTACATGTCCACCTTAATCGACGATTGCGAAACCAGGTGCTAATGCTTGAATAGGGGGTGCCGTCTCACCATATATTGACTTGCCTGTAACCCTAACGCGTCAAGTTTAGCTACATCCTACATAAAACACACAAGTGGTGATGCATTATTTTTGTAGAATTTTTTTTTTTAATTTCCTTGTATGAGATTTCTCTGGCATTCCTTTTGTTTAGGTATTTATGCAATGAATATAAGTGCCTTATAACTAGAATATTCCTACTTTATAAATTATACATGGCCTCACGTGCTTCAGCATTAGGAATTCATTTTGGCAGGAGAGACACTTATCATGGGCCAAGCAATTGTTGCATTGGCCCAAGAAATGGGGGGCCAATTCTTGGATCCTATTCGGCCTAGCTTTGACTCTGGCTCTTCTAATCTTACAACGAGCTTCGCGGACATGAACATGATGAACATGGTTTTTATAAGAACGCTTCCCGCCAATAGTAAGATTTATACTGAATACAAAGAAATGGTCAATGCACTTCTCCTTTATGGCCAGCATCTTCTTGACCTCTGTTGATATGAATAGACGATTTGTTGAATTAGTTTCGTTTTAGTAGTTTGCTCAATCTCCAGTTCATCATCTCATGTTTCGCAGGCAGACATAAGTTAATCGGAAGGACAAACCTACTTTGCCGAAAGTCCCATACGCCCTTAAATGATCAAGCCGAATTGAGCATCAAAATCAATACATGGCGATGTGGTAACACAAATTTCCGGAAGTTCTGTAAATTGGGCAAACAACAAAAGTCATATACACTCGACAGCTTCAGAGATTATTCACGAAGTTGAAGAATTTAGGTTGCTCTGTTCTCTCCAATTCCCTTTCACGGATTAACAAGCTTAGCTCATTCAACTTACCACAAAAATTTCGAGCAATCATTTTTTAGTCGATAAAGCTCCTTATCATTAATCCCTTCAACTCTTCCCCGACAAAATTGAAGACATGGAGACAAGCATAGAGTCCACGAACGACGTACAAAATTGCTCCTGACAGTTGAGAAATTGTGCAGTTAAAAACCATCATTAATACAGTTAAATAGGGTCTTTGGGTTGGCCAGACCATGTAACAGTTATTACATTCCTCTTATAAACTATATAAAATAAAAGTATTTCCAAAAAAAAAATTTCTGTTTCTGCCTCTCCATTTATTAATGGCGAGGTGATATTTATTATTATTAACATTAATGAAATATATAGGATTCAGCTAGTGTATGAATTATTTGTTACTAATTATATCATAACTATCATGATGATTATATGTAACCCAAAATAATAACACATTCAAATAAATTAAACTATACGTAATGTTACCTTTATAAGAACATTTAGTGATGATTAAATCAATGTATCTATAACAAGAACTATGTTAGCACATTTAATTTATGACTGCCAATTTTAATGTAATTGCTAGAATTATAATCACCAAAAATATGATTTATCATAAAATTGCTAACTGCCCATTTCAATTGTTATTTTACGAAGAGGGTGATAGGACATTTCAATCTAAGCAATCTAATCATTATTTTCCTTCTATCTTATTATTGTTTTGATGGCTATCACGTTATAGCATTTTACGCACTGTAATACATGACTACTTGAGCAATTAAGCAGCACACCCCTAATTTTCCTCAAATACATTGGGACCTCTTATAATGGAAAACCGAGATAAGTGTTTGGAAAGAAAAAATCTTTGATATGATCCGATTCACTTGTAGAACCGAGTCCATAATGACACAAAGATCCAGAATGGCACAAAGATTTGGACCGTCTAAGAGTTACATCAGTGTGATTTCTTGCCTGTTGATACAGAAAAGCGTAAGGGCAGAAGTCAAATGCACTAGATACCCGGCCCGGCCCCGCAATTAACACGCTCCAAGGCATTCAAAGTTTAAAAGATCAACCGGGTTCATTCTCCATGGAGATAGACAAAGAATTGCCATTTCACCATTTATCTTTCCTATATAGGGAAACTATTGACCACAGCTACTCTTTCAAACATCCAAAGTCCACACAAAAGTGCATTTGACACCACAAGAAAATAAACTGGACAAACAACACCAGTGATCCACAGGTTTTTCGCCCTAGGAACGTTTTCATGACTTTCCGAGAGATACATGTGTTTTTCCTCTATCTTAACTTAATCTCAAGATTTCCTACTAAAAAGTACCTTTGTGAAGATCAAAATGGCACAACGAGAATGCTGGAATTAAGCTTAAACCATAAAAACTAGAGATGTACAAAGATGCTCTGCTTTTTTGTATGAACAAAGTGAATACAACCACAAACAGAGTGGTTATGTTGGATTCGTGACACCGAGCGGCTGAAGATTAAAGTCTTTCCCCAGAATGCAGAACGAAGGAACTCCTTTGCCCTTTTAAACTAGATGCAGACCTATCAGTTTGCTTCAGTGTTTAACTCAGGAGCAGAGCACTACCTTAATAGTCAGCATGAACACCCAGGTTCCTGATGCAGTCAGCTCAATCTTTACTACCATGTTAAAAGTTACTTTCTCGGGGATCAAATGACCAAAGCCTCGAAGCTTATTACTTCTCTGGAACATCATAAGTTAAATCACAACTCTTTGTATCTCTCGATTTGAGCTGACCAAGAAAATAAGTCATTAAGTACATGGAAGAATGAATGTAACTCATATCTAACACCTAATCACGATATAACAAAATGAGCCAATAATGTACCTGGCGCTCCTCAGATTAATGTCTACACAATCAACTGGCTTTAGCATTGACTTGCAGTCAAGACTCAGAAGTCATGGAACAGCATGATAGCATCATCAAGCTTCATCAGAGATGATTCCAGCAGCAACCTCACTGTTCTTAATCGGTTGTACCTCTTCTCAAGTGGCCCACTTCTCTTCTCAATGGGAAGATTCAGAAGCTGAAAGAAAAGTAACACCTCTCACTCACTGCACAATAAAAGGAAACCCAAGCAAACGAAGTGCCTAATTCTTTGTTTTACTTTTTGCCTTATTCAGTCTAGAGAGGCAAGGAAAGGTCGAAAGGGGGTGGTTGTCACACAACAGAAGCAGACAAACAAATGAAAAAGAAGAGATTTGTGAGCAAACAGAGAAATGATATATCAAGTTACATTGGAGATATGTCTAAATATGTGAATGTGAAACCTCATTTTCTTTCTCCAGTTCGTAGGCCACCCTCAGATTCAGATTCAACACAGCATGGTACATCTCATCCAGTACATGTGGCCAAAGAGTGGTTTTGTTTACTTTCCACAGCAAGAATTGTGTCTGTCTAGGTCCAGTGACAACTATTTTCTGCAAGGATCAAATGTAATTTCATAAGATGTATGCAAAGGACAAGAACCTTTGATAATGATTAAAAGTGGGAGTGGATATGCAAGAAACTTCTGTGCTTTGAGAAAACTTACAACCAGACAAATATAAATGTCCCACTGCAGAAACTTTTTAACATCAAACATTATCCATGAGTGTGGTAACCAAGCAACATAAATGATAAATTTTTACAAAGGAAATTACATGAATGCTGTGCATAAGAGAATCTGATCACAAGAATTTTTCAAGCATACCTCCATGTGCAAGAATTGATCTTTCCAGAGCCTAAAAAGAATTTTTGATATCTCCTTCTTATCAACAAATGCAGTGTCGGAAATCTACAGGAAAGAAGCTGAGTAAAAATAAAGTCCCAGTCCTAGCAGTAACTTCATAGACAAACAATTTCTTGAAGTACCAGAAGAAACATGTAAGATCTCGAATACTCGCATCAAGAACCTAATCGATTGGCAATGATGCTTGCAAGAAAAGCTAAGATCAACAGTGTAACATGTGTGAGTCAAAACAGAAAATTGTTTATTTCTACTCTCATTGGCCTTCAACATTTACGTGACCCATGATGACAATGCTCGGTGCTCATGCATTCCACAGCTTTTATATAACCACACTGGGAACTTTGATTACCATCATAGGTTTATAGTGATTGGGGATGAATAATTGGAAACCAGGGGGTAGCCTAGCCATAATAACTAGAAGCAAAAGGACCGTTAGATAGGCATTTTCAGCATAAAAATTATCTATGTGATTAACTAAAAGACAATGTTGACAACACAATGACTAACAAGAGTGCTTGCAGCACTTAGAATGATCCTCATGATACATGGTTTCTCTGAATTTCAGAGCCACAGTGGACATACGACATGGGGGAAGTGAGGAGTAAACTAATGCTCATAACATAAGCTGCACACTGAAAATCTTCCTCTGTCAAAAGACAACAGAAGTTCAACCAAGAACAAATTAAGAATTAGATTGATGTTTCAGAAGAATATATTTAGGACCGTTGGTGCCTCTTGGCCCATAAGACATATCAGTTAATCATTGTCTGTATTCAAGCATTGTCCATATCTGCTCTTTTGCATTGTTCACGTTTTACGTCACCCCAAAGGATGATTGCCCCTGGAAAATTCAAAGAAATGCTTCCATCTGATATTCTATTTTCTTTGTATTATTTTGAGAGCTCTATAGGATTGAATTACGGAGGTTTTGCTTTAAAAGATGACCTTCAAGGTTATTTCTGCTAGACAAAAAGGAAAAAGGCAGGAGGGAGTGCTTCTCAAGACTAGGTCTAATGATCGAGTCTGAAAATGATGGCTTTGTGATGATGATAATAAAAAATATAAAAAGGAATATAGAAATCAATCATAAATGTTAAAAAGTGAAGAATGCCCTGTCACCATTCATTAGTTGCTTTTTTCAGTAAGGAGTCCCAAACAGCATGTGACCCACTAAAAAAAAAAAAAAGAGCATGCATGAGAAAAAAGGAAAGTATTTTGGGATTCTCATTTGCATGCTTGAAAGGCGAGGTTAAAAGTTGGCAAAAAGTGAAAAATGACTAACCTTGCCAGTCTCAAGTAGGCGATTGGCCTTCGACAGCAACCTAAATATTCTGTAAGCTTCCTGACCGTATCTTTTCAAGACTATGGATTCTACCTGTGGTTTAACACCATATATATGCATCCAACTTGTAGTTAGTCTTCGTGATATATAAATACATACATTATATCTTCAGTACAGAAAAGAGAGACCACAGACCTCTTCATTCTGAGCTTGTTCAATAATGTTCTTCAAATCTGGAAAAGTATGGGGATTTGCAAAATTTAGAAAACATGAAAATAATTGCTCAGTTAAAAAGAATGTAATGAAGACAAAACTTGTCATGTGAAGGAGAAAGAAGCTAGAGGGATGGAGAGGCAACATTACCAATTTTAAATGACTCGTCCGCCCCTCTTTCACAACCCAACATAACAAGAGATGCTCTAAGATGATCCAATGTCATAGCACGACCGGCTTCTCCTTTCATAACCTCTTCGTAAATGGTATTAATTGACAATGGAACTGCAATAAGATGTTATTAGTGAAGAGACTATCTACCAATTAGCTGATCATCATTGATTTGCTGGCCAAGTCACTAGCTTAACAAACAAAAACTTGTACTTTTCTATGCCGAAGCTCAAGGGATCCTTCAAAACCTCCAAAGAACATCAATTATTCTATTCCAAATTGCCCCAAAACCATATTACCAGAATTATCTGTTTTAACTTTCTTCTCCATGCTTTTGGATATCTCAAGCATTGCACTCAGAGCAACAGCAGCTCCACCATCCAGCCGTTCCCGAACATTCTCAACACAAGCCTGGAATAACCCCAATCGGATGTAAACTTTGGATTAAACCACAGAAGATAAGTTCACTGACACTTACATGCATGCGCACTTGCATGCATGCACGCGTGCACACACACACACAGAAGAGAGAGAGAGAGAGAGAGAGAGAGAGAGAGAGAGAGAGAGAGAGAGAGGTTCTGATGCATGTAGAACTTCATTGTTCCCATTATTTGTCAAATGTAACTACCAAGGAAAGATAATTCCTCGAGTAAAATAATGCCCCCAAGTTTGAACCATACTCTAAGAATGTGCATCAAGCTCCATTCAGTTTGGCACAACTGTCGTCAATCTGACAATTGACCAAAATATTACATTATGATAAACGCATGAACAAACTGCTTCTTAGTGTCTCCTTGGTCTTCCTCATTGTACCAAGAAAAACATGACTTAGACGTAAGTCACACCAGTCTCACCAGTACAAACTAGACCTCTGACCAGTCTGCTAAATGGCAAGAACTGGCAGTGAGTAGCGTTGATTGGGCTGTGAGCCATATCAATTGCAAAGCAGATCAACCTGGTCTTGGTTTTGACATTGCTCTATGCAAGGTTAGTAGTTTTCAACTTTGAGCTGCAAGATTAAGCTTGCTGCGGTTATGGGGCTTTGACTATGGAGTGAGTAGGTATAGAGCATTACTTTCAATTATTCATTTTCACCTTTTCACTTTTCTCACGGTTAAACATTGTAAAACGAAGTCCAGATAAATCTGAAGTGGCTACCTTAAAGATCATGTGTTGCGATAATCATTTTCAGTCGAATGTCAAAAGTCAGATGGTGTTATTCTCCAATATATAATTTCCATAAAAAGATAGTGCGAGATTTGCCATTTGCTAAGCACCATATATTGCCAGAAACCATCTAATATCTAATTATTGTGCAGTCCACCTGAAAGGAAGCGTCACAAAGAAGACAGTGAAGGCAAACACAAACAAAACTCAATGATTGCGCAGCAATCAAATCCCATCATTCATTGAATTAGCATCATACACATCCTTGAGTCCCAAAAAATAAGTGAAGTACATCGTTCTTTGGTAGAACAAACTTTTTTGTGGTCAGTATGCTCTTGAAAATTTCAAGGAAGCTAATTATATGGAGCTGGGTAATTGGGGAAGAGGGGATGGAGTAGTGTGAGTGCGTGAAGGATAGCAAAGTATATTCCATTATATCTTATCAGTCCCAAAGAAAACTCCAACTAGCAAAAGAGTTCAATCCTCTTATATGAAAGCAGTCTTTCCATCCCTGATCTAAATGCGATCATGAAATATAAACGAAGAGATGGCACACCTTATGCCTAAATCGATGCATGAACTCCTGGACATTGACACGCCAAAGAACTTGCTCGCCATCACTTCCAAGTTCTTTATTTGATTCCAAAGCATCACTCTTCCTCTATACATTGTTAATACATATAATTAATAACAAGGTAACGCTAACTGGCTGTGAAAACTATATATGTACCAACCTTCTCACCAACACCAAGGAAAGAATCCTCCGTCTTCTGACCATCTTCTTCAGTAGTGGTATCAAAGATAATTAGGAATCTTTTTGCTTCCATTGGAGTTGCTGCAGCAAGAACACGTTCTTCTATGCTCTCTGGCTCAGCAACCATCTACATGCATATATTTGTTATGGAAAGATCACACCGCCACTTTCACTCTCAAATTGACTATTTAAGCAACATGGTCAGATCAATGGAATTAATGAGGTGATGGTACATGAGATCAAAAGCTAATCACATCAAACAAGCATTTCTCATTTAGGTTGACTATGTTAATGAATCATTTTATGCTAATGCACTTAGACATAGGGAGTAACAGAGGAAGTATAAACCTTCAGTTTCTAACAACTAATGCAAATGCAGTAGGAACCTCACCATGTAAAATATCATATATCATGGTTTCCAACAAAGTAAGATTTGATCACATTTTTATATACGGATGAGGAATGAGAAAACCAGTTCTCACTACCCTTCAAATAAATCACTTGTGTGGTAGAAATATGCTCATTGCTAGCAGTTAATTTCCTGTGTCTGAAGAATGATCGTATGGATGTGCATGAACTCATGCTTAACATCACATATAGGCCAAGTTTCTAGTGCCACTAATATTAAATTAAAAACATGTATTTGGAACAGAAGGCAACAGCACTAAGCAACAGATATCTTTAAAGCAAGCACCTTAGAAGACTTGGTTCGCTTTTTAGCAGGAGCTTCTTCTTCACTTGGTGGAGAAAGATGTGGCTCAGGGTCTGGGCAGCGCTCAACAAATCGAGCATTTACGAGTTTAGAAAGGGCTTCTCGTGTAGCATCCTGAGCAGTAGAATCTTCTGAATGGACACAGAGGTTTTTGTAAGTGGTATGATTCGAGTAATCGAAACATGTGTTTTCTAACACACAACTTTTTTCCACTTCAAAAATGTACAAAATTCACTTTAGCCTTCATGCAGAAACTTTATCAGCAATGGCTATTTCTCGTTTCACAACTTGAGTCCTAAGCACAATGAACAAGACTTGCGAATGCAACCCAAACATGGTACAAGTATGAGAAAAATATGGAGAGATACATGAAGTTGACATGACATAAACATGAACTCCGAACCGACCATTCATGTGTTTTGACCAGCTTTCTTGAATGGAAGGAATCATAATATTAGTCGAAACATCTTTTGCTAATTGCACAGATTATTGACTTGAATACGATGAAATCACATAACTGCAACGACTAGCTATATCTAAACAGCAGAGCCTATCAAAGTCTCAATAGAAAAGGACTATCCAAAGAAAATGGGCTCGTCACTCTCTAGTAACATCGCTCGTGTTGGACTACTCAGCTTAGAACTTTAAGCCAATAGTACCTATCCATCCTCAATTTAAAGTGTGAATCGGACGGAACATGGGAATGAGCAAATAACTATACTTATCCTATCACTTGCAAAACTTTCTCACAAGACTTGCCTTGGCCAGATTTAGCTCTGTCAATCATCTTTTCCAACGTCAGCCTACCATGCTGGAGCAAACCTTGAAACAGTTCCACACACTGCCCATAATCAAGCAAAGCAAACAAATTAACAACACACATGGACCGACTTCGCAAACTAGAAAACAATTTACGCCGGACGGGAGCAGAAGCTGACTTCTTTGTCGAGTTCCTGGGACACAACAGCGACGAACTTCGGGAACCTCATCCGATGAATTATGTTATCGAACAATGCCAAGTACTCAGTGCTACGTCTCGACGCATCTCCAACGCCACCTGTCCGTGGCATTACGAACAGAAAAAAAAAAAAAAAAAAAAAATCTCAATCCAACAAGGTCGGGATTCACTTATCCAGCTGCGGATTCAACCTACCTGGATGTTCAACAGAGAAGGCTTGGACGCAATTCTGCTGGATCAAGACTAGCAAGCAGTTTTTGACCTGAGAAGCCGACATCTCCGTGAAGCGGACGATGTTCTGGTGCGTCAGCGGCCCTCGCCGGAGGAGGCAATCGCACACCTTCTGCAAACACGCACAGACTCATTACGCTCGGTCGCACAGACGCCGAAGAGAGAGAGAGAGAGGGATTACAGCGACGAGGTCGCCGAAGTGAGAGGAGATGATGTGGCCGGCGTATTTGATGCCGTACTGCGACGGCGGCACCATTGTTCCGCCGCCTTCTCGGCTGCCCCCGCTCCGGCTCCGGCTCCGGCTCTTGCTCCGACTGCTGCACCGAGGCACGCCGCGCACTCGAAGCGGAAGAAGATGCCAGGGTGCCGCAACTGGGCCCGAGGCCCATCAGGAGGGTTAATGGTTTTGGGCCGGATAGCGGGTACAACTGGGCCACGTTGGGCTTGGGATTTGGGGGATGATCCCAATCCGAGCGTCCTTGTGATCAAAAACCAGATCCAACGGTGACGGGAGATTGATGGACACTGGAAATTTTGTGGGATTTCAATTCCTGGTTCCTACATTTTTAAGGGAGAATTAGTAAGTCGTAACTTGATGTTGGCCACCTTCTTCTAGGACATGATACCCTGGAACAAACAAATAAAGAAAAAAAAATAAAAGGGCATATTTCACTGCTTAAATCCTGAACTTTTGTTTTGTTAATTTACCTTGTACGGATTAATTTTTTGGCAAAATACGCTCATGAAGAATACGTGAAAGATTTTTAAGCATGCTGGCAAGTGAGAAAACTATACTTTTTTAATGAAGAAAAAACCTGTAGTATCAAAACCTTTGTCCTAAATTTGTGGTAACTACTTGAGCATTACTAGAGACCATCTCGAAAAACAAATCTCGAAAATTAAGAACTGTACAATCTCTCAAATATTGGGAACATTTCCTTTTTCACCACAATTTTTGAACATCCTGTTACAGGGTTTTCCCAGGTGCAAAAATCGAATAATGAGATGCTGGATAGAAAAATTAGGCCAGTCAAAGTTTGGCCAAGTTTGTGTAAAATCACATATATATCCTATTTTGTAAAATTTTCCCCAATTTTAGAAATTGAAATGCTTGAACTGGTGAGGTTTGGCGATTTCTTGAATATTGAAGTCTTCAATTATCCAGGAGATTTTTCCTTTGAAAGAAGCCTGGCAAAGGAGGTCTGGCAAAATATATCTAGACACAACTTTCCTAAGTTCCTAAGCAATTAACTTCGGAAGATGTCAAAATTTACCCCACCCATAAACAATGGGATTTGGATTCAAGCTTTACTAGCATAACAGTTTTTTGGCTACCGTGAGAATTATAGTTTGTTGTGAATCACAAATTCTTGAAAATGTGAGCCTCACAATAATTTAGAATTATTTGTTATTTGATTTTTTGTTGTTAGGAATAGACTGTTATTCTAATAGTAAATTAAAAACTGTTACGCAATCTTTTCACATTTGGATTCCACATGAACTAGGATTACCTATCAATAGTTAATAGGGGTAAGAAATTTCAAGGTCAATCCAAGTTCCCTCTGAAACCTACAGGTTGAGACCGATTCCTAGTTTTGGAGCATACCCTAGAACGAAATTGCGGTTGTAGGGTCAATTTCAGGGTCTATCTAAGGCCTATTCCATTTTTTGTTTCATTTTTGTTCCTTTTTTTCATCTCATTTTTAGTCAATCAAAAGGAAAGATGAAGCAACAATAAAAATCTCCATTCATTTCTTCCTTAACAAATTCATAGCAAAGACAGGCGTTACTTGAGAATTCTCTTTCTACTCTTGCATTTGTTAGGTTACGCAGATTATCTTCTGGGTTTAATAATAAATATGCAAGCAAAAAATAATTTTTCTTGTTTGTGATAAGGAACGTATTAAATTTTTTGAAGTTATAGAATCTTAATTCAGTTTTGGTTAACTGAGTTGACTCTTGTTTTTGCTCAATTGGAGCGACATGGTTTTTCCCTCTTCAAATGGTGCTTTGCGCTGGTCGTTGGAAATCGCTCGAAAGGTAAGAAAAGCAATCAGGAATAGGTGTAGCAGTTAATGTGTTGGACACACTGTTGGATAAATACTATAGCTGAAGCATGAGGTTTGCAAGCAATAGGTCGGAAGTGCTATTGCTAAGAAAAAAGTGTCAAGAAAGGTTATCGGTACATTCGTCTAGATAAATGGATCAGAATAGCCTCATCACTATAAGAAAATCCAGGGTCACTTCAAGTGGATTCTCTTATTCCCGGTCCGATTTAGTTCCCACGTGGGAACAAGGATGTGGACCATATAGTACTGGTTCCACATTTTTTTGAACCGATAACCATGGGAACTTTGGACCGGACCAGTTCTTATGACCAATTTGGTCCGATTTTTGGTCATATGCGGGACTCATGCTCACCCCTAATAGTTAATGTTGAGATTCTAATTCCACATTCTTCTATCGTCAAACTAGATATAAAGAAAACAACGCCATCGCTGCTGCTGCCACCATCATTGCTTGCCACCGTCGATTGTCGATTTTCGATCGACGATACTCAATAGCTGTCATCGTTCGTTAATCGCCACTTGTCATCATTAATCATCGAACACCAGTCGCCATGTCGTTGAGAAATATTCTTTCCTAAAAGCCAAATTAATCATTGAATAAGGAATTTTAATGTAAACAAATGATGTTATGTGGAATGAGAATAGATTCTCATTTGTGAAATCAAATGATGTTTCTATTGATATGAAAGGGCTCGAGCGGAGTTGCGACAACTGTGAACTCGAACACTAACATGACTCGTGCACGTTATGCAAACCTACTAAAATGCGCAATGTTCATATCATGCATCGTCTAATTAGGGTTTCGTCACAAAGGAAAATTTATGAATACAATCCTATGCTTTATCTGAGTCTTTCCCACGCTCAGTACTGGTTAACAACACCACGAATCTCAACATGTCAAAGGAAGTGACATAGAAAAAATGCGACTAACTTATGCAAGCCTTTTTTTTTTTTTTAAAATTAATCTCTTAAATTTTTCCATTGTGACACAAATATCCCAAAGTTTTGTTGTATCATTAAAAAAATCCCAAACTTATATCATTGTGATAAATAATACCCTAGATGGGAGTGAAATAGAGGGCATACATGTCGAACATATTTAAATTTGGATTTTTTTTGTGACACAAAAAAGTTTAGGATATTCGTGTCATGGTGGGTAAGTCTAAGATTTTTGGTGACACAAAAAGAAATTATGTTATTTATATGGCAGTTGGCATAGTTTGAGCTTTTTGTGATATTTGTTCTGATTCTTTTGTTTATGTCACTGTACTTGATGTTATGTTAGTAGTAAGATTGGGTGGTTTTTATGCCGCGTGGTCCAAGATTATCAATTTTGGGATAGAATATAGACCGATGTTCTTCAATAATTTTTTCATATTAGCCAATAAATTTATTTTGTCTCACTCCTCTCTTCTATATACACGCGCGTGTGCGGTGATCACGGGAATCGAACCCCGGACCCGGTGCTCTCCGGCCCCACCCTCCCAATTCCTTTACCAGGAAGACCACATACCTACCGACATATTGGCCAATAAATTTGACCCGCCGGGCACCAGTTACTCTAAATTTCACTATTGGAAGATTCTCTTCCTGGCGTCCCACATATTCTTTTTCCCACAACTTTTCGCAAGTCAAGCGTCGAGTCGACAGCAACCCACCAAAAAAAGGAAAAAAAAAATAATAATTCCGAGGGCACAGCAAAAAGGAGATCGAGACCTAGACGCAATATATTGGAGGGTTCAAAAGTAAAAGGAGAAAGAACATGAACAGCACGGCCAGAGGAGAAAAGGTTGCAGAAGAGGGAAGTGGAACGTCTGGTGCGATTTGGAGGAGCTGTTGCGATCCCAGGGCTTAAAGAGGAGCCAACAGGGGCGACCCCAGGTGAACCGAATCAAGGGGACAGCATGGATGTGAGTGCATGGGGACCGTACCATAATGGGCACGCGTGTGGGAGGTGATGTGCCAACGTGCCATCTCGTATTTTGTCTCGGCAACCTCACATGACCCTTGTCTCTATGCGTGAACAGTCCCCCCTGTTTGTGGCTTTTGGATTTTGAGAGAGGGGGGACCAGCTTAACTTACGTCGTTCACCACAGGATGGGGGTTAGGCTATTACTTTATGGTAATTGTATGGACGAGCCCATGAAGCATGTTACTGTCGTTTTCTTTTGCTTTCCGCTGGAGACGCCCGGGTTAAAACAGGTCGCTTGCACATGTTCGCTTCTGCCAATAAGTTTTTAGGGTCTTCTGTTGAGTTTTCGTAGTTCAAATCATGCTGTGTATGGGGCAAGATTCGGATGCAAAGAGAGAGGATGTTTGCAGATTGAGAGACTGGACGCTCGAATTCCCTGTACCAGAAGCGTAGAGGAGTGATCATTTGAACTTAAATCATAGCGCATCTCGATACTTAGTAAATAGCACTGTTTCTTTTTGCAAAGGGAAAAGGAAAAAGGGTTCGTTTTCCTCGACCTTTACTAGATTCTGCATGTTGAATGTTCATCGGGACGAACCGGTGACTCGTGAGCTGCAGTGAATCTATTTGATTAGGAAGGTTTATCGATTCAGAATTTGCAGAGCCTCCTTTGGTCGATTAGCATTGATTCTCCATTAGTTTTGGGATGAGGATAAGATGGGCATCTGACCATTAAAGATAAAGATGATAAAGAGGGAAGGGGGAAAGGGAGGGGAAAAAGGCATCGTTTTCGTGGGAAGGGACTGGTGTTTTGCTCCTTCCTAGCAGCATTGGTCGCTCGATTGCAACCCTCAACTTCCCAGACAATAACTCAGTCTCACCACCTTCTTATAGTCATTTCAGGGCCAAAAATAGAGAGGAGGAGCTAGCGGTGGCCAGAGTGCTTGGTGCAATTTCTATCGATATGTTCATTAATGAATTAGAATCTGTCATGACAATAACTGGTTTGTACGCCTAGTTAGATTTGGCACCTATGGTTCAGCTGTACATATAAGGGCTATTGAATATATCGTTTATGTAAGGAACATATCACTTCATTTTTTATTTTATTTTTGTTGTCGAAGTTTGCTAGTTTGCTTTTCACCTTTTTCTCCTAAATTTTTTTATTGGAATTTAGGATAAAGCCCTTAGAGCAAATGATTATTAATCTTTCAACAACGATCAATGAAAACCAGGATTAGGATATCTTCTTATTCGAGATCACTTAAAAATGGGGAAAAAAAAAACTTTTTGATCAGTGATTTGGATAATCAAGAATCATGAAATGACAATAAAACTTGAGTGAGTAGAGTTTGAGAATATATGACGGGTAACAACGGGTGTATACTACTCTTCGTGAATCTTCATAACTTGATGCGTCTTGCCCAATCTTGTGATGTGCATCACACTTTGTTACTTGATAAATCGAGATGTGTCCGAATTAGTGCCACACAAGGAATTCCTAACCAAAAATCCCACTTGCTTCCGTGCGCTATTTAGTGGTCGTGATGTGAAGTTCCCCCTCCCCTTGGAACCATTCCAAGGGAGAGACAATTCTTCATCTCGAACAGTTGGAAAAAAACGTATGCTCCCAAGCAACTCCCTCTCTCTCCCCTCCACTTGGCTTAGAAGATAAGCTGTGTGCGCGCTTGCTTTTTTGGAGGGCTAATAATGCTCCCGGATGCCCACTTTTCCTGCAATCTACTTCACAAATTTAATACCATTTTGACAACTAATCCTCCCCGCATGTCGCAGCCAAACTCGCCCAAAGCCATCCTCTCTCGCTCGCTCACACCAGCTGCGTGAACGCCCGAGAATATATACCCGCCCGCATCACCACCACCTAAGCAAACCCCCAAAAAGAAAAGATCCTTTCTTTTCCTCCTCCTTTTCATCTTCCTTTTAGATCAAGAACCGAGCTCCCCTCGTGCTTTTGGATCTCCAAGGCTCGTTCTTGATCAGCCCATGACTGCAAAAGAAAACACCCCATGATGGCTTCCCTTTGGCTGGTTCTTGAATCTTTGATCGGACCTAGTACTGTGGTTATATGCAGTAGGTCATGGGTTAGTGCAGGTGGAGACTTCCAAAGGGATCGCATTGATCTGATCGTCCAAGATACCTGAATTCGAATCGAAAGGTTCAGTCTTTTCTTTTTCTCGGTGCCTGTAGATCGGATCATGCGATCCCTTCGGAATTCTCCATCAGTTTGCTCTAAAGTTTCGCATGGCTGTGTGCCAAGTGGTCTCCCTCTCTCTCTCTCTCCCCCCCTCCTCTCCATCGTTCCTTCAAGGTAAGCCTTACATGATCCGAGGTCTTATATATCAATCTCTCAATTCAACTTTATGTGATCTTTTTAAGTATATGACTGACTGCTGGTGCTGGGTTTGTTATACAGAGGTTAAGTTTCTTTAATGTTTGATTAGCCCCCATGAGTCGTGTAATATCTTCTTCAATCCGTTCATAGGTGTGTATCTTTCAATGACGATGGCAGACTTGATCTATGCGTAATTTTGCAAAATGAAGAATTCCCAGGTAATTAATTGCGTCTCGTTCTTGCTATAAAACCCTAAACAGGTCATCGTGGAGTTAGCTTTTATCTTTTTCTGCTGCCTTAATTCTTGTTAGATCATCAAGGAAAAGGTACCGGGGAACTTTCTTTAATGCTGGAAATAGTAATTGACCCGAATAAGTCGTGCTATGCGAGAATATGATCACCAGTTGTATCAACTCTTATCATCCAGTAGTTTCAAATTTTTAAGACCAACATATTAGTACTGCATCGGATCATTCGCTGTTTTTTTTAATCAATCATATCATAATACCAAGTTCAACAACATCGTCGCCACTATGTTCTCGCATCCTTCATGCCCTGATCTATCAGTTTCTGAAGTTCCCTTTGGACATTCGGAAGCTCGCTTTCGTTGATTATTCTCTCGAACTCCACTGAAAATATCTGGCTCTTTTCATTTTCAAGTCCACTGTGCAGACGTCGACAGAACACAATCAATCAATTACAAATACTGGTTCGCATACGAGAAAAAGAAAGGAAAAAAAAATCATGCACAAGAGTCGATCCTGCATGACCTTGATGAACCATATAAAAACAAGTTTTGCTTGGATGTATGTCATTGCGTGCATGGCAGCCGTGGAGCACATGTAGGGATGAGGGAGACAAAGCAATTTCCTAGTATCTCGGGCTTGCGAAAAGCTTCAAAAGACGTGTTATCCCCTTTCTGTTCTCGGATCTGTTAACACAGTGCTGAAGATATTGTTCTCTATTGATTCTTGCCATTCATTCCGTCTACAATTCGGCCGCAAGTTGTTTTTTTTTTTATGACCTTTTACCTCGCATCTGCACGTGCATCAACATGGTTGACATGAATGTACAAACTGTCTCTCCATATTTATGTTGTTATGTACTAATTATATATGACACAATGTCTGTGCCCACACACATTTAGCTAATGCATATATACATGGGCCATGTGTAAATACACGTCTCTACGCGTGCATATGTGCCGAATTGATGCGTCCAAGCACGTGCTCACTCATATACTTTCTGGTTCGAGATTTTTGGGTGGACTAGGGTTAGAAATCGTGGGTTGTTATGTTCTACTTAGTTCTCACTTAGTTTGCTGGCGATTGAGCCAAAAATGTATATGGTTTCGAAATCTCTCGACATGCATGAATTCACATTTTTCATTTCATGTCAGATTTGGTTGGTGTGTTATGCACCTTTTATACTTTTCTTGCGTGCCTTGATACATCAGGGGTTCACAGTGATAAATGCAAAGGTTTGAGCACGCACTTGGCTCTCATCATACTGATCTACTATTCGATTGGACCATGTGCACCATTCATGCCATGTGGTCTTCCACGAAGTGAAGGTTCGACGCCACAATACCACTTTACCAATCAGTGAAAATTCTAGTGTGTGGAATAATTCTCTAAAAAGAGTTATAACTTAAAAGTAGATTACTCTTTTTATGTATTGATTCATAATCTATTTCTCATTGCGCGTGACCATTAAATGTTATAGTTTTATTTCATTCTATTACTAGCTTCTAAGTCCTTTTCCTTGTTTATTTCTCTCCACTATTTTTCTTTCATACACAATTAGCATAAAAAGGCACGCAAAAAGGTGTGCGCAGAAAATAGTAAAAAGAAATTGTTAAGGGAAGACATTATGGCATTTGTGTCGTTTTAGAGAAAAAAAAAAGTTGAATTGTTACACAAATTGAATTTGGGATATATTATCAAAAGGTATTTGAATTCTTTTAAATTGTCATTTCATCCATTATTTTAATTGAAAACTTTCTATGAAAATTTGAAGTTGATAGATGTTTTGGATTTAATTTATAATGTAGAGGATCAGAAAAAATCGACAAGCTCTACGTGATTACTAGATACTAGAAATGCTAGAGTTCTTCCCTTTAACAAATTCCATAGTTTCAATTGCAAAAGACATCTTTCAAATTATGTAATTTTTCCCCTCCGAAATCAGAGATGGAATTAGTAAATGGTACCATCCTTCAGACGCGATAGATAATAGAATGATTTCCTAGTGAAGGCGCCATTCGAATTTATATAGTCAAATTATTATTTCAGAATTTGAAGATTTGGTCTATTCATGATGAAATATTAGATTGAATTTTGTGGGTTGGATGTACTTTCAATTTCTCATGCAGCATAGAAAGAGGATATCTTCTCCTATGTTTGGGAAAGTGAAAGAAATCTTTTCACCATGAGACCTAAATTTTATAATTTTTTGGGCCAACCAAGTGACCCTAAATCAAACAGATTGGGTAATCTAATGATTAATCTGCCTAGTTTCATTGGGCAGAAGAGAATATAAGACGACCAGTTGGAGTTCCATTTATAACACTATGGGCCAAATTCAGCAATGAGAAACCTGCAGTTTCAGAAACGTGGGCTGTGGTGTTCCTTGCAGTCTCTCAGGCCCAAAAGGCCCAGCTAGCTTCCTTACCCAAGCAGTTTATCCTCAAGTGGAGTGACAAATTTGCCCCCGGATTGGGAGATTACGCGGTAAAAATGAACGCGATTAAGTTTTTTTTTCTTAATAACGATGTGTCATGGACTATTCGAGGATTCAACTATTGGCCACTATATATGACATGCTTCGTTATGTTAAGTGAACTTGTTACTACAATTTGAAGAGCAAAGTTGTCATGTTTGCCTTCAACAGAGTTCGATTTCTCTTTAGGTCCATGGATTCTTGAATGATCTCGCTCTAACAACCGCTTAATGGAAAATTCCCATCTGTTGGTCTCATACTTTCACTATTTTTCAAGTCAAGGCTATGTACATTCAGTTTTTCTAATCGAGTCATTTTATTAATATGAAATTACAATCAAGTCCATCCGACTCAATATTTGCTCAATATTTGCCCAATTCTATTGAAGTAGCCTCAGTGGAAGATGCTAGAGTGTAACGTGATTAAATACTGTCTCGAGGATATTGAATAGTTCAAATTTTTCTTTGATTTGGTCTTTTATTCTCAAGCCAATTGGCTATGCACAATGGGTTTTCGTGTAGGTACTATTTGATCTACAATACATTCCGAGTCCTCCAACGGCAATAATAGCAGGATTTAGAAGGGTACATTTACGTCTTCGGGAGTTGATTAAACATTTTATATAAGTGGAAGGATTTGATTTTTTTTTTTTTTTTTTGAGCTCTAGGAAGGATTTGATTAGAATATATATATATATATATATATATATATATATATATTTTCTTTTCTTTTCTTTTTTTTTCTTTTCATTATTTCACGAGCCATACATTTTGCTAGCTACTCAACCTTTAACCATCATTTTAGCTGTTGGTCCTTTGACACAGGGTGATAGGATTTTAAATAGGTTAGTTCCCAACTTAAAATCAGGAATCGATCCTATAAACTCAATTTCAAATTTTTGGAATTGAGAACATAATTGATAGGTTGTGGTATGGCCGATTTCTGGTTCCATCCAAGAACCGGCCCCTATTTTTTTATTTTGTGTGAAAAATTGAACTCTTATTGTAAAACACAAAAGTTGCATCATTTCATTATAAAAGCATATGTTAATCAAAAGGTTATGTTTATTTGTTCATGTTAAAAACCTGAGCAAATGGGGGAAAAAAAGGAGCTGCAAAATCAGTTCCACCCAAAAACCAAAGCGATTCTCAGCTAGTTCTAAGTTCCTGGAACTAGGAATTAGACCAGTTCTCCTTAAAAGCAATCTTGAACTAGTTGGCTCAAGTCAGTTGAGTTTGGTTTTCAGATTGAACCAAACCAATGCTCAACCCTACTTTGAAGTAAGTTATGGAGCAAAATTTGAGTATTATATCTTGCTTGTCAGTCGATTTAGCCTTATTTTATTGATGTTACTTGCAGAGAAGACCAAATCATCCTATTTGCACAATATGAAAATCTTGACAACAAAGGGTCATAAGTCTTGCTTTTACAATCTTTCCCTCTTATGTTAAATCATTTAATAACTAACGCTTTTAAAAGTCGCCTCTCATGTTTTAAAAATCTATCGCTCTTTTATATAATAACCGGGTATCTTCAAACAGCCGATTTCATAAGGTTTCATATGATTAGAGTAAGAGATCCCGATCTCAAATATATTCCACTCAGCATCTTCCACCCACCTTCCTTTAGCATGTGGAATAGACTGTATGGACTGTAGAGACTCGCATCCCTTGCGGACGTCGTCAAGCCAGCAGAACAGTACGCAGCCTCTTCCGCCTTTGCTCTAGCATGTGAAAACGGACTCTACAGACTCGCGTCGCTTTCACTCGTCCTTTTGCAATTTCCTTCCCTCCTTCTGGGAGCCCCAGATCGTCAAATTCTGCGGTCGACACATAACGAACTTCTTAGTCGCTGATGAGCATCATTGCTACACCTTGCGCCGTGACGAACGGAGAGCGGGGCTGACCAAATGCCATCTCACGAAGCGTAGGAACTCTTTTTGAATACGCAGGGTCGAAGAATTGACCTCAATTCAATTCCTTGTTCCTCTTGATTCACTTGGAAAAAATAGTCTAAATTCATTCGGTCTTTGTGGTGGAAAAAATGGAGGGTCTCTCGAGAAGTAAATGGCCGTCCTGTCTTTGGCCATGCCTTACTTGACCAGGAAGGAATGTACCACCCAATGGGTAAGCCTCGCGTCCTTCTGCCTACTGATTACGATTTATTTTTCACGCTTGATATTATGCTTCACTAATTTCGCGATCCCGATATGATATAAACATACAAACAATATCAACCGGACAGGTCCTCCTTGTCATTCAGTAGTTAATATTTGCCTAACCTAGCTACTTCTGGCACAACCTATAATACCAAGGTCATCAAATTGTGAGTGACTGAGTATGGCTAAAGGATATGTAGATTTTGCCCACCTTCAAGCCTCGTTAATGCACAACCTAGTTGAACTCAAGACCCCTCTAAAACATAGTTGATTAATAGACTAATCAAACCCATGAGCTCAATTTTGCAAAGGGACAAGGGGATAGGTTAAATAAAAGATCTGTGATTAGGGAAAGGGTTAATAACATCAAAAATTTTAAATCAATACACCTATAACAAATATATCCCAAACTCATTTTTGACCACCAAAAATAACATATTGGTATGATTCTGACAAATTTACTCTTCATTAGTTTTTATTAAATTGGATTAATATCACGAAAGATCGCAAACTAATAAAATCTCAAATTGACACACTCAATTGTCACGTATTCAGTAATTTGGTAGTAAAATTTAATATAAACTAATGGATGGTAAATTTGTTATAAGTATATCAGTTTAAGATTTTTAATGGTATTAATCCAACGGGAAAAAAGAAAATGAGTAACATATTTCTGGGTGTCCTAAGCATGCAAGGGTCGCCATCAGATGCACCAAACTTTGACCCTCAGGTTCCACGGACAAAAAGCATGGGAAAGAGGGAGGCAAAAAGAGGCTGGCTTATGTTCCATGCGTTGATTAAAACTTTCTTGGAAGACCTTTACCCTAGATCGAAGTTTCGCCATGGTGTCAATTGGCAAAGGCCCCCCATCCGCCACTGATGGCGGAGCCTCAACGGGCGTGCCTCCCGCGGCATTGATGACAGCATCGATGTCTGTGGACAATAAGTCTACCGCGTAGATGTGATGGAGATGATCTCTTTTTCAATGTTAGATAGACCTCTATTCGTGAATAGCTTGAAGATTATCAAGTTGTCTTCTTTCTTTTTTTTTTTTTTTTTTTTGGGGGAAGGGTTGGGGCGTGAAGATTATCAAGGTGAGTTTCTTTACCGTGGCGAGCTTTGCTACTATGCAACTGAAAAAAGGAGACGGACTTTCTATGTAGATAAGTGCTACGTTGATTTCAAACCGAAGTTCACATCAAAGAAGATAACAATTCAAGTATAATTACGAATGGCCCATTTGTTTCTCAACAAACGAATGATTCGAATTTTTCTTTTTCAAAAAAAATATAGCTTGCATTGGTAACAAAAATGAATTATTGAAAGATACATTCATCGTTCACGAAAATATTCAGATGTGGATCATTGTTGACATTGAGATCATCTCTCGTTAACCAACTATTTTGAATGATATAAATAATTATTTTTAGGAAAATATTTTTCAAATCGCTTATCTTTCTCGAAACAAATGAAGCCTTCACTTTGAAATTGGAATAATAAATCAAAAAAAAAATTACATGTGAAAGTTATCTATCATTTATCTATAAATTTATATTTCGATACCTATTGATCTGTTTATGCATAATATAAGAGAAAAGAGGATCTTAGGGTTTGGGAATGTTGATCCTCTTTTCTTGCCAAATTGCCTTCCATGACCAAGTTTACGGAAACTACATGTGAGGCCAAATGCGCAACTCTGTAATGTAGATAGGAATGATAAAAATAATGATGACTTTCACGCATCCAACACAATATATCTTCATCCCTTTCACACTCTAATATTAGCACTTAAATCTCATTTTATAATAATCAAATAGATTTGCATTATATTCTTATCATAGATGAAAGTGTGAAACAAAATGGGCTTTTTTCCCCCTCCAACACGCACCATAACGTGTATTCAAACATTAGATATAGATGTATATGTATCATTAAATTCGTTGGACGAAGTCCAGCAAATATGTTTCCAAAATAGAGTTCGCATCTGTCGCTTTCCTGCTTGTCTCCTTCTCACATCGAAAGTCCGTTCTCCGTCCCCCGATCTACGCACGCACCAACAGTTCCATGGAAACCCCTATAAATGGCCTGGCCTCCCGAACTTGTTAGGCACTACTCGAAAACACTGAGAAAGAGTCCGATAAAGCCTCCTCTCCAAGGCTCCCCCGCTCTCACCTTCTCTCCCTCCTAAAGCTTTGAACTCAGAAAAACAATGGCTGCCAGCCTCTGCAATCTCGCACTCCTCGCTCTGGCCATTGCCTTCTGCGTTCAAGGAACACTAGGTGTGCTTATATTCTTAGTGCTATCTTAAAAAGTTTCGGTATCTTTTCGTGCATCTTGATATGTATGTCGGTGAGTTGTTTGCAGGAGATATTGCATGTGAGAATCTTGACCAAGGATCGTGCGCGTTCGCCGTGTCGTCCACGGGCAAGCGGTGCGTGCTTGAGAAGCAGGTGAGGAGGAGCGGGGAGGAGGCCTACACATGCCGGTCCTCGGAGATCGAGGCCGACAATCTGAAGGACCACATCGAGACTGACGAGTGCATCGCCGCTTGCGGGCTCGACAGGAAGACTCTCGGAGTCTCCTCAGATTCGCTCCTCGAGTCTCGCTTCACCCAAAAGCTCTGCTCCTCCGGGTGCTACGAGAACTGCCCCAACATCGTCGATCTCTACTTCAGTCTCGCCGCCGGTGAAGGTAACTACATCAACTACGTTCTCTAGTTAGTAAGCCAAATCACTCGTAGCCGTAGAATCCACTTGAAAAAGAACGTACGGTATGACAAGTTTTTCCAATATCTTAGAAGATCAGATTGGATGCAGCGATTGGAGAATAGAATCTTCATCTTAAAAATTAATTTGAATAGAAACTACACACGGTACTCCTTTAATTTTCCAATAAGGACGCTTTTTGATTTAAATGCACGCGTAAAATCTCTTCGTGCAGGCGTGTTTCTTCCCAAACTATGCGAGGCACAAAGAGGGATTGCGCGCAGAGGAATGGCTGAGATCCGAAGCTCGGGCCACGTGGCTCCGGGACCAATTCACTCTGTCCAGTACATAGGAGTCGCCCCAGCAACGGCGCCTTCTTACTAATCGCCTTGCCTCTTTCTCCGAAGCACATCGCTGCAGAAGTGATGTCGATAGAATAGGTTATACGGGTTTGTTTTCATTTCATTATACTCCTCGAGCGGTGGTTGCCGGGCCTGCGGGCTTTGCCTTGTCATGGCGTCGCGCGCATGCGGACGTGCATTAGTATTACTTAAAACTATGTATGCACTAGCATTTTGGATTGAAGCACAAACAAATATGTATCTGCAATAAGGTGCTCTACAGGAGCATCAAAGTTTATATATTGTTCCAAGTCGTGTGGTGTCTTTTGTTTCAGATTAGTTCGTTGTCGATGGCTTTTGGAAATGAATGAGAATCTATATATCGTATTCTGCATATTTAAAGCTGTGAGATGAGCAGAATTCCATTGTTCCGCCTATAAAAAATACGGATTTTTTTTATCGTGGTGGTAATTCTAATAAGTATCTACAAATATCAACAAATTGTTAGTAAAAAATTATTGATGACTTTTTTATACATGAATTGTTGGTAATTCATTAATAATTAAATAAAATGTTTCTAGTTTATTGTGATAGTTTGCAATTAGTAATATTTGTATCAACTCAACAATTTTTAATAACATAGCTTACGATGTTTTCAATTTACTAGCTCTTAAATGAAATTATGAGCTGAAACTAGAGTGAGCAACCAACTTTTGTCACTGACCTAAAAAAAAAATTGTCAGATTAAAATACCTTATATTTATGAGTTATCAACTCTCATTTGAATTACCGACCAACACTTAATTCTTTTTAATATTTTATCAACTATTCTATTGAGTTATTAACTTTTATTTGACTTGGTCAACCGCCTCTTACATTTGTTAACTCTGGATTAGTGTGACAGTTTAACTTTTCTCCCATTAATCTGAGAGCTTCTCCCATGTTTTTTTAGAAGGCTTTTACAAATATGGTGAAAGACGAGAAAAATTGGCAATTTGCATACCATCAAAGTATAAGAGTTGAAAATTTCATAAAATTGTTAGTAAGCTATCAATAAGTTAGTAAGAATTCAAGTGATCTGTAATTTTTTTAGGAACAATTCCGTGATACTTACAAACTTCCTTAGGAATTTACTAGCCCCTAAAAAAAAAAGCATATGTTGTAACATGGCTCGTGTGCTTCTTTATATGGGTTAAAGAAGAATCCCACAGAGTATTCCGAAGCTTCTGCACAGCTATCATTGTCCGGGCAATCGTTCACGACGCCGAGAGCCACCGATGGCATTGAAGACAGAAGGACACAGGCGATCGTCATCAGCACTGCAGCTCGTTCGTTAGCCATCCTCCCAACCACCTGCAATGTAACGTTAAAGCTCCGGCCATACAATATGCCAACCGTGCCGAGATTGTACCTGTCAGCATCAAATGATGCTTGCGTGTGCGGGGTTTAAGCTGGATATTTTCTCTAGTAATGAATGGCGAGCTTTGATTCATCGATCATGTGGACATGATTCTATGCATGCTTGTCCTTCTCTATTCTCAGATTTGTAGTGGGGTTACGAGCTGCTTATGAACTCTGGTAGCGCCATGTGAAGATTTTGCAGTCATGGAGAGTTTCTTGTAAGAATTATTGTGGCCCACATGATATGATTTATTATATGGTTTAATAATTGTTGAAATACTATAAAAATTAAATATTGGTTATGAGAAGTTGCGACTCTAATAAAACAAAGAAGTGCGACTTATATAGAAGTTGAAAAGGCACTTTCATGAAAGGCACCTTTTGATAGAACATACAAATAAAGTCCGGTCCTCTCTCCACCCATATGAACAACAGTAACTGAAAAGAATTGGGTATTCTCTCATCCATCGATAGAATACATTAAAAAATAGTAGGTTAAGGGAGAGAAATCATACTTCTTTATTTAGATCGAGTTCTTCGGTTTTCTACAATGATCATCATCAAGGGTAACGCTATGAATAAAGGTATGTCTTTATCTATTTGTGAAAATCATGAAGATCACAATATCATTGTTTTTTTTTTTAATTTTTCATCAAAGTATTATATGTAATAATATAACAATTGGTATCAAAGCAAATGGTTTATGATCTCATGATTTTTCCGTTTATAGAAATATTATTATTAATGTATGATGATTCGTTGAACGATCCTATTCGTACTATTTGTTGTTGTTGAAATGTTTTTTCAATGGTTCTGTCGAAGAAAATCCGAATGATAGAACGTTTTGATAGAGAAAATGATGAAAATGGAGGAATTCAAGGGAAACAGGGAAGGAAATAGCGAAAAATGGCGAAGAAAGGAGTTTTGCGCTCGAGGAAGAAGGCGCGTGAGCTCCACGCGTGCGCTGCAGTTGCAGGCGCATGGAACCACACACCACGCGCCGTCCCGCGCCCAACCGTTGCCCGCGTGGGATCCATGCGCGCACCAACTGCTGGCGCGTGGAGTCCACACACGTGGAACTGCCTGCGGCAGTTGCCAACGCACGCGCTTGCACGTTGGACGCGCGCGTGTGAGGCACGCGTCAGCGGCGGATGCAGGCGCGTGCCTGACGTACCGCAGGCCTATTTTTACGCTTTTGCCCCTGTGCCATTTTCAAAATTCTCATTTTGTCCTTCTCGCAATTTTACGATTCTGCCCTTACTGATTATTTACCATTTTTTCCCTTGCATTATAAATTTATGGTTCTGCCCTTATGAAATTATGATTTTACGGTTCTGCCCTTACTGATTATTTACCATTTTGCCCCTGCATTATATATTTATGGTTATGCCCTTATGGAATTATGATTTTACGATTTTGCCCTTATGCTTTGATTACGTTTTTGTCCTTGTGTAATTTGGTAAATATTTGAATTTTACAATATTAAAAATTCATATTATGAATGGTTTGTTAGTCACCAAAGTGGTCAAATCTTGAAGTCTTTTGAATTTTTGATATTATAAATTGTTTTATTCAATTACCCATGATTAATTAATGCTATATATGAAATTGATATGTTTCATATCATTATTGATGTTATGGGTATATTGAAGTTCATTTATTATAAGAACTTAGGGATTAACCCAAAGGTTAATTATTTTCTTATAATTCATGAACATAATAGTTGGTAATTAAAATGACTTGTTAAATTTGTTAGTATATCCAAAGATAGCATATAAATTTTAATAAGATACATTTACAATTACCAAACAAAAGTTTTTAGCATTATTATGGTATATATATTTGTATATCATAGGATCGCCCAAAGAAGAACTATGATGTACATGTGTAGTTTAGTTTGAATCTGATTAAGTGATATTCTCAAGGCATTAATGTATGAATATTTTCTTGCACATTTGCAGTATCGTACTGTTTCACTCCATTCGCATGGTTCGTCTGTTTCCTTATTCAATGGAATAAATTTTCCTGATTGGAGTGAACAAGTTCAGTTTCACTTAGGTGTCCTAGATCTTAATTTAGCACTTCAAGCTGAGAAACCAGCTGCTATTATTGATGAAAGTAGCGATGATGAAAACTCTTTTCATAAATCTTAGAAAAAAATCGAACAGACTGAGCTTAATGTTCATGCGAATGACAGTTACAAACAACTTAAAGACTTTTCTTCCCAAGACTGACAATGCTAAGGAATTTATGAAATTTGTGGAAGAGCGTTCCCAAACTGCTGATAAGCCACTTGCCGATACATTCATGAGCACACTGACCACCATGAAATATGATGGTTCATGTACCATGCATGAGCATATACTTGAGATGACGAATTTAGCAGCAAAGTTAAGGACTTTAGGAATGAATGTGAATGACTACTTTTTAGTACAGTTTATACTTAATTCCTTGCCTCATGAGCAATATGGGTCATTTCAAATAAATTACAACACTATAAAGGATAAGTGGAATGTGAATGAATTGGCCAGTGTGCTAGTTCAAGAGAAAATAAGGATAAAGAATTAAAAGGCTCATTTTGTTCATCTCTCAAGTCATCAAGAAGTTCAAAGAAATTTCAAAATGAAAGGTGGAGAGAGCAAGAAGGAAGGATTACACGTCCTGAATGACTCTTCAAAGGCTTCTCAAATCCACAAGAATGAACACAATCTTATTAAGTGTTATTTTTGCAACAAAATTAGACACTTGAAGAAAGATTGTCTAAAATGTAAGGCTTGATTCGAAAAGAAAGGTAAGCCTTGTGTTTTAGTATATTTTGAATCAAATTTTACTGAAGTTCCTCATAATACTTGGTGAATTGATTCTGGTGCCACTACTCATGTGTCAAATATGATGTAAGGATTTTTTACGATCCAAACCATAAAACCAAATGAAAGTTATGTGATTACGGGGAATAGAAACAAAGCTCCAATTGAAGGCATTGATACTTACCATTTGATCTTAGATACTAGGCATTATTTGGATTTGTTTCGAACCCTTTATGTACCTACATTTTCTCGCAATTTAGTTTCTTTGCCAAGACTTGATGTAGCGGGATTTTATTGTAAGTTTAGTTCTGAATCTTTCAGTTTATTTAAGAGTGATACTCTTATTGGAATTGAAATTTTATGTGATGATTTCTACAAATTTAGACTTAATAATACTTTTGTTGAGACATTAATGACCTTGCATTATAATGTTGGCACTAAACGAAGTTTGGTGAATTAGAATTCTGCTTACTTGTGGGATAAACGTTTGGGTTATATATCCAAGGAAAGAATGCAAAGATTAGTGAAGAATGAAGTTCTTTCAAATTTGGATTTTATTGACCTTGGAGTATGTATTGATTGTATTAAAGGTAAACAAACAAAGCACACTAAGAAAGGTGCCACAAGAAGCACATAGCATCTTAAAATTATACATACTGACATATGTGATCCATTCGATGTTCCATCTTTTGGTAAGGAAAGTTATTTCATCACCTTTATTGATGACTTTTCACGTTATGGTTACATTTATCTATTGCATGATAAGTCTCAATTAGTGAATGCACTTGAAGTGTATATTAAAGAGGTTGAGATGCAATTAGATAGAAAGATGAAAATAGTAAGATCAGATAGAGGCGGTGAATATTATAGAAAGTATGATGAATCGAGACAATGTCCAGGTCCATTTGCTAAATTCCTTGAAAGACATGGCATTTGTACTCAATACACAATATCAGGTACACCACAACAAAATGGTATAGCAGAAAGGCGTAATCGTACTTTAATGGAAATTGTTAAGAGTATGATGAGTCATTCATCTTTACTCCTGTCTTTGTGGATGTATGCTTTGAAGACTTGGGATAAGTGTTGTAGAAGTCCAAAAACTTGTCACGAAAATGTAATTGAGTTCTAAAACTTACAAAAAGTGCAATTGAGTCCTAAAACTTGTCAAAATATTTCAATCAAGTCCTAAAATCGACGTCGTTAGCCTTTTCCGTTAAAAATGCTAACGTGGCATTTTAAATAATTTTTATTTTCCGCATGGATTTTTTAATTATTTTTTATTCATTTTTTAAAAAAATAGATTTAAAAACTAAAAAATTAGATTTATTCATTTTATCTTATTTTCACCAAAAACTAACAAGAAAAAAGAAAAAATTTATTTTTAAAATTTATTTTTAAAAAAGAAAATCAGCCGCTCCTCTCTCCCACCGCCGTCGCCACCCATCGCCGGAGGGGCCGAGCTATGGTGGCTTGCCCTAGGTGAGGTTGGCCGACCCTCGCCCGCCTCAAGCGAGTGCCGGCGGCGATCGTCGCCGCCCCGGGGCAAGGCCTCATCGGCCATCGCTTAGGTGCCGGCGAGGGCGGCGATCATCGCCCCGGCGAGGTATGTGAGGCCTCGCAGCTTCCCTCGCCCGAGCAAGGGCCGGCGAGGCTCGCTAGATCTCAGCAAGGCCCCCCGGCTCGGGCGCGAGGCTTACCCATCGCCCGCCCGAGCGAGGGCCGGCGAGGTCTCGCCTCGGGGCGAGGCGCTAGATCTCGGCAAGGCCCCAGATCTAGCGCCAAGGCCGACGAGAGCCGATGAGGCCTCGCCTAGGGCGGGCGACGGTTGTCGGCCCTGCGGCGGGCCGGCCACCCCGCCTAGGGCGGGTAACGGTTGTCGGGTAACCGCCTCGCCCGACCCCTCCGGCGATGGGCGGCAACGGCGGCAGCAGGGGAGAGGAGCCGCTGATTTTCTTTTTTCAAAACAATTTTTAAAAATAATTTTTTTCTTTTTTTCTTTTTTAGTTTTTGGTGAAAATAAGATAAAATAAATAAATATAATTGTTTTTTAAAAAATGAATAAAAATAATTAAAAAATCCACGTGGAAAATAAAAATTATTTAAAATGCCATGTCGGCATTTTTAACGGAAAAGGCTAACGGCGTCGATTTTAGGACTTGATTGAAACATTTTGACAAGTTTTAAGACTTAATTGCACTTTTTGCAAGTTTTAGGACTCAATTGCATTTTCGTGAATTTCTGCAGCACTTATCCTTAAAGACTTCTATGTATTTATTAAACAGGATTCCTAGTAAGGCAGTTCCAAAGACTCCTTTTGAACTGTGGATGGGAAGGAAACCTAGTTTATGACACATGCATATTTGGGGTTATCAAACAGAAGTAAGAATTTACAATCCACATGAAAGGAAATTGGATTCAAGAACGAGTGATTATTTCATTGGTTATGCAGAGAAATCCAAATGGTATAAATTTTATTATCCTAATCATAATACAAGAATTGTTGAATCTGGAAATACTAGGTTCATTGAGAATGGTGACATCAGTGGGAGTGAAAGAATGCGTGATGCTTGCATTCAAGAAGTAAGGGTAGAAGTTCCTATACCCAAAGCTTCTAAAGTTGTTGTTCCTGATGTTATAGTATAACCTAACAATAATCAAGAACAACAAATTAATGAACAAACACTCGATAATGGAGATGTCAATATTGAACCTTCAATAGCTGAGTCACAAGAAATAACATTAAGAAGATCTCAAAGAGAAATGAGGTCGGCTATTTCTGATGACTATATGGTTTATCTACAAGAGTCAGAAATTGACTTAAGAATTGGAAATAATCCAGATTCATTTTTCCAAGTCATGGAATGTGAAAATTCTAATGAATGGTTTAATGTCATGGAAGAAGAGTTAAAATCCATGCATCAAAATCAAGTTTAAGATATTGTTGAATTGCCTAAAGGATGTAAAAAGGTCGGGTGTAAATGGGTCTTTAAAACCAAACGCGACTTAAAAAACAATATTAAACGACATAAGGTCAAACTTGTTTTAAAGGGTTTTACGCAAAAAGAATGCATTGACTATAAAGAGACATTTTCACCAATCTCTAAGAAGGACTCACTTAGAATCATTATGGCTTTGGTGGCTCATTATGACTTGGAGTCACACCAAATGGATGTAAAAACCGTCTTTCTTAATGGGAATTTAGATGAAGATGTCTATATGGACCAACCCGAAGGCTTTTTCAGTTAAAGGAATTGAACACATGGTATGTAAATTAAAAAAGTCAATATATGAACTCAAACAAACTTCCCGACAATGGTATCTTAAGTTTAACGATACCATAACTTCAATTGGATTTAAGGAAAATGCTGTTGATCGGTGTATATATATGAAGATTAGTGGGAGCAAGTTTATTTTCTAGTTCTGTTTGTTGATGATATTTTGCTTGCTGATAATGATCTTGGTTTGTTATATGAAACCAAGAAGTTTCTCTCTAAGAATTTAAAATGAAAGATATGGGAGAGGCAACATATGTGATAGGAATAGAAATATTTCGTGATAGATCACAAGAATTATTAGGATTGTCTCAGAAAGCCTATATTGAGAAAATTTTAGAGAGATTTAATATGAGTAAATATTCAGTAGGAATAGTTCCAATTCAGAAAGGTGACAAATTTAGCCTTATATAATATCCGAAAAGTAAATTAGAATGAGAACAAATGAAAAATATTCCTTATGCATCTGTTGTGGGGAGCTTAATGTATGCACAAACTTGCACCGGACCGGACATCGGTTTTTCTTTGTCGGAATGTTAGGCGGGTTTCAAAGTAATTCTGTAATGGATCATTAGAAAGCTGCAAAGAAAATTCTTAAATACTTGTAAGGAACGAAGAATCATATGCTCACTTATAAAAGATTTGATCATCTCGAGATGATTGGATGTTTAGATTCAGACTTAGATGGATGTGTCGATATAAGAAAATCAACGTTTGGTTACTTGTTTCTTCTAGCTGGAGGGGCAATTTCATGGAAGAGTGCGAAGCAGTCAATTATTGCTGCATCCACTATGGAAGCTGAATTTGTGGCATGCTTTGAGGCCACTATTCATGGATTATGGCTGCAGAATTTTATTTCAGGACTTGTGATTGTCGACAGTATTGCCAAGCCGCTGAAAATTTATTGTGATAACTCTGCAACAGTTTTCTTCTCTAAGAACAACAAATATTCTAAGGGTGCTAAGCATATAGAGATCAAATACTTGTCTGTTAAAGAAAAAGTTCAGAAACGAAGAGTGTCAATTGAGCACATTAACATCAATCTTATGATAGCAGATCCCTTAACAAAAGGACTGCCACCCAAAACATTTAATGAGCATGTTGAAAAGATGGGTATTATTGGACGTCATTAATGTTTGTATTATGATTGTATTAAGTTTATGTATTTGAAACTTTGAGCTCATTTACATGTTTCTGATATTTCCTGTTTTCTATTTAGTTACATTATGGAAATAGATAAATGTTAAACAAGATAGTTTCTAAAGAGACATTATAGTTGGACTATTACTTGTACTTCTCATTTATTGATCATGTTAAGTAAAGTGCTATGGTTGTAGTGCATAGAAGGGACTATATCGATTAATGACATACAATCACTATGACTCGCATTAGTTTTTTTTTACTTAATTGTGATTATTATGTGATTGTCAATTTAATAAAAATTTTATAGCATAATGTTATTGTGCACATTACAGTCTTTATTAAACCATAAAAGGATCATATGGGCCAAGTGGGAGAATGTAAGAATTATTGTGGCCCACATGATATAATTTATTATATGGTTTAATAATTATTGAAATGCTATAAAATAAATTAAATATTGGTTATGAGAAGTTGCGACTTTAATAAAACGAAGAGGTGCGACTTATATGGAAGTTGAAAAGGCACTTTGATGGAAGGCACATTTTGATAAAACGTACAAATAAAGTCCGGTCCTCTCTCCACCCATATGAACAACAATAACTGAAAAGAATTAGGTATTCTCTCATCCATCGATAGACTACATTAAAGAATGGTGGGTTAAGGGAGAGAAATCGGATTTCTTTATTTGGTTCGAGTTCTTCGATTTTCTACAATGATCATCATCAAGGGTAACGCTATGGATAAAGATACGTCTTCATCTATTTGTGAAAATCATGAAGATCAAAAGATCACTGTTTTTTTTTTTTAAATTCCGCATCAAAATATTATATGTAATAATCTAACATTTCTACCCGATTTAGTCAATCGAGATATAACAACATTCATCAACTAATTTTTTTTTTCTTTTTTTCCCTAGGAGAAGTGCAGAATCAATACCAGTTTCTGGTTTCACCGCTTCAAGCAATAAAACTTTTTCGATGCTCGTCGAAGATCCACGGCTCGACTGGGGGATTGCTGCACTATTTGTGCTCAAGAATGTCCAAACTGCCACAACTTTAATCCATTAGAGTAACGACAAAACGTGACTTCTTGTTCGTGGCAGTACCAGTCTCTGGCTAAATTGGGCTCTTTCAAGCTATGCTCTTTGAGGATCCACATATCTCACCCGGGTACTACGGACAATTTTTATTCTTGCAGTGAAACGTGAAGTCTGCGGTTAAGTAGAGTTTCCGCAAAATGAAGGCCGACGATAAGTGCTCATGAAAGCTGTCATAACTTCAATCCATAAACCACGAGTTCATAAATTTGGGTGCAAATAAGTCGATACCTGAATTACAAACCACCGGATGTTGAGCTCCCTCTCTGTGCAATCCACACGAACTGCTTCACTGTTTAGCTTTCAAAATTTGACTTCGTGCCGGCATTGAAGGGAGAAGAGAGATACTTCAGTGCGTGGTTTCTATTCCTTGTCTTCTTTGTGCGGTGAGGAGCACGAAGGAACCCCAATGGCATCTACAATGCATTCAGGTTCAGTAGATGGCTTAAACTCAAGACATAATTTAACATCAACTTATCTTTCTTTCAAAGTATCTCTTTGACGCCGAGAGAGAATGTAGAGCAGTAGGGCATAATACAATAAGAGCTTAGATTGATAGATACATGCCACTCACAATAATTTACTTAAGGAATAAGAGCAAAACAAAAAATCATTTATGTTATCAAGCCCAAGGCTCAAAAAAGTTATAAATCAGTCGAGTCTTGGCTTTCTCATTCGTGCGTATACAATTGAGTATGGAACAACTCTCCAAGCATGAGTGTTTTCCTAGACTCATTGAAAAGATAACATAGTAAAATCCTAGGAACTAGAACTTTGACTCTCGAAACCTTTGTCATGATCATGACTCATAAAGAACTATAAACCAAAAAATGCAATAATGACATTAACGAGACTTCCAAAATATAAGAAATATAGTTGGTTGTAGGTCTGCATGTGTTGACTATTTCCAAAGTTACCGAATCAATGGCATTCAAGGGATGCTCCGGCGTCACTCTTGGTAAATGAGCAATTGCTGAAGATCCTTTATACCTGGTTCTTTGTCAAGTTGCTAGGCCCTTTACTTTGTGCAAATATTAAGAAAACATACATGGATCTTGCACGGACAAGCGCTAGATACCTTCCACGTCCGTGTCCGTTAAACACTGAAATTACATAATTGGTTGTGCTTGCAATTTCATTAACAAAATGCTTACAGCTATCACTTTCAACGTACAAAGCTTACGACTCAAGGTTTGATCGCCAACTTTACATACTAAGGATATAAATCTAGTCCCTCGAGCCAATTTGTGAGTCACCAGACCACTTATTTGATATGTAATAAGCGTATCCAAATCAAATTAACGAGGCACCTAAAATGCAACGTAATGTCTGTTCTATCTAATTTAGATTCTTAAAGTACGAAATTGAACTATTAATTGCTTGAAATATTAAAAGATTGAAAGCATAACTTGTCCTAGAAGACGATTCCACACTTGAGCCCAAACTTAGTTAATATCCAAGCCCATAGTGCTCATAATCAGCCTGTCCCACCCAATTCTAGAACATCAGCCCAATCTTCTTTCCTTTCACACTATAGTCGGGCCTGCTCGAGCAAACAAAGCCCAAAGATAAGGGGGTCTCGCCCTTTTCTGTCCTTTTTGCCAGAGATTTAGACCTTAGCTATTTGTCAAATAGAAGTGCTTTTTGTGTAATTACATTTTCTTAAAACTTTTAGGAATTTTCATTTCAATTTGTACATCCTATCAAAGCATGCAATCATCCTGTCCACATGTCTTGAGCAAAGTTTGACCGATAGGGTAGCAGGCGTGACTCTCAATATAAAACATGTTGGGAACATGGGCAAACACTTAAAACATCAACAAATTCCTTAGGGTGAATGATTAATCTAGCATTACAAAAAGGGAATACAAAAGATAGAAAGATGGACACAGCTCAGATAGCTTGGAGGAAAACACTAAAGAACCATTTCTTATATACAACATTTGAAAGAAGCAAAAGATTTGGCTTGAGTTATTGTAGCAAAATCACTATTCATGTTTTGTAGCAGTGCTATTCATGGCACTATAATAATACTGCTACATGGATGGTTTATCTTTGACCCAATCGAAAAGGTGGACTTAATAATTAGAAAAAACCATCTCAAGTATCAACATCACGCTATATAAATGAAAGAACACATCTAAAGATTGTTATTGATTGTAAATGACAATGTCCTTAAACAAAAATGATCTTTCCACCTTTTGATATGTTATATAATTCATACACATGCTTGGATATGAAATAACACACTAATTTATCTTATTAATATTGAATATCAAGTAAGATTCTACTCAATTCCGAAGATAGAGAAGAGTTTGTCTATCTCAAAAAAAAAACACACTAGGAAACCAAGAGTTTTATAAGAATATTGATTAGGTATCAAAGAACATTCCCTTCTGATTAGGTAGAGACCCATCCAAAGAGCTTCTAATCTCTCCAATCCAAGAAAGAAAAATTAGAAAATTCAAACCCTTCGAGGTAAATTCATATAGATATATTACTATAATACCAATCAACATTCTAGTTAATATGAAAACGAAAGACATGACACTTGAAGTGCACTTTCATTGAACATATGTGAACACATCTTATTGCATTTCAAAGCACATGGACATTATCGGCTTGATGACAAAAGTAGCAATCATTCATGTTGGAGACATTCCAACCCATAGTTGGACAGGGCAGAGGTCCTTCAGAAACACATCCCTGCACTTCTTGATATTGCAACCCGCCATGCAAAGTCTGCTTGGAAATTCAAGTGAGAGCATTGGGTTGGGACCTTCAAACAATTCTTCCTACAACTACACCCAAGGGTCGTCCATGTCGTCGTCGAAGCCACCTAGACTGGACCAATCGGTTGTCCGATCCCAAGGGGCGTCGATCCAATTCCTAGTTCCCTAAAATTGGAATCGATGAAATCGGTCCAATTCCCAGAATCGCCCGAAGCAGACTAATAACTTTTTTAAAAATTAATTTTTATTTATTAAAAATTATTAAATAAATAAGTTTAACTCTTAATTATTATGAGTTTTTAAAATGTTAATTTAGACAAAAAGTCAAGGGAGCTATGCTTTGATTGGAGCAAGGCTCGGTGGGTTTTATGCACAAATCCTCTCACATTCTTTGTGTGCCCATTCGATGTGGGATTCTTGGCATTCACTAAACACTACAAAGACAAGTCATATACCAAGAGTCCCACATCGAATAAGCACATAAAGAACGTGGGAGGAATTGTGTATAAAAGTCAAGTCATACTACAACCAAAGTGTTATGGTCATAGGTTTTCGTGACGAAGGGACCGTATATGATCAAGGAAGACATCCTAAGATATTCCCATAAAAGCTTCTAGAATGCTCTCTATTCTCGCGGAGGGCGAGACGATAATTGCGCTGTGAATTTAGCAAAATGATGTCGAGTTCTCGAAATGGTTGATAATACACTTCACTAATTTCGCAATTCCAAATGTCATCTCGGTTATAAACATATAGACAATACTGATGGAAGGGGTCCTCTTTGTCATTCGGTAGTTAATATTTGCCTAACCTGGCTACTTCCAGCACAACAAATTGTGAGTGACTGAGTATGGCGATGAGGAAATGTAGATTTTGCCCACCTTCAAGCCTCGTTAATGCACAACCAAGTTAAACTCAAGACCCCTCTGAAGGGTTAATACTACCCAAAACCCTAAATTGGTACACATATGGTAAATTTATCATAAATTCATTTTTTGACCACTAAAAATCACATACTGGTACTCTCTATTAGTTTTCATTAAATTGGATTAATATAACGAAAAATCCCAAATTAGTAAAATATCAAATTGGCATAGCCGTCAACTGTGACGTATTCAATAATTTGACTGTAAAATTTAATATAAATGAACGAATGGTAAATTTATCATAGATATATAATTTTGAGATTTTTCATGGTATTAATTTATTGGGCTAAAGGAAAACGAGTAATACATTTTCAGGTGTCCTAAGCATGCAAGGGTCGCCATCAGATGCACCAAACTTTGACCCTCAGGTTCCACAGCACTACAAAAAGCATGGAAAAGAAGGAGGCAAGAGACTGGTTTTTGTTCCATGTGTTGATTCAAACTCTCTTGGAAGACCTTCACCCGAGATTGAAGTTTCGCCATGGTGGCGATTGGCAAAGGCCCCCCATCCGCCACTGATAGCGGAGCCCCCCGTGGAATACGTGACAGCATCGATATCTGCGGACAGTAAGTCCACCACGAAGATGTGATGAAGATGATCTCTTTTTGCATGTTAGTTAGGTAGACCTCTATTCGTGAATAGTTCGAAGATTATCAAGCTGTCTTTTTTTTTTTTTTTGGGGTGGGTGGGTGGGGGCGATCGGGGTGTGGATTCGTGTAGGGGTGTGCATGGTCCGAGCGGGCGGTTCCCGACCTAGAACCGGAACCGCCCGCTAAGGACCGGTTCGAAAATTGGAACCGAGATCCACCCGTTTGTTGCATGGATCCACTGGGAACCGGACCGCCGGTCCGGTCCGGTTCCCGGTGGATCCATGGAACCGATCTTGATGCGAAACAATTTTGGTTTTCAACATAGAACGGTTGGGTCTATGAGTTGGGAAGGAGGGGAGGAGGTCTATGGTCGGGTTTTCAACATAGAACGGTCGCGAAACAATTTTCCGCGGCTATGGCGGGTGGCGGCCAACGCGAGGGGGCAAATAGTAGCAGCGGAGGAGTAGCGGCGACGGCGTCAACACTCGGGGAGGAATCGAAATGGCGATAGGATTAGGAGGAACCGAGGAAGAGACAAAAGAGAGAGAGAACCAAAGTCGAAGGGAGTGAGGAGATGAGATCTAATCTAGGGTTTCTTTTAGTAATTTTTTTTTTAATATTAAAAGGGTTCCGGTCCGGTCCGGGTGGGCGGATCCGCCCATGGAACCGGAACCGGACCGTAGCCACCGGTTCCGAAAAATTGGAACCTGGAACCGGACCGGTTCCCTCAAGAACCGCCGGTTCCGGCGGTTCCGGTCCGGTTCCGGCGGTCCGGGCGGTTCCGGTATTTTGCACACCCCTAGGTTCGTGAACATTATCAAGGTCAGTTTCTTTTTGTGGCGAATTTTGCTATTATGCAACTTTGGACTTTCTATATAGACAAGTGTTACGTTGATATTAAGCCAAAGTTCGCATCAATGAAGATAAGAATTCAAGTATAATTGCAAATGGCTATGTTTGTTTTTCGAAAAGTAAACTATTTAGCTTATATTGCTTACAAAAATGAACCAACGAAATATATTTTCCTTTCACGAAAATATTTATATGCATATTATTGTTGATATTGAGAAAATTTCTCATTAACCAATTATTTTGAGTAATATAAATAATCGTATTTAGGAAAATATTGTTCAAATTGTTTATTTTTCTCGAAACAAACGAAACTTTAACTTTGAAATTAGAATAATAAATCAAAAATATTACATGTGAAAATTATCTATCTACTTATCTATAAATTTATATTCCGATACTTATTGATCTATTTATGCATAATATAAGAGTAAAGAGGATCTTAGGGTCGGGGAATGTTGATCCTCTTTTCTTTACGAAATTGCCTTCAATGACCTAGTTTACAAAAACTACATGTGAGGCCAAATGCGCAACTCTGTAACGTAGATAAGAATGATCAAAATAATGATGACTTTCACGCATCCAACACATTATATCTTAATCACTTTCACACTCCAAATATTAGCACTGAAATCTCATTTTATAATAATCAAAATTTTAATTTAGATTTGCATTATATTCTTATCATAGATGAAAGTGTGAAACAAAATGGGCTTTTTCCCCGTCCAAACACGCACCATAACGTGTATTCAAACATTAAATATAGATGTATATGTATCATTAAATTCGTTGGACGAAGTCCAGCAAATATGGTTCCGAAATAGAGTTCGCATCTGTCGCTTTCCTGCTTGACTCCTACTCACATCGAAAGTCCGTTCTCCGTCCACCGATCTACGCACGCACCAACAGCTCCATGGAAACCCCTATAAATGGCCTGGCCTCCCGAACTTGTTAGGCACTACTCGAAAACACTTAGAAAGAGTCCGATAAAGCCTCCTCTCCAAGGCTCCCCCGCCCTCACCTTCTCTCCCTCCCAAAGCTTTAAACTCAGAAAAACAATGGCTGCCAGCCTCAGCAATCTCGCACTCCTCGCTCTGGCCATTGCCTTCTGCGTTCAAGGAACCCTGGGTGTGCTTATAATCTTAGTGCTATCTTAAAAAGTTTCGGTATCTTTTCGTGCATCTTGATATGTATGTTGGTGAGTTGTTTGCAGGAGATATTGCATGTGAGAATCTTGACCAAGGATCGTGCGCGTTCGCCGTGTCGTCCACGGGCAAGCGGTGCGTGCTTGAGAAGCAGGTGAGGAGGAGCGGGGAGGAGACCTACACATGCCGGTCCTCGGAGATCGAGGCCGACAATCTGAAGGACCACATCGAGACTGACGAGTGCATCGCCGCTTGCGGGCTCGACAGGAAGACTCTCGGAGTCTCCTCAGATTCGCTTCTCGAGTCTTGCTTCACCCAAAAGCTCTGCTCCTCCGGGTGCTACGAGAACTGCCCCAACATCGTCGATCTCTACTTCAGTCTCGCCGCCGGTGAAGGTAACTACATAAACCACGTTCTCTAGTTAGTAAGCCAAATCACTCGCAGCCGTAGAATCCATTTGAAAAAGAACGTACGGTATGATAAGTTTTTCCAATATCTTAGAAGATCAGATTGGATTCGCCGATTAGAGAATAGAATCTTCATCTTAAAAGTTGATTTGAATAGAAACTACACACGGTACTCCTTTAATTTTCCAATAACGACGCTTTTTGATTCAAATGCACGCGTAAAATCTCTTCGTGCAGGCGTGTTTCTTCCCAAACTATGCGAGGCACAAAGAGGGATTGCGCGCAGAGGAATGGCTGAGATCCGAAGCTCGGGCCACGTGGCTCCGGGACCAATCCACTCTGTCCAGTTCATAGGAGTCGCCCCAGCAACGGCGCCTTCTTACTAATCGCCTTGCCTCTTTCTCCGAAGCACATCGCTGCAGAAGTTATGTCAATAGAATAGGTTATACGGGTTTGTTTTGATTTCATTATACTCCTCGAACGGTGGTTGCCGGGCCTGCGCGCTTTGCTGTGTCATGGCGTCGCGCGCATGCCGACGTGCATTAGTATTACTTAAAACTATGTATGCACTAGCATTTTGGATTGAAACACAAACATATATATACCTGCAATAAGGTGCTCTACAGGAGCATCAAAGTTTATATATTGTTCCAAGTTGTGTGGTGTCTTTTGTTTCAGATTAGTTCGTTGTCGATGGCTTTTGGAAATGAATAAGAATCTATATATCGTATTCTGCATATTTAAAGTTGTGAGATGAGCAGAATTCTACTGTTCCGCTTATAAAAAATATGGATTTTTTTATCGTGGTGGTAATTCTAATAAGTATCGACAAATATCAAGAAAATTGTTGGTAAAAAAAAATTATCGATGACTCTTTTATACATGTATTGTTGGTAATTCATTAATAATTAAATAAAATGTTTCTAGTTTATTGTGATAGTTTGCAATTAGTAATATTTGCATCAACTCAACAATTTTTAATAACATAGCTTACGATGTTTTCAATTTACTAGCTCTTAAATGAAATTATGAGCTGAAACTAGAGTGAGCAACCAACTTTTGTCGCTGACCAAAAAAGAAAAAAAAAATTGTCAGCTTAACCTTATATTTATGAGTTACCAACTCTCATTTGAATTACCGACCAACACTTAATTCTTTTTAACATTTTATCAACTATTCTATTGAGTTATTAACTTTTATTTGACTTGGTCAGTCGCCTCTTACATTTGTTAACTCTGGATTAGTGTGACACTTTAACTTTTCTCCCATTAATCCGAGAGTTTCTCCTATGTTTATTTAGAAGGCTTTTACAAATATGGTGAAAGACGAGAAAAATTGGCAATTTGCATACTATAAAAAAAATAAGAGTTGACAATTTCATAAAATTGTTAGTAAGCTATCAATAAGTTAGTAAGAATTCAAGTGATCTGTAGTTTTTTTAGGAACAATTTCGTGATACTTACAAA
This sequence comes from Eucalyptus tenuipes, assembly GCA_014182365.1. Lineage (NCBI taxonomy): Eukaryota > Viridiplantae > Streptophyta > Magnoliopsida > Myrtales > Myrtaceae > Eucalyptus > Eucalyptus tenuipes. The sequence continues at coordinate 1,589,660 of CM024547.1, read as the reverse complement.
CTTCCTTAGGAATTTACAAGCACAAAAAAAAAAGGATTTTTTCTAGAATAGAACAATAGAATCATATGATGAATTGAGGTGGGATCCATTTAGAACAATAAAAGTGATAATTACTGGATCCAATTAGAACAATACAAGTGATACTTACTAACTCCTGTAGGAATTTACTAGCACTAAGAAAAAAATATTTTTTCTAGAACAAAACAATATAATTGTCTAATGAGATGAGATGAGATCCGATAAGAATAATAAAATTTGAAGAGAAAACTAGCGAAAAAAATCTTTATTTATTTATTCATTTTGAAATATACCGAGCATTTAAATGCTCATGTCATCTGAAGTAACCGCTTTGGTTTATGGTTCCTTAGTATGGATCAGCCGGCATACCACTTTGCAATATACCGACCACACTTCTTTGCCGAAGGTACACTCTTTGGAGTGAATGCATATGTTGTAACATGGCTCGTGTGCTTCTTTATATGGGTTAAAGAAGAATCCCAGAGAGTATTGCGAAGCTTCTGCACAGCTATCATTGTCCGGGCAATCGTTGACGACGCCGAGAGCCACCGGTGGCATTGAAGACAGAAGGACACAGGCGATCGGCATCAGCACTGCAGCTCGTGCAGCTCGTTCGTTAGCCATCCTCCCAACCACCTGCAATGTAACGTTAAAGCTCCGGCCATACAATATGCAACCGTGCCGAGATTGTACCTGTCAGCATCAAATGATGCTTGCGTGTGCGGGGTTTAAGCTGAAGATTTTCTCTAGAAATGAATGGCGAGCTTTGATTCATCTAGCATGATTATCCTTCTCTATTCTCAGATCTGTAGTGGGGTCACGAGCTATTTATGAACTCTGGTAGCGCCATGTGAAGATTTCGCAGTCATGGAGAGTTTCTACCCTGTTTGGTCGATCGAGATATAACAACATTCATCATCTAAACAATTTTTTTCTTTTTTCCCTAGGAGAAGTGCAGAATCAATACCAGTATCTGGTTTCGCCGCTTCAAGCAATAAAACTTTTTCGATGCTCGTCGAAGATCCACAGCTCGACTGGGGGATTGCTGCACTATTTGTGCTCAAGAATGTCCAAACTGCCACAACTTTAATCCATTAGAGTAACGACAAAACGTGACTTCTTGTTCATGGCAGTACCAGTCTCTGGCTACATTGGGCTCTTTCAAGCTATGCTCTTCGAAGATCCACATATCTCACCCGGGTACTACGGACAATTTTTATTTTTGCAGCGAAACGTGAAGTCTGCGGTTAAGTAGAGTTTCTGCAAAATGAAGGCCGACGATAAGTGCTCATTAAAACTGTCATAAGTTCAATCCATTAAACCACCAGATCGTAAATTTGGGTGCAAATAAGTCGATACCTGAATAACAAACCACCGGATGTTGAGCTCCCTCTCTGTGCAATCCACACGAAATGTTTCACTGTTTAGCTTTCAAAATTTGTCTTCGTGCCGGCATTGAAGGGAGAAGAGAGATACTTCATTGCGTGGTTTCTATTCCTTGTCTTCTTTGTGCGGTGAGGAGCACGAAGGAACCCCAATGGCATCTACAACGCATTCAGGTCCGTAGACAGGTTTAAATCGAGTCATAATTTAATACCGACTTGTCTTTTTTTCAAAGTATCTCTTTGACATTGAGAGAGAGTGTAGAAAAGTAGGAGGTAACACAAATAGGAGCTTAGATTGACAATTACACGCCACTCACAATAATTTACCCAAGGAATAAGAGCAAAATAAGAAATCATTCATATTCTCAAACCAAGGGCTCAAAAAAGTTATGAATCAGTTGAGTCTTGGCTTTTTCATTCGTGCTTATACAATTGAGTATGGAACAACTCTCCAAGCATGAGTAATTTCCTAGACTCATTGGAAAGATAACATAATAAAATCTGAGGAACTAGAATTTCGACTCTTGGAACCTTCGTCATAATCACAACTCATAAAGAACTATAAACTAAGAAATGAAATAATAACATTTACAAGACATCCAAAATATAAGAAATATAGTTGGTTGTAGGTCTTCATGTGTTGCCTATTTCCAAAGTTGCCCAATCAATGGCATTCAAGGAATGCTCTGGCATCACTTTGGGTAAATGAGCAATTGCTGAAGATCCTTTATACCTAGTTCTTTGTCAAGTTGCTAGGCCCTTTACTTTGTGCAAATATTAAGAAAACATACATGGATCTTGCACAGTCAAGCGCTAGATACTTCCACTCCGTGTCCGTTAAACACTGAATTTACAGAATTGGCTGTGCTTGCAATTTCATTAGCAAAATGCGTGCAGCTATCACTTTCCACGCACAAAGTTTATGATTCAAGGTTTGATCGCCAACTTTATATTCCACACATATAAATCTGGTCCCTCAGCCCAATTTGTGAGTCACCAGACTACTTATTTGATATGTAATAATTGTGTCCAAATCAAATTAACGAGGCACCTAAAATGCAACGTAATGTCTGTACTATCTAATTTAGACCCTTAAAGTACGAAAGTGAACTATTAATCGCTTGAAATATTAAAAGATTAAAAGCATAACTTGTCCTATAAGATGATTCCCCACTTGAGCCCAAACTTAGTTAGTATCCAAGCCCATAGTGCTCATAATCAGCCTGGCCCACCGAATTCTAGAACATCAGCCCAATCTTCTTTCCTTTCACACTATAGTCGAGCCTGCTCGAGCAAACAAAACCCAAAGATAAGGGGTTTCGCCCTTTTCTTTCCTTTTTGCCAGAGATTTAGAGCTTGGCTATTTGTCAAATAGAAGTTCTTTTTGTGTAATTACATTTTCTTAAAACTTTTAAGACTTTTCGTTTCAATTAGTACATCCTATCAAAGCACGCAATCATTCTATCCACATGTCTCGAGCAAAGGTCGACCGATAGGATAGCAAGCGGGACTCTCAATATAAAACATGTTGGGAACATAGGGCCAACACTTAAAACATCAACAAATTACTTGGGATGAAAGATTAATCTAGCATTACAAAAAGGGAATACAAATAGTAGAAAGATAGATATAGCTCAGATAGCTTTGAGGATAATACTGAAGAATCATTTCTTAATTACAACATTTAAAAGAAGTAGAATATTTGGCTTGAATTATTATAGCAAAAAACACTATTCATGGTATCGTAGCAGTGCTGTTCATGGCACTATAATAGTACTGCTACATGGATGGTTTACTTTTGACCCAATCAAAAAAGGTGGACTTAATAACCAGAAAGAACCATCTCAGATATCAACATTGTGCTATATAAACGAAAAAACACATCTAAAGATTGCTATTGATTGTAAGCGACAATGTCCTTAACTAAAAATGATCTTTTCACCTTTTGTTGTATAATTCACATAAATGCTTGGATACGAAATCTAATTCATCTTATTAATATTGAATATCAAGTAAGATCCTACTCAATCCTCGAAGATAGAGAAGAGTTTGTTTGTCTCTGAAAAACACACTAGGAAGCCAACGGTTTCATAAGCATATTCATTAGGTATCAAAGAAGAACATTCCCTTTGATTAGGTAGAGAGCCATCCAAAGAGCTTCTAATCTCTCCGACCCAAGAAAAAAAATTAGAGAATTTCAAACTCCTCGTGCTAAACTCATATAGATATATTACTACAATATCAACCAACATTCTAGTTAATATGAAAACGAAAGACATGACACTTGAGGTGCATTTCCATTGAAAAGATGTGAACACATCTTTTTGCATTTCAAAGCGAGTGGACATTATTGGTTCGACGACATAAGTAGCAGTAATTCGTGGTGGAGACATTCCAACTCATAATCGGACAGGCAGAGGTCCTTGGAAACACATCCCTGCACTTCTTGAAATAGCAGCCCACCATGCAAAGTTTGCTTGGAAATTCAGGTGAGAGCGTTGGGGGCCGTCAACGTGACGTATATAACGAAGGCTAGCATCGCAACCTTTTTGTTAGCCATTACTCTAGTCTGCCAGGGCTGAGTAAAGGAATTGCCCAGATTGAACCCAACCGATTGATTCGATCCGATCCTAAGGGCAGTCGATCAAATTCTCAATTCCCTGAAATTAGAACCGATGAAGTCAGTTCGACTCCTAGTTCCATCCTTCGAACCGCTCGGACCAAACCAATTATTTAAAAAATATATATTTTATTTCTTTAAAATTATTAAAGAAATAATTTTAACTTTTAATTATTAAGAGTTTTTTTAAATGTTGTGGAGATGCAAACATTTAGACAAAAAGCCAAGAGAGGTACGCTTGACTGAAGAAAGGCTTGGTGGGCTTTATGCACAAATCCTCATATTCTTTGTATACCCATTCAATGTACGACTCTTGGCAATGACAAGTCACATACCAAGAGTATGAAAAGAGTTGTGTATAAAAGTCAAGTCATGCTCCAACCAAAGTGTCAACGTCACGAGATTCCTGTGATCAAGAGACCATGCATGATCAAGGAAGACCTCCCAAGATCATCCAAGGTTCCCAAAAGAGCTTACGAAACGTTCCCAAGGACGAGTAAGGCAGTAATTACACCAAGAATCTAGTGAGACGGTAATTGTGCCAAGAATTTTAGAACTCTCTTGGTATTTTCGACATAAATACCAATAGTTGGTAGATTAAAAGGTATGATTCGGTAGTTGGTAGGTTAGAAGATAAGATCCCATTCGCCGAATCAAAAGATGATTAATAATTATAATTCGAGACCTCAAATTATATATATATATATATATATATATAAAGGGATATATATATATATTTTATGCCTTCTTTTTATTGTAATCATCCAACAATTTCATAATCGAGTTGCATTCTCTTTTTCAGAGCTTCCCTCTCGAGAAACTTGTATCTTTCTAAGATTCGTGATAGCGAGCAAGTGAGCAATCGATCCCAAGAAAGGCTTGGTTTAGGCACTCCAAAGATCTTGAGCGATCCAAGAGAGCTTATATCACCACATAGTCTCGATCCCAAACAACCAGCCCATGACAAAAGCATGCCTTTCTTAGAAAGTATAATATTTGTTAAGTACGTAAAGTTTACACAATATTTAAAGCATTTCGATCTTTTTGTGGTTAAAGAACAAATGCTTAATTTTTGTTTTTTTAAAGGGGATGGGAAATATATTTATTATCGGTTTCTTTGAGTTGCTCGGGAATCGGAACTAGGAATCAGGACCGGATGGGGAACCAATTACCCTTAAGTCTGCCAATCTGCCCTTGGAATCAAAGTAAATTAGCCATGCGCCAATTGCGTTTACCGACACGGATCTCCTCACTCTAAAGATGATCAATTTATACTAATGCATCACGTAAACGTAATTCCATGAATACAGGCGACATGAACTCTTATAATGATTTTTTTCGATGCTCTTCAAAGATCCACAGCTCACTTAGGGATTGTGGACGGACTATTTATGCTCTTGCAGCGTAACTTGAAGATTGGATCATGGAGAGTCTCTACAAAGCAGTAATCAATTTTGTAGTGTCAAATCAAAACGGCACTTCAATCCGAGTAACAAGAAGATCATAAAACTGAGTTCTCGTTCATTTGCCATTTAAAAATTTAGCTAATCACAACCTTTTTCGTACTTCATGATATAGGAAGAAATGTTGCTGGTTTAACACTGCACATGCAAGAATGAGAAACAAAATGCCATCAACACTATCCTCAAAATAAGCAGAGCATCGCTTCACAACGGCAACAAAAGTAAGAGAAACATTACGGGTAAATTTAGTTCCCATTACAGCAAATCCACTAGCTAGTTAAGACAGCACGAAGGCCAAAAACCAACTACAGGACATATTCATCCAGAGTTCCACAATGCAAACGCCCAAATAAGCCATTCAGGTGAAAATAACAAAACTCCACACAAAAGTCTTGAGATTTTTAGAGACTTGATATAGGCAATGCCCTCTATGCTTCCTCCTGAATTTCTTCCTCATCCTCATAGTCATAACCCTCCTCGTCAGCCGTCGCATCCTGGTACTGCTGGTACTCGGAGACCAGATCGTTCATGTTACTCTCAGCCTCAGTGAATTCCATCTCGTCCATGCCTTCGCCAGTGTACCAGTGCAAGAAAGCCTTCCTGCGGAACATGGCAGTGAACTGCTCACTCACACGGCGGAACATTTCTTGAATGGAGGTGGAGTTTCCAATGAAAGTGGATGCCATCTTCAGACCAGTCGGAGGAATGTCACACACGGTTGACTTGACATTGTTTGGTATCCACTCCACAAAGTAGGACGAGTTCTTGTTTTGCACATTAATCATCTGTTCATCTACTTCCTTGGTGCTCATCTTGCCACGGAACATCGCCGAGGCAGTGAGATAACGACCATGGCGTGGATCTGCAGCACACATCATGTTCTTCGCATCCCACATTTGCTGAGTGAGCTCGGGAACAGTGAGCGCTCGGTACTGTTGGGACCCACGGGATGTGAGCGGAGCAAACCCAACCATGAAGAAGTGCAAACGAGGGAATGGGATGAGATTGACTGCAAGTTTGCGGAGGTCAGAGTTGAGTTGACCAGGGAAACGCAAGCAGCATGTGACTCCACTCATGGTCGCAGATATGAGGTGATTCAAGTCTCCAACTGAAATGAGAAAAATGAAGATCAAACGTCTCACCAGAATAAAGTCAAAGATATATTTAACCAGATAATTGAATCAAGCTTCTAAAATCTTAATAAGGTACCAGCCAAAAGATACTGTATGACCCATGATTAAGAACTTGAAACCGACAGCATTTAGATCTGGGGTCTAACTGCGTACAGCATGTTGGAAAAAGCATCTGCCGTAGACAACTGGATACTATGGCCCTAAGGTCACAGACTGACAAAGCCCATGTGGAAAGGCTTGACTTCTAAGTGATCCAAGGAATCTCATCTAAAATTTCAGATCCAGGTCTCAGCATGTGGGGCTTTAAACAACCACTGGATATGTATATAAAAAAGAATATTCTGAACCAACAGATCAGAGCTATGATAAACTTATCATAAATAGTCAGAATGGAGCTAATTCCAAGAAAAGCTCCACATGTGATCACATATTCCTGAGATTAATAAACAGAAAAATAATAGATAATAGCACTAAAGTGCACCTTAATACGGTGATATAACAACAGAATGCTAGGAGAGCGAATAAAAGAAAATGGAAAATCCAGCCTTTATATGCAGTCAAATGGATTAGGTAGTGCATGTTCTCATTTTTAAGTCCTAAAAGTCCAGAATCTGAACTAAAGAAGATATGCAAACGTATTTTGCATTAATCTAGACTGGACAACTAAGCAATTGCAATTTGGTCCAACAGCTAAAAAACAAAAAGGCCATCTCTAGCACAGCATAAGGGATATACTTACAGCTAGGCGTAGTGAGCTTCAAAGTCCGGAAGCAAATATCATAAAGTGCCTCATTGTCCAAAACCATGCATTCATCCGCATTCTCAACAAGTTGATGAACAGACAGAGTCGCATTGTAGGGCTCAACAACTGTGTCAGACACCTTAGGGGAAGGGAACACAGAGAAAGTAAGCATCATTCTGTCAGGATATTCTTCACGGATCTTAGAGATGAGGAGTGTTCCCATGCCAGATCCAGTTCCACCACCCAGAGAGTGGCAAACCTGAAAACCTGAAATCAACAAACACACAAATATTCAGCTTTATTCATCAAAAACAAGCAGTAACTTAAGCAAAACAGCAGAGTAGCTTAATAGGGGGGAAGAAATCGGTAAGCATCTCTAGCACCCACAGTCAATTTGCAAACGATCGATTAATCCACAAGGACACCAGAACCAAAATGAGCAAGTGCAGCAAAAAATGTCAGCACATACAAAAACACTCTCTAAAGCATCACAAAAGAATGCAGCTCAAGTTAAAAACAGATTGAAATGATGAAGCATATGAGCCACATCTGGGATAGAAAGCCTGACATCAAAACATTCTAATATTTGAACCACATGATGGAGAATAGGTCCCGACATGCTTTCATACAGTTGCTTAAGCACTGAACTTTCCAATTAGAAAGGTTTAACACATTATAGCAGCTGCACACTAAATCTTATAAGTACAACCATTACAAGACAAGGGCAAAACGTAATGTCTCCACAAACAAAAGCACTCAGTTTTAGAGCACCAAAAAGCAATGCAGCTCACATTAAACATCAAACGCTATTGATTGTACTGAAAATGTAAAGGGTTTTAATGATAACTCTTTCTCTCCAAATAGACATGGTGACAGAACACGGTAAAATCAACTGGCATCAGGACAATCAAGGAAGTCCAGCAAATATAATGAACTCAAATTGACCTATGTCACACGAAGATCTACCAGATAACTCACATCTGATACTGATACAGCAAGAGGGCCATCAAAACACTCTAATCTAATTAGCGCACAATGAGAGATAAGCCAGAAAACTTCCAAAGGGCAGTTTCGTAGACAAAACCGCTGGAAAATTTGCAGCTAGAAACACTTACTGACTCATGCAGAATCACACAGTAACCACTCGTAGGTAACTCAGGCATGAGATACATTCTAAAATCAGCAGATCGCGAACAAAACTACGCAACTGCTCGTTTTTCATGAACAAATCTCTAACGCATTCCCTTCAGGTCGACAAATCAGCATGCGGAAACAAAATTGAACGGCCAGAAACGCTTTAAGAAAGTGATTTCGACAAACGGAACGTGCAGGCCGGTAGCAATCAGCGCTAGAAAACCCGTCCATCACACAAATCTACACACTGAACCACTGAATCTGCGAATCAACACGCACGAGACGCGTTTCAAAAGCAGCAGATCGAAGACAGAGCTACAGGACAAGAAATGAGCAGCGACAGTGCCTAGCCGAATCAAAACCTAGCTCCACGGAGAGCTCGACACGGCATCCACAAAGCCGAAAAGCAACATTACCTTGCAAGCAGTCGCAGTTCTCGGCCTCCTTCCTCACGACGTCGAGGACGGAGTCGATGAGCTCGGCGCCCTCGGTGTAGTGTCCCTTGGCCCAGTTGTTGCCGGCGCCGGACTGGCCGAACACGAAGTTGTCGGGGCGGAAGATCTGGCCGTACGGCCCAGATCTGACGCTGTCCATGGTGCCGGGCTCCAGATCCATGAGCACGGCGCGGGGGACGAACCGGCCGCAGCTCGCCTCGTTGTAGTAGACATTGACGCGCTCGAGCTGGAGGTCGTTGTTGCCCTGGTACCGCCCGGTGGAGTCGATGCCGTGCTCGGCGCAGACCACCTCCCAGAACTTGGCCCCGATCTGGTTGCCGCACTGGCCGCCCTGGATGTGCAGGATCTCACGCATCTTCGTAGAGAGAGAAAGAGGGAGACGAAGCTCGAGGAGAGAGAGTGGAGAGAGGAAGCGACCTGACTGTGTTTGTTTTTCTTTTCTGCAGAGGAGGAGGGTGGGGTTTGAGAGACGAGGGGCGTTAACGTTATATAGGAAGAAGATGACGGAAGGTGCGACGCCGTTAGCGGGGCTAGGGGGGAGAGGGGTTGACGGCGTTTGGTTTGAGTGGGAATTCGAAATTTGAATTAAGAAATGGGGAAAAAGAAAAACGAGAGCTGCGCTTGGCTCGGCCTGGCCCCCTTGGGAATTGCGAGGGAGGAAGGTGCCGTTTCGGACCCCACGCGGTGGCTCGGGGCGGTGGGTGGCACGCGCCGCGGAGAGCGCGCGCGCGCGGCGGCGTTTTGCTTTCTTCCTTTCCGGGACCGAATGGCGACGCCAGCGCGAGGGAGGAGGTTGCAGAGCGCACGTGCCAGGCCGAATCGGACCTGAAAAGTGGAAAAAGCGTGTCGAGACAAATTATAGAATAATTGAGGTAACCATAATCTAACCGGCCGAATAATAATAATACTAACAATAATAATAATTATTATTATTAAAATTGTGACAAAAGATAATGACACAAACAATATTAGAACTTTAATGCAATTTATAAGATGAGTATTGAATTTTAAATTTTTTCAAGATCGTCCTTAAGTTTTGATCAAATATGATAATATCGTTTTTGAATTTTTAATTTATTAACTGTGGCTTATAGAATTTTGGTACATGTTTAAACTATTTAAAAATATTCAATATTATTATTGAAATTAAATTGATGGAAAAAAACATTAAACATTTTATCAAACGGTTTAAAAACTAGATTCAACACGTATCAAAAGTTCATAAGCTATATCCAATAAATAAAAACCTCAGAGTTGATATTATATGTTGAGTTAAAGTTCAAGAACCGCGTTACACGTTTGATTAAAGCCATAAACTATTATATATGTCATTCACCCACGTAACTTGCAAGAAAGCATTGGAGTGGAGTGGGCCAGCGATCGGAGTTGACATGGACGAAGAACCATCGAAGGCCCAGCTCAAGTCAAGGGCAGAGGGTCCTTCACACGCCATTTCAGCGTACGATTCACTCTTTATCTTTTTAGCAGAAAAACACTCGAGCGGAAGAAGTGGGCCAACGGTCGAAACCCGAAGAGCAAGTCTTCCGATTCACCCCTCCGATCCATCCATGGAAAAGAAAGTTACGGGGTGATTATCGAAGAAAGCTCACTCCCACTTTGCACACCGCACCACCCCATCACTGCTCTGACAAAAAAGGGGAAATCGACGCTTCTTGCCAAAGCAAGCATCTCCCAGATCTGCCGAAGCCTCCTGATGCCAAAGCCGGAAGGATCATCATTGTAATTGCAACCATATAAACTTGAAGAGAATCTATGGTTTCCACATTTATGATATGAAGATGTTTTCAAACATAAGACGATCGAAACGTGTTCTGATGAAAGGATCTATCGAGTTTCTTGAATTCAAACGTGCGTGTCGATGTGCTTTTCCCGCTTGGGAAAGATTTGATTGGAACTCGATCGTGCGAAATAGTCGACTCAAATCCGGAACCTACTTTTCAGAGAACAGGAAGATGGAGTATGTTTCGATATCGATTGCGTGCATTGTCTAAACAGAAAGGACGATGGGAGGGGGGCTTTCTCTAACATAGGAAAGAAGCTGAGCTGTATCATTTTGAAGCGACTGTGCAACGAACTGTTATCAATGCGGCTGCACTTGGAAGCTTTGGAAGCAACTTAAGGGACAAGTGAAGAGACCCCAAAAGAGAAATGGCGGGTCTCCTTGGCACCAAAAAGTTCCATTTGACCGTCCAATCCAAACTTGGTGCTGCTAGAAGATGCAATTGTGACGTCACCCTTTTTTTTTGTTCATTTATGTCTTGAAATGAGGTTAAGAACCCGTTTCTCACCCTAGAGATTGCTAGTTACATTCTGTAGCTAATGAAGGACAATACATATTTGATTGACACGAGTGTAATAATTAGAAACCCTTTTCATGATTTGTTAGTGTAGACACAATCCGAAGAAATTCACGGGCTGCATATCGAGATTCAATTTACGTCTTTGATTTGATAGATTTAGAATTTTAGAGGTGGTGTACTAACCACGGTGACATTGAAAATCACAGCAACCTAGGCATGTGATGCCACTTGTTTGGAAATAGGTCTTTGCAAAGTAGTCATGGTTGCTGCAACGAGTGAGATCTAAGTTGGTTTAACCACAACTTGCCCAACTGCACCACTCAGGTGGCTCAATTTAAATTGGTCATTAAGGCTGAAAGTTGATGAATACTTTGGAAGTTGATGGATTACTATGGAATTTCCTTTTTCAATTGTTGCACTTGTATGGTATTTTTAATCAATTTTGGCCCTTCAATCTATGTCGACCTCCCAATTTTGGAAAATAAGAAGAGGACGGTCCGTTGATCTAAAAAAGCGATGGACTTGATTTTGAAGTGAAGATTTGTTTATCCACTTGCACAAAAAAAGGAAGAGATTAAGGGCTATGTCGCTATAATCTAAAACGAAGAACAAGGAAGGGAATCTAGCTTGAAATCTTGTGAAAGCTGCTTTTTTATGTAGACGTTCTACGTGTTTTTCATTTGCGTTAGATAAATCTGATGAAGTTTATGGCAATCGACATTTATATTTATAGTAAGATGGCTATCCTTAGCCATCGCTCACAAGTTAGTCCTAATTGCCGAATTCCTCTAACTTAGAATGTGCAATTTGGAGGTCTACATTATTCTCTCAAAATAATGAGACTCTCATGCTGGCATCTCTATTTCTCGATTTGTGATTTGACATCAAAAAAATCATATCACATCTACGAACAAGGAAACTCGATATCTCAAATTTGTTGGCTCGAAACATTTGCCCCCCAACTTAATAAAACTTCAAGACCTATTTAGCATGTCTTTTAAAATACACAACAATTTCATCTCGATTTTTCTCATAACTTAAGTAAACAAATGTAATGAAATTACTTATTTTTAATTAGCAATACGTTTGTAGTCTGGCTTGCTAATGGCTTGATTGCATTTTTTTATACTTTACATTTAATTTTAAGATATGAAATTTTTCAGATTCAATTACATTTTAAATATATATGATACATTTATTATTGAAAATTAATCTTTCCCATCACTCCAAAAATTTTGCTTTCTCACAACAACAAAAGGGTTCCAAATTTTACGAGCCATAAAGATTGAAATAACTCCAAACATCAAGACCGATTTTTTTGTGTGTGAAAAATAATTTGTTCATTAAAAGAAGACAAATAACAATTCCGCACCCCAAAAAAGAAATACAGCAAGAAATCGAAATTTTTTAAAAAGTAGAAAATCACCGTCGCCCGATACGCCAACTCGATGAACCCTAAAACGTCCGCCGGCACGAGTCCGCGTCGCCTCTGCTGCTAGCTCGAAGGCGAAAACCATCGTCCGCGCCGGCACCGAGCTTCGCAAGATGGTGAGCGAAAGGCAGAGACTCGCTCGCAAGCGATACAGAGAAGCCCACCCGGAGCTGTTCCCCAAACCGGAGCCGACCCTGCCCAAAGACCCAACGAAGAAGAAGAAGAAGAAGAAGAAGAAGCTAAGCAAATTCAAGCGCAAGAAACCAGATTCCAATGGCCCCGGAGGACCCACCAAGAAAACCTTCAAGAGACACCCGCTTAGAGTTCCTGGATTGATGCCCGGTGAGGGCTGTTTTATTTGCAAAGGTCAGGACCATATTGCCAAGCTCTGCCCTGAGAAAGCTCAGTGGGAGAAGAATAAGGTTTGTCTTTCTTGTTTGTTTTTTGTTGGGCCTTGGACAGAATTGGCAGTCCTTACTTCTTGATTGTATTTTAACGTCTGGGGATTGTTGGTTTTGTATAAGAGTCATTTCGTTGTCTGAATTATGCGGAAGTTGCTTGAGGAACAGTGTGCCAGTCCCATGAACATTGCTCAGGTGGTTTCTTGATTTTTTTGGGGTATTGTGGGCGTCCAATCAAGCCAGGCATATGCATTTGAATTCCTGGGGTCCAGAATTTTAGTTCCTTCAGTTTGTCGGTGCTGATTAGGTTGTCTGACTCTTGGGTTTTATGCTGTTACGCAGATATGTTTGCTTTGCCGTCGGCGCGGTCATAGCCTCAAAAGCTGCCCGCAGAAGAATGACGAGTCCATTGATAGGAAGCTGTGTTATAATTGCGGGGACACGGGGCATTCTCTTGCAAACTGTCCTCAACCTCTTAAAGACGGTAATTTGATATCACGAGATTGTACTGAAAATTGTTATTCTATGTTGATATTTGCTGAAAATGAATTACATGTTGCAAGCCATACAATTTGGATGTCCACTGATGCAGAAGTCTTTCTGTCCTTTTTCTCTATATATTGTAGTCTAGCATTTTACTTTTCTTATTGGTCTATCTTTTGATTTGCGTCATTCTGAGTTTGCTTCTTGAATCCTCTTCTAAAAAGGTTAAACTTAAGTTTACTTACACAAGCCTTAGTTTGGTGATGTGCTGGATGGCTAACTTCATCATCTAGAGGCGAATCAGTTAAATGCGACTGCTCATATAAACCTCCATCCATTGTTCTGCTACTGTGGTGCTTACTTTTACGTCATGCATGGTGTTTCCCCGATCATTTACTCTCCTTTGTGGTGACAGGGGGGACTAAGTTCGCCAGCTGCTTTATTTGTAAAGAGCAGGGTCACTTGAGCAAAAACTGCCCTCAAAATGCTCATGGAATTTATCCAAAGGTACATTGTTTTGTTTATTGTAAATGGCTAAGTATTTCCTCAATCATCTTCAATACATGTCGTTACGTGCTTTGTTCTATATCTTTTTATACTCATTACGATACTCTCATGAATAGGAGACATCTAATTGCTCTTCTGTAGGGTGGTTGCTGCAAAATCTGTGGTGGTGTGACACATTTGGCTAGGGATTGCCCTGAAAAGGGCAAAAGAGGTTCCGGAATTGGTGGTAGACGTGAGTCATCTTCTATACATCTTAAACTCGTGCCAGCCCAAAGGATTCTTAATTCTGATGGTGTTCTGTGGCAGAGTCTATTTGCATTTGAGGATAAATATTGCAGCCTTTAGTACAAATTGTTCCCACAAACCTTATTATTTTTCAATGAAATGTTCCTCAGGCATTAGGAACCTAGGATAAACCAGATCGACTTCAGTAACAGAGAATAAACAGTGTAACAGTTTGCTAATTTCTTGAGCCTCCGCAACCTTTGGATGTTAACTCCTCTAGCATGTGTGAAGAACGGTTAGGTGAGATGATCGGCTGTTTAAGCATGAAAGAGTGGAGAAAAATGGCTTCAGTATATCCAGAAAATTTTCTCTTTATTCTTTGAACTGAGAAGTCTGGTGGAGGGGTCTGTTAGTTTAGCTATTTTCTGATTCTTATGGTTCTGGATGGTGGACTTACTCTTATCAAGAATAGACAAATCACATCAGATCTTCATAGTGATTACTCCATAAGAACGTTAGCCTTGTCCTCTTGGTTTCTTATTGCTTGATTCTTGTTTGAAACTAATCATCTTTCTCCTATGGCTCGCTCGCTTATTCAATTGACCCCATTGCAATTTGGATGCAGAAAATTATTGTGCAGATTTTTTTTTTTGTGTGACCGTACATGCTGATACCATATGAAATAATTGGCAAGAATTTTCTTTGTATTGGCAAGTCTGGTGCTCCTGAGTTGGCCTTGATGGGCTATTGCCTTATAGGTGGCTAAAGTTTGGGATAACGTATTCAAATTGGGGCTTGGCTATAAAAATGGGATATAAAGTTAAGGATGTCAATGCTGCCATCTCAAAGTGACTTCGATTTGACATCCATCATTCTTATGTGGATCTGATTCTTTGCTTGTAAAGTAAAATCCTCTGTTTGACCCACACAAGCTTACCATAGAATCTCCGCATGGGTTAAAGATAAAGTGGCACGGATATAGTATTTTGGTACTTGTTCTATAATTTCTGACCTTTCTTTTGAATGTTTCCTTGCTTAATGTCCTCAAATGTTACTTTTTGTTGACAAGTTAAATTGCTTATTTAACATCGTACGACTTTAAGGTCTATTCTGATTCTGTCTCTGTCTTGTCTCCAGTGGCTGAAACAGAAGAGGCACTGAGACCTCAAGTTACCAAATTCACTAGCGGGGATGATCTTGATGATGACTTTGTGATGGATGAAACATCCGCTAAGAAAGACAAGTCTAGTGCATGTGTAGCTGATACTTCTGGCTCAAAAGATGGCCATGTAAAAGCCAAGAGAAAACAGGGTACAAAAGTTGTGAATTTTGCTGGTTAATTATCGTCGATTTACGAGAGATAGCTAGGATTACAGCGTCGTTGGCCTTTTCTTCATTTTTGGTTCTTCAAGCAATTTTGACCCTTGGATACAGTGTGTTTGGATCCCTACTTTCCCGAAAACGAACCAAAAGAAATGCAGGAAAAATACTGTAGTATTTGTTTACTGTCGACGATGTCTTGTAGTTGCAATGAAGCTTTTCCCGTGTAGTTGTAAGTTCTTGAATTTATATTTCATTATTTGAAACTTGAGTTCGGGTGCAGACTGATATACTCATTCAAGAGTCGAATGCTTCCATTGATGGATGATTTTCTGAACTAGAGCCTGCGTCATTTTTTGTGAAATTCATACACACCCCGAATGTACATGGACTCCTAATGTGGCATTTTATCATGTGAGAGAGAAACATATGACGACATAGGCGGCCTCGGCTTCTCTCTTTAGCGGACCCCACGACCTTGACTCCAGTATGTATAGGCTCGACATTGTTTGCTGTCAATCATCCTAGTCGTCGATCGGCTATCCATTCGTGCTTTCGACTGGATTTCTCTTCATCAGATCTTGAAGATCGTGAGGGACGCATCTCGGAGCCGCGTGCTTTCCCCGGGCTGAGCAAAATTGTCAATTGAAGGGTATTAAGATAATGCCATTCATGTAGTATATATGACCTTTTGAGAACGTGGGTAGATTGCCACTACTATATTTGGAATTTGAACTCAACAAAAGACAAGGAAAAACCAAGAAAAAAGTAAACTTTGTCTATGTGTCGATGGAACGAAACAGACGTGCCATGCAAGACGCATCAAGAACGTGGCAACATCAAAGTGCTTGGTTGTTGGCGCTGGCGTTGGAGGGGCATGATCCATTTTATACCAGCCTCTTTCTTTTCCTGCAATTCCTCCTCTCCACCGGCTTTAGAAATCCCCCCCGGGATTAAGGATCACCTTCGTCTCTCTCGCCCTCTCCCAGCCTCTCCTCCTCATTCTCTCTTCCTCTCTCTCTCATCATATTTTGCTTCTTCCTCCAATTTCTCTCTTCTTGCCAGGAGCTTCTCTGTTTCTCATTGAAGGCAAAATGGTACGTTCATTATCCCCGATCTCTCCGAACGTACAGTCTTTCGTGCTTTGGGAAATTGCAAATGAATGGAGAGAAATATGGATACCGTTTTGATGTTTCTTGCGATTATGATTCACGTCGAAGATGGTCGTGCATTATTTTTGTTTTTCATGATGATCTAAATTGGATGGTTGTAGATGGGCATGATCTAGGTAGAACCCTATTAGATGCTCAAGGTGATTGTAATTCTTTGTATTGAGAATTATGCGAAGAGTATCTGGACGTGCATGAACGACCGGCCCTCATGCCGTCCTCATCCTCGTCATTGGCAATTTGAAATCTTATGATCATCCTGACTGCCTGACATTTTCTCGCATCGACTTGAAAATGAATGGATTTTAGGCGAACGCGGCTTCTGGAATGGCTGTCAGCGACGAGTGCAAGCTGAGATTCATGGAGCTAAAAGCGAAGAGGATTTACCGATTCATCATCTTCAAGATTGAGAACCAGCAGGTTGTGGTAGAGAAGGTTGGGAATCCGGAGGAAACCTACGAGGATTTCACCGCCTCTTTTCCGGCTGATGAGTGCCGCTATTCGGTATTCGACTTTGACTTCATCACCAATGAGAATTGCCAGAAAAGCAAGATCTTCTTCATCGCATGGTAACATTATCTCTCAACCGATGTAGCCTAGCTTTTATCTACGTGACTTGTCTGGCAATGGTTAAGTACCTTTCGTTATCAGAAAGAGGATGGTAGTTAGCCATGAAACGTTGTTGCTTACAGAAGATCTGCGCTTCATCATTCGAAAGGATTGTATATGCGCAATGTGCAAGAATTTCACAAGTCAGAGGTTCCGAATTTCATTCACAAACTCATGCAGATTTTCAATCATAGTGACCTCTGATCATCTTATAGTTCCAAATGCATGTGAAAGGCATAGATCCTGTTTCTGGACTGTTTTCGGGCATTCAACCATTATATTTTGCGCCGTTCCTCAATTCCAAAAGTCCGACTATTCTACTGCAGTTGTGCTGAGCTTTGTATGTTGTGTTCTCTCTCTCTCTCTCTCTCTGTGCGCAAAAATGAGAAAACAATCAGATTGAACTGAACAAAGACAGAGCGTCACTGACCGAATGTGTTGTTGGTAGGGCACCTGATACCGCAAAGATAAGGAGTAAGATGGTGTACGCCAGCTCCAAGGACAGGTTCAAGAGGGAATTGGACGGCATTCAAGTGGAGTTGCAAGCCACGGACCCGAGCGAGATGAGCTTAGACATCATCAAAGGCCGAGCGCTTTAGATGGCGCGCTCAATACGATCTCGGCGTCCTTTTTAATTCCTGCTGCTTTTTTCTTTTTCGTCTACGGTATCGTGTGTGAAAGGCTGAGAGCCGTCGCTTCTTTTGGTCTAAAAAATTGTTTTCTTTTCCATTCCTCAATCGGTGATGTTGTAACGGTGTCGCAATTAGACTTCTCTAGCTCAAACTCAATGTATCTGCTGCATCCTGTAATATACAATTTTTTTTGGTCTCCACTGCTTTCCTGGAGTGATGTTGATTTATTATGCTGTCATCTTTTATCACTACGTGCTTCGGGCAAAGATTGAGAAACTATGTAATCAAAAGGAAGTAATCCTCTTTGGGTTGTCATCAAGTTTATAAATTATTGTTAATGGGCAAAGCCATAATTAATCTTGTCTCTTCAGTTAATTAGTCGACACTAAAACACGTACATTTTGATGGTAACATGAGATAATTACAGCGGGCAACTCAAGATACACTTACATCAAAATGCAGTATAATTATATCACTCCAGTAAAATATTATCTCACACAATTTTTACAATTTATTTTCTTACATTAGGCACAAAAACTATAAGGCTCCATTTGTTTCGCGAAAAAGATTTTCCTCATCTTCTAGTGTTTGGTTTGCCGAGAAAAATAAGTCAACGAAAGTTTTTTTCCTACCAAAATTTAAATTTAGGAAAATGAGCCTCGGTGTATGATGCCCACACTCGGGTCCATGGAGGTTGGGCCCAAACCCCTAGTGCCCTTACCCAGTGTTCCAGAACCCAAGTCAAGGTCCATAAAGGCCATGCTTGGGCTCCCAATCCCTAGGCTCGGGACAACAATGGTTGTGCATTGGTCCTTGGCGCTCGGCTCAGGTCATTGGTTATTTTTTTAAACTATATTATTATTATTAAAAATTCAAAATTTTAATTATTTTTCCAAAAAATTCGAAATTTTGTTTTTCCTTTTTCTTTTTTTTTTCCTTCGCCGGCCATGGTGGAGTCGGCGGAGGGAAGCCGGCGTCTGGCGAGGGTCGCCCCCGCCGACGTCTGCGTGGCAGCCCTCACCCGCCGGCTTCCCTCCGTCGGCTCCGCCATGGCCGGCGGAGGGAAGAGAAGAAGAAAAAAAAGAAAAAAAATTTAAAAAGTAAAATGACTAAAATGCCCTATAGTTTTTTTTTTTGCTTTTTTCTTGGTAGGCCACAAGCAAGCTCGATCCTCATCCAAGGCCGACAATAGGTCATAGGTGACAATTATTATTATTATTATTAAACAATAAGAAATTTTTTTCCTTTTCTTTTGCTTCATTCGTTGATGACCGACCCTTGTCCAAGGCCGACAATAGGTCAATCGGATAATTAGAAACTAGCAACTAGCGACATTTGTCAACAACTGGTCAAGGAAGAAGGAGAAAAAAAAGAAAAGAAAAGAAAAAGAAATTAAAAAATTCGAATTAGTTGGTAATTTTCATAAAATCAGATTAGATCTTTCATACTAAATGGCAAAAAAATTTCTATTTTATTTTTGGGTTTCACCCAAATACCAAAAAATTATTTGCTAAAAAATATTTTTCAAAAATACTACATTTTTCGCGAAACAAAATAAAAGAAGCTTTAAAATTTAGCTCTCACTCCCTCGCAGACGAGCAACTTTCTATTTGGGAGCTCTCTCATCATAAATTCTAAGGCCTTCTAAGTTCCGATGCCCTATTTATTGGCTCTAATCTACTGCTCTGTTGGAGGCCATTACTGCTCCATTTACGGATCCTTGAGGGGGATGTGCAACCAAAATGCATCTGTTCAGACATATCCATGTGAAGGCATTTATAGTCCCATGCCATTAGCCTTTTGGTAGCTTACGTATGTAGATGTTGATTTCTAACAAATATTTATAATTTATATGTATACATTCAAGTACAAAGAGAGAAGGATTCTAAAGAACATGAAGGAGCCTCAGCAAAACAGAGACCGAAGGATGGAAAAACTCGCAGTGACGAACGCTTATCACAGTTCGCATTGTTTAGAAGGTGCCTTTCGGCATTTGGGCATTGGGCGAGAAGCTCTGAAGCAAAGCCCGCCCCTGAGAGGGGACATGCATCGGCACTTCACCTCCCGATCCCATCACAGCGACGGAAGTCAATCCTTCAAGTGCCTCGATCCAACCCGCATGCTGGGCAACCAGAGGGCCTAGTTTTACTGAATCTTGAATGGCTGTGTGAAAGCTTTTCTTTAACTGATTTCGATAGCGCTTACCCGATCGTTGTTGGTCCAGGGGTACCATTTCTTCCGTACCTTCAACTTCAGTGCCGCGAAGTTGTGTCGGGTTGCTGACAACGGAACAGTTCCATCTGCTGTCCCACTTCTCAAGAGAAGACAATGAACCAGGAGAAGTCGACACTCGACACCACTAAATTACGGTAAGAGAATGCACACCTTTGTAATGAATTAGAAAAAATTTACATTTTCCACATATGAATGGGCAATAATCCTATCAATTAATTCCACCATAGGTGTATCTAAAGCCTGTCCAACATATTCTACGGCACATTGCTGTATCTGATTTGGACATTCCATTCACTGCATAAGCCAAATCACAAGATTAGTCTCCGATGTTTCGCATGCGCCTGAGTTGAACAAGGTTCTTGTCTCATGACCAAGACCCGCAGAGAGAGTGGTTTAATGGAATATAAGAGGTGTCGACATGGAAGGATTGTTGAACCTACTTCATTCTCATGTACTTCACAGTGTCGGTCTCCAGGCAGAAATCATCCCCATTTCTATACAGCAAATCCTGCTTCCACAGAAAAACGTAGGATAAACTTTAAAGCTATTTCTATATATTTCTTTTCTTACTTCTGAAAAAAAGTTCGGGAGCTACCTGACCTGTGTGGAGTTATTCCTGCGTGGTCTCACATATATGTTATAGCCATTTACATCTCCAATTTCATTTGTGTTTGCTTCAATCCATGCCTTATGGCAGCCTTCAGGATCTCCATCCACAGTGCAAAAGCTCCTCAAATTTTCGTATGTAGTGTCTGAAATAAGCCCGTGATTCCAAAAGCTCGTGCCTTTGAGGATCTCCAGTTGCTGGGTCAAGAGTAGGATTTCCTAACCAAAATTTTTCCGCAACAATAGGGCAAAATTTAGTTCAATTCATTAGTGAAAAGAATCTGCTTCGACTGGAGATTCCATGTTAATTCTCACCAAGAAACGCTTTTCACTTTCTCCTGTGGAGCTTACAAATGTTGTCTATCATTGCAAGAGCAGCAGAGATTACTAAATTGCCCGGACAACCTAAAGATATCCGTTTTGCTCAGTATTCAGGATACTTTTCCATAAAACGGGGGGGAAAAAAAAGAGGCTGTTCTACTGGTTAGTTGAAGCGTTGACAGACGCAGAGCATAAACCTCTTCTCCTCTGGCTCAATGGAGGACCAGGTTGCTCGTCCATTGGCTGAGGAGCTTTTCAAGAGATTGGACCCTTTCGGGTCCTGCCCAAGTGGACACTTTCTAAGAGACAATTCTCGTGGAACACTGGTAATTTTATATGAGCAAAGCTTAGATATTTAGGAGCACTCATTTTTTGAATGGCGTGAATGGTTGTTAGTATGTGTGAAGTTCTATAATGCTAATTTGTGATATGATAGGACGCTGCCAATAGAAACCAAAGCAATGAACTTTTCATGTAGCTGGACTAAATGGTTCATTTTAAGGGAATCCTGTTTGAACAAATGAAAGTTGTAATGAATGTTATTTCTTTCAAATTCGTGGACATTGCGGCATTGCTAAGAGGTCATATTTTAGATGACAAATTACTCGTATCATCTCATTGTTTTGTTGCAGAGGTGAATTTGCTCTTCCTTGATTCCCCTTCTGGTGTTGGATATTCTGTTCGCAGTGCTGTTGAGCCTGCTGGAGATAATAGCACAGGTCAGGACTTTCGGCTTGCATTATTTCTTTATATTGTTTTCACGGTTTAATTATTTGTCTTGCTGATGCATTTCTTCCCAAAGATCAATTAATGTACCTTTGTACTGATCTCAGCCATGGACAATTATGCATTTCTGAATAAATGGCTTCAGGTCTTCCCAAAATTCAGGTACAGAGACTTTTATCTTGCCGGAGAGAGCTATGCAGGTATGTGTATTTGTCAACAGTGACCCTAATGATCCTACTTAAACAGTATAGATTATGTCACTCACGAGCTCTGTGGACCTTTGTCTTAGGTCATTATGTTCCCTAACTCGCTAGAGTGATTGCAAATCAAAACAATACCGATAATCAATCTTAAGGGATTCTTGGTGAGATAATAGACATGGAATCTCCGGTTGAAGTAGATTCTTTTCACTACTGAATTAATAAATAGTGTGCTCTTTTGTTGGAGAAAAATTTTAGTTAGGAAATCCTACTCTCGACCCAGCAACTGGAGATCCTGGAAGGTATGAGTATTTTTGGAATCACGGGATTATTCAGACACTACGTACGAAAATATGAGGAAATTTTGCACTGTGGATGGAGATCCCGAAGGCTGCCATAAGGCGTGGATTGGAGCAAACACAAATGAAATTAAAAGATTAATTAAAAATAATAAAAAATTTCAAAAAAGTATTTAAAATTTTTTAGAAATAAAAATATCAACAGGATTTGATGTGTAGAAATGGGGATGATTTCTGCCTGGAGATTGACACTGTGAAGTAAATGAAAAGGAAAGAGGTTCAAGAGTCCTTCCATGTCGACACCTCCTATATTCCATTAAACTACACTCTCTGCAGGTCTTGGTCATGAGACAAGAACCTTGTTCAAATCAAGGGCATGCGAAACATTGGGAGATTAATCCTGTGATTTGGCTTATACAGAGAACGGAATGTCCAAATCAGATACAGCAAGAGCGACACAAAATCATCAGTCCTGCCAATCCTTAAAGAACTCATAGGGACTCGCTTGCGGATTTGGATAGACAGGTGAGGTGTAACACGTTACCCAAAACAAGAATGTATCACAGCACATGCTATAAAGACTTGAGGTATACTGAAATTGGTTTCTTCTATTTCATCACAAAGGTGTCTATTCCCTTACAGTAATTTTGGCAAGCTTTGAAATGTTTAGGCTCTTCGGTTACACAGCTTGCAGATTGGATCGAGGTATATGAAGGAATTGAATTGCCGATGTATCTCCCCTCTCGGGCGCATGCTTTGTTTAGGAGCTTCTTGTCCAGTGCACCGATGCTGAAGGCACGTTTTGAACAATGAGAAGCTCAGGATGAAATCGCTTCGAGGGATGATTAATGAAATGCTCATGTTCTTTGTTAGATATAATGAAAGGTTGATGTCAATCTTTGCACTTGATGCAAAACTACTGGAGCGGTTTCGGAATACTAGAAGCCTGGGAATTCATAGTGGGCACTTGGTCTGAAGTGCTTGATGTTTCTTCTTGTTATCTGGAAGTTCTCGAAGAGAATATGGGGGAGGCTAGTAATATGAACATTACCAGTTGAATCCAAAGAGACAGTTTTTTGCTCTTATATATTTACAGAAAATGCTCCTGTAGCATGCGTCGGAGTCTTTTTTTTTTCTTTTTTGGAGAAAAAAGATACTACACAATCGACTTGATAACCATCGACATGTATTATCACGGAAGTTTCTTGATTTTCAGAGAAAGAGAGAACAACCACTGGAGTTGGGGTTATATGTGAAGTGTCACTTATACAATCTCCTATTATAATCGACACTCAAATGATGTTTTTTATTACTGCATTCTATACTAATAGAATGTATTTGCACGACAACTGACAAAGTCTCTCCCCATGATTTTAGCACTTAGGACTTTCCAAAAATTCTTTGTGTTGGGTCGGCACGATTTTAAGTTCTCTCATCAACTGAATTTTTATGTGGCTTGCTTCAATGGGTTAATTTTGTGAGTTGAGGATCATGACATTACGTGAGATGATCACATTCTAGCATTGCACTTTGTTTCTTAGATAAGTCCAATCGAGAACCATGCTGTACTGATAAGAGGTGTGTTAGATAGAAAGAGTAGCTGAAGAGGGAAAGATTCTTTCTTTCCGCTCTGGATCCATTTGTGAGGAAATGAACATACATTTCCTCCTAAAATGCAAAAATCTCGTCCCAAGCATTGGTTCAAACGAGATGCAATGTTACGTTTTTCTTGCTGGTATTTGGTTGAATCATGATATCACTTGCCTATAAGAAAGAAACGTGAAAAATAGAATATATAGACTTGAACTTCTACGCGCATGCGTATAGATTCTTTTAAGACCTCCAGTCGGAGCAAAGAAGAGAGGGTTGAAAGTATTATAGAGAGAGATATGGCGTTCGCGATCGGGAATGCATATACTAAGTATAGCAGCCGCAATAATGGTCCTAGATTGGTGCATTGAGTTCTGAGGAAGCTTAGCTTTGTAAGCCTCTAACATAAGTCTCATCTTCAAATGTACGCGGCCCATTCACTGATTTGGATGTCTCGCTGCCTCATCAATGCAGGAACATTTACAGAGATGATATCAACTTTCTGATTTTTGGGAGACTATCGACCCTCCATTCTCACTATCCTTCCTTGCCTCCCTTCTCTCTAAAAATGCCTTTTAAGAACCCCCTCAAAACCCATCCCATTCACTATCCCATTTGAGCCCATCTTTTACTTTGCCACATCTCATGAGTCTCACGCCATTATTTTTTTGTTTTATTTTGTACTTTTCTAATTTAGTCTTAAGTCTCTTGACAATTTGCTAATTTAGTCATTTTGATCAATTTTGATCGGAAACTATTAATGTGTTTGATCTAGTTAGTGACGAACGTCCTATGTGGAATAGCCAATGTTGATATATTAATTTTTTTAAAATTTTTTGATTTTTTTTTTCCCTTTCCTTCTTTCTTTGCCCCGGTCGTTGGGCCTGGCCACTGGCAGAACGAGGATATGGCCCTCAAGACTTGTGGTTGGTGCTTGAGGGTCTTGCGGGTTTTCCATAGTGATTTGACTAACGGAAGTTGATGTAATCGACTTACAGCGAACACCTTTCTATTTCGACTTCAAGCTATAAAAGTGACGCACGACTTCTTTACTGGGATTGCCGCCTCACCAAGAAAATAAAAGAAAAAAGAAGAAAAGAATACTGGAGCAGCTCTAAGGATGAAGTAGGAGATTAACCGAGAAGTGATAAACGTTGACTCGACTTGGAGTCATTCGGGGACTTTCGATTTCAGGATATTTGATTGGAAGAAACATGGAAACTCCGAATTGCAATGGAAAACGAAAGCAATAATTAACTTTATCTGGAATTATTAGATACCTTAGATGCATGCACCCATCTCTCATACGGCACATAGATCAAAGATGCTTAGGATATTCTATGAGATTGAAACACACCCATAAGTCCCTTTGTCAATTCTGTTTGTGTGTTGTAAGAATGCCAAAACTCACTGCATGCAGTAACTATAACAGTGAAGGTGATTAAGTACAAATAACAATCCTAGTAACTCCGTTGATGCCAACAAAGCATGTTGTATAGGGCATACTTCAGCTTCGTGGATCAGGCAATAGACAAGACATATGTGGCTATAACTGTAAACGTAGCCAAGTTAAAGAAACAATTCAAGAACCGCTTAAGTAATGAGCAATCTCGTGCCCTCTCCCTAACTTTTGGTTCTTCATTTTGGGTGTATGAAACTTATTGTGCTCGGGTGATCTCTTGCTTTTAATAATCGCTTTCCTTCCAATAGTATGTTCGTTAATGTATATTAACTCAAGTAGATTAGACTAAGTGATCAAATTAATCCTTCTTCAGCGGAAAATGGCCAATGACTGCATATGTACACTCACCATCAATGTAAATTTCTGCAAATGAATTCAACAAGATCGACAACTCAATATTATAGAGGTACTCACCCGAATGGAATGTCACACAATTTTGTACCACGCTTCTTCTTCTTCTTCTTGTTTTTTTTCCCCTTGCAAACTTCATCATTTCCAAATGTCTTTTTATTTAGAACATCTTTTTATAATTAATTGGGGCCTAAATCCTTCTCTGCGCTCGGTGAAATAGATCGAACCTAGTTAATAATTTCTCCGTCTATGCATCCCCACTCCAAAAAGTTTGCTAGTCTCTTCTATATATGGCGATGTTAAATTTTGCTGAATTTGTGACTGTTCTAACGCATATGATAATATTATCTAGCCCTTAATTCTTTGACTGCATCATCCATTGATGAAGAGAAAGTTAAAGAGTGGTAAGTGATTGGTTATTTTTATATTTTCCTCTTCCAAATTTTTATAATTTCTTCATCTATATAAATCCCTTAGATGTACACTGCAGAATAAATATGAGTTTATACAAAAAAAAAAAATTATGAATATCCTGGGTAGTAGCAGAATTAGGCACACATCCTATTAATATATATGGTTTCTTGCTTTGGTGTTGTTTGGCCTAAAACTTTGGATATTTTCAGGACAATTGGGATTTTGTGCTATTTCAAGTGTGAATGCAAGTTGAGGACTTATAATTTTGTTAGTCTTGTAGAATGAGGACACGAGCGATGACTTTGGCATGGGAGACGAAAAAGGGACCAGGTAGGATGAAGACAAAGACCACAAGACTTAGAAAAAGGGACCAAGGTCGGATGAGGACAGAGATCACAAGACGTAGACTTGGTGCTTGCGGGTCTTGCGGGTTTTCCACAGCGATGGGACCAAGGGAAGTTGATGTCATCGGTTTATAGCATTGGGCAAAGGCGAACACCCCTGTTTCAAGTTCGACTAGCTATGAAAGTGAGGCATGACTACCCTGCTGGGACCGCTGCTCACCAAAAGGGAAAATAAAATAATATCCAAGGATGAAGAAAGAGACCGATCGAAAAGTAGTAAACGCTCACTCGAATTGGAGTTACTCGAGGACTTTCAATTTCACCAAATTTAATTGAAAGAAATATGTAAACTTTCGATTGTAATTAAAAACAAAGCGATCATTAAATTCCACCTACTATTTAGAAATGTTAGATGCATGCGTCCGTTTCTCACACGGCACATAAATCACAGGTGCACAGGATATTATACAAGATAGGAACACACCCATACACATCTTTCTAAATTCTGTTTGTGTGCTGTAAGAATGCCAAAACTCACTTTGCATAGCATACGTGCCAAAAAAACAAGGTGTAAAAGCCTAGTTGCGGGGTTTTGCATGCAATAACTTTGGCCATCTTCAAGTAACAATCCTAGTAATTCTTTTGATGCCAGACTGTGGTGTGATTTGACGCCCCTTATCAACTTACACATTATGACATGATATGAAATACATGCGGACAAAGTGGTTTTGTGGCTTCCGCGACCGACGTGATATCCAGGGCTTAAACATAGCCCATGTGTGGCGAAGCGTGACCGTAGAATTTTCTTGACATGAGCAATCGAATTAATTTGACATATGCTAGCCATACTATATTGATGATGCATGCCTTATGACTTGTTGGAATATATGCATTACCTTGATACACGGGAAATACAATGAATGTGATTGTCTTGATACACATGCATGCACTCTCAGTTTCTAAAACTGCATTGTATTTTGCTTGATCCAACAAAAGTGCTGATTGCCAATTACTGTACCGTGGTTTTGTTCACCCCTCTTTTATTACCATTTTAGGTTCAAAGAATAAGGGAACTTATCGAGTCACATGGAGAGCAACCTGGAGTGGGATGAGACTTAATTCTAGATTGCTTGAGTAAAAGCTATTAAAATGAAATATGAAGTTCTCATTTTTGATTGATTCATAATGCTCTGGACTTTGTTGTTATATTTGTTCTATGAAAGGTTTTACGCTGGGTGAAGGTTTTTTTCTTTAATTTTGTAAAGCTTTTTCTTTGATTTTGAAATATTCCCCCGATTCTGACTATGAATTTGGGTTGTGACAACCCAAATTACCTACAAATGCTTATTTGGTTGCCTTAGTATTACTGACTTTTGTAACAATTTGTCAACTTTTATTGTGCAGTTTGCCAACCTATTAAAGTTACTAAATGTCAATAAGGAATTATTGTTGAGTTTACCTGTGATAAACTGCAGAAGAAAACTCACCCACGCATGGCTGAGCTGGTTGGGACGTATCCCCTGATTTGGCCACCAGGTCAGGGGTTCGACTCCTTGAGTCGTTCACGACTCTCAGAGTAGTTCCGTGATTTAAGCGGGGGGCCCCATCGGTGGGTTGCTTGGCCAATCTCCCCTGAGGTATAGTCGGTCTTATCTTTCTCGTAAGATGAGCTAGGCTGGATCTTCGGCATAAAAAAAAAAAAAACTGCAGAAGAAAGAGTCTCGTATTAGATGTATAGAGCTAAAAGAAGCAATTGATAATACTTAGTTGGCCGTTAGTCTATGATTTAAACTTTTAAATAAACAAGGATCTAAATAGGTCTAATAGTTGTAAGCTCCCACTTGGATCTCTACTTTATGAAAGTATAGGACTTTTAAAGTGTGTCCCAAAATTTTAGTGATTTTACCAATTTTTCTTCCACTGACTCACCAATTAACTTTAGTTTTATGTTTTCTAGTGACTTTAACAATATAATTAAAGTTGTTATTTAAAAATTGGTAACTTAGTTAAGATTGTAACTTGAAATAGATGATATATTCATGGACACATTTTGGCGAAAAAATCCCTGTATGGTTATATTACCTATACCCAAAAGACTTGACTTGGTCCGTGTCAAACACTGCAAAATCTGGAGAATTTCTCCTCGACCTCCTCAATGGTGAGTTGACTAGCCCTATTTGTAGATGATTCGTTTTCTCTTCTAGATGGGGTCCGGTCATCATTTTACCCACTCCAATTGAATATACATGTGGACCTCACATGTGTTGAATATACATCCTTTGATATGGTAAACATGCATACGCTTAAGTAAATCTTCGCTGCCCTTCTCTTAAGTGATCTGGGATTCCTAAGAGAACCCTCAAACGGACGCTCGAAAGCTTATACCTATTCTCTCCTTTGTTCCTCATGGGGAGATACTATTCCAAAGTGCTTGACTAGTAATCCTATTACTTATTTTAGATAATTCGTGTGTATACTTTTGCAAAAATTCAACATCTATTTGCATAAAGCAAGAAAGAGAGGCTCCGCTGTAGCTTAAAATAAAACCTCTTAGACCCTTCCCGCTTACTTTCTTCGCTGTAGCTTAAATAAAGGCTCTCAGACCCATCTCGCTTACTTTCTTCTTGGAAAGGTGAAAATTGTTTCAAATGGAAAGAAGCCAGTTGTGATGGAGTGTATGGTCATATTATCGAGCTCCAATTCTTACCCCAAATTGTATCTATTGCATTGGTGCCAATTTATGCTAGAAAAGTACTAAAAAAGTCATAAACCTATTACATTGGTACTAATTCAGTCATAAACCTTTCAATTAGACCAATTTAGTCCTAAAATTTTTCGTATTGGTACAAATTTAATCCATCCGGCCAATTTAGGTCGGAAATTACTTACATAATCGCCAATCATCCTACATGTTTTCGAATTTTATATTGATTGTTATTTTCTTTTTTCTTCTCTTTTGCTTCTTCTTTTCCTCTTTTTTCTTTCGTTTCTCTTTTTCCATTTTTCCTTATTACTCGCCACCAATTGCCAATCAGTGGAGGTTGTCAGTTGCTAGTGATGGTGAGGGCTAGGACACCCTCGCCTGCCATAGGCAAGGCTAGCGAGGGGATCCTTGCCTAGCCCTCGCCAAACGCTGGCGAGGCACCTGGCGATGGTGGCAAGAACGCCCCTTGCCAAACCGGCGAGAGAGGAGAGGAGAGTTCGCATTGTGTGGAGATGAGAGAAGTAAATTTGACCGTACTGTTGACCCCTATACATCTCCTTCTGTATCTCGAACGTTAAATCCTGCAATGCAAAATCCCACTCCTCCCAGCCCACCCCCAACCCCCAAAAAAAAAAAAGCCATGGTTGCTAAAATTAGGGAAAGACGCACCAAAGTGAAGACCTAAACTAAGAGGCTAAGCTAAGATAAGCTTGCTTGCTGGCTCGGTAATTCCCCAATTCATGCATAAATATTTTAATTTGATCAATTTAATCATAAACATTTTGCATTCGCATCAATTAAATCGATTTTGCCAATTTTGATGGATGTAATTTTGGGATATTATATGCTCAAAGGGAACATTTTAGAACAATATGGCATTATAAAAGATACATGATATTTGCTCATTATAAAATAAATGAATGCAAACTAGATAAATATGGACGCATAAAAGTCTGGGCAAAAAGGATCTGGAAGAATGAGGATGTGGACCTCAAAGACGTGGTGCTTGCGGGATTTCCGCATTGAAATGACCGAGGGAAGATTTTATCGGCTTATAGCGATGGCAAAGGCGAACCCCTCTCCTCTCTGTTTCAACTCTAACCTATGGAAGTGAGACATAGGTACTCTACTGGGACTGCTGCTTCACAAAAATAGAAAAACGAAAAAAAGAAAACTAATACTGGACTAGCTTAAGGATGAAGTTAGAGATTCATGGAAAAGTGATAAAGGTTGACTCGGGTTGGAGTTATTCGTGGACTTTCAATTTCACGACCTTCAATTGAAGGAAACATGAAAACGTCCAATCGCAATTGAAAACCAAAACGATGATTAGATTCCCTGGAATTGTTGGATACGTTGGGTGCGCGCATCCGTTTCTCACACGGCATGTAAATCACTGGTGCACATGACATGTTATGAAATTTGAGCACACCCATACACCTCTTCGTAAATTCTGTTTGTATGCTCTAAGAATACCGAAATTCACTTCATATTACTGAAAAATGTGTAAAAGCCATTTTTTAAGTAACTATCCTAGTAACTTTGTTAACGCCAGCATGTTGTATTGAGGTATGGATTTGATACTTATTGTGAACTAACTTATTGAGACATGATATGGCAGACATGTATGGACCGGTTCTGTTCCGGGGCTTAATGACAACAAATTTGATTTTCGAGGCATAACTATAGCCAATATGGTTTTTGAGCCTGATGAAGCATGACGGTAGAGTTTTCTTGATGTGGGCAATTGAATGAGTATGAAATATGTTGTATTTATTATGTTGCATGGTTTATGATAGGGTGCATCCCTTATGAGTGTTGGAATGTAAGCATTATGCTTAAAACATGGGGAATGCAATGAATTCAATTGTCTTGATATATATGGATGCACACTTAGTTTCTAAAGCTGCATTCTTTTTTTGCTTGATCATATAGAAGGGTGATTGTCACTTATCGAACTGTAGATTTGCTCACCCCACTTTTTAGCATTTCAGGTTCTGAATATAAGCAAACTTAATCGAGTCATAGAGAGAGTGAAAGGTGGCATGGGACTCTGTTTTACATTACTTGAGTAAAAGCTTTTAAAATGAAATATATGACACTCATTTTGATTTATTCACAAGGCCTTGTTTTTGTTAGCATATTTATTTGATGAAAGGTTTTAATAAATTGATATTCTCGTTAAATCACTATATTTAGCTGGAGATTTCGTCCTTTATCTTATAAAGGCCGATAGGTCATTCCCTAAATTCTTGGAATGGAATTAGGTTGCAGTAACTTGAGTCACCTATCAATGTTCATTTGGTCACTTCAAAATTACCAACTCCCACAACAATTTATCAACATTTATTCGTGCAGTTTGCTTTGTCGACCTGTTTAAATTATTAATATTTGTCCGAAACTACCATTGAATGCACATGTGAGAGATATGAAAGAAAGAAGGCCAGCATAGGATATATAGAGGTAGAGAAGCAAATAGATAATTCCTAGTTGGCCGTAATTCAATGGCTTATGACTTCACAGGTACACTTGTCATCGGTCTAAGTTTCTAAGAAAGAATTTAACAAGATCAACCATTCAATAATATATAGAAAAGAAATAATTGTGTGACAATCTTTAATTTATTGTGAAAATAACAGTCTATTTTAGATTATAAAAAACTAAATAACAAAGAATTATAAATTGTTATGGGTCCACTACTTCTATGATTCATGGCTCGTAAAAGTTATTATTTTACGGTAGCTTAAAGAGTGTTATGCTAGCAAAAGTTTTATATGGAGACACTGGAATGGAATGTCCCATGATTTGTACCACACTTATCTTTTTCCTCTTCCGAACTTCATCATTTCCATAATTTCTCCATCTATATACATCTCGTGGAAGTTCTACAACGTGGAAGGGCAGTAATATGAATATTGTCAGTTGAATGAAATTAAAAGTCAGCTTTTTCCTCCTGTTGATTTACAGAGAATGATCCTACAGCTTCCATAACATTGATATGAACTATTACCTGTAAGTTGCTCGATTTACACAAAAAGAGAGAAGCGTCCATCTCATTAAAATTTGTTAGAAAATGCATTTCTGCAAAAGAAATGCAAACAGATCAATATAGACCCAAGTCGTTGTATAAGATAATGACATGGACCTCGAGACTTGACTTGGTGCTTGCGGGTCTTGCACTGCGAAACTTGGCCATACATAAATTCCACAAACATGCGGCTGGGCCGGATAATGACATGGACCTCGAGGCTTGACTTGGTGCTTGCAGGCTTTGCACTGCAAAACTTGGCCATACATAAATTCCACAAACAGGCGGTTGGGCCAGCAGCTCCTCCTCCCACAGACTCACCAAAAAAAAAAAAAAAAAAAAAAAAAGCCAAGTTACTCAATATCTTCATATCACTCTTTAACTTTAATTTAACAGTGGGTTCCCGCATATTTTATTCCTTGATCTTCAAGTTTTCGCCTGACGTCTTCCCAATCCAATTTGCGCATATTCTAACCTTATCCTATATTGTTCGATGATGGGATACAATTATAACCTGGTGGGTTTTCATCCAGCTAATAAATTAAAGGTATGATTTTGAAATATATAACTGCCTCATCAATTATTTGGGTCATATGCCTGTTACAATGCAAGCCTTAACTCCACCGGTCCAATCAATGCTAATGAAATGCGACCGGCCAGGAACATCTTCGACTATAAGCACAAAAGTCTGAAGAGATGATCTTAAATTTGACTTTTTGGGAGATTGTCGATTTGGAGTCAAGTCATAGGATGTTGCTGGATAATTTTAAAATCAACAAACTGATGTTTACATTTAAAGAGATGGTAAATGAAATTATGTACACATGATATGCATGGTACACTGATGATACAGAACAATAATTGATTACGTTCACTATCATTCCTTCCCTTGCTCACTATAAATGCCCTTTGTCCATTCTTAAGAATCCACTCAAAACCACTTCCCAAAATTTAAACAAATGCACCCAAGCCAAAGACTTGAAGCCTGATCCGGCGTGCAATATAGCTTTCATTTTCAATTTCATCATCGTTCATGGCGGGACATGATAGTGTAAAAGTGCTTGTATTAGTAAGTTTGTTGTTAATTTTAGACAATGCATATGTATGCTTGTGCAGAAACGGAAACTCATCCTCCATCTGCTTTGAAGAAGAAAGCAATGCTTTGCTGCAATTCAGACAAAGTCTCTCAGACCCTATCTCACGTCTTTCTTCTTGGAATGGTGAAGATTGCTGTCGATGGATCGGAGTGACGTGCAATCGAGCAAATGGACCCGTCGTCAAGCTCCAAATCACATCAGTAAATGAAAATCCATTCCCAACAGCAGAAGAATTGTCGTTTGATGAATGTTATGACTCGTCTCCACTAGTTTTTCAACAGCTGGTGAACTAAACCCTTCTTTGCTCAACTTGAGATACTTGAGCTACCTAGACTTGAGTGGGATTTTTTTCAAACATGCGTACATGCCCAAATTCATTGGCTCCATGAAGCAGTTGAGGTACCTTGACTTGTCACACTCTTTGATTTTGCAATTGTTCCTCATGAATGGGGAAATCTCACCGAGTTGGAAGTCCTCAATCTCCATGGTTCTTATGACGTGGATGTTGTTGATGACTTTCAGTGGCTTTCACATCTTCAGGCATTAAAGTACCTTGGCATGAGTGGAATATATGTTAACAAATCTGGAGACCTCATGCAGGTGATCAGTGCACTCCCATCTTTATCCCATTTGAGCCTATCAGATTGTGGGCTTTATAACTCTCACCTGTCTTTTGATTGCTTGGCGAATTCTACTGCTCTTCATCTTGAGTACCTCGATCTTTCAAGAATTTATTGTGGGGCGCCATGCCAAGCATTCCATTTCAAAATATGACTTCTCTTGAGTACCTTGATCTTTCAGGGAATTTGTTGGAGGGCCCATCCCAAGCATTCCATTTCAAAACATGACTTCTCTCCGGCACCTTCATCTTTCGTCAAACTATTTCAACTCTTCAGTACCAAGGTGGTTCAATAACTTGAGAAATCTTGTTGATCTCAATCTTGCATCCAATTTGTTGCAAAGCATTGAAGGAGGGTTGTTCTCCTTCTTAAGGGAACAACCGTTCCTCGAGTCACTATATTTGAATCGTAACGAACTTCATGAGGAAATATCGTCAGTGGAGGGAAGTTCTTCGGGGCTTATCGGGAAAAACTTCAAGCAACTGGTGATAAGCAATAATTTTCTTCAGGGGTTTTGCCAGATTGGCTGTTTCACTTGAAAAACCTGACGGTACTTGACCTATCATATAATCAATTTGCAAGGAATATTCCCGATGCATTTGGAAGATTGCAAGTCTTATCAATTTTAGATCTCAAAAACAATAATCTAAATGGCATTATTCCACAGAGTCTTGGACAACTTCAATATCTTTACGCTTTAGATCTTTCAGCAAATTCCTTGGGAGGAACAGTTTCCGAAACCCACTTTTCCAACCTCTTGAAGCTATGGTTCTTAGATATCAGCAACAACCATTTAGCTATCATGGTGGATTCTGACTGGATACCACCTTTCAATCTTCGGTACATGAGGATGGAGTCTTGCAAGTTCAAAACAGAGTTTCCGCGATGGATAAGAACGCAAGCTGGTCTCGTGAACATATATTTGTCCAATGCCTCCATTTTAGGATCTCTGCCAGATTGGCTAGGTCTCATGTCATTATCCCTCTTAGAACTCTCTCACAATCAAATAAATGGTTCTCTGCCGAAATTTTCTTCTAACCTGTCTTATTTAAATCTCTCTCACAGATAAACTCACAGCCAAATAAATAAATGGTTCTCTATTTAGATCTCTCTCACAACCAAATAAATTTCCTCCTAACCTGTCTTATTTAGATCTCTCTCACAACCAAATAAATGGATTGCTGTCGAAATTTCCTTCTGATATGTATTCGTTAGATCTCTCTCACAACTTAATATCAGGATCAATTCCACAAGATATTGGCCTAGTGATGCCTCAGTTGCAAACTTTGAATCTAAATGATAATCTCTTAAGTGGTCCAATACCCACCTCAATGTGCAAGATGGAAAATCTGTATGAATTGCACCTTGGAAAGAATGAATTAGTTGGCGAAATTCCTGCATGTTGGAAGGAGAACCCGTTCAGAACCTTGATTTATCATCCAATGAGTTGTATGGAGTCATACCAAATTCTTTGGGAAATCTAATTGGGCTTACGTCATTACACTTGAACAACAATAGTCTCCATGGAGAAATTCCTGTGACTCTGAACTACTGTAGATACTTGCAGATTTTGGATCTTGGAGAAAACAAAATCTCAGGAAGTGTTCCACATTGGATTGGACCAAGTTTTCGATTACTACAAATTCTTAGATTGCGGGAAAACATGTTCAGTGGAAGCATTCCTTCACAACTATGCTTACTCTCTGCACTGCAAATATTGGACATAGCAGTCAACAATCTGACAGGAACAATTCCAAATTGTCTTGGCTATATGAAAGGTATGAAACTAAACAAAAGCATAGACGAAGGCAACTCACTTTCTTCTGCTTATGTGGCTACACCTCCCATGCTTGGGCCACCAGCGTCCAACACTACAGCGGCCATCGCTCCAACAGATTGGACTCAAGAGCATGTGGAGCAAGTTGTGAAGGGGATGGATCTTGACTACACGACACTTGATCTACAGCTTATGGTGAATTTAGATCTCTCGAGCAACAAATTGGTTGGGCAGATTCCAGGAGAGCTTACCTTGCTCTCCGGATTGCGAGGCTTGAACTTATCGCGCAACTTTCTTTCGGAGGCATCCCGACTATGATTGGAGACATGAGATTGCTCGAGTCACTTGATCTTTCGAATAATCACCTTTCGGGAACAATCCCACAAAGCTTTTCTGCATTCATATCACTGAGCAAACTAAACTTGTCACACAACAACTTCACGGGGCCAATTCCGAAAGGAAATCAAATCCAGATACTTGTTGATCCTTCCATTTATGCCGACAATCCTCTACTTTGTGGTGATCCTCTACAAAAGAAATGCCTCGAAGCAAAGGCCCCTCAAGCGGCCCCTCAAGTGCCGGAAGAAGTTGCCAATGAAGAAGGTAAGCTTGAAAAGGTAATGTTCTACATAGTAAGAATGCTCGGGTTTGCGACTGGGTTTTGGGGAGTTGTTGGCAGTTTGGTGTACAAGAAGAACTGGAGACGGGTGTACTTCAACTTTGTGGATCGTAAAGCAGACATGGTGTACGTGATTGTTGCAGTGAAGGCGGCCGAGTTGAGGAGGAGATTGAGAAGAGTGTAACGGCCTGTTATCCACATCAATTAGGCCAATGCTTTATTGATCTCATGAAGTTCTTGTTTTCTTGTTCAAGCAGAATCGTCTTTGTAGTTGGTCTGTTTCTCTTTATCAGTAGTAAGCGATATTTTTTTCTTTAATTTCAACCTTGTTCCAGCAAGCCGTCAATGGAACAACTTGGAAAGTGAAAATCATGTCATTTTGTAATTTGGTGTTGCTCAGCAATCTAGCAGTACTCCGTGTTATTATACTTTAACTGTTTTGGTTGTCAATGATGTGAAATTATGTTGGCAAATTTCATTTCGTCCTATTTATGCTTTTGCTGTTAATTGCATGTTGAGGGCAATACAAAATTAGGACTCGAAATTATTATTTGCATAGGGGCCTGCCGATGTTCAATATATTCCTTTCCTAAGATTATGTTTCCTTTCTCAATTTCGAGACATGGGAAAAAAATTTGCATCAACTCCAAATCACATTGAAGGACTCTGTGAAATGAGAAGAATATTGGTAAATTCGCTATAAAGTGAAAGCTTACCAACCGTACTTGTAATATTTGAAAAATATTGTTACTTATTAGGTTGTTGGAAAATTCTATAGAGAATTGGATGTACACTGACCAGCTTATAACATTTTAAAGATGTTTGTTATTTACTAATTTATTGGAATATTGTCAAATTCATTATATTTAGTAGTTTACTAAACCATACTGGTAAAATTTGAAATTAACTGATAACTTAC
This sequence comes from Eucalyptus tenuipes, assembly GCA_014182365.1. NCBI lineage: Eukaryota > Viridiplantae > Streptophyta > Magnoliopsida > Myrtales > Myrtaceae > Eucalyptus > Eucalyptus tenuipes. The sequence continues at coordinate 1,552,299 of CM024547.1, read as the reverse complement.
TAACATTTTGATAAATTAGTAATTTTTATCTTATTTTATTATAAAATATGTACAAGTGTACTTACTAAACTAGAGGTTATTAGTTTATCAACACGGTGACCCCAACCCCAAACACCAACCCAAGCCGGGGGGGCCGAGGGGGATCCCAACCGGTTCAGATTGTTTCTTGGGTTGGATTTACCTGGGCCCGCCTAATCTTTTTACTTCAGGACAGTTCTAGCTATTGGGCTACAAAATGTTGAATTCCGAAGACGCATAAATCGGCCCAAATTTCAAAAAAAAAAAAAAATTATTAAGACTTAAGAAAGAAAAATATCTAATCTGATTTTTGTCCTTTCCTCTCTCACCTTGATCGTGTTCTCTGCTTTGATCTAAGACCCCCTCGTGCTTGTGCACTCACTCACGACCAATACACGTTGGTAAATAACCTTAAAAAGTGATTGGCATATCTAATTGAAGAAATAGTTCATAATTCGATATTGACATTTGTAACTTCAAAACGTTGGCAAATTTTTTATAATGTTAACTTTCAGCATAGGTGTTTAAAATCTGGAATTAGATTTGAAAATCAGACTTCGCTATGATTTAAAAAGACAATGGGCGCTGTCTTGAGTACCTGAATCACTACGTTTGCTCACAACTTTTGATGTCACACATGATTCCACATATCAATTCTTTTACGAATTAAAATGTTTTAGGTGCGCCGTCAATACAGTATCTGCCATGATAATTGGTGCTGGTCTGGACAAATTGAAATGGGCGTCAACAACAACGGGCCCCTAATATTTTGGATCGCGAGGACGCGTGGGGAAGCGGTCGGTGAACGATTGCTTAGGGATGCATTTCTCCCTTCGTCCTTAAGACCTGAGGCACTTCTGATTTTCCAGCAGTGTCTTCCAGCCACTGCGAGCTTCTAACAAGACTCGATCTTTTGATTTCTTTGTTATGTTGTTGACGAAATCGTGATGGCGAATGTTTAAGAATTGAGTGTGAGGCTTCCATCGAAGCTCCTTTTGTGCGAGGCTTCAAGTTTTAATATAAGATACTATAGTTGATACATGTGTCTTGTAAATCTCCTATCAAAGTTAGTTTTTTTGAAAATCGAGGTTTTATGCCAAAAATTGGCATATAGGCTCGCTATAAATGATCAAATGGACGGTTGTCCAGAAAAAAAGATGGGATTAACAAATTGCAGCTTTTGCCAGAAACAATTACACCTCATTGCACTTAGTAAAATCATCAGTTGTAAAATTCGCCCGCTTTTATTTTATCAATAATCAATCTCCCATGCGCTGTACGGACCAAAAAACAGGTTAATAGTAAGACGTTTGACTATTAACTTAAAATCTCCCATGCACTGTACTCCATCGTTGAAATCCAATCGATTCCCGTCCCATATATTGATAATTTGTCACCATTCACTGAAAACATTTGACTATTCTTTGTCTTAAATGTGCGAAGCTGCATGTCACAATCTCTCATAAGATCGATCTTACCCTTGTGCTTGTACACCACGGAAGATTATTTAGAGAGGTTGCTTTTCTTTAGGACTTTGCTATGGAATATTCTGGAAAGGAAAGTCACCCCTCATGCCCATCCATCCTTCGCACCTCTCCATTTTAAATAACACTTGACTTGATGGGATGTAATAAAATCATAGCCTCTTGTGTTGTCATCTAGCCGATAAATTCAAAGTGTGAATTTGGAAACTAATTGCCTCAGTAATTATTTTGGGGCAGATGCATGTCGCCATCAACCGAAGTAGGGTAATTGAATACAACTTTGTGAGACCGTTTATGAATGTGAGCGCAAAAGTTTTAAGAGATGACGTCGACTCTGAATTCTTTTAGAGACGTACGACTTGAGAGTCAAGTCATCGCAATGCTGCTAGATAGTTTCTTAATGGAGAACACTTGTTATGTGTGAGAAGAAAGCTCATAAAAAGTATAAAATAATCATGGGCTCTACGCCTACCATTACCATATATCGTCAATTATCAGCCATTAGATGACACCAATCAAGAAAAATGTCAACTAAAGAACAAATTTTAGTCATTATCAATAATAGTATAGGTATATTATTGTACATTTAAAACTTCCTACGCTCATCACCCTCTGAGGGAAGCTTTATCCAATCCACTTAAACAGGACAAATTTTCATGTGTATAAAGGTGTTAATTGTGCTATTGAAAATAGTATGTCGAAATGTAAATTTAGCTAGAAAAGATTTTGAAACTCCTAAGATATCGTACAATATATGAGATTGGTGGGGGTTCTCCATTTATTGAAATTCAATTGATTCTCATCCCATTTATTACTAATTTGTCAACATTGACTTAACACATTGGACTATACCGTCTTAAATGTGGGAAGTTACATGTCGCAATCTCTCCTAAAATCTACCTTACCCTTGTGCTTGTATAGTGCGGAAGGGTATTCGCTTTTTTCTAGGGACAAGTGGGTCGTTCTTTTTATCATGAGCGGTGCAGGAATCTTTCCACATCGACCCTATTTTATATTCCAGTGAACTACACACCAGCTAGGTGTTGTTCATGATACAAAAGTCAAATCATGGGCATGAAAAATTTCTAGAGAATAAGGCTACGCATGGTAATGTTTCTATTTCTCTCAATTTTTGTTCTTTTATTCCTCGAAATAAAAAAAAAAATAGAAACCTGTTTGGTAACGCCAAGTTATTTTTTTATTCTCCGGAATAGAAAATTAGCCCGGGAATAGATTTGGAGCAGAAACGAGAAATAAAAAAAAATTGCTTCTTGTTCCCGGGAACCATTTCTAGAAATAAGCTAATTTTCTTTTATTCCTCTCTTGCCGCGGCCACCTCCAACCACTCGGAGCCACCGCCAACCGCCGGCCGCCGGACGCCGCCCGCCACCGCCACCGCCGCCGCCCGCCACCGTAAGCAAGAATAAAAAACGAATAAATACAAAAAAGAAACTGTTGCGTTACCGAACACATTTATATTCTTTTTCTGTTCCAAGAGTAGAAATTTTGTGTAGTTACCAAACGTGTTCTTTTACTCAGAAATTGTTCCTCGGAATAGAAATAGAAAAGAACTATTTCTGAAAAAAAAAAAAAACTCTACTCCAGCTAAGAAGCGTTGTCATGCGCATCCTAATACATCATATGGTTTCCTGGCTTAGGCAATGCCCTGGTTCGAAAGAACTACAGAAAAATCGACAAAGAATCATCAATGTTGCCGATTCTTGAAGAACTCATAGAGACCCATTAGATTTGGAAACAAGAAAGAAGAAAACCAAGCCAACGCATTTAATCTCAAGCCTGCAATGTTTGATTAATTTGAAATATAGTCATGATTTTAATGAATTAGTAGGATTACCGCATAAACATTCATCGAAGATAATGACTATTATATCCTGATTCATCATCAAGATGTCTTTTCTTTTTGGAAGTTGGACCTAATATTAGTTTTTATGTACAGGATAAATAGGACCCTTGGAACCATAATGATCTAGTAAGTTAGAGAAAAAACTTTCATGTAGTAATTCACACTAGACTAAAACTAGACTCTGCGGTTACTGATCAGTTCACAGGTTGGATCGAGATATACGAAGGTTTTTCATTCCTTGTTGTGATAGGCCTGGGATACAAAGTCCCAATGTATCAGGCACATGCTTTGTTTGGGAGCTTGTGATCTAATTTGGCTTAGGTCAATTTAAGCAAACCATTTTCGACCTGATCTGACACAAATCTGATCCAGTTTATTCATTTGACAAGTCTACCTCGTTCAAACTCATGGGCAATGCATCTTTAGGCCTTCCAACCAATCTATATGGCCCTAGACATCACTAATTAGTCCATATGTAAGACGTTGATTGAATAATAACATCTTGTTGTTTCTTTTTTCTTAGAGGCCAATTTGCTCTTCCTTGATTCCCTGCTGGAGCTGGATTTTCTATCCTCAGTGTTGCCGAGTCAATCGCGGGTGATAGCACCGGTCGGCACTTATGACTTGCTCTACGTACTTTACTCTCGCTTAGTTTTTCTGTCTCCCGCTCTATACTTTTCAAAAGTCCAAGTTACTTCCTTTTTCTTTCGATCTTTGCTATGGACAGTCAAACATTTTTCAATAAATATCTCGAGATCTTTCCGAAGTACAAATACGGAGACTTCCATACTGCTGGAGAGGGCTACGTAGGTATTCGTGTTCAGTGGTAAGTGGCCATTTAGGGCGCGAATGATAACCATTCTGGTTAGAAATTGATTTCTAGAAGATAAATAGATTTTTCTATTTTTATTTCTAGATGAGTTTCTTAGGAAAAAAATACCCGTTTGATAACGACACAAAATTTATACTCTAAAAATAAAAATTCGTTTGATAACGACACAAAATTTCTCTCTTTTGGACGACGGTGGCGGTGGATGGTGGCGGGCAGACGGCGGACGGCAGCGATCGACGACTGAGGCGGCGGCGACTAGCAGACGGTGGTCAGTGGTGACGGATGGACAACCAATTCGTAGCAAGGACGGACGATGAAAATAATTTTGATTTCTCATTTCTGTTCCAAAAATAAAAAAAAGTAGAAAATTTTTACTTCTGATTTTTATTCCAAACCTATTTCTAGAATAAAAATCTATTTCAAAAATAGAAAAATGAAATAATTTTATCAAACGGATTTCTATTCCAAAAACAAGTCTGTAATCGAAAAATTGTTTCTGGAATAGAAATTTTGGTTTGTCATGTACCCCTTAATCGTATAATGTAATTATGAGTCACTTGCGTGTAATAAACATTTACATCAATACATTAGGACCCTCAACTCGTTGGACTGATCATATATCAAAGCAAAGGGATCGTGTGATCAATCATCAATCCAAAAAGAACATTGGCGAGATGATTAGTGTCGAATCTACATGTCAAAGCACATCCATTTTCACTATTGAACTGGACCAAACTATTGCTCTTTTCTCGGGAATTTTTTTTTGCTTGGAAATACCTCTCTTGATAAAGCAACTGGACAACTTAGAATGGTTGATTACTTGTGGAGTCACGGTTGATATCAAACATACACTATGACTAAGTTTATTTCGTGGAAAATTAAATAATTTAGAAAATTTTATTCTATAAATGATCACTTATAATAATTAGTCAATGAAAATATTTTTATTGTCAACAACGATTTATATTTAAATATTTCAATGGACAATGGAAATACTTTTTGTTTATTCACTTCTGTAAGAGTTTTAAACAATCATTTTTAGAAAAAAATAATATTTTTTATGGGAGATCCATACAGGTGAGATAGCTCCAAAATTTATTCCTAGAGGCCAGAAAATGAACGCATAAGAAAGCCCGAGAACACTTTGATACTTATTAACCTCTGCTTTTCTCTGCAAGTAGTAGTATTTGATGTACAGAGATGGGTTTGGATTCTTCTCGGATGGAGACGCTGTCAACTACTTGAAAAGGAAAGAGGTGCAAGAAGCTTTCCACATTGACCCCTCCTCCTATATTCTGGTGAATTCCGCTTTAGACAGGTGTTGTTCATGACATAAAAACTCGGTTCAAATCAAGGGCATGGGAAATTTCTGGAGGATAATTAATCATGTGAGATTGCTTATGCAGGTGACCTGGTTCAAACGAACCACAGAAAAAGGGATAAACAATCATCAGGGTGGCCGGTTCTTAAAGAACTCATGGACACAAATTTTGCAGATTTGGATATATAGGCAAGGTGTATTAGATTTAGAAACGAGGAAGGAGAAAACTACGCCAACTTATTCTATCTCGAGCCTGCAACATTTGATTAATACGAAACTGTAATACCAAGGAGAACGAACATCTATGAAGAGGAAAAATCACGAGTAGCAATATATCTCGATTGTCGATTATGCTTTTCCCCTAACCCAACCAAAGACCATATGAAGGATTCGAACCGTAAGGCGGACAGTGTGATTTGCATACGTCCGTGAAGATTAATTTGTCCATCCTTACCATATTTCAACTTAACTAATAAGATACATAAGCTAGTGGAAGCGGTAGCTCATCTCAAATCATGAACTTCTATTTCGATTTTTCCAAAATCGTATCAAAACCCACCATGGGCCATACAATCAATGTCACTAGTTGTGACCAGCGAACACCTCCTAGGAAATCGTGTGGAATATTAGGACACACTCGCTTAGGTGATATATTGAGATAATTTTTGATATACATAAATGAGATCGCTTGCCCGATAATTTTGGATTTTGGGTTATTGCTACCTTTTTTGAATTGGAAAATCGCCTGAACTAGGGATGATGTCTCCATTCAGTTTTTGCTAGTAAGTCCTTCGATTTCATGTGTTGGTGCTTCCTGAGAATTTCATGTCCAAGGAAAAAGAACTGATGTGACCTGCCCACTTTTTGCCTTACATTCCTTGCTTGACATGAACGTTTTTCAGAAAGATCGACCGACCTCGAGTTGGACGTTGCGCACGTCTCTACATAAAGCTCGAATAATAATATGCTCCATATAATCTCTTCCCACCTCCACCTCTCACCTCCCCACATCCGGAGTTCCCTCTCTCCAAGCTTCAAATCCTCATGGCTCAGGTCCATTCCAGCTTCATATATTTCTCTCCATCCACGTTAAATTTCTCTTAAGCTCAGCTGCATGATCTCGTTTTCTTCACAGAACTGCATCTTGAAACGTGGAAATTCAACTGTTCTAAACTCCATCTTTTCCTTCCTGTTCTGAATTCATTGCTGCAGAAGGTGATACTGAAGGTGTTGACGATGGCAGACGACAAAACGAAGCAGAAGGCCATCGAAGCTGCTGCTGATATTTTCGGTATCGGAATTCATAACCCTTAATCTGTTCATTTTCAAGCTATTCTCTCACGCGAGGATTTATAATTACGTGAGAATCAGTTGCTGTTGCTGCATATCCTGGGCAGGTTTACCTTGTCATCTGGTCATTTAATGAATTCATGTGGCTGACGGGTGCTTTCCATTATGCGCTGCGAGGAAAGGGGTGGACTCGATAGCGGCGGATTTGACGGATCAGAAGCTGACGGTGATAGGGTTGATGGACACGGTGGCGGTGGTGAAGAAGCTGAAGAAAGTGGGGAAGGTGGACATCATATCGGTAGGACCAGCGGTGGAGGAGAAGAAAGAGGAGAAGAAGGAAGAGAAGAAAGAGGACAAGAAAGAGGAAAAGAAGGAGGAGCCCCAAGTGGAGAAAAAAGAAGAAGCAAAAGTTGTGGAGAATAAATGAAGAAAAACATGAGTGATCCTCATTGGTCAATTGCATATCCCTAGAATTTTCCTTTCTCTCTTTTGTTTTGTTTTGTTTCTGTTAATAGTATGCTCATGCAAGATAAGAATTCCATGTTGCAGCTTATTGAAATTTAGATGAATGGCATGTATTAAATTAAGGTATTGAATAACTTACTTCTACTATTGTTCGATCTTGAATTGAGTTCGACATCTTTTTTTATGAGAAATTCCGAATATCTTTGTCAAATTTCATCGATTTATTATTGTGTATATCCAAATCTTAAAACTTTTGACTTTGCATGTTGGATTTGCTTAATCGAGCAAATCTCGCTTCAATAAATGAAACTCAAAAGCCAAGATGCCAAATGAGAAAAGGGAAGTGGTAGTAACATTTTCAGAAAAAAAAAAAGAAAAGTAGTAATTTGGTCACATAATCAAATTTGAATGTTCATATCGAGACTTTAGATGAACTTGGGAGTTTCTAGAAGTAGGAGTCGCAAAGTGATGAAATTTATCAAAAATGATTGGTACTTTTTAACTTTTCATTTTTTTAAAAAACGCATTGTTTATCTTTTAGTTGATTCGAAGTGCTCGAAACCTTTTAAAATATTTAAAAGCCGACTTATAAAGTCGTATAGTGTTCAAATATTCAAATAATGTTTATTACTTTTCTCGAAAGGAAAATTATACGCAAAACAAATTACATGAATGATTTCTAAATTTTGGTTCAATTTGTATTATGGTTTATCCGTTTTAAATTTGTTCCGTGTATTGAATCCATGAATATAATAAATTCATAGACTAAATTGAATATTTACAAAAAAAATAAAATTTAAGGATGGTTTGAATAGACTAAAAGTCCCGGAATTATATTACATATTGAGTTAAAATTTAATGGTCACATGGAATAAATTAAAATTTTAGATACCACATTGAATATTGCATTGAAGTGTAGAGATTATTTATGCAATTATTCATTATATATAAAAGTAAGAAGTACAAAGGAATCAATCGCCCCGTAACCCGGTGAACCACTCAGCTGAGTCAGAGGCTGCAACTCGGCGAACTCGCGGCTCGCCTTCCCGTATATAAAGCCCCCGCCACCTCAGAAGCGCGAAATTCAAAATCTTCCTTCCAAGCCGTCCGTTAAAACCTCCCTCCCTCTTCTCCTCCTCCGTCTCTCCCAAACCTGAGAAACAAGATGCGAACTCGCTTCCTCAACATCGACTACTTCAGCGCCGAACCTCCTCCTCCTCCGCCGCCGCCTCCGGCCCAAACCCTAACCTTCCTGGACCTCCCGGTCCCTCGCCTCCCCTCGGCTCTCCCTCTCGCCTCGGAGCAGGACCTCCTCTGCTCCGGCTCCCTCTCCGCGATCGGCGTCTCCCTCGACCTCGACAGGCTGGCGATCGAGCCCGCCCTCTCGAGGTTCCTGACCGACGTCGTTCCTCAATTCATCGAAGACGCCGGAGGCGGAGAAGGTTGCGGAAATGGAAGCGTCGAGGTATGTCGCTCTTCGGCCGTATTTGATGCTTGAAGTAGTCGGTGATCGCTTGTGATGCTTCGCCGGTTTTGGTTAGCTGCGTGAGGGTGAAACTGGAAATGTTGAGCGATCTATTAGGAGTTTGAGTTTGACGTGTGATTGATTGGGAAAAAGCCTGGAGATCGAGCTCTCGTTTTAATCTGTGGATTTCAGTTTGAATTTGGTGCGATCCTCGCCCTCTAAGGCGTTGCCTGTTTAGATTTTGCGTCAGGATTAGCTCTGAACTTGTATGAATATGAAGACAGTTCATCGTCCACGAGGCATAGTAGTTTGACTTCAGTTGGTTTTGGTATTCCCTTGTTCAACGTTCCTTTCCTTTTTGGTTGGAAAAATGAAGAATTTGGAAATTATGATAAGCGAGGAAAAGCTTATTGGCTCTGGCACCTTTCATTATATCCACTTTTGGCCGGCGAATTAGCAGAGTTATTGGCAGTCGGTATTGCCTGGTTGAGTTCTGTCAAGCGGATTGTTCCTGCTTACTTGCAGAAAGAAGGAGAGCTAAGCTCCGGAGCGAAGGAAAGGTTGGGCTGCTGTTCAACTAGTAAGCCTGCAGCTAGGGAAGCTGAACTTTCCAAAGTATGAACTGATACCAGAGAAAATTTTTTTTACTCTTATCTTTTCGAACTCCAGAAAAGTTTGTCTTTGTCTTCCTGATGTTATGTTACTGCAACCATCAGATTAGCAGTGAAAACTTCGTCAAGGAAAAGGGTGCACAAGGCATGGCAGCATTCCAGCTTGAGACACCAGAGCTGGGTAGTTGCTTGGTATGCTGAATATCGTTAGCAAGTTACAGTGAATATACCAGAAGTGTGATGCCGCAGTCCTATTTTTGTTCATTGTAATCCTCAGGAGAATTCTTACTTGCTTGAGGAAGAAGCAGTAGGCATCTTCTCTGAAGTTCTTGAAATTGAAAACAATGAGGTAAATTCCGGGCTTAACTTAGTTCGTAAGATCCTTCCATTTTATTTTTCCCCTGGAACTTGTTGCATTTAAGCTGAACTTTGTTCTTCAAACAGCAAGCATTAGTTTTGACCAGTAGATAATTTAAGAAAACTAGAGAAAAGTGGCAACTCTGATTCATCAAGGACATCCATTTTTATCAATCTTTGATGAGTGACCCTGTGGTTACATATTCCGACATGTTTCCCTTTCTAAATGAAAATTATTGAGCCAGTTTATGAATGTTAGACCCTCCCAAATGATCATAGTCCATCCCTTAATTGATGATTGAGCATTTGCTTGTCCTTAAGATGGCAAAGTCACTACTATCATCCAAGTCTGTATTTAGATATTTGCTAGGATAACCATCGGCAGCCACAACACCACAACAGCTGGTTGCTTTCAATTGTTTCGCCAAATGGTTGTCAGAATTTAACAAGATTCTGGTCCAAGACTGTAAGGCATTTGGCGGTTTGCTAGCAGACGGATGTTGATGACAAGCTTTCACTCAAAATAGATAATTATCGCTATATTTTTACTGACAGGATGCACCCAAGCTGAGCTTTTCAGTGAACTACATTTTGGAGGCTCAAGAAGTGGTCACTAAATTTGGAGACACGAGTATACAGTATCTCATAGAGCCGAAGGCTGTCTTTTGGGAAGATGATGCTTATGCTGTGGGCCAGTCGGACTTCCCATGTATCCAATTTCCTCTTTTAGAAGGGGAGGAGATTAGTTTGGAAGTTATGACAAGCACATCTGTGCAATATGAGCTTGTAAAGCTTCTTGACAAAGTCAAACCACTATATCTAAGTCAAAATGATGATTCTCCATTTGACACCAAAGAAATTTTGAACTTGCTTGGGAAGGACCTTTATGAATTTCCTTCACACCATTGTCTGTTTAAGGATTACCTTGAATCTGACTCTGTAATAGGAACCACTTTTCTGGAAATGGATTTTGTGAGCATTTTGGACAGACCTTGTCTACGAGGCAACTCACATTGTCAGGGACCATCAGACACAGATTATTTTTTGTCAATTAGCCCAGTTGTCCTCGAGGACTTTCAGATACTTGACACTGGGACAGCTCTATTTAGTGAGGTCTTCAGCTTACAAGAAGTCCATGAGCCTGAGTTCTGCAATGAAATGCTGCAGGAAAAGGTGAAGTTCAAGAATTATGACGAATTGGTAATCAGTCGGGAACTAGCTCTTGTAGATGAGATGTTCAAATCACTGCCCGTGCCAGTTCTCCCCGACTCTGTACTAGGAACATTGTCGGCAATTGTTGCAGAAGCCCTGATTGATTTGAAGCCACAGCCTCCATTGGCATCCGATGGGATCTATTTAAATTGGCATCTATTGGAGGAAGACAACTGCAGCTCTGCGATCAATTCCTTTAATCACAATATGGTAGGGGAGCTGAACAGGAGTTTTGACTTCGAATTAAGTATTGCCAATTATGGGAAAGTCATTCTTGACTTCATCCTTCTTGATCACAATCCTAGCAGGCCTAAATTTGAAGAAGGCAGTGGGCCATTGGACATGCTTTCTGACAGGGTCTCTTTGCTGAGGGAGGATCTGACTGAGGCTGCTTCCCGGACGTCTACTGATACTGAATACCAAAAGCCAGCAAGTCAAACACTGGTTTCTGAGTATGATTATGAGAGGGCTTCATCACTATTTAAATCCATTTCACCATTTCATGACCTGGACTTCTTCTTGAATCCTTCAAAAGATAGAGCTGAAGAAAATAGTGTACCTTCAGGCAATATTCCTGGTGAAATGAACAATATCCATGCGGTCAAACTTCCTGGTGATATTACTTGCAAGGTTTCAATTAGTAGCCCCGGGGCAGGAAATCCATCTTATGAGCCACCTGTTGTAGGATCGGGCCATATTGAGCTAGGACTTGTTTCTTTTCCTGATGCCGTCGTTATTGTGAACACACAAAATTCAAGTGAGGCAATGTTGGTGTCCAGAAGAAGTACATATCAAAAGATTCTGGCTATGGAGAAAGAAGGAATTCAAGTAATTGAGCGTGATACAACCCTACCAGTTGATATTATAATCAGTGCTGCAGTTTGCCTGGTGTGGTATACTCACAAGAACATTGGCAGAAAAGCCTCTGGTTTCAGTGAAGGATCTTCAGTGTTAGCTTGTCATATTGAGAATATAGCAGCAAATATTCTTACGAACTTGAGCTTCGCTTTTAAAGCATGCATTCTGGTAAATATCATTCATTATTCCTTGTTGTTAGACCTTTCTCAACTGGTTGAAGGAAAATTATTCCCTCTGGAGACAATACTTTTCATTTCTCTATTTTTCTGGATAATTAAAGTAGGAAAAAGTCTAGCAGGTGTAAAGAAACATGTGCAGTGATTAAATTTATATTTCAGTAACAACTGCTGTTTCAGCTCCATCTCATGCTTTTACTTGAGATTTTCTGTGTCATGCTGAAGATGAACTTAAATTGTTTCTGCATGCAAACACAGTGTGATGATGATTTACTATAATATACTGTGCCCTGTGCATATTGTTATGAAGCCAATAGAAAGCATAAAACAACTGTATATTTGTTACTCTTAATGGGTTTTTGCATTGGGCTCCTCCCTTTTCAGACTATTACTTTTCTTCTTTTGTAATGTTCGCTTAGCCAAGTTGGCAAAAGCATGCAACTTATGTCATTCCTTACAAGAAGTTAGTGCAGGTCTGTGATTTTATGATTTTCTCATTATCTTATGCTTGATTATTTCTACCAGATATTTGAGGGGGAATCTGGCTTTCTTGCTTCGGTAATGGAATCTTCAGATGGACTTTACGCTGCGGCAGCTAGTCTGGGAATTGATTTACAACTCCTTTGCTCCTTTTCACCTGAGTTGACTGATGAGATCATATTGAAATCTATTGCTAAGGAAACTAGGATTATTAGGGGTCTTTATACTAAACTTCCCGAATCAGAGACACTGGCAGAATCTTTCCTGACCAAATTTCCTTCTGTCAATCCACTATCAGCTCACGCAATGCTGTCTTCTGAAGGGATGCTCAGTCACTTTTTTGAATTATCTCATGAATGCAGAGTCACGACGGTCCAAAAATATCAAGTTCCTGATGAAAGTGTTTCTCTTTTTAGTGCTTTATGCCAATTTGGGGAGCGTGAGGATTCTCGGTCTATAATGACAGACTGCTCTTCTTCAGTGTCATCAGGCCCTGACTCTAAACACTGCCACAGTAAGCTGGATTCTGGAGGGAAAGGATGTAAGTATGAGAAGCACCCTGACAAAGTTGATGTACCTGTGGACGACCTGCTGCATTTTCAGCCTTCAAAACTATGTAACAGCAGCTCCTCAAAACTTCCTGGGTTTACAAATCTATATGATTCGACAATACTCAAAGATCAGGAGATACACAACAAGTTTAAAGAGCCCAATTCATGTGTTGATCATTTCCTAGGTCAAAAAAGAGGGATGGATGAGTCAACTACCACATATCCTTCTAGAGTCAGCAATCGATTTGATTCTGGGATCAAGAAAGGTGTTTTCTCCTCTAATGTGACTGAGCACCAAAGCCTAGCTCCTGATGATGATTTCCTTTATTGGTACACAGGAGCACACCTAGCTACAACGGACACCTTCGATTGGACAGATATCAAGAACTCTGATATTGTTCATGAGGACACTAAAGGTGAAGCTATCAACCTTACCCATCCATCAATTGCTAATCCTTTGGAGTTTTCATTTTCATTGCCAGATCTGGAAAACAATGCCAGAGGTGGATCCAATCATGCAAGTATATTTTCCTTCGATCGACACAATTATCCGACTTTCCCAACAGTTGCTGAGAGCGATTCTACTTCATTCATTCATAGTCCTGGGAATCATCAAAGACAAATTTTACAGGAAGAAACTGATTGCTTTTTATCTACGGAGCTAGTAAATGGCAAAATGCCTACCAACAATCAGGACAAACTCTTTAAGGGGTTTTTGGATGGGAGATCCACGGAGAACTTACATGCTATACCAGTACAGGAGAACAGGGCAAGGTATAATGGAACACCTCTTAGAAATGCCATTCACATGCCCCACTTGCAAAAAGGTTCACCCTGGACAATTGAGTTTCTGAACAGAATCCGGGAAAAGAGCAAGTTGTGGCGGCAATCCCTTCCATCCAGTGCATCTCCTTGTTATGGCAATACACGGACCAAATCAAATACAACAAAGAGAAGAAGTCCATCGATTCTCGAATTTTTTAAGTATCAAGGAGGTAGCACTGTCAGAAAAACACCTGAAGAGAAGAGGCAGAAGAGATCCACACAATCATTTGGTTCGTTCAAGAATGGAAAAGTGGCAGCATCTCTGGTCCCTTCATGGACTCCTGTGGATAAAAGAGCAAGACGGGTTTGTCTGAATTCCTTATTCGATCTTTCCAGTGCTTTCTACCAAAATTTCAAATAAATAGCTCATTTTAGTGCAGAAACTTTCCTTTGTGACAAATGATGCTGAGAGCCAGACTAAGCTAGTTTGGGGTGATAAAGCCAGAGAAATTCACGACCACTGAACAATGTGCTTCTTGAGCTGATCAAAGTATAGAGTTAGGGTGAGTAATCTCTCTCTTAACAAGATAGCCTCACTTTTTGTGAAGATGGCGAGTTAACTGGATTCCTAAGATCATATTTAATTTTTACATAATTTTTCACAGAACTGAAGAACCAAGAAAAATTTATGGGATTTTCCAGGGGATTTTTCATCAAGAAATTATGCACTTATAGGTGAGTTTCCATTAGGATTTATTTCCTCTATTAAGTCAGACTAGGCTTATGGCCGAAAAAATGTCAGACTAGGCTGCCAACTTCAGCTGCACAGATCAAACATTAACAAATGTTCTCTCTTATTAGTCGAGCAAATTCCTCTAGCATTTTGAATAGAACTATCTGGAGAAATTAAAGTCATCACTGATGTATAGTTCTTGTATTGTTATTCAGTCGCTAATTCTGACAGTCAAGTAGCTGCACTGTGAATTGAAGGGCTTACTTTTGAAATCCAGATATGGTTTTAGAAAATTTTCTCAAGGAAACCATGATTCTCCATTATATATGGATTTTTGGTTTGCGATGATGTAGTTTACTGCAAATGTAGACAAAAGCTTCATGACACAAATGTAGATTCGGCTAGTCATATTTACAAGGGTTGATGCAGATCTAAGTTTCTGCATTGTTTATGCATGCTATCTGCTAGTCAATTGTAATTCTGACTAGAAACTAAATTGTGGAATCTCTCAGAAAAAAGGGTGAGGACCTGAAGACACTGAAGAATCTCTCTGAATATCCATCTTCAGTGCTCTCAATCCTCATGTCCTGACTAAAGAAATTATCACCTTCTTTAACTGTAGAACCATCTTCTTGATTTCTCATTCTATTTAACTGGCCTTTAATCGTGCGTTACGCACGGTGCCTGTGAACTAATTTATATATATTGAAGTCAGTTATATTATATTAATGGCTTTTCTCACTCTTTTTAAAATTCTCTTTAAATCAGTCTCAAGTCATTTGCTTGAGATCTACATGACATTCAACACAACTTCATTTCACTTTTTGAACATCCATTCTATTAAAAAAACACCAACACTTAATATACGTTGGCGGATTGCACGCCTTCGCAAGCATTCTCTTGAAATGATTTTGAACTTGTGTGTGTATGCAAAAGAGGAAAGTATTAGGAGGATTGCATACCCTTTTACTAGGTCGACGAAATATGGTACAAGAATCAGCACATCGGTATCATGTTCAAGCTGAGTCAGGCTTGTTCAGACCATGACTCGAGTTACCTTTCACCTCAGTCTCAAGCCACCATCTGCCATACAAAGCTTGAGGAATATATTCTACAGAATGTTCCTACGCATGTGATGTGCACTCAACATAACGGCATGAAAAAGGAAACCAGCACAAGAAACAATTACAGGTGATAAAGAGAGTCGGAATTGGCCGCTTTCTTATCTGAAAAACAACGTAGAATCTGCATATCAGGGGGGACACGGAGCAGAAAAAAGGAAAGCATAAACAAACACATTCAGCACAAGAAACCAGGACCCGATTCATTTCTTTATTTATTAATCTATTTTTTGTTCCTAAAGAAAAGAGCTTGGAAATCTGGAGGGAGAATTAAAAGCCGGAATGGCATAAAGGAAGTGTGTTTTCTTTAATGTGCTGTTCCATTCGTTCCCTTGTCACAGTCGGCTTATACCAATGCAATGGTTCTTTGGATGGCCCGTCTCCGGAAAAGTATAAAAAATCATTCTATGCTTATTCCATTTACGTCAATTCAGTATTAAATCCAATTGTACTAATTGACTCTTAAATTTTTTGGCAATTTGTCAATATAATCTATCCGAACCAATTTTGATAGAAGATCATTGATAATAGATGTTAATTGTGCTATGTGACACGATTAACACTAACACGGACAAATTTTAAATAATTTTTTACATTTTTGTATTTTTATTATTTTTTCCCTTCTTTTCCTTTTTTTTTTCAACTTTGGGCCGGTAAGGTTGTCAGCTGCACTTGGTCTAGCCGAGGGCGTGGAGGCCCTTGCCCAAACCTCACCTGTGGCCAGTGATGGTCAGATAGCAACCTCATTGGCCCACTGTTGGGAAAAATAAGAAAGGAAATAATGCCTTGCTTATGGTTGGCAAGGGTCAACTAGTGACATCACTAGCCCACAATTGGGGAAAAAAATAGAGTAATAAAAAAAATAAAAAAAATTATTCACATCAACGCCAATAATGTTATGTAAGACGATCAATATTTATGTCAGTGATTTCTGGTAAAAATTGACTTGATGGATTACATTGGCAAATTATCAAAATGTTTAAAATTAAATTGGTACAATTAAAAGATTTAGAACTCAATTAGCATATGTGCAATTTATTGAGGACTTTTTTTTTTTTTTTATGCATTTCTTCCCATTTTGATTGTTGTATGAGCAGTCACCCTTCCATGTACTTAATAAGCAATCATGAGGTGTAAGGATTTGAACCAAAGAAGGTGCATTCCGCAACATTCTCGTCTTTGATAGAATTTTCATCTGTTTCCTGGATGAGAGTACATGCAAGCATTGCCTGCTGAATTGGCAATTTCTTGAAGACTGAATACCATAAAAAGCAGAGAAAATGACATATACGTTAGGGAACAAAAAATACGAAAAATTGAAGTTAGATTCCGGTGAGAAATCAGAGCTTGGCCAGTAATGAGGAAGATCCAGAAGTGGTTATGGATGATTGGAGGAGGCTCCTGGCTGTAGGAACTTCGCCAGAGACGAGCGGCTTGAAATTTGAAGATGATCCAGAATAGAGAGGATTTTGTGTCCCTTTATCTGTGTATATGCGCGTGAGAGATGAGAGACAAATCCCCAGAATTGAGAGAGTTGGACGTTAACTTCGAGAGAGTGCTCGTGAGTTATTCTCAAATGTGTCAAAAATTCTGAAAAGTGTAGGAAAAAATAGGCTTATGTGTTCGGCCACGGGAAAGAGGGAGGACAAATTGGAGCCAATTTGGAATTCCCTTAAGTTCTAACCATTAGATTGCCCTAATTAAGTCCTTAATGGCTAAGGATGGCTCTATTGGTCAACTCTGGCTTCTTGGATTGGTGACATGTTAATTTTTCTAGGAAGAAAATTTCATTCATTGCTCAAAATGGTATATGAAAAATAAACTTCATAGTAAAGCAAATCGAAGTAGAGCAAAATCCAGAACACTACAAAACATAAATTACTGCAAAACACAACAAAATCAAGTTTCGAATTTCAAAGAAATTCTACCTCTCTTATTTGACTGTTTTTTGTCAAAAAAACGACTTCCTTCATGATCAAGGAAATCAAATTTCGAATTTTTCTAAGTTTGACTCTGATGAACATTCAGGTATCAACACCTATAAGATAAGATAGGAAAATTGCATTGTCTGTATCTCATATCATTTATATTTTCCATTTGGTTGACAAAAAAATGGTTTAACCCTTGCAGAAAAACGTAAATCACTCATTTGGTGTAGTTGCACCCTTTTTTATATGAATATGAGTAAGGTATTCCCAAAAAGGAAAATATCATTAAAGAGCTTCTTTGTTTTGGGTTAATACTACACAAAAAATTTTAAATTATCCCCACTATGACATAAATAATTCCATTTTTCTTGTCATTAAAAGTCTTAACTTGTTCATTGTGATACAAATACTTCAAACTTATATCAGTGTGAAAAATAACTAAAATAGAAGATATATATGTCATACATGTATAAATTTGAGTTTTTTCGTGACATAAAAAAAGTTGAGGGGCGTCGTGTCATAGTGGGCAAGTTTAGAATTTTTTATGATAAAAAATGGGGTATTTATGTCAAAGTGATCATAATTTAAGGTGTTTTTTTGGTAGTATTTGCCCTTATTTTTTCAGCAAAAGTTAAAGGCTGGCTCTGAAAAATCTAGACCAATTAATCTGCCTATTCTGACAACGTTATCCATAGTTGACATATAACCAAACGGTAGGTCTTAACCTTTGCATAAAACAATTTGTGTTAATTATAAAAGAAAAATATTAAACACGGTAAAAGGCATGTTAGTGTTATGTATCCATTCATTATACATTGTCTTTGTCCCCCACATACATTATACATACAACACGCTCTTTCGTATTGAACAGAGAGTTTTAGAGATAACCATTTTTTTTTAGTAATTGATTAACAGATCAGAGTAGTCCTAGAATTGATAGAAAAGGAGAGGAAAAAAAATCTAGTCTTGCTTACCAAGTACAAGACTGGGTAAAATTTAGTCTCCATAATAGGACTCTTTAATTTTGTGTATTAGTTGAATTACTAATGGGATTTTTTTAAATGTAAAAATAATCTACCTGTAGTTTCTCTACTAAATTTCTGACTTTGTGTGGCGTTGTCTGCCATGAGTGCTTGAATGCTTTAGGACTTTTGGGGCATGCTTGTGGATTTTAAAGTATCATCCCATCAAAGTTTGGTTGTGATTTAGTCTATCTTCTTATTGTGTCATGGCCTTGCTTAAGGGGTTATGGTTTTGCTATATCTGAATTTCTACCCGTCAAAGAATAGTTCCTTGATGCCCTTGTAGGCAATCATAGCTTATGAGGTCCATTGTGTTCGATCTGCTTCCATGGCGAGAAATTTGTCAATATAATTAATGTTAATGAGCGGATAGCGCCACGTCAGCACCAATAGCGCCACGTCAGCACCAGCAGGCCAAAATTGATCGAATGGACTGAACTGACACAAATGCAAAAGATTTATGACTGAATTGATCAAAAAAACAAATTATGAGTATATTGACACAATTATAATAGGTTTAAGACTTTTTGATAATTCTTCCGGCATACTTTTTGACACAATTAGGATGGGATGTAATGCTGATGGAATTGTAAACCTTTTTTAAACGTTGATAGTGCTTCAGTCAACCTTATGAATATTTTTGCACGTTAGTCACTCTTTTATGGGGACATGGGTAAATGAAATGGAACTCTAAACTCTTTGTTCATGGATCGTGCTTCATCTTAATGATCATGCTTATTATAAAAATTCGTTGCTTGTTTGATCAATTGTCTAGATAGAATCATAATTCATTAAAAACATCAGATCGTGCTTTATCTGGATCGTTATGCTTATTTGGAAGTTTGTTGCCTGTTGTTTACACCAAATGCTTGTATAAGTAGATGTTAATGTTTGATCTTTTTTGTGGATATATTAAAAACGTTAAAAACGGTGGATCGACCTCTTATCCTTACATTAGTCTCGTTATGGAACTTTGTCACTTGGATATGTGGATCTACACCCTTTTCTCGTCTATGCAAACGTATGCTGATGGAACTATAGTTCATCAATAACGGTTGCTGCACTTGTTGAAGATACTGTTGCCTATAATTGATCATGATTGATCCTTATTGATCTACTTTGTATATTTAGGGAAAATTAGAATTTTGTATATTTGGGAAGTTATTCTTTCCAACTTTTGTATATTTATTTTCTCTAATTAGATCAAGCTTGTACATTATTAATAGGGCTGTAAACTGTACAATTGAATATCAGAGAAAGAAAGAACACCTTTCCCAATTCTCGATTCTCGGTTTGTTTCTATCTAATATTCTGACATGGTATCATAGCTTGTCTTCTAGCTTGCGCTCCTTCTTTTCATCTTTCTCTGCAATTCTTCTTTCCACTTCTTCTAGTCCACGAAGCTGCATCTAGCTTCCCCTTTCTGCTCCCTTGTTCCCTTTCTTCTCCACGATAAGCCTGTATTTTTTCTTTTCTGTATTAAAACAGCAAGGAAACAAAAATGCCAAGAAACCAAGCATCAAAATCTAGGACTTCCCAAGATCCAGAAATTTCTTCTAACATCCAAGATTCAGGCGACTCACCTTTGGATGAACAGACAGATCAAGTAAAGGAAAACCAAACTCAAGAACGGAATCAAATGCCGACTCTTGAGGAGCGACAGGGTTCTGTTCATCCCAATATGGGGCAATTTCTTCTGGGCCCATATGTTCAATGGGTTCCCATCCAGGTTCAACCTATTCCAGGCTAGACGAGTCAGATGAATCTTGCCCAAAGTTCCACCGGCTTTCCCGAGAGAGCCAATGACGGACCAAGGGGGGAAGATCCACAGCTTAATAATCATTCTAACTCTGGTGGGACGGGATGGCCCTTCTTGAATCAAACCGGTTCGGGTCCATCAGGATTTGGGGCAAGTTCGTATCCGACCTATGGACTCGATTTTCTTCCCTTTCCAGGCTTCACCGGAGCTCGACCCGAGCTAGGAGACCCTCTCTACACTTCCAACGCGGACGAACCGGAGCTCCGCCTCATCACACAGCAGTTGTCGGGACCGGAAAATTACTCCATCTGGTCACGCGAGTTTCGTCAGGCCCTAATCACAAAAGACAAAGAAGGGTTTATAGACGGAACGGTTCCGGTTCCGAGCGACGAACGACTTGCACGCCATTGGAGGAAATGTAATAAGCTTGTCCGGACATGGATCGGCAACTGCCTCACCCCGGAGGTTGCCGCCGGACTACCCCCGACCGAAGATGCTAAAGGAATATGGGAAAATATACGGGAAATGTATGGAAAACTTGATAGAGCCAAAATTTTCAGCATAACTCAGGCCCTATCCAAGCTAAGACAAGGGAATCTCTTGATCTCTACCGTTTTTAACGAATTATATGCACTGTGGAACGAATTGGAGATGGCCGAAGAAAAATTGGAGGGACCCGACGCAACCCTAGCACAATACCGGGCGATAAGGGAGAGGGAGAAGGTAACTCGGTTTCTACTCATACTAAATGAAAGTTACTTACCATTTCGCAGCCAAATCCTCGCCATGGAACCAGTACCCTCGCTCGGCCGGATCTACCAGCTCGCGGTCTAGGAAGAGTCGCAACGCCTGGCTTCCTCAAAGTACCTAAAAGTTGAAGATCGTGTTATCCTCGCGACCAAGGCGACGCCGGAGCAGAAGCTGGCTGTAGCAAAGTCCGGCCATGGGAGCCATGGCGGATTGGGAGCTGCGGTCGCAGCCCTAGGGTTAGCAAATGGAGAAAACAAAGTTTTTTATTCATCTGGAATGAGCGGCCACGATTCAATCAGCCGATCGGACGGTCCGGGTCTCTTGCGGGCTCCTTTTCCAGCGAACGACAGAGATCTCATCTCTGGATCCGACGGCTACAGCTGGCCCGGACGATCTGACGGTCCAGGATACATCTTGGCGACACCTAGATCCGATGGCTCACAATAGGCCACGTTTGCACCGGCGTGGAGAGGATCTAACGGCCATAATCTGACAAATTTCTCAAATAAATACCATGGTGGAAATTCCAACAAAGGAAAAGGCAAATTCTGTGATTATTGTAAGCGTCCTAATCATACACGGGATAATTGCTGGAAATTGCATGGGAAGCCGGCAGATAAGGAAAGGAAGGAAAAAGAAATTTCCATCGCAGCAAATACTAAAGCTCACCAGCCCGTTAGTAATGATCAATTCCAGCAAATCATGAGAGCTTTAAGCCAATTGGGATCACAGGATAAAACAGCGAATTATACAAGTATTTCTGATTGCTTAAGCTCCATTTCAACTGAAGCATGGATTATTGACTCAGGTGCTAGTGATCACATAGTTTGCGATAAACGTTTCCTTTCCGATGTTAAAGAATCCTCTCATGTTACTTTCGTTCATCTTCCAAATGGGAATGATACCTCCGTCACCAAAATTGGAACAGTTAATCTCAGTCCATCCATTACCTTGAAAAATGTCCTGTTCATTCCCGAATTTCAATTCAACCTCATCTCTGTCTCAAAAATTTTTGAGGATAATTTCTGTAGAGTCGTATTTGATTCTAATATCTGCTTATTTCAGGCCCTTTCGACTGGGAAACTGATGGGCTGTGGTAAAATTCAAGAGGGACTCTATTTTTGGGCCACACTTCCCAAAAATCTCAATGTTTCATTTCCTTTAAATGAGGGCATCTTATGTAATGACAATTCTAATAAAAATATTTTGTTCCATCTGCGTCTAGGCCATAGTGCCTCATTTCCTCATTCAAAATGTCCTATTTGTCCAATAGCTAAACAATCTCGATTGCCTTTTTCGCAAAGTACCTCACTAAGCAAAACAGCTTTCTCTCTTCTACACATGGACATTTGGGGACCATATCATACACCACATCGGGATGGATCTCGTTTTTTCCTTACAATTGTGGATGATTATACACGAGCTACCTGGCTTTTCTTGATGCAATCTAAGGCACAAGTATTTTCTCATGTTAGAAATTTCCTTGCATTAATTAAAAATCAGTTTCATAAATCCATACAACGGATTCGTACTGATAATGCTCGTGAATTCTTTAATTATGAGTGTTCTTCTCTATTTACATCAAGCAGCATTCTTCATGAGAGTTCCTGCATCTATACACCTCAACAAAATGGGGTGGCTGAACGAAAACATCGTCATCTCTTAGAAGTTGCCCGTGCTCTTAAGTATCAAGCCTCAATTCCGGAAACATTTTGGGGTGACTGTGTGATCACAGCAGCCTATTTGATCAATCGGATGCCATCCCGAATCCTAAATGGGAAGACTCCATTTGAATTACTTTTTGGGAAACAACCGGATATTAGTCATCTTCGCGTCTTTGGATGCTTGTGTTATGTCTCAACAGTGGGCCCTCGGGACAAATTAGGTCCCCGTGCTATTAAAGGTGTATTTATGGGATATCCTGTTTCTCAAAGGGGATACTTGATCTATGATCTATCTACTGGTCTCTTCATCATTAGCAGAGATGTTATCTTTCATGAGGACATTTTTCCCTTAAAAGAAGAACCTCTTTTAGATCAAGATTCAGGATCAGTCGCACATCATCGTCTATTCCTCAATGAAGAAGATTTGTCGCCTTCACAGCAAGTCCTATTTCCTCATGTCTCATATTCTACACCTGGAAGTAATCCGCAATCCTATGCGGATAATGCCGCACCCAAGGAACCACAAGCAGTGATATCGAAGGTTTCTGCTTCACCAACAAATCCAGATAAAAACTCTACTCTACCACTTATGAGTGCACCGCCACTTGTGAGTGCACCGGATCAACCTCGACGATCAGGGCGTAGTATACGCCCGCCCACATGGACAGCAGATTATCTTTGTCCCACTTTAGGGTTATCTGGTACACATCATCCTATCTCATCTTATGTTAGCTTTGCTCGTCTTTCCCCGAAACATATGTGTTGCATTAGTAGAATCTCTGAGGGACAGGAACCATCTACATATGAGGAAGCTATTAAAGACCCTCATTGGCAACAAGCAATGAAGGATGAATTACAAGCCTTGGTAAGAAATGAGACTTGGGATATTGTTCCCTCACCTCCTCACAGACGACCTATTGGCTGCAAGTGGGTATATAAGATCAAGTACAAGGCAAATGGATCCATCGAACGATATAAAGCAAGACTAGTGGCCAAAGGGTTTACGTAGCGGGAAGGGTTCGATTATACAGAAACATTCTCTCCAGTAGCCAAGGAAGTCACTGTTTGTTCTTTTCTCTCTATTGCCGCTTTGTGTGATTGGCCTCTTCACCAGATGGATGTTCATAATGCTTTCCTTCATGGAGATCTCGAAGAAGAGATTTACATGGATCTTCCACTAGGATTACGCAGATAGGAGGAGAATCGAGTATATCGTCTTCGTAAATCCTTGTATGGACTCAAGCAGGCTTCTCACTAGTGGTATGCTAAGTTCACTGCTGCACTTACAGCCGCAAGATTCCGACAGTCCAAACATGATTATGCCCTCTTCACATGGAGTCAAGGTACATCATCAATTTACTTACTTATATATGTTGATGATATCCTCATTATGGGAAACAATGAATCTGCCATTCAACTTTCAAGAAGTACCTACACTCCACATTTTGGATTAAGGATTTGGGACCTCCCAAATATTTTCTCGGAATAGAGATTGCACGATTGGATAAAGGGATTTGCCTCAGTCAATGCAAATTTATCCTAGAAATCATATCAGAAGCGGGATTATCAGGATCCAAGCCAGCTGTCATTCTAATTGAACAAAACGTGAAGTTAACCACGGCTGAGTACGATAAGGGACTTTCACCCCTAAATGAAGATCCTTTACTGAAAGATCCTTCCATTTATCAGAGACTTGTCGGGAAGCTCATTTATCTCACAATGACTAGACCTGATATATGTCATGCAGTGCAAATTCTTAGTCAGTTTATGCACAATCCGAAACAGTCTCACATGAATGCCGCTTTAAAGGTCGTGAAGTACTTGAAAGGATGTCCAGGTTTGGGAATATTGTTATCTCGAGATAATAACATGGAAATGACAGCGTTTTGTGACACAGATTATGCTACTTGCCCCATGAGTAGAAAATCTATTACGGGATTCTGTATAAAGCTGGGGGATTTGTTGCTCTCATGGAAAACTCAAAAACAGTCGACTGTGTCATTATCGTCTACTGAAGCGGAATATCGGGCAATGGCAAAGACTAGTTGCGAAATAGTCTGGATAAGAGGCTTACTTCAAGATCTTGGTGTTTGGGTAAAAGAATCAACTGTCCTATTTTGTGACAATGATGCTGCACTCAAACTGGCAATGAATCCGGTTTTTCATGAAAGGACGAAACATATAGAAGTTGATTGTCATTTTGTTAGAGACAAGATCCAAGCTGGAGTGATCAAGACAAGAGGAATAAATACAACAGAACAGCCTGCAGACATATTTACCAAACCCTTGTGTCAAAGGCAACACGCGCATCTACTAAGCAAGCTTGGTGTCTTTGATGTGTACAAACCACCAGCTTGAGGGGGAGTGTTGAAGATACTGTTGCCTATAATTGATCATAATTGATCCTTATTGATCTACTTTGTATATTTAGGGAAAATTAGAATTTTGTATATTTGGGAAGTTATTCTTTCCAACTTTTGTATATTTATTTTCTCTAATTAGATCAAGCTTGTACATTATTAATAGGGCTGTAAACTGTACAATTGAATATCAGAGAAAGAAAGAACACCTTTCCCAGTTCTCGATTCTCGGTTTGTTTCTATCTAATATTCTGACAGCACTATGTCTCGACCATCATGCTTTTTATAGAAGTTGTTACGCACATGTGGATTATATTATTTGATCGTATCATGTTTAGTAATTTGGAAGTCATTTCATTGCATTTTTTTTTTGGCGATTTACATGTTTCTTTATGTATATATAAATGCATTAAAGGAGCATATCTGGCATTTAAGAATAATTATGTATGTTTGCCATCATTCTTGTGATATTTTACTTGTAGTTTGGTGTCAATTTGGGGTCCTGCTAATGAATCTTACATGGATTTCTGTTATTTTAAGGCGGTTTAGCCTCTTGATAGTCGATATAACATAGTAGGTTGTGTATCTAGATTTTTGCTAATTGTATTTCTTTTTTTACATTAATTATTTTGATAGTATAGAGGATGTATTACATAAGCAAAGAAGATTTGGTGATATCTAAAGCAGGGATCAACCAAACCCCCGAGTGATTGAATGCAATAAAGATTTCAACACTAGGGATTGAAAGAGTGGCTAATATCAATTGTGCTCCAGCACCTCCTCATCTTATCAAGACATCAATTTGGACAGTGTAGTGCCTGCCAAATGAAATTTGAGTACTTAAACAAGCGACTTTGTTGCCACAGTTCTAGCTGTCATAAACACTATTTGCTATTGAGACTCCACCTCTACCAGTAGATGGCAATAGCTGATTTAGTGAGCACTGCATTGTGTCCAAAATAATATCTTGATAGGACGAGAAGGGGTTAGAGCACAATTGACAGAAGCCGCACTCTTACAACCCCTATTGTTGAAGTCCTTATTATATTCCATCTCTTAGGGGTTTAGATATCCCTGCTCTAGATATCGTTGATTCTTCTTTCCTTATGTGATACCTCCTTGGTATAGTCAATATAACTTAATGTCAAAATAATACAATTGGCAAAAAATCTAGATACACATTTGTAATTATACTGACTTGCCAGATTATGCTCCTTTAACCCATTTATATACACATAGGCTACGTTTGGTCGTCCAGATATCTAATCGGGATAGGACCGGATAGGATAGGATATGAAATCCCGGGATTTTTTTTATATCTTGTCCATTGTTTGGTGAATCGCAGTATTAAAGTCGAATAT
The DNA here is from genome assembly GCA_014182365.1 of Eucalyptus tenuipes. Taxonomy (NCBI): domain Eukaryota; kingdom Viridiplantae; phylum Streptophyta; class Magnoliopsida; order Myrtales; family Myrtaceae; genus Eucalyptus; species Eucalyptus tenuipes. The sequence goes on along the minus strand of CM024547.1, from coordinate 1,525,852 downwards.
ATTCATATCATATCATGTACAATTTTTTGATATAAATGGCATATCATTATAAATGAACTCAAATGTTTTTTTTTTGGTAAAGGTAAAAAATGAACCTAAATGTTCATAAACGGAGATGGTGAAAATCTCTCGTAACACTATTCCTTAATTTATTTTTCCTCTTTTTTATATTATTTTCTTTTTTATTTCTTTTTTGCCCCTTTCATCATTCTTTAATAAGATTTTATCATATAGTAAACTATACTAACATACCTAAAATACAAAAATACCTAAAATATATAATAAATAAAAAAAAATCTAATTTATAGATTGAATGTTTATTATAAGATAGAATTAAAGTTGAATATATAAATTAAAATAATATTAATTAAAAATAAATTTCTATTTTTAATTTTTAATTTCTTAAATTAGAATTCAAATATTATTTATATTGAACTATAATTTCAATTTTGTTAATTTAATAAGTTTGTTGTTCAAGAAAAATAATTTTCCTATTATGGACATTAGAAATCATATCCAACTTTATCCCACCTCCCCCATAGGATAATTTTATCCTGTCTATATCCCCCTTATATCCAACTTTATCCTGTACTGAGCGAGCACCAAATGTAGGATAGGATAAATTATATTCTATCCTGAATTTTATCCGAACTACCAAACGCAACCATAAGGAAATGTGAGTCGCCAAACAAAATACACCCGAATGATGTGCAAATGACCAAACATAATACTATCAATTGATGCAAAACCATGTATACACACAATGGACTTTTGTAAAAAGCATGACACTCCAGGATAAAGCATGACGACCATTATTAGCAAATTATAGTTTCATTTGCATGCGCCGACGCAGACGAGAAAATGATGTAGATCAACATATACAAGCGACAAATTTTCACAACAAGAATAATGATAGTGATAAAGCATAATTTCTAATGTTTTATGTTTAATCAGCTTACATCCACATAAATGATCAAATGATGTACATGCACGTATACAAGGAACAAACTTCAACAATAAGCATAATGGTCGCGACAAAGCATGATTCATTGTTTTAGTGAAATATGATTCTATTTGTAACATCTATATAAACGAGCAACGGACATGATTTTGAGACGAAAAATGATCCATAATCATACTGTTTGCAGTTCCATATCATCTACAGATATCCACATAAAAGAGCAATGAACTTGCAAAAAATTCATGACAATTGAGCTAAAACACAATCAACCTTTAAAGAGGTTAGCAATTCCATCAATTTTGCTTCTCATGCTAAAAGTTAGGTAACAGAAAGTATACAACAATGATCAAATTGACAAGTTTCTTGACGTGAAAGCAAATTGGACACCAAGGATCACATCACCACAAGTCACATCATGAACCATGATCGCATACAAGGGCAGCAAGGAACTCTTCTTTGATAGGTAGGGATTTTGACATAGCAAAATTATATCACCTAACCAAGGCCATGAAAAATAAGAAGACTAACTCAAAAACAAACTATGATTAGATGATAGTTGAGAACCCGTAAGCAAGCCTCAGAAATCCTGAAGCATTTAAGTACTCATGGCACGTAACAACACAACATCGCACAAATTTAACAGAGAAACCACAAGCAAATTATTTTTTACATTAATAAAATCCCACCATTAATTCAACTAACATACAAAGCCAGAATTTTCATGCAATGAAAGCGTATCTATAGAATTACAATGTATCTCATATTTCTAAGCAAGAATTTTACCTGCTCCAATGTTTGGAGGCAGCACTAGACTTATGTTCTTCTTTTTATCAATTTTAGGACTACTCTTATCTCCCAACCAATAGCCATAAATTGATTTATGCAACATAAATAAGTTTTTCTATTTATATTCTTGGATGAATTTATAAGCAAAAATACGTGTTTGATAACGATACAAAATTTCTATTTTCAAAATAAAAATTTATTCAATAACAACATAAAATTTCTCCCTCTCAGGCAGTAGTAGCCAATGACTGTCGACGGCGACTAGCGGTGGCAGTCAATGGCCGAGAAGTGGCGGTGGTGGATTGCGGCTGGCGTCGATGGATTGTCGACCAGCTAGTAGCAAGAACGAATAATGAGAAGAGTAGCGGTTGATTGCGGCTAGCGGCGGCAAATGGATGATTGGCTAGTAGTAGTAGCAAAGACAAATAATGAAAAGAGTTTTTATTTCTCATTTTTGTTCTTGAAATTGAGAAGTAAAAAGTTTTACTTCTAATTTCTGTTCTAAACCTATTTATAGAGTAAAAATCTATTACGGAAATAAATCAAACGGATTTCTATTTCAGAAACAAGTATCAAATAGAAAAATAGTTCTGGAACAGAAATAAAATGGTTATCATGCACGCCCTACTTCTCCTTGGGCTGGCCGAATTCTACTTCCATTCCATTTTTATTAAGCTTGATTTTTTTTTGGTTGAGTATTAGGCTTGATTATCTGTTTCAGAGATTACAAATCTAAATTAGTGTAATTTCTCACTAATCTTTCTCCTATTAAATTTCCACATAATAATGACTTACCATTTCACGCGCCGAACCCCGGGCACGCGTACATCCCTTGGCGGTCGATTAGAAATGCGACGTCCCAGGAAGTGTCGCCGACCCATTCTTTTTTTTCTTTTTTTTTTCTTTCGATTAAGCATATGCGAAAGCGAGTTAAATAAATCCCGGCCAACAACAAACATAGGGATAGTCAACACTAGGAACAATTTCCCCAAAAACAATGACTTCCTTTTCAACTGATTAACCTTAGGAAGTCTATTAATTACAAGTCTCTCAGCGGCCACTTCTTATTGACCCTCTCAAAAGTCTCAGGGATCAGGGTCACCCCAAACTTCGCTAACGGCAGAGCCAGCCAAAAGGTGGCGCATCTCGAGCCCACCACATTCACACTCAGCAGATCTCCACACTACTACCCTGAAAAATGTTAGCCCATGACGAGGTGAGATAAAATCTCAACGAGTCAAAACCCTTAACCCCGATTAGGACACAAATTCACTTAGAGGTGTCCTAAACATACACCATTTAGGACTTACCTCGCCTTGGCGCGTTACTGCACATTAGCTCATCACATACACCATATGAATACAACAAGCTTATTTAATAATTAGAACACTTCATTTCATCTTTCAAACAATCACATGAGTCTCGATTATAAGACCAAATCGTTATGACACGTCTCATTTAGTGCCCCACAATTTTGTCCCATAATCAGGCGCATCTATCTTAATCACTCAAGTGTGTCCCAGTTATTTACGACCCATCAGCCACGGCCAACTCAACAGTCGGCGGTCATCCGGCATAACCGGGCGTCGTCCCGCTCCGTCGGGCACGGCAATGTCTACATCTAGGCGGCATTCCGTAAAGAAGCATCGGCCCAGCCTCCACTGCGACCAGCATCCATTGAAAAGGGACATCCGAACTTAATCAGGCATTGTCCCGTGTGAACGCATCAGGACGGGTTCTGATAGTGACCACACACACATCCATATTTGGCCAAGAACACCGTACTTTGCACTCAAATACCTCCATTTCAAATAATGGACTTGGCCAATTTTCTTCGTATTAAAAATCATCCCAGTAAAATAATCGTGCGAGGTCACGCATTTAAATTGAACCTATAAGCATGGTACACATTCCTTTCAAAATTTCACGATTTTATATACTATATAAAATTTTGGCGTAAAAAACTAACACCTGGTATTTTTCTAATTAAATACCATAAGATCGGATTTTTGCAATAATAATCCATAATGAACACCAAGCACTCAATTGCACAATTAAGCAGTCAATTTCATATATCAACTCATCCACGATGATTAGCGTAAAATTCTGCAAAACGGCTTCCATCACAATTTTTGCTAATTATAATTAATTATTTAAATCTCAATTAAATAAATAAATTACGATTAATTAAATTGAATCACTCAATTAACCTAACAATGCAGGCACCTCATCAATCAGGTCAACCTTATCCTCCCTCATATAGTCATGAACACCAAAAATCCCTTTTTAAAATTCACTTGGCAACCCTTTTTTTTTTGTTCAAACTTTCCGAAATAAATTTGTCCCGTATTTGAAATTAACCCACCAAACTTTGCACGCATCTCATATAAATCCTTCTCGTTTTATTGAGCACATAAAACTTGGTGTCCATTTGCTATGAAATTTGACTATGTCAAACTAAAATATGTGAGGAACAACTTTTGTGAAGAAACTCTTTCAAAAATAGAAACCTAAGAATTGATAAAAATCCCTTAAACACCAAAAGGTCATAAGTTCCAGCCCAAACCGAGATTCTATTTTGCAAATGACGAGACTGAAATCTTATTCTTTTAAATCCCGAAAATCTTGAGTAAAATATATGTTATAGCTGAAGATGTCTAGAACATTTTTCAAGAAGAAAGCAATCTCAAAATCGCAGCACATTTCCATCCACAAAAATAGCAAACGGCGAGGGTCCAGTAACCAGATCCGCGGGAAATCCACTAAATTAAGCTGAACCACCATCATTAGTGCTAATCTAATCAATTAGATTAATACTAATCTATCTTAAGTCTAATCTAACCAAAATAGATTAACATTAATCCAACTTAGGGCTAATCTAACTTAACACTAATCTAATCAAGCTAATTAACACTAATATAACCCCCGAAGCGCAATTAACAATCTAATCAAGGATTAGGGAGTTAACTCATCGGAATTCGACGGCGGCGGGCTCACGGCGACGGCAACGCGAAGGGGGTAAAGACCCGAGCCTACCGAGTCTCCAACAGAGGCCAAACGGCTGCCGAAAACAGCCCACAAGTTCACGACTTATGGTTGGTTCGGTTCTGGTTGAGCGGGCTGTGGCGAAGGCTGAAGTGTCTGCTCGGAGCTGGGACGGTGGCTGAACACTGGGTGGTGCCGTTGCTGATGTGGGGAGTGGTGGCTGGTGAAGTTGGCGTTAGGGTTGGCGGTGAGCTGGTGATGTGGTGGTGTTGATGGCGCTGGATGGACTGGGCCAGTGGAGAGAAAGTGAACGGCAGTAGCAACAAGGGGAGGGGATGATGGCTGGTGCGGGGGATGATGGAGAGATGGGCTGGTGGACGTGCAGCAAGGAAAGGGGATGAAGAACTTGGGAAGAAAAAGAACGTGGGGAAGAAGAAGAAGAAGAAGAAGAAGAAGAAGAAGAGAAGGAGGAAAGAGGATGGGCGGCTGAGGAGGAGTGGGGGTGAGGGGGCATGAAAGGGAGAGGAAAGGGATGTGAGAGAGGGGAGTGAAAGTCAACGTTGCAGCCACTCACAAACTTTCAAAATATCTAAATGATGGTGGTAAAACCCCTAAAGTCTTCGGCCCAAAGTCTTGCACCCCTCTAATGGCAATTTTCCTCCATTTCCTCACCAAATAAAGCCTTTTTGGATGCCAATTTACCAAATTAAGCTGCTCATCCGAATTTCACTTATTTCTTTTTGCCGAAAAATCGATTTTTCCGCAAAATCCCGAGCTCGATGGAATTTCTCCGAAAGATGAAATGAGGTCCTAAAAATGAATCGTGACACGTTCGAATGTCTGATTCCTGAAACCGAATTCAATTTCATGATTAAAATCGATCGAATGCGATTTTAATACAATCTAACCTATCGGGTGGCTTTTAGGGATTTTAGCGAGTTTTACCCCGTAGTCAATAATTTTCGATCCACGTTTGTGCATCTTCGACTCGTAGACTACCCTCGGTTATCGTAAAAATCGCAAGGTTTCAATTATGTGTCCCGAGTGCACTATCGATAGAAAATCGGGTTAGTGCCGATGCGAATTTTGCAATCATGTAGAATCACTCGCAATTCAATTACGTGTTTCCGTCGAATCGACCTATATCCGATCACTAATCGATTATAACAGTGTCATATTGACCCTTGCCAATTATTACGGTCGAGCGATCGATTTCTAATCGAATTCTCGAGTTTGTCGCATTTATATCCCTTAACGGCTTCACCTAATAGATTATTTAACTCGTGAGTGGCCAACTCAGGGTAAAATGACCATAGGCGCGTCGACGAAATGCCCATTTCATATATTCGAGAGGGGTCGAATTTCCGGATTTCACATACCAACTCCCGCTTGAATTCATTATCGGAATTTAAAAAAAAAAATTTGCTAATTTTGCTTATCATTTATAAAAGTTTATTTGCATTTCTTAGCAATGCCAAACTGCAAATCAGAGGCTACTCTCAGCCAGTGCACTTAATAGGGTGCACAAGCAAAAGTGCACTTACTTGTTGACCCGTTCAAAACGTATATGTACCACTAGTGACTTCGAGGCTACTCGGGGTAAAACGTAAAAAATGGAGGTATCGATTTCCATATCCAAATACTCCAAAGTTTCATGAAACTATGGGTAGAGTCTCAAACTAGCACTGAATTTTCATCAGTCATCCCATACATGGCAATGCATACGTTAAGTACACAAGGCAGTGGCATGATCTTTAGATGACTAAGAAAAGAATAAGCATTTATAAAGGCGATGAAATCCACTATTACTCACTTAAAAAATTATGGGGAGTCAATCATGCCCCTGGTAAATATTTTACGTATATGATAGAAAAAAAATAAAGAAAAGTTTCAGCAAGATCATACAGATTTGGCCACCGGGGTTGGTTAGACCCCGCCACCTTCATTTCCTGCGCTGCGCGCCCGTGTGTTTCAACGGGGAAGCCCGCTGGGATCTAGGGTGCTAGCCGTACCCATTCTCCGTATGGAGGCGGGTATGTGGCCGGTCTAGCAGTGGGAGGAGCTTATTTTTCAAGCCCTCCTCCGAGCTTTACCCAGGTGCGTCCGGGACTCCCACCCGAGGGAGGTTATCCCTCCGGTAACCTGGGACCCGTCTTTTCCGGGCTGTCAAGGCCTTTTAAGGTCCTGCCTAAGACCTATCTGTGTAATTCATGTATTAATGAGAAGGGAGGACATCTTTGGCAGAAAAGCAAATACTGTGTCAATCATAGTAAAGAATCAAACTGTCCTCAAAGTTACCGATAATGTTGAGACTAGTCTTTTGAAGATCTCTGACAATGACCAATATCAAGAATCTTTATCCAACCATATTTAGCAGCTGAATCTGCAGATTTAATGCTATGGGTATAGGGCGGTTATTTGAACAAATTGCTGACAAGGGTGCTTCCTTCTCCTCCTCGTCCATCTCCTCAAATTCAAAAATTACATGTCAATCCATCCTATCTAACCAGCTGCAATGGTCCAAAAGCATTGGTGACTAAATTCGTTATCATTACTTTCCCTGAAGTCTGCGTTGCAATACCGGCTTCACTTTCATCCCCTGTTTCGCAAAATTGGCCACGTCGTCCATCTCGATGTCCATTCTTTTCCATCAGTTGTTTCACCAATTTCTGCCACTTCTTTTTCCTTCTACTTTCTAGAATCAGCAAACAAGTGTCCCTTGATTGTATCAACAGTGCCCTCCATTTCTCCTTCCAACTTGTGTTACCGCCTGAAAAAGACCTGAAGGTGTGGATGCAGGATGAAGCTCCTAGCACTCACACCATGTTGACCTGTAAGTGAGTGAGCAGCGACCTGATGAGAGAACCGGAACATTTCCTCTCTTGGAATTGTCCATAATTTACTTGGATTAGGATGCTTTTGAAACACAGTCTTCAAGCCACACACTTCGATAAGTGGAGCAACAGTTACACCGCCGTCTCCACTGCAATTTCAATCACTTCAACCTTATTGTAGATGTGTATTACCTCGCTCAGAGTGAGCTCATTCCTTTAATCTGCTCCTTAAACAAGCGACTTCGTTGCCACAATCCCAACTGCGGTAAACCCTATGTTGCTATTTGGATTTCACCTCCACCAATTGATGGCAATAGTAGAATAAGAAGCAATGTCTACACATCAGTTGGAAGACAGACTTCTACCAATACAGGGTCGACAAGCTACTTTTGTTTTCATTTGTGGGAAAAGCTCACTTCCTCATATTGCACATTAACCAAATTTGTGAGTGATAAAATTGCCCTTGCGCCTCGATCATATTCTCCTCTTTCAGACGTGTCTGAGCCTATAGTTTGGCATCAGAAGAGAGGTCGTGAAGCCATAGCAGCTGCAGTAAAAGAGAAGTGCTTGGAGATGATTCGAATGTCTAGTAGCGGTTCAGTGGGCATGTCTTCTCTTGTCAATTCCATAGAAACTAAGGGGATCAAAGAAAGACGGGTTGACCAAGGTGGCATGAATCAGAAAGTCACAGAGGATGCTAGCCAAGTGGCACTTGCAAATAGTAGAGGACTTGGAGTGGGAACTAGGAAGTACCTACGAAAATTGAAAGCCGACTAGAGGATAGGAGAAGGGTTAATTTCAGTATGATTAATCAGTGCACCAGTCTGGGGGATCTATCTCTGACAAAAGCACGAAAGATGTTGATACAAAAAGCAAAGAAGGAAATTTCTAAGAAGCTTGTTAAGTGAAGTAGTGAGAAAGAACCTGCAAATGGACTGAATTCTTCACAAGGAAAAATCAAGGAGAAGTATGGCGAAGAACAGAAAGCTCCGGCAAATGATGCAAAAACTGTTGCAATTAAGCATAGGAAGCCTATGGATGGTAAAGACAGTTCCGATCAATTGAATCAAAACATAAAGCTTTGTCCCAAGCAAATGCTTGTTGAAAAACCTGATTTTCATGATTTTGACAACAACTGGACAAAGGTTTCGCTGGCTGATGATCAAGTCTGGGCTTCTTATGATGATGATGATGATGGGATGCCAAGTTTCTGCCCTCTAGTCCACAATGTCACGACATTGAAACCATTTGAGATGCACATAAGTTGGCTTAGTTCCAAAAGCAATCGAGAACTAAGCCCTCTGTTGGATCTGGCTTTGCCGAGACCTGTGAGGATTTGCGGACTGGAAAATCTGTCGTCTATGGCTCCCTCAATGCTTTTCTGCCACATGATGAAGTGGATGAAAGGCACAAGGGGTTCGATTCAAATTTATCTGTTGAAGGAGATATTTGAGCTCTGTATAGGAAGTGGTCTTCTGATTGGAATGAGTTCACTCCAAATGAGGTAATACTCAACTACGATATGGTTCAAGTGATTGAAGACTGGAGCAAAAACCATGGAATAACTGTTGCTCCGCTCATCAAAGTTCGTGGCTTGAAGGCTGTGTTTCAAAAGCATTTAGATCCACGTAAATTATGGACAATCCCAAGGAGGAAATGTTCCGATTTTCTCATCAGGTCACCGTTCACTTGCTTCCAGGCGAATAAGGTGCAAATTCTCCTATTGGATGCTGGGAGCTTGATCCTACATCCACACCCTCAGCGCTTCTTCACGTGGTAACACAAGTTCAGAGACGAGAAAGGGAGGGAACCGTTGATGCAATCCAAGAGCACTTATTTTCTGATATTGAAAAGTCGAAGGGAAAAGAATTGGATGAAAATGCGGAAACTGATGGAATGGAAATGGACGACGAGGTCAATATTGCGATAAAGGGGATGAAAGCGAAGCTGTAACACAGGTGCAGCCTCAAGGGAAAGCAGTGACGAGAGATTTAGTCATCCTTTTACATGCTTTTGGACCGTTGCAGCTGGCTAAATCTGACAGATTGACATGTATTTTTTGTATTGGTGGAGACGGGGGAGGAGTAGGAGGAAGCACCGAGACAGCACCATTCGAGACCCAGTTTGTCCTCTTTCTAGGGCTGTTCAAATAGCCCCGCGACATCCGTATTTAGTAGTAAATCTGCGCATTTGGCTAGTAATAATGGGTGGATAAAGATTCTTAATTTTGGGCAAGGTCATAAATCTTGAAAAGACTAATCTCAGCATTATAGGTAACTTTGGGGACAACCGATTTTCTTTAATAGGATTAGCTCAGTAATTGCCTTTTAGGCGAAGATGTCTGATTCTTGACATTAAAGCAGTCTCGGTGATATACATGGGTTACAAAGTTGGCCAAATCTGTATGATCCGGCTGAAGCTTTTCTTTACTTTTTTTTTCTTTTTTTTAATCATATGTACAAGGTCTTTTATGAGCATGAATGTTCATTCTTTTCTTAGCCCTCTGCAGATTGTGCCATTGCCTTGTGCTTTTAATGTTTGCATTGGCATTTATGGGACGGCTGATGAAAGTTCAATGTCTCTTTGTGACATTACTCATAATTTCATGTAGTTGAGAGGTTGGTGATGAGTCACACTAATTTAGATTGGTAATCTCTAAAAGAGCTAGCGAATGAAAAGGGTTACTAGTCTAGCCTAACAAAAACTTATAAGTTAATTAAAAAGTTGATAAATTAAAAAAAAAATCAATTGAACTTTATTAGGTGATGTGATCAGGGTGTTATTGGGTATTAAATCCGGTCCATTTATTTAAATGTCTACTGACAATCTGTTAAACACTTCATAAATCTATTTCATTGATCAATTTCTGTATACTTGATCATTTGCAATGCCAGCGAATGACCAGTTAAAAAGCATGTAAAGACGGGTTTTACAAACTCCTTGACAACCTTTTCATCATATTTATCAAAAACTTCATGTATCCAGACATATCATCCATACAGTCCTAGTGCCTACTCATGGTCCTAGTCTCTTCAGTAGTGATTTGTCGACAAACAACAAAGTTGATGATGCTTCTCCCAAATCAATCATTGAAGTCGTGAGGGGGAAGTTCATTTAACTATATTTAGAGATTCCTTGTGCCTCCCGCAAAGTATCCCGACTAAAAATTTAGGCCTACAATGATGATTTGAGATTAGAAGTAAAGACAAACATCATTATAAAATATACACTCAAATGAGATTTTTGAAAGTGTATTCAACATCTCATGTTAACCAAAAGCCACAAAAGTGATGAGAGCCGCAAATTCCGACAAAGACAACTAAGTTGAATGAACAAATCTGTCAATTTCCTCCTCATTAACTAATCTCTTTCCTTTCCCAAATTCAAGCGTAGGCTTCACGCTCTTGCAAGTCATATTGACTAGATAGAGTTATTTTGATAATAAGTAGATTGATAACGTACATCCTAGACATAGACTCGGGTTATTTTATATATGTTATAATATGATATGTTTAATGTGAAATGTATGTGAGTGGGACATGGCTGACAATGGAGAACAACAAACTGTTTATGGTACTATCTTGATTTCTACGAGAGTACTAGGAAGCGCGCGGTTAAGATGGCTACTATAGTTGCAAGAATTGAGCACCACAAGCTAGCACAAGAGTTCACCTAGGAGCTTTTAAATAATTGCAGTTCAGACAAAAATATAGGAAACTCTAGAAAATGGATCCATAATTCAGCAATCTATACGTTTTATTATTTCTAACTTCGAAAGGACAGATATAAGCGTACGTTACTTTGATGCGGATGAAACGCACACATCGTTAAAGTCGTGTGAAATAATTAAGTACGCGCTCCGAGCACCCTGTTTTGGGTTAAAAAAGCAAAACGCTAATAATAGCAATCATCAATATTCTTTCTCACAGTGGAAAAGTAATTAGATGATGCATGAGTTCCAAAAGAAAAAGAATAATAAAGGAGGAAAACGAAAAGGCAAGTGGGTCACCGTAGTTATACCATTATCTCTAAGTTCTCAACTGGTACTCATCGCTCTCTCATCTTCTTCAATAATTCAGTGAACTCAAAGCTCTGCAGAAGTGAAGGTCCTCGAGAAAATGGCAGAGGAAGAGCCCAAGAAGGTGGAACCCGAGTCCCCTCAACCTCAAGATCCCCTTCCGGAATCCAAACCCGAACCCGAACCCGCACCCGTTGAAGAGAAGTCAGTCGTACCTCATCCTCTTCCTCCTCCTCCTCCTGCTGCTGAAGACAAAGCAGATGATACCAAAGCTCTTGCTGTTGTTGAAAGTGGGTTTTTATGTTTCTTTTCGTTCTTTCTATCTCTATTTTCGAATATAATATCAACTCTGGAGACTCTGAGTTTTAGATTCTTTTTCCTTTCTTTAAAATTATAGTTAAATGCACTGCTTCATGCTCCAGATTTTATATCCTCTTAAATTAAAGTTCTGTAAGACTTCAAGACGTCAGTTGGGTAATTCAACTGATTTGTCGCGTGTTTAGGTGTGAAATTTAGTAAAAAATTCACCGTTTCACCTTGAAATTCACAGCTTACTTGAACGCTTGAGCTAGCTTAGCACAGCTCAGTTGATGGTTTGATTAGTATTAGGACACTGAAGCAAAGGATCTGCGCAGATTTTTTTCAGTTGCTGAACTGGGGTTTTGCATCTTTTTTTGTGGGCAGAGCCTATTGAGACCCCAGTGGAGAAAAGTAAAGACGGTTCTGGTAATCGAGGTAATTTTGATGTTTATTCTCTTTTATGTGTTTATGGTTCACCAAGACACTTCACTGATTCTATGCTTCTTGATCAGATGTTGAGCTTGCACGAGTTGAGACAGATAAGAAGTTGTCTTTGATTAGAGCATGGGAAGAAAATGAGAAATCAAAGGCAGAAAACAAGTAAGAGATGCTATTTAGTGAACTGTTTCTGTTGTTATGCCATGAACTAGCTGTAAATTATGGAATTTTGGATAAAATATGATTATTCCTTACCATTAGTAGTACGATCGAAAGAGGTAAAAAATTGCATGCTAAAGTCCCGCGTTGATCACTAAACAGAGCTCAGAAGAAGTTCTCTACAATTGGAGCATGGGAGAACAGCAAGAAAGCTTCCATTGGGTCTGACCTCAAAAATTTTGAGGTAATCCTCCATTTTAATTGTTATTTTTCTCAGTTAATTCGATCGTATTTCCTAAGTCTCAAAAGTGCAACAATCTTGTATTAGTCACGCTGCTCTGCACTCCCCACTCACAATTTTGGTACACCTCAAATTCATCATTTAGAGGACCTCGTAGTAGTTCTGCCTGCTTAATTCCTTCATGGCTGTATCAGACGCGAATTTCCACCACCCCAACCCCACACCCCCCCACCCCCCAAAAAAAAAAAAAAAAAAAACTCTAAGTCATGCTTCTTTTGCACGTCCATTATCCTTTGATGTGCCACAGAGTTGTTCTAGCCTATTATCTTCAAAGAAATTGTATGTTATATTCATAAGGAACCGTGTGTGCCAAAAACAGTTGTGCTTCTGATTGAGTCTAGATAACGGATGAGTTGCTAGCAGAAAGTACCTGGTATTCTAGTAACAAAAGATGCAGGCGCTGCAGTTTCTGATGAAATCTCATTACTTGCTTGCTAGCAGGAAAAAATGGAAAAGAAGAAAGCGGAATATGCAGAGACAATGAAGAACAAGATTGCTTCGATCCACAAGCTCGCTGAAGAAAAGAGGGCGATTGTGGAAGCCAAGAAAGGGGAAGATCTCCTGAAGGCAGAGGAGATGGCTGCTAAGTATCGAGCAAGCGGACTTGTTCCGAAGAAGCTCCTCGTCTGCTTTGGAGGCTGAACTATCCATTCTGGGGGAATGAAAGTCTTCCAAAATCTACATGTTCCAGCTCGGTTTGTGTCCATCTTGTTGCAGTGTGCTTAATAGTGGATAAATAGCCATTGCTCTTTGAACTTCTTGCTGTTCATATCTATAGTTCTCAAGTGAATCTGTCGTTTTCTTCTGGAACATGTAAAGAAATCTTGTATAGCAGTTATGTATAGCTCATCTGAAGATATTTGTGGTGGTATCAAGTTTGCATATGTCATGTGACATGTAAGAGTGTTTCCCAAAGGGTATGACTTTGAATGAATGGTTTAAATTATCCATAGCAGTGTAATCTGATGCGTTTGAGAATCCGTTTTTCCTAGAATTTTTCAGGAACTATCTGCAGACTGATTCTGAATTGGGAACCTAACCAGCTCGAGGTCCTAATCGATCACACTCAAGCAAAATAATCAATTGCTGTATTTTTCTGCCTCTCTATAAGTATCTTCTTCATTCATCTTCCTCTTACCTTCTTTGGACTTTATCAAGAGATAGAAGGAAATCATGTTTTAGGAAATAAATATTCCGTAGTGCCGGAAACCTTTTTGTCTGAAAAGTGTTGTGGTCCGTTTTCAAAAGAAGGCTTTTCCTCTCCCACCGGCTAGCGTTTCTTTAGAATAACCAAAAGGCATAACTTAGTGTCCAAGCTTATCTTTCTCATTCCCTTCTCTTTTTCGTCTTATAAAAGGAGCTTTCCTTTAAAATCTCCATACAATCAGCACAGAACCCGTGATCTGAGCTAAAAATTCTGTTGAGAGATGGTTAAGCTAACGATTGTGGGAAGGGTGAAGGATGGCTTGCCTCTTGCACAAGGTCATCGGTACATCACCGATGACAATGGCATCTTCGGGTTTTACAAGCAACAAGCTGAGCTTGTACTCGAAGAAATTGCTACAGGAGCCTTGGAGTCTCCCAAGATGACCATTCATGTCGATCACCATTCCTTCTAGTAATTCCTTTCCTTCTTTTATCAATAGCCACGCTATTATTCATAACTTCGATCAGATGCTTCTGAATTTTATCTACAAAGATAAAGCAGTTCTTTGTGATATTCTTAATTTTTTCAATGTCAATGTGCACCGTGAGAGTGTGGTCAATTACATGCGTATGTTCTTGGTCTACCCAGGATAGAATTGGTTCAGCAGAGAATGTCAATGTCAAGCATGCGCTTGGCCCTGAATTTGTTGAGATAGATTGAAGCGATTAATTGCTGCAAAAACTAATAGAGGCTAATGAGGTCGTTTATTTTTTCAAACGAGAAGACATTTTTTTTATTAATTTTCATTGCATTTCTTATATGTTAGCTACTTGGTGGAGGATGGTGTTTGCTTTATTGTGTTGTGCGAATCTTCATATCCAAGAAAGCTTGCTTTCCATTATCTGCAAGATTTGCAGACGGAGTTTGACAAGTTTGACAAAAGAATCCTAGACAAAATTACCAGACCATACAGCTTTGTGAAATTCGGTAAATCTTTAGAAGTTTTACATGTTCATGTTAAGAGTAATCAGCTCACAAATTTCTTTCTATTTTCTGTTCATTCTTCCGCCTTAAGAGAAGAGGTAGAAAAGAATGATTGATTAGCGCTACTATGAGTCCTTTTCGCGCCGCATCAAGAGGGTAGTTCTATATGATGAAATGGGTCTTAATAACACGGATATGTCCTTTCATAGAGCTCTATTTTTGGGTCACAGATAGTGTGATAGCGAACATTAGGAAGCAATACATCGACACAAGAACCCAAGCCAATCTGTCAAAGCTTAAAGCGAACCGTAAAAAGGACGACAGCATAGTTACGACGCATATTTCAGAGCTTGCCAGAAGAAGAGCGAGAAATTTAGGTGAAAGTCCTCTCGTTTTCGAATCTGATTTTGCTTTATTGCCTGAACATACAATTACAAAATGGAAATAACCGGACATATTCCCTTATGTCCAGAAATTCTAGAAAGCACGACTGCGATGAATGCACCGGTTTCGCCTCTTTGGGGTTCCTCACGCATGGAGGTAAGAGAAATACTGAACTGCAAAGTCCTTCAATCCATTTAGACAGGTTTGGATCGCAGTTTATACATAAATATTGTTCAAGTCTCGGATAGATTAAATAGCTATATGATCTAGTCACGAATTCGCAAGGATTTGCGATTGTATAACTTGTGCAGATAATCTTTCCTTCCCCCCATTGATCTGGCATGGTCTTTACTTAACAATGACAGTATGAACTTGTTTTGCCGTAGGTGATAGCGATGAAATGGACGCCTATCGCCCTCATCGTCTCAGTTGCTGCTTTTCTATTATGGGCAAGGGTGAACCTCGCAGAGAGTTACGTTGTTTGAAGCTTAGAATCTCAGTCGATGCAGTCAGAAAGTTCAGCTCATGATGCCAGAAAAATCAGCTGTGATGCTGATTAGTTGTTAATATTCCCATGGAAAAGAATGAAAGATGATGGCCACTCCTCTCAATTGCTGATCTTTGAGTTTGCTTGCTTCTCACTCGACCCTGTATTATCACAATGAGTCTCAAATGTTAGGCCCCCTACATCTTTAGACACATATGTACTCGTTGTAAACAGATGTATTGATACATGCAAAATTCCTCATCAAAGGGGATAGAATGAAATGTTGGGGACATCTTGATTACTATTGAATACATGGAGCATTTTCATAGTATATAGGGCTAATTCCTTTAAAAAACCTAACTTTAGGTACAACCCAATTCTGCTTGAATTTTTTGGTCTAAAACAAATTTCCAACTTTCGTTCGAGTCCCTAATCTATCCATGCATCCAAAAGTCATCATTTAAAAAAAAAATCAGCATCGGGCCAGTTAGAGATTTACTATCAAAACTTTTTTTTTTTTTTTGGTAAGAGGTAATAAATATAAAGGGGAAAGGTCAAATATACAAAAGATCACGGCATCGAAAACATACACTCAAGATGAGAGGACATAATGAGTGGATGGATGCCGAAATGTAAAAGCAACAACACAAGGCAACCAGGATAAGGAAGCCAAGCTAACAAGAGACAAGCACGGCATGAACAACCAGCGATCAGAAACACAAACACCTCAAAAGAGGAGGAAGACCACCCCGCTACAAAAAAAAAAAAAAAAAAAAACAACCACCGCAGCTTAGAAGAAAAATCCCCAGCAGCAGCACGGCAGGGTTAGGGATCCCTAGAGAAAATAATCGGGTCAAAAACAGCCTTCCTCCTCCTTTGAGGTGTTTGTGTTTCTGGTCGCGGTTGTTCATGCCGTGGTTGTCTCTTGTGTGAAACAATGACAGCCTGCTCCCCCTGCTGTCTCTGCAGAGAAACCTGGCCGAAGAAAAGAGGAGAGATGGGTTCAAGTTAAGGGCCGATCTTGGCAAGTTCAATGGGCTTTGGAATAGCCCTACCTTTCGGTCAAAGTAAACAAGTTATGATGGTTTTAGGGCCTGGATCATCTACTTTCAGCTTTCTGGCCTTCGGCCATGAATCTCCAACACTAAATATTTTAATGACGGCAATCCTGTGATCTCAGGAGTATCGTGCTCCATTCTCTTCTTCATTTCACATGGACACGAGACTTTTCTCAGCCCTTTGTTTTTCCCTTTGTGACATAAAGGTTTCACATGCACGCGGGAGTTTATCTCACCGAGATCATCCAAAGATATCAATAAATAATGCGAGTAGACGACCATTAAGAGAGTCAAAGACTCAACGTAAGCAGTTTTACCATCTACAAAATGATTACAAAAGCCCTTGCTTTGTTAGGTGACAACGTCAGGTCTTATTACATATATAATCAATGGATTCAACGGAATTAGGTGGTGGGCTATGGTGCGTCTGAATCTACGTTTTAATTACAGTCAATCCGCGAAGTTGGTGAATAGCTCATCCCTTCCATCGTGTGTACATAAAAAAGTCAAGGCAGAAAGTCATGGATTACCAGTAGAACAAACTCGGTCAAATGTAAAAGCTATGGACCAAGAGAGTCCCTGCACGCGGAGAGACACACTCGACGTAACAGGATACTTTGGTAAGCAAATAAAAATTACATTCATAATCAAACTAGTATGAATCTCAAGTTATAGAAAAACAAATGCACTGATAAGAATAGTATAACAAATTCATCAGATAAAGGGGAATCGGCGATCAACATAATCCAATCAGCAAACTTGCAATGGGGTTGACAAGTTAGAAACGTATCGTGTTGCACTAGTTATCCTATACTAGAGTGAAACGAGATGCCCTGGCCACTAAGAATGTCCAAGTATGTTTGAAATTTTGGTCTTAAGTGATCGAGCTCATGAGAGTACATGTATGTCGCTAACGCTTAAAAGAATTAGAATGTGTGAGATGGGAGAAGTGGGCTATGGTTAGACCGGTGCGTCGGAGCGGTCATCGTCCACGGAAGAGCAAGAAGTCGGTGCCCATCTGGAGGAGGCGAGAACAGCAAGGCAGCCTAACTCGGGTGGTCGTGCAAAGGACAGGAGGCTGGGAAAACACAAGCACTTCTAGAACAATTACCTTGGACTTTTGCGTAAAAGGTTCTTTCTTTCTCTCATGCCTTTCCAGCCATTAAAAAAACCTGCGTCTGACGCGTTGTCCACGAGACTTTCCAAGAGAGACTAACAACAAGCTAGAAGTTGCCGGCGAAGGCCTAGAGAGAGAGAGCAGAAAAAGCACTCCCGACTTATTGGTTGTCTCCTCCCGAAATCTATGTTGGATTTTAATTTCCGACATTCACTAACGTATTTTGAATTAATGAAATTTCAATATTTCCGACCAAAAAAAAAATCTCTTTAAAGCTGATTTTGCAATCATATGTGTTATTAAAAATCTAATGTTAGAAGTAGGAATTTCGAAAAAAAAAAAGATTGTTTTCATTTGGTCAATTTTTAAAAGAGATGGCAAATCCAAAAGAAAAACTGATGAATATGAAAAATTAGGATCACCTTGGTTTTATTGATACTTTTCGAACTTTTTTGTAATAGTTTGCAAGTACGTAACTTTTCTTATCTTGTTACCAACTTTAATTAATAAATGCTTTAAACTTACCAACTCTAATGTGAATTCACTGATCTTTATTTGAGTAACTTCTTAAATTTTTTCCAATAAAGTTATCCATCCCTTTAGATTATCGATCTCATTTGAGTTAATTACTAATGTCTATTAATCATTATTCAACTTATCAACTTTTGGAAATCGAGAGTTAGTAATCCCAATCTATTTGCTAACTCAAGCAAAGATATTTTTGTGAGTCACTCTAATTCAAGTCGGTAATTTTTTTTATAAAAAAAAAAAAGCAAACAAAAAGAAATTGCGAACAATAAGAAAAGTTGGCAAATTAATTAAAAAAATATAAATGAACATCAGTAATTAACTCAAATGTAATAGTTGGTAACCCGATACTAAATGGTAATTTAAGTTGAGAAAAGTTGGTGAATCAAGCTAATTAAAGTTGTAATATATATCTAAAAAGAGTTACAAAAGTTAAGGGGGTTATAACCTGGACAAATAAAAATTAGTAACCCTATAGAAAAATTGGTAGATTATTAAAACAAAAAAATTTAAACATCGATAAGTAACTCAAATTAAACTTTGGTAGACCAAAGCTAGTTGTAACTTGATCTGAATAAAAGTTGGTAATAGTATTCTTATTTAGGTTGGTCATTTCATGTAACAATTAATAAATTCAAACCGTTAGTGAATTATGTAGATAGTAAATAAATAAGTTAGCATAAAAATGGTGGCTTGCAAACAATCAAAAGAATCGACACTTTCATTAAAATATAAGTTACCAACAAGTTATTGAACAAAAAAGGTTAGCACCAACACGTTATTGAACTTTACTTGCCGAGAGAGAAAATTCGTATTTTTAACACTGACCTATAGAATCCTGCTGAGGACGACCATGCGAATAACATTTATTGTAGTTTGATTGTCCAACTACTACCAAGGCTCGTAAAAAAGGTCAAAAGCTTGACTAAGTGTAAAAAAGAAATCAAAATGCATGCGTGAGCGAAAAAATTGTAAAAATTCTTTAAATTGTTCTTGAGGTTCACATTCCTGGTGTTACTCAGGGCAACAAGAAGTCCCCCGTCAGATAATATTATATGACATATGTAGCATTAATCTATGTTTAGTTAAATCATACATGCCTAAGATTTTTGTAAGACTGGGTCTCAATATGTTCAGGAGAGTTCCAACTTGATCTCTCTCCTTGGATTTTGGGAATGAGCAAGTGAAAAAGGAGTTTGTTAACCGACATCTGACTTTTCAATATTGTCTACAGTATTAGATGCTTCATTTTGTTAACTGCCCTGGTTTATTAAAACGATTTCAGATAAAAGTCTTCTCTTCTAAGTCTTCTCTTCTAACTTACAGAAGGTACTTTTTACTCACCGACGCCAATTTCACGAGTAAATTCCCCATCGTTTTGGCACTTTTCTAGGGTTTTTGCTTCCTTTTTGGGTATGCCATGCACTTGCATTGACGAAAACACACACAAAAAAACGAAGGTATGACTACGCACGTACAATTTATTCTCCGTCCATAATTGCACGCTACATGTAAATACAAAGATCGACCCCCCCTCATGTGTACAACATCATATTTACATCACTGCCCATGTCGAACTGACTACAGATATCATCCCCAGAGAAATAATCCAAGTAAAACCCACCTCCCGAAACCTGATCCATCTCCGACTTCAACCGTGAACTGTACATGTCGCTCACGCTGGCACTAGCAGACCCCTTACTTAGCTCATTCCCAACATACTCACCGCCATAAGAATTCCCAAAATCGCTTGTGCACCAATCATGCACAAGAGAGTCCTGAAGATTTGAGCGATAATCGAAAGCATCGCCATAGGTCGGAACGTTGTACCCTTGATCAGCTTGATTCAGCCACTCGGCGAAGAAAATCTGGGGCAAGAAGCTGCGTGGACCCCCATTCGGAAAGTCCAATGACATCTTTTCCTTTTGTTCCTGTGACGGTGCATGAACTGATGCGTTTTGGTTAGTGGGGATTTGATCTGGAGAAGGCGAAGATTCCACATTGGCCGAATTGGTACATTGACTCTGGGCATTATGGCGGGCTTCTGATGATGACGATGATTCAGTCTTATTTGCCACCTTCTTCTTAAGATAAGAATGCCAGTGATTCTTTATCTCATTATCGGTCCTTCCTGGCAAATGCTTTGCTATTTGAGACCACCTAACCCACAAAAAAAACAAACATATCCCTTCATCACTATTCACTCACTCCTCCAAATAAAAATTAGGCACTTGCTGAAAGCTTGATTAATATCTTGGTGATTGTATAACACTGGTTAAATTTTTAAGCTCTCATAAACTATTTAGGGCATTAAGCTGCTGCGCTTACTTGTTGCCTATCAAGCGATGAAGGGACAAAATAATCTCCTCTTCTTCCAGGGTGAACATGCCTCTCTTTAGGCCAGGCCTCAAGTAATTGATCCACCTTAATCTGCAGCTCTTGCCATTCCTCTGCAAGCCTGCACATTCAAATATATAATCAGAACCATATATATACAGTTTGCATGCATAGGTCAACCCTAAAAGGAGTTATTAAAATGAAAAATCTAGTTGATCTAGTCGTTTTTTTTGAAAAAAACCCTCTTTTCCTTGAACAATGCATACTCCATATAGCTAACTAGATATGGCTAGTGAGGACTTTCCAAATTATTTATAAGGCAATGCAATGACATTACAAGCTTTGTCGAACTTGCCTATTCATACATTGGACACTAGAATTTCATGTTTATACATTATATGATAAAGAAGTATATCACAAAAACTTACCGGTGTTAATGGGGACAGAACTCCAGCAACCATGGCCATGCTTCAGGATATAGTTCCTGAGCCTCTGGTCTTCTTCAGGTGACCACAAGCCCTTCCTGTGCTTGGGCTTTGGCCTTTCTGATGACTTCAATGCCATAGCGTTATGCTCTCACGAAGATAGTTTTGAGAGTCAATGAGACTCTCAGATGTTGACAAAAACTTTGAGAGAGAGAGAGGAGAGATGAGTTTCCGCAGTGTTCCTTTGGAATCGGACGGGCAGTGCGTGCAGAGACCGAACATAAGGGCAGGTGATATTTAAAGCACAGGGGTAGTTGCAAGTCCCTTCTTAATAAAACAAAAAAGCCCATACAATAATGGGCTTCCCTTCTTTGTGTTTGAAAATTAAAATACATTGCCTTTCAACATCTATCGTCCATCAAAATGTCAATGCTACCTCTATACTTTTCTGACCTTGGTGATCATGACTGCAACCGTAAGGCTTTACTTTCACTACTATCTTTCGTGTACTTTAAGCTCGTGTTTTCACTGTTCAATACTACATGGGTTCACACTTAAAAGATTTAGTGAACAATTGCTTGAAATACTGTATGAATAAGTCAAATGAGGTTAGTTTGCAACTAAATATGTCAAAATGGGCCATAAACCCATTTTTAACCCATATTTGATGGGCTAAATCATTACATGATTTAACTAAATTCAATAAATATGTTATAAATTTGTTTATAATGACAAAGCCCAATATATTGGGTATTAAATGAATTCACACTTTATTCAACCCATTTTTGTGCCTCTCTCTTCCCTAGGAAAAGTGTCAGAAAAGTTCTAAGTTTATTAATTTGTGCCAATTTAATCTTAAACTTTTTGAATTAGTGCTAATTCAATCATTTCGACTAATTTTGGCTAGATGTTGCTGAAGTGGATGTCCGCCAGCCCACATGGCATGACCAGCGTTGACATTGACAACTTTTAATAATATTTTTTAATTTTTTATTTATTTTTTCTCTTCCCTTTTTTTTTCCTTGCCTTACTTCTTTTTCCGGCTAGACCTCAGGGAGTGGGCAAGGGCAAGGGCTAGCAAGGTTGAGACCTTGCCAAAGGCCATGAGGGTGGCCTCGTGTTGGGTTGGCGAGGCTTGCCCTTGCCATATTTAGCAAGGGTTGAGTCTCATCGGTCATGGTCAAGGCACGACCCTTGCCAGCCTAGTGCGCGGCCTCACACTAGGGCTCGAGCCTTGCCAGTCGCTAGCAAGGTCCAAGTTGATTTCGTTAGCCCTCACCTCTGGTCAATTAGTGAAAACAACTAGTTGAAGGAAGGGAAAAGGACCAAAAAAAAAAAGTAAGATAAAGAAAAGGAAAAGGAAAAGAATAAAAAAAATTTAAATAAAAATCCGACCAAATTAGTTCGCCGATGTTCACATCAATGCTAATTACGCCACATAAGTTCGCCGATGTTCATGTCAGCAATATCCGACCAAATTAGCCAAAATGACTAAATTGACATTAAGTTAAAAGGTTTAAGACTAAATTGACACCATATCAAAAAGGTTTAAGACTAAATTGGCTTAAATTGGTACTAACGCAATCGATTTAAAACTTTTCTGACAATTTTCCTCATTTTTGTTCTCCTCTATGAGAAAATAATGGACTATTCAGACTAAACCAAGTTTAGAGAAATCCTTATAGACCCGTAAGATGAGTTCAACTTCTCCCTTATTAAAGAATCAGAATGGCTTCTTTTTTTCCTCATTATTTTTTTATTTATTAATCTTATAAGTTTCATCCATCAGAGTATATCTTTCTTGGTTAACTTTGTCGTTATTATATTTATATAATATTTTAATCATAGTTCTTGTCATTACAACCCATGGTCAATAAAAATTATAATCTTTGATATCACATTCCATTTAATTCTAATTTCAATTCCTCTGTATTATTTGTTGCTGTAATTTTATAAATTCACTATTAAATACTAATTTCCTACTATTCTTCATTGTGAATCAATACAAAAATTAAAAATTCTATATAATGTCAAAAGCCGGTTTTTAGTATCTTATAGTCTTAATAACAAATTTATCCAAATAACATAACCTAAAGTGGGTTAACTAGGTGGATATGTTTTTTTTTTTTTTTTTTCATAAGTTGGATTAAATGGTCCAATGAGGGCCGGGCCATTTTCAACCCAACTCATTCCGAATTTACCCGCATATTTGACGGCCCTATTTGCAACTACCTTAAAGAATATATAAGATTTACAGAGAAAAAAGTCCCTAAAATTGTGCGGGATTCTGTTTGTGTACTTGAATATGGAAGCTATGTCTAGGCGAGGTTGAGGCTACTAAAGAAAATAGAATAGCATACATGCTTTGCCGCGGGAATAGTTCTTATTTCAATCGAAGCGCACGATCAAATTTATAATTACTAATGACATTGTGACAATAACAGATTATTTCTTATGATTTCGAGAATGAACAAAGGCTCATTGTCCCCCATGGTGAAACAATGTGCAGAGATAGAACAATAAAATAAACTACGAAGTTGATTCTATTTGATGATGTGTGTAACATGAAACACTCGAGCGCAGTTTAATTTAATATATTCATGTTGATCACAGCTCGAAATTAACCTTCATTGATGTAAAATCCGTCGCACAATTTTAAATTGCAAGGAAACCCGGCCATATTAGGGAACTCCTAATTGAGCTCTCGCTAATAGAACCATGGGCGATGCAAAAAAAAAGGGAAATCAGTTTCTCGCAAGACTTCTTTTCCTGATCGAAGTCGAAGTCTTATGTTGACGTCAAAGAAGGGCTAGTATGTTTTTGCATATTAATATGTTGTTGAGTTTGATCGTAACAATTTAAAAGAGTAAGCTTATGAGTTGGGAAAATATCAACTACAAAGTAAATGAAATAGCTCCTAGAAGGTGAGCATGGCATGGGTGCCAGAAGATAGGCCTACTCGTTGAGGATAACGATAGAAGATATTTCCAAAATGACAATAATTGTCCTTCTCATATAAAAGCTCTTGGAAACTTGTCACAAAAATTGGATTTGAAGTTCACATCGTCATTGAAAGACTAACATCATCCGCCCTGCAGTATTCAACAGTACAAGGAAAAAATGTGGTTATACTTAAACTTTTTCTTCATGATTCAATTTATGACGCCATATAAGTAAAAAAGTGGAAAAATTACCAAAAAAATTATAAACCTATTGTACTTGTGCCTATATCAATCATAAACATTTCAATTTGGCCAATTTAGTCTTGAACCTTTTGGCAATTCACCAATTTAGTTTTAAACATTTCAATTGTACTAATTTAGTCACAAACATTTTCACAATTTATCAATTTAGTTCTTTATGTCAAAATATGCTCACATGGCAGTCTAGTCAATGCCAGCAATCTTACATAGCACATTTAGCGTTGACATAGACAATTTTTAATTTTTTTAATTTTTTATTATTTTTCTTCTTTTCTTTTCTTTTTTTCTTTTCCTCTTTTTTTTTTCCCAACTCTTGACCCTCACTAGACAACCTTAACTTGGTTTGGGTGAGGGCATCACAACTTTCACTAGCAAATAGGCAAAGTTCACAGCTGTAAGGACCCGGGCCTCCCACTATGTAATATTGTCCGCTTCGAGCCTTTAAAACGCGTTACACAGGTTAGCAAACCAAAGCCTTATAAACTAGCCCAGGACTCCCCCCTAAGCGATGTGGGACAGGAGACGCGCCCCCTCCCTGTGTCTTATAAATTAGCCCAGGACTCCTCCCTAAGCGATGTAGGACAGGAGACACGCCCCCTCCCTATGCACGTCCAGGGATCGAGGCACGAACGCATCGCCATCCCTCCTCCCCGCGCACTGCCACTCTCTCCCCCTTGGGAGTACAGCGCCCTCGCTATGCCTTATAAACTAGCCCAGGACTCCCCCTAAGCGATGTGGGACAAGAGACGCGCCCCCCCTCCCTGTGCACGTTCGGGGATCGAGGCACGGACGCATTGCCATCCCTCCTCCCTGCACACCGCCACTCTCCCCCCCTTGGGAGCATAGCGCCCTCGCTGTGGCCCCACACACGGTCGGGAGTCAGCTATGATACCATTTGTAAGGACCTGAGTCTTCAGAGTTCGGCGCTCATGGCTTTAAAACGCGTTACACAGTTTAGAGAACCCAAGCCTTATAAACTAGCACAAGACTCCCCCCAAGTGATGTGGGACAGAAGACGCGCCCCCTCCCTATGCACGTCTGAGGACCGAGGCACGGACGCATCGCCATCCCTCCTCCCCGTGCACCACCACCTGGGCCGTCACAACAGCACTCCCCAAGATTTGAGTGTAGGGGCCCTCATTGGCCAAAGGTTGAGAGGAAAAGAAAAGAAGAAGAGAATTAAAAAAATCAGAAAATCTTTTTAAAAATTGTAAAAATTATCCTTATCAGCACTGGTCATGCCATGTAGGACAAACAACACTAATTAGATTGCCACATCGGCATTTTTTTTATTAAAATTGGCTAAATGATTAAATTGGTAAATTATCAAAAGATTTGGTACTAAATTTGCACAATCAAAAGGTTTATGACTAAATTAGCAAATCATCCAAATATACACACTAAAATTGGCCAAATTAAAAGGTTAATAATTGAATGCGCACAGGTGTAATAGATTTAAGATTTTTTTTTTATAACTTTCCAATGAAGCGCTAGTACACACCACATGTAAAAAAAAGGCATCTCTTGACCATATTTAAAATAAATTCTATTACGTTTTCACAGAATGAATATACGCTGTACGAGAATTCAAAGATGACCAGATTGAGAATATGATGTTGTTAGACCCTTAAGAAAGCTTGGTCCGAGTTACTATCGGTTGGTTTAATTTAATTATCAATTTAGTCCTAATTGTGTACGTGGATTTCAATTAAGTCTCAAACTTTCTGGTTTTATTAATATAGTTTTAAATATTTGCATGAAATATCAATTTTACTAATGACACTAGAAAGTGTCATAAGAAGTTTTTATATAGTTTTTCGATATAATTGTTTTTGTCCACTACAGATGCCATATGTAAAATGAGCGCTACATGATATGTCTTCACTCGTGCACCTAACATCGGTAGTTTTTCTAGAAAGATTCCTCATCAGGGATTGTCAAATGATTTACTGTTCCAACTCCAATCGAAAGTCTCACAGCATTGATTAAGTTGAGTGTTCACCTAATGAGCGGCCTTATTGACACCCATATCTACTAATCGTAACAGCTGGAGAAGAAATTATTGACTCAGTTAGGAGAGTTGGCAAAATCCAGCCATCACCCAAAAGAGAAGCAACGACCTTTTATTGCCTAAAACTTCATCTCGTTTTCCACGAAGTGAATAGAGATGTAAAAGCGTAACCTAAATTTGTCCGATTCGGCTGTACAATTTGTCGATGACTTTCCTATATTATGTTGTTTTCTCTTCTCTATGATTGATTGCTTAGACACTGAAATGTATGTTTTTCAGTTGGGTTTTCCTTTGCTCCCCTATAATTTATTCATGACAACAAACTGCAAGAGAACATCCCCAACATCTATGTAAAGTTATAAACAGCAGACCCAATCAAACTAATTTTAAACAAGATGCAATTCATACTCACCAAATCGACATGTCGAGTTGGGTTCCAATGGGAATGAGAAGAAAAAGATGTGGGAATTCTGGGAATTCCAGAGATTTGTGGACAAAATATACCGTTGTGCATCATGTGTTCTTCTCGCGAATCGTAGAAAACTTTGCTTGGGATTCAGACAATATTATTTAATAGCATATCATATGCTGAGCGTGATTAGAAAAGGATAGACACGATTCTATGGTTAGCACTAACTATCGTCGATTTGTCAATCATTGAGAGAGTAAACCCTTCAGACACGCTAACCCAATAAAACCGAGCATGTTTTCCACACTACTTAGGATGAACTGTTTAAAATCCTCCTTGTTGTCAAATAAGAATTAGCTAGACCCTTGGATGGAAATCTATATTGTAATAAAAAAAAATTAAAAAAAAAATTCTGCAAGGTTAGCTAGTGAGTATTATTTAAATAAACAAAGTAGGGGAATCCTGCTACAATTGCCAGAAAGGATTACAGCAGAAACTCAAGAAATACGGCAATTCAAGTCTCGAGTCTCCAGTTACTACAGATTTGCCTTCTCTGGGTTTGAACTATAGAATGATTGGTTTGGATGTTACCAAGCCAATACAAAACATCAAATTTAACTCTGGACATAATGTCAACACTGGCAACAAGAAAACTATCATCATGAAGCCTTCTATTTCTCTCATATCATAAGTTAACAGCACACCATGCAATGTCGCAAGCAGCATTAGCTATAGCTTTCCCCTTCCATGTATCACAAATTTCACTGCAACTCATAACTCCAACTCTGCCTAATTCTTTGAACACCACAGCAACTATAAAGAACTCCAGACTTCACAAGAAGAAGCACATTCAGAAAACAAATAATCCCTAGATTCAAAGAAAGAACCACCCAGAAAGGAATTCATCATTTAACGAAGGATTCCAGCTGTTCAATCTATCTCTAGTAGGCAGCTTATTCAAAATAAATTTGCCAGCTCTATAAAACTGTGTTTTGGTACGTTTGAAGCGAACAAAACTAGCTTTTGAAACTGCTCAACATTAGTATGAATTCCACAGAATGCTGATTGAATTAGAAGTAGGTCCTCAGACCTAGCAGTAGGGATAATCACATCGCAGACTTTTGCAGTATCGCAGACAACCCTTTGAGTAAACAGATCGAGCAAAAAGGAAGTTAGCTTTCCATCACAAATAACATGCTTAATCAAGGACTTGTATTCAGTTCTCGGCTTAAGCAACTTCCTCCACATATAGGAAGAAGTACTGAAGTAGCAAGCATACACGAAAGCACATTGTAAGAAGAATTTAAATGCACACGGCTAGGTAAAAGTGCTGTTTTCAGAGACCATCCTCACAATGCAACGACCAGGATAGACCTCACATTTTATGTACACAACATGATTTTCTCCATCTACTTTTGTACGTAATTTAACTTGAGTCTCTCGCATCTAATATGAGTCGCTTTATTACACGGTTCGGAGAACTTACAAAGATATGCATAATAAGTATGACGCTTTATATACTATACGGCCTAAGTATCTTTTTGGTATCAAAAGGAAAAATCTCAGCTGACCGTCCTCCGTCACTTGACGGAGGAACGGTCAGCTAGTGACCACACATTTCCGAGGGAAACCGGTTGACTTTGTCAACCGGTTTCCCTCCTTTACTTTTTTTTTTTTAATCTTTTCCAAAAAAAATATTAATGAGAGTCCTACTAATAAAAAATTACAAGTAAAAAACAAGTGATCAAAGTTCCAAAAGAATTTCTTATGTTTGTGCACATAAGACTCAATGCCATCCTCGAAAAACCCTCCAAAATTCCAACACAATCCAAACATCGTTAATTACAAGTAAAAAATATTATCACCTACTAAAAATAAATCAAAAATATCATTCTGTAGATCTATTATATTTAAAAGATGAAAAAACATTGGAGATGTTGGCTTCCTCAACCAATTTAATTTTTAACCTATTTTTCTTCTTCTTTTTTTCTGAGATTTGTATAATTCTTTATTGCATACTCAAATTGAGAAACAAATCAAAGTAATAATATTCATACAATAAGAAACAAATCGTACAATACTATTCAAATAATAAGAAATATATGAAGAATATAGTTACAACTTTTAAAATAGTGGATATTATTCTCTAGCCAAAGAAAAAGATTATATAAATATTGTTCCCAAATAAAAAAATCTTAATAACTCAACTAATGGGAATGTAATTATCTCTCTCTCTCTCTTCTTTTTTTTTTTTTTTTTTGCAGAATGTATGATTACCTTGTATGTTTTGGACTTCGATTGTTGTATGATTTTGTAGTTGAATAAGTCATAATTGGGGAGAAAGGTTCATCAATCTTTATTTTTCTTATTGCAAGAAAGTAAGGGGTATTTATTATTGTTGAATTTTAGTTTGTATCTATATATTTTAGGCATATAATTCTTAATTTTGTTTTCTTGACATCTTCTTCAGATGAATGGAGTTCGTATTGAAAGCAACTTCGCCAAAGAAAATAATAATGGTGATGAAGACAAGATTAACAATGCAACTAAAGAAGCTTATCATAAAAATGTCACCATATCATCGAACGTGAAAATCAAACCTTGCAACCAAATACTTTTTACTTCTAATTAATGATGTTTGGGTTGCGTTGGAATTTTGGAGGGTTTTTCGAGGATGGCCTTGAGTCTTATGTGCACAAACATAAGAAATTATCACTTTGATCACTTGTTTTTTACTTGTAATTTTTTATTAGTAGGATTCTCATTAATATTTTTTTTGAAAAGATTAAAAAAAAAAAAAAAGAGTAAAGCAGGGAAACCAGTTGACCTTGGGAATGTGTGGCTATTAGCTGACTGTCCCTCCGTCACTTGACTGAGGGACGGTCAGCTAAGCCGCTCCCGTATCAAAACCGATGCTCATCATCGTTAATTTGGACAGTTATAAAATTTCTAAAGCTGTACATAAGTATTCATATCAATATTGGTGGAAATGACAATTGTAGCCAAAATGCTACAAAGCCAAGCCTATGTAGCAAAAATAATAAGCCCATATAAAAAATTTCTAACAAATTAAAAGTAAGTGTCCGCTTGGCAAACCTTGTGGAAGAATTCTATCCATTTAGATAATAACCAAAGAATGATTTTAAGGTCAACAAAAGATCTTAATTGTCTTTGAAGATTTAAATATATAAGAAAAGACAATACTCAAGAAATATTGTAGTCAGCCAGCATACTTTAAGTTTATTAAGGTTACAAGGCATAGGTTATTGGGCGGTTCATATAATAAGGAGAACGTGGGCTTAATATAAAGCGCTATCTTTTCCTAGGTTATGAGCGTTTCCTGAAAAGCTCTCGTTCTGTGTCCTTTTCTTCCTACCTACTCATTCTCAAATTTCTCTGCAATTTGTCTTCTTACCTTAACAATATCATAACGACGGTGGTGGTGACGGTGTTTTCGATTTTTATAATTTGGCGATTACATCTTTTGAAGTACTTTAAAATGATTGCTGTGCTGTCGGTATTTGGCGATGGCATTTTCAATCGAAATTTAATCATGGTCACCATCAATTTGCAGACTAAAAAAGATGGCAGTTAACCTCCATATGACTTGGATGATTCATTCAATAGTGGCCTCAAAAAAAGAGGGAAAATTTTGGTTGGTTGTTTTTCCATATGAATACGAGGACAAAAGGAAAAGACCAAATCACACCTTAGAGTTAAAAATACACACACACACACATATATATATATATATATATATATATATATATATATTGGTGAATTCAACCAAAAGAAAAAAAAAACGCTGGTCTACAACTCAAATGGGAGTTGCTAACCAAAGTTAATTGATAACTTAATGGGGGAAAATCCGATATATCACATAAATAAAAGTTGGTATTTCCATAAAATTGTCGTTAAATTTAAGCCTCACTAATAAAGGTAAATGAAAGTTGGCAGTAGATAAGAGAAGGTTACTTTTGGTCAATAATAAGAAAAATTAGTACCGTATGAAAAACAATTAAACAATGACAATTAACTCAAATAAGAGTTGCTAATGCGTATTGTTGGCATTTTGATGGAGAAAGTTGGTAATCACTCAAATTAAGGTTGAAAAGTGTAATAAAGTTTCGCAAGCAACGCCTATAAAAGTGGTAACTCAATAGAAAAGTTGGTGGATTAAGACTTGAGTGAGAATTGGTAATCTAAAAATAGTTAGTAACTAAATTGAAAAAAAGTTGGTAACTTGCTCTAATAAAGGTTAGTAATTTGATATGATCATTGGTAAATTTATGCCATTGTTTTTAAAAAAAAAAGAGTAAACATTTTTGTCAAAGATAATAGAAGTTGATAATTGGAACAACGGTATCTAACTCAAATAAGATTCGTACTACAAAATCAATTGGTAGCTTAATCAAAGAAAAGTTTGTAGTTATCCAAGCTACAGGGAGTTGCCTCTTGAGTTAGGGCTGTCCCACCTGCTTAGTAACTCAGGTGGGCTAACAAGATTACGTTCCGTATTTTAACGTGCCAATGCCCGTATGCGTGAAACATCTCCCCCCAAATCCAAAATTCCCTCTCAATTTATTCTTTTTAGAGAGAGGGAATACAGGATGTGACATTACGGGGTTTCCCACCCCATGGCAGATCTCCCATCTATTTCTTCTTCCTTCAGCCTTTAAGGATCCGTTCAAGTCCAAACTTATTAACAAACAATGAAAATCAAAGTCAGTAAATCAACAAAAAAGCTGGTCAACTTAAAAGGAATAAAAATATATGTTGATAAGCAATACAAATGAGACTTGATAAATGAAAACTAATTGGTAACCAAATGGAAGAATTACTTGTAAATCACACAAATAAAGGTTGAAAGATTCATATACAAGTTTAAGAAAGGGACGCATTATAAGGAAAGAGCAGTAAAAATCAATAAATGAAATTTAGGGAAAAAAAAAATTACTGACCGGGAAACAAATTCGCTCTTTTGAAACGAAACAGTAGAATCAACCGTCAAGCGAGCATTATTGGTTAGTCATAACGTAGATGGTGATAGAGCAAGCAAAATGGATGGCATTCATCATTCAGATGCCTGTGCAGTATTACAATAGTTGGATCAAGACTTACCTTTGCATTGTTATACTCTCGTGCTGGACCACTCATTGGAGAAGATTGTCTAGAATTCCTTCTGATCGCTCCTTTTTTTTTTTCTTCTTAATTTGTGGAAATTTCTCATTGGATTCGACATGCCATTGATTTAAGAAAATTGAGAGTAATGAACTGAGATTGAGACTGACAAAAAAAAATGTTGAAATTTTTTTAGAAGTGTAAGATATGAGATGTGAACCGTCTGGCCATACAAGTAGGGCCATGTATCGGATACTCTTATCGGATAGATTTTACTCTAATTAAAAATCCATTCCTCAGTTTGATTATAGAACAAAAGTTTCAGCATACGTAAGAGTACTTTGTATAATTATAATTTGACTAAAGTTAAGAACAAGTTGTGACTAAGCGAATTCGCCGAAGCGCTTACGCAATGTGCCATGAGGGTCTTTGTCCTGTTATATAATGAGAACAGTTAATCACTGAGAAAATTATGACGTGTCTCTAATAGTTTCAATGTATGATGAAGGATTAGGCCATGCTTGCCTCTTAATTAAAATAATTATCGAACTGGTCTGGCCTGAAGATGACCAACAGCTGGGTGGTTGTGTTCCCAGGTCACAAAACCATGCCCAGAAGGGACTGGAAAAAGCAAATGTTAATTCATCTTATCCAGGACTAAGATGAAATGGGTATCATTCCCTTGTAAGCCAGCGTTGCTTTGGGGCTGATTAATTAAAGTACTGGATTAGAATCATATCTTGGTCAATGCTTGATCAAGGGAAAAAAGCTTTGAAGGTTTAGCCAGAGCTATATGGATATGCTCTCTTATGTGTAAATTGAGCGAAAACTGGAGGAACTGTAGATTACAACATTAAACTGAAAAATAAATACATAGAAAGATTAAAAAATATTAAAGGGTTATCTATTTCGAAAGTTCATACATAATTTATGAGATAATACCATGAACATAGGTCATGTGATACATAGATTGTGTTTTCCTCCATTTATGTGAGCAGAAACTTTCTCAAACCACCGTCGGTATAGACTTAATTAAAGACAAATATAAATGAATTCTCATATTTGTTGTGAGATTTTGATAGGACCATTACTAACTGTTCTACAAGTATCAATTTAACACTCCCCCTCATATTTAGTCTGGTCTTTTGCCTAATACTAAGTAAGAAAATTTAATTAAAGAGACAAATGGGATCTAAAAAGATTCGAACTTAAGACCGTAAACTCTGATACTATATATGATTTTGGTGAAATCATTACCAATTTTTCCTAAAAAACTTAAGTTTTTAAATGACTATGTGATTTAATATTCTAACATTTGTGACCACTAATAAAAAGAAAACAATTAGGAATAAAATAAAACATCGCGATATTATATCTCAAAAGGTTAGGTTACCAAGAGTTAGTAAAATGCTTGACCGGTCAAAGACAATGCACAGGTGATTGGATGATATTTGTGCAGAACTTATTTCCGCCTCCTACAGTGTTAAAGCATATTTACGGATATTAGATAATTCTTTATTAGAGATTATTATTGGAGATATTATTATATATTAGGGACATTATTTCATATTTGGTTAGTTCTTAAGATAGCTAATTTCTTATTCGATTAGATTATTTCATTTCCTACACATATTATTTGAGTAAAAGTACCCTTGATTCTACCTTAAAAAGTTTGGTTAATTGAATAAAGATGTAGTATTGATTGACCCTCTCTCTCTTCCGAAAGCCCTATAATATTTCACATGTGGGAAGGGGAGACTTTAAAATTAGAATAAGCTAGAGAAGATAGCTAGAAACTAGGGGCGTGATTAGACTAAATTATGTAACAAAGACCACGGCTTATATTCTTGAAGTCACTTTTCTGTTCTTTAAATCTTCATACAATCAGCAAATCTTTAAACGATCCGCCATCGTTTGATATTAAATTCGTAGGATTTATCATAATCAGTGAATCCTCTGGGACTTACTTTCACTAGCCTAATCAATGACGACTCTAGCTAGCAAGAGAAGCTTCGGATGTCAATTGTCAAATACCAGATTCTACACCAACTAACCATCATTATCAAATTGATAACGTCTAAGTCGTGTCCCAAAAATATTCTGCCAGACAAGACAACGTCCATAAATAAATTGACTTGAAGCGCTTCTGTCTATATTGTTTTATAATACGTGCATGTGCATAGTAGTTTGGTACTGCCGTGCCCGTCAGCTTTTTGTGGTAGATACGTGAATTAAATGGAGAAATTATCAAAAGAGTTGTCGCGACCAAATTTTCGGGTGCACTATCTAGGTTTGGCTAATGGATTACTTAGCCTAAACTTAGCTCGGGCTCTCCCAAGCCCTTATCAATTCGCGACTTGGTTAAAGTTTTTAACATACAAGTGAATTTTATCTAAGAGTTGCCACTAATCAGTTTATGGTAGGTCAATAAATTAATGGGATAATTATTTTATTCCTACGAACCAGAGACTTTGGGTACTGGGACTTAATTACGCTAAATTTCTCTAACGCCCTTTCGGTAACTTTCTCTTTTATTTTAAAAAAAAATTGCAGGTAGCTTAAATTTATTTTAAATCTCTTCCCTAACATGCGAGGCAATTATGCGGGTGCGCAAATCACCAATTTAACACCCAAGAAAGCAATGAATAAATTGCATGACTTACCTCGCAACAACGAAAGCATCTACAATGTTAGATCAGAATTCACATCGACAATTCAAGATATGATTTCTAATTAACACACAATTTTTTTTTTCACTTATTTAATGAGAATCATGCAATGCATGCTACTAATCTGACATGGCCATATGACCTAACTATATGATATAAATAAGATGCAGTCTATACCAAAAATAAATGAAATCAATTTATTCTAAGGCATTTTTTGGTGTTTTCCTTGAAATTCAAATTATAAAAATGCGAAAATTATCTTCCTAGATTAAGACATCATCTAATTTGTATTAGGAATGAGATTAAGCCAAACCCTAATTTAAACTAGAATGTTATCCTAACTTAGAAATCCCTAACTAAAATGCAATCTATCTAAAAAAGGTTATCTAAACTTATAATAAATTTTTAAAAAAAAACTATTATCTAGAATTAAACTATGTGCAATTTTATCCTAATATGCAATGACGTGCAAAGAATGCCCTAATTCTAATTTTTTTCTTTTTTTTTCTTTTTTTTTTGACCTTTTGATTTTTGTGTTTTTTTTTTTCGACGAAGAGAAGCCCCCCTAATTTCTCCATACGCGGTCCTTTTTATACAAGTGAATGACTTAATTTTTTGGCAAATGTTCCTTATTTTTCTTTTCCTTTTCGGCTCACGCACGAAATCCCCTTTGATTAGGTAATATTTCTCAATATATGTCCCACGTGCAATATTCTCTTTATCTTTTTCTAATATTCCACTTGAAACTTTCCTTTCTGCTAAAAAAATATATCCTTCGATGTATATTGCTTGAATATGTGGAAAATCTCCCGTCGTATCATCGAATTAACGTTCATCTATCGCCAGTCGGTCCAATGCAAATGCGAATAAAAACAAATGCTCCTAAAACTAGATGTTATGCATTTTTAATTCTATAATTTTTTTTGGGGGTAAAAATTAATCCCTAATTTTTATGCAATGAATATACGATTGGATCGCCAAAATTGAGGTGTCAACAGCTGCCCCTCTTTGAAGGTGAACTCGTAGAGGTTGCCTTCAAAGACAAATTGAAACCTAAATTTTGACTATACACATGCCATGAATGATTTTTTTTTTTTTTTTGGAAAATGAATTCCGTTTTGAAATGCAATTTGTATGATGCATGGAAATACTAATGCAAATGATAAAGGAACTTACCTAGAATGACTTACCTTCAAGGAGAGTAGAGTAATTCAAGATAGTTGGTGTTACATGTCTAGGACCCATACCTTTCGACGGTCGCCTAGAATAGTAACGAAGCTTTATAAGGAGATTGCTTTCCTAAGACCCGTACCTTTCTACGGTCGCCCAGTATGGCAGCAAGATTTTGTAAGGAAATTGCTTTCCTAGGACCCGTACCTTTCTACAGTCGCTCAGTATGGCAGTGTTTGGTTGTGTCAGGACCCATATCTTTCTACGGTCACCCTGACGAAAACAATTGATTTTTCCAAAACCCGTACCTTTCTACGGTCGCTTGAATGGGGAAATTTCTTTTCCAAGACCCGTACCTTTCTACGGTCGCCTAAACGGGGATTCATTTTCCATGACTCGTACCTTTCTACAGTCACCTGAATAGGAAAACACTTTCCAGGACCCGTACCTTTCTACGGTCGCCTGTTAGAGCAATAAATGTTGTCTAGGACCCGTACCTTTCTACAGTCGCCTAAACGGGGATTCACTTTCCAGGACCCGTGCCTTTCTACGATCGCCTGAATAGGAAAACACTTTCCAGGACACGTACCTTTCTACGGTCACCTAAATGGGGAAATTGCTTTTCCAAGACCCGTACCTTTCTACGGTCGCCTGTTAGAGCAATAAATGTTGTCTAGGACCCATACCATTCTACGGTCGCCTAAACTGAGGTTTTGCTTGGCTAGAACCCGACCCTTTCTTCAGTCGTCCAGCGTTGCAACATAGATCATCTGACCAGGACCCGAACCTTTCTTCGATCGCCTTAATCAGACTGAATCTGGAGAAAAATCTTTGGGGGACAACTCAATCAAGCGTCAGTTAAGAGGAACTTCAAGCTACGGAAGCACGCCGATTTGATAAGGGGACTCACGCCATGTTGATGAAAAGGACTCTGGGCTATGAAAGCACGCCAGGTCGATAAAAGAAATCCGGGCTACCGAAACACACCGATTCGATAAAAGGGACTCTGGGCTACGAAAGCACGCCAAATTAATATAAATGGACTCCGGGCTACGGAAGCACGCCGGGTCTATTAAAAGGGACATCGGGCTACGGAAGCATGCTGAGTCAATGAAAAGGACTCTGGGCTACAAAAGAACGTCACTTCAAGAATTCCGGGCTACAGAAGCACGCCAAGTTAGGAACTTCAAGCTACAGAAGCATGTCGGGTCTATTAAAAGGGACATCGGGCTACGGAAGCACGCCGAATCAATGAAAATGACTCTAGGCTACGAAAGCACGCCAGGTCAATATAAAGGGACAACTTGACCGAGTCAAGTGTCGATGCACTTGAGAGAGAATACCTGCACAATGACAAGTATATGGGCAGAGATATACTTACCTGGTGATATCTCCAATTCTTTGGGATGTCTTTTGGAATTTAGATATCCTGTGGAAGTCTCTCACCTCCTGGTAGAAATAAATTTTGGAACATCAAGGATGCACCTTGAATGTTCGTGAAGGCTTCTCATCTCCTAATATCACAAAGCATTCTGAAAGGAACCTGAATGTTAGGAGCTCTTGGGTCTTTGAGAAAGCATTACCTGTCAGACATTATTAGAGTAAAAGTGCATTCACCAAAGAAATAAGCAATTAAAGTTATTCTGGAATGCACACTTCAAAATCCACTGAAGTTTTTATCAATTCAATCAAGGTTCATGCATAATGACTTTTGCATCACCCAAATTCTCACTAGAGAGATTTATTGTTCAAGACAATTTTCACTCGTGACATGGATTTTCTAAGAATACTAAATGAGAGACTTTCAGTTAGAAAGGACTTTCACTCAATCTCATTTAGAAGGCTATTTTATGATAATCACTCCATCTCACTATCATCATACCAACAAGGGTCCGAGTATTCTCGCAAGTGGTACGACCTTACCAATCTGAGAGGTCTTTAATAGGGATCATAATGTGGGCTTGGTCAATGGCTTAACAATTGGACTCTTTGAGTCAAGGCTATTGAAAGAACAGCTTCGCAATTATCTCCGGGTTTACAAGTCAAGAACCCTCCAAAATGAGAAAGAAATAGTCTTGCTCGCACTTCTCCGAGCGATGCTTATAACCATATGAATTACCATGTTAATTCAAGTGCCTTAATCAGAAGAGACTTTGCAAGGGACGTAACATAGGCTGGGTTCATAGGTTTAGGAACGAAATATTATTAGGCTCAAAGATGTATATAAGGATCAAAGTTGATGATCATCTAGGCATTGTCGCCGGTCTTCTCTTTCACCAAGGATTGTCATGCACTATTGATCTTGACTCTTTGGGTACTGCTCCATTGGGATACAATTTTTTACAACTGATAGTCACCTATCTTGACTCTCTTTTTTCATCTATGGGTATTGGCCTTACTTTTACTAGGCACACTGTTTTTTTATGCCCCCAGTTCTCATGCATTTTTTTTTTCTTCACTTCTTTTCATTGGCATTGGCCTTACTTTTACCAGGCACACTACTTTTCCATGCCCCTTAGTTCTATTTTGAATTCAATTCTTGTGCACAATGCATACGTCAAGCAATTACACTTTGAATGACACTCAAACTTTTCAAGAGTGCATCTGCCTTTTGCCTTTCCTCAGTGTGGGGGATAATCACCAACTGGGTTTAAAGAAATGAAATTGCAGGCTCAAGTGGGGAGTGTATAGGATAATGAAAGAAATGCTCTTCGTCATCCTAAGGCACTTAAATTACCACATGAATTCAATGTAATAGCACGACTTGAAGATTGATGCAAGTGAGAGCAAGAAAATTTCTATTCATTTTCCTCACCTCATGATGCCATCTTACCTCCCATTTGCCCCGATGTCGGGTGGTTCTTGACAGGAATAATCTGAAAAAATCTCTATAAATGAGTGGGACTCAAATGGGTTAAGCAATGGATCACTTGTAGTGTTTGGGATAAAGAAATGAATTGCCCCTCATCATTTTGATCATCGTACCTTTCGCGAGAAAACTCTTTATCTTGTAAATATGGAACTTTCTACACTTATCTCACAAATATATAAGTAGGAGACTATGTATAGGATAAGGCTTGCCTTTCATCATCTTGACATGTCTCATTTAGCATTCTTAAGCATTGATGTCATTCCATTGAATTGTCTATCTTGACAAATCTCCACATGAAATTGGTGAGTTACATAGGCAAAACCACTATCGAAATTCTTTTTTCAAAAGAGTCCGACGATTTAAGCATGAGAAGTTTTCTGACTTCAAAACAGACAATTTACCACACTCAAAATATGATTTTAAGCATTCATTCAAGGGATTGCTCCATAAAGGGATTGTCTCAACAATGGGTGTTCTTGAATTGTTCCTATCAATCAAGATTGAAAACCCGATCTTTGATTTGATAAATACTCCATTCTTGCCCTTGCCCATGCACAAGAGAACATGCATGAATAGGATACTATCAAAGTAAGTTCAAATTGCACATCCCTTTTGGCTCGGTTCGAGATTTTATCTCAGTCATGTCACTACTAAAATCTGTAGTGCCCCAATTCGTCATCTGCATGGAAAAGAACAGAGTGTCAATTCCAAAATTAATTATATTCATGAACGCAATGTATCCATTTCATCCAAGACGGATGATCTTCTTTTGACTTGTTCCATCATTTTCTCATGGAAATGAGAAACTTCATTTGGCTTTCGAGAATGACATCTCACACAAATTGTAATGAGATGAGCCACACATCACACTTTGGAATCTAGATGATCTTCTTTTGACTTGCCCTCAGTTTCTTATTGATGTGCAAGGAAATCGCTCGGGACAAGTAAGGGATAGGTAGTGTTTAATTTCTTCTTCACTCTTGGGAGATGTCATCACAATCAGCTAGGAAATGATCATTTGCCCCCACGTTTATGATCCCAAATCAACGGGGCCCACTATCACTGGAAATTAACGCATTATTTTCAAACGCCTCTTTTTTATGCTCTGAGACATGAAGTAAATGAGTTAGAAAAACAAACAAGGGTAACCTAATGCATGCTTTTGGAAATGGCTTCAAAAATGATTTTTTTTTAGGAATATTTTGGATGAGGAAGCATGAAGAAGCCCAGTCCTCATAATTTCTTCATGGATGATATTTTCGTTTCATTGTTGGATATCCTCACGAGGCTGGTTTGGTGTACCTCATCGTGTCCTCAAAACAAAACTTGTAATTTTATTGATATTCATCAATCGAATTACATTTATTGGAATGAAAAATGTGATGTTCAAGCACATAAGCAATTGAAACCAATCCTTAAAAAGCGATTAAAAATTCCATGCATGGGAAGGTGCATGCTCCTAATTAAATGAGGAAATCGAACTACTTAGGACCATGAATGATATGTACTTGAATTCTTCACCTTCCTTGATCTTGTGATGCGAACCCTTCTGGTCAAATATTCTTCCATCTAGATATGTCACTAATCTCTTCATGGAGGCATCAAATTCGGCTATCTCAAGAAAATGAGACGGTTCAAAAAGTCTTCTTGGCTCTTTTCTTGGAGTCGCAATTTCTCACTAAAGATAGAGCACTTATGTCATCACATCACTTTTACTTTACTAGATAAGCTCTTTTTGATCCGTCATTTTAGCTCTCAACCGTGAATGGATGGATGAGGGAGATCGCTCCATAATCACCTAATTCAAATGAAAGGAACATGTAAGCATAAGGTGTAAATAGAAAGTCAATCCATAACAATTATCTAATCGACTTTTGCATTTTTTTCATTTATTCATAAAAGGTTCGTACAAGAAGGGCATTTCCTAAAAATGGACTAGAAAAATAAAGATAGACACCCTAGCAAGACCAAATTTCCTAGACATGAATTGAAAACAAATTCTCCAAAGTTTTTTTGCAAATGATTCATTGCATGGTAATTTCCTCATTTCATTTCTAATTGACAAATGAATTAAATCAAACGACTAACCTAGATTGTCACGGACGGTCCAAAAGTATGACAAAGTAAGTAAATTGCATAGTATAGGGATAGAAGACTTACTTCACCAAGGAAAATCAATGGCAATCACATAGACATGCACATGAGATGTAAGGCTCGATTTCTACTCTAGACAGGCTTAGCAAAGTAAAGCCACAAGGATGATCAGACTAGCCGCGGGCGTGCGGCCTAAGTTGGGTCCTCGTGACTCCGGCTTGGTCGAAGAGCCAACCTGAGTTGCGGGCATGCGAACCGAGGTGGGTACTCTTGAAAAAAAAAAACTTCGGGATTGAGATGAGCGACTTGTATTGCGGGCATGCGGTCGGAGTGGTATCCATCTCAACACCATCCTAGATGACCCTATGCGGCCCAAGGTCCGATGGCAGTTTGTGTGTACAAAAGTGTAGTGCAAGATGCAAGGCATGCAAGACAGTTTATATCAAGCAACACTTCATAGTTTGAAGGTAAACAATACATTCCTAACTCCAACCTGCAAGACAAAGGTTGGCAATCACTACTCCCCTTATACCTCACAATCTGCAATAACATTTAACACATTTGATGTTAAAGACGTATTTGGAATCCTAGCTGCCAAACAAAAATACTCTTTTCAAAATAGAAGAGAAAAATTGGCCTAAGTCCACTTTAACTCAAGTCCCCAGTGGAGTCGCCAAGACAGCGACCAAATTTTCAGATGCACTACCTAGGGTTTGGCTAATGGATTACTAAGCCTAAACTTAACTCGGGCTCTCCTAAGCCCTTACCAATTCGCGACTTGGTTCAAGTTTTTAACATGCAATTGGATTTTATTTAGGAGTCGTCATTAATCAGTTTATGGGAGATCGATTAGACACCTAAATAAAATAATGGGATAATTATTTTACTCCTACGAACCAAAGACTTTGGGTACGGGGACTTGGTTACGCTAGATTTTTCTAACGCCCTTTCGGTACCTTTCTCTTTTATTTAAAAAAAAAAATTGCAAGAAGCTTGAATTGATTTTAAATCTCTTCCCTAACATGTGAGGCAATCATGCGGGTGCACAAACCACCAATTTAACACCCAAGAAAGCAATGAATAAATTGCATGACTTACCTCGTAACAACGAAAGCATCTGCAGTGTTAGATCAGTATTCACATCGACAGTCCAAAATATAATTTCTACTTAACACACAATTTCTTTCTTTTGTTTTCACTTATTTAATGAAAATCATGCAATACATGCTACTATTTTCATATGACATGGCCATATGACCTAACTATATGAATAAATAAAATGCAATCTATACTAAAAAAAAATGAAATCAATTTATTCTAAGGCATCTTTTGGTATTTTCCTTGAAATTCGAAATTATAAAAATGCGAAAATTATCTTCCTAGATTAAGACATCATCTAATGTGTATTAGGAACGAGATTAAGCCAAACCCTAATTTAAACTAGAATGTTATCCTAACTTAGAAATCCCTAACTAAAATGCAATCTATCTAAAAAAGGTTATCTAAACTTATAATAAATTAAAAAAAAAACTATTATCTAGAATTAAACTATGTGCAATTTTATCCTAATATGCAATACCGTACAAAGAATGCCCTAATTCTATTTTTTTTCTCTTGTTTTTTGACCTTTTGACTTTTTGTGTTCTTTTTTTCAACGAAGAGAAGCCCCCCTAATTTCTCCATACGCGGTCCCTTTTATACAAGCAAATGACTTAATTTTTTGGCAAATGTTCCTTATTTTTCCTTTCCTTTTCTGCTCACACACGAAATCCCCTTTGATTAGGTGCTATTTCTCAATATATGTCCCACGTGCAATATTCTCTTTATCTTTTTCTAATATTCCACTTGAAACTTTCCTTTCTGGTAAAAAATATATCCTTCGGTGTATATTGCTTGAATATGTGAAAAATCTCCCGTTGTAACATCGAATTAACGCTCATCTATCGCCAGTCGGTCCAATGCAAATGCGAATAAAAAAAAATGCTCCTAAAACTAGATGTTATGCAATTTTAATTCTATATTATTATTTTTTTAGGGGTAAAAATTAATCCCTAATTTTTATGCAATGAATATACTACTGGTTCGCCAAAATTTATGTGTCAACAAGAGTCTTAAACTTACTATAATTATGCCCTTTTAGTCTAAATTTTTTTTATTAGTTTAATCTTAAATCTTTCACATTTGTGTCAGTTCAATCTATTAAGCCAATTTTGGTTGGTCGACGCTAATGTAATGACTTTACTGGCGCTGACATGACATCTTTAAAATAATATTTTTCTAATTTTCTAATTTTATTTTTTATTTTATTTTTTTCTCTTCCCCTACCCTTGGTGTCAGCGAGAGAAGGGGAAGGGAGAAAAAATATATATTATTTTAAAAATGTCACATCAATGTTGATAGTGCCACTTTAGTACTGGCTAAATTGGCCGAATGGACGGAAGTGAAAAAGCTTATAACTGAATTAGCCAAAAAAAGTTCATGGCTAAATAAGTACAATTTCAATAGATTTAAGACTTTTTTAGTAATTTTCCTGTATTAAAATCCTCATGTGATGAATAGTTATTATAGGCAAGGGGCTCATCTGATGTGCCAGTCGTATCAAATCATATCATAATATAGTAGTAAATCGATGGCAGCTCCATAATTATTAACAAGACTCGCTTTTAACATGAGTACAGTCTTTGCTTTATTCATCCTCAGGAAGAACTAATACTCGTATAAGGACAAACCAGATGCTCCCAAAGAGTTTTCCTTTAATGCACAATTCTCAAAGAGTAAATCATCCCAATGGATAGGGATAACAAAATTTTCCGTCCATAATTACTTGCAGTCTCGGAAGTGCATAGACAAATAATATAAAATAAAAATCACATTTTTGAGCTATTGGTAATTTCTACGAGACTAAGGGAGATCGTGTTAGAAGCAATTGATGCTAGTTAGATACAA
This sequence comes from Eucalyptus tenuipes, assembly GCA_014182365.1. Taxonomy (NCBI): domain Eukaryota; kingdom Viridiplantae; phylum Streptophyta; class Magnoliopsida; order Myrtales; family Myrtaceae; genus Eucalyptus; species Eucalyptus tenuipes. The sequence goes on along the minus strand of CM024547.1, from coordinate 1,482,108 downwards.
TCACGTCACCCAACTGATGTGGCATAGGTTTTTCTTACTAATATTTAAATTAGACTGAGGCTCAATGGGTTTTAGCAAGGAGGCTACGAGCTTAATTAAATTATCTAAACTAAGTCCACAGAAACATGAAATTCAATCAAGCTCGTTCGATACCCCTTGTGGCCGAAAATTGCATGTGCTAAGCACATGGGAGTGCCAAACTAGGAAAGGTTGTATCATCTAATTAAATTTGGAGGAAATAAAGATATTATCTTGGAGGATTTTAATTATATAGAGATAATTAGAATGTAATATCTTAATTTCCTAATATAAGGAAGTGATGCCTTGATTGGTATCTTTGAGATAATCCTAATCCTAAGCCTAATATAAGCACTATTTTCTCTCAGAATAGAGGAAGAGACAATAGAGATTAGGAGGCACAAATACACAAACAAAACAATAAGGGGACGTTCAAAAAAATTTCAAAAGAAAAAAAAGGTGAAGCCCTCTTTCTTCTGCAGCAGAAAAATTCCAAGGTGCAATTTCGCGAAATTGATAAGTGCACAGTTGTTAACCTGTGGATCATGCTCAAATTTTATGAAAAGTCCGGTAAGACATTGGTCTTGAATTTTTATGGTGGGATTGATGATAAAATATCTGAAAGTATGTTTTTGATGAAGAAAATCGAACTGTTCATCCTGTTAAATCAGAACAGGAGGGCTCAACGTGAGGGTACGTGTTTGTTCTAGGTCGGCATGCACGGTCTCATGATAACGGTACGTCTTTGTTTTAGGTCGGAATGCGCGGTCTCATGATAACGGTACGTGTTTGTTCTAGGTTGGAATGCGTTGAAATTTGGAGGAGATTTCTACAACACCTAATCAAAGAAATTAAGCATTCAAGATATAGAGACCTACACATTCGACCAAGAGATATCAGCTGTCACCAAGCCTAATCCTTAGTCGTGATTCACACCGACTCCAGTAGTCAAACTCGCATTTAGCAACTGCAACGCCGTCCACGGAACCCACCGACGCCAGTCAAGTTTCCACCGCCTTCCCCCTGCTGGTCGTGGTGATCCTCCTTGCCGTCAGTCGTCGTTCAAGTCAAAAGCCCTATTAAGGTAATTTCCTAATTTACTCGCTCAATTAAATATTTAATTGCCTAAATTGAGATTATTTGATTCTAACTCGATTTGATTTAATTTATTGGGCACTATCGAATAAGTAGTTTCCTTATTTGGATCGTTCCATATAGACGTTTGATAATTGGGGATCTGATTTTTGGACTAAAGGCCAGACCCTCAATTAAGCTTGCGTCCTTATTTGAGCGTGATAATAGTAATTAAATATAATCAAGCATGAAAGGTTTAGATGTTACATGTCAATAGTTTAGAAATATACCAATAAAAGTGCATTGCATTTAAAGTTAGATTGTATCTAAGTTACCCAATTTAGAATTGCATATTTTAGAAATCATGTAGTACCTAGGAAATTATCTAATTTATATTATACATAATATAAATTATTTTCCAGTTTAAATTAGGTCGTTGTATAGATTTAGGAAGTTTCCTATTTTAACTCACAAAGAAAATCTCAAAAATGTCACATGCATATCTTATATGGAATTAGTTTTATAATACCCACATCATATACCGCATCTCATATTACCATATCAGTTCATAATTCTTTTATCCGTCATTAAAATTAGCTTATATATAGAATGCATTTAAATAATTCATGTCACGTGTCATTAGTATAATTATTCATGCATGTTAAATTAGAATTCATGTGATCTTAGAATTTAGATTAAATTGCATTCATGTCTTAGGAAATTTTAATTAATATCATGTTTAGTCATAAAAGAAAAATACAATAAATTGTTTGCATGGGTTTCATGTTAATAGTCAGTTTATGCATCATGTTGCATTTACAATTTCATTAGTATTTTGTAGGAAACCGTTATGATGAGACTTTAGTTTGGCTTACTTAAGGCAAGACCCATCAAACAGGTGGGTCAGTTTAGATTTTGATTGAGTCAAAAATGGTCTAATCTAACTTGACCTACTTTTTAATAATCCAATCCGACAAGAGCGGGAAGTGTTCATCAAGGCCAAAGGACTTGCATAAGGAGTCACTCCTAATAGGTTTCTAGGCTGGCGAAAGGGGACAAGAATGAACCTAATTGCACACCTAATAAGGGGAGAGTATGCCGGGATATATATATATATATATATATATATATATATATATATATGAAAATTGAAATTGACTCACAGAGACACATTTTAATGTGACGGCAAACTCCAAAGTTAAGTGTGCTCAGATTAGAGCATTATTAGGATAGGTAGCTTCTTGGGAAAATGCCTATATGTACGCCAAAGGATATAACTGTAAGACTTGATATGGGTTGAGCCAAAGTGAATAAATATCTTGTATGAGTTAATCTAGAGATGTTACATCATGGTATCAAAGTGAGACCCCCTTTAGAAGGTGTGTGGTTCAAGATGAACAATGTGGTATCTAATGGGCTTGTAATGGCCTAGTCCGACAAGAAAGGGAAATGGTCATTGGGGCCAGAGGGCTCGAACAAAGAGCGGCTCCTGGCATGCTTCTAATATGGTGAGGGGGCCGATTGAACCGAATTGCACATCGAACAAAGAAAGAACGTGCTTGAGATATTTATGTCTAAATTGGAAATAACAAATGTGGAGACCTTTTTGACATGAATTAAATTTTACTTTAAAATTCTATAATTAAGCGTGCTCAAGCCATAAGACTATCAGAATAGGTGACCTCCTAAAAAAAAGTGCATGGTTGTATTGCCAAAGGACAAAACTGTAAAGCTCAGTATAAGACGGGCCAAAATTGACAATGGCTCGAGTGAGTTAATCTAAGGATATCATACATTTAACTTGTGTTAACCAATTTTCATGCAATACAAAACTATTGACCATGTCGACTCAATACATGTTACTAAAACACTTTCATATTTAACTCAATTTAGAAAAACTCTTACCCAAACTAAGTTGAGAGAGCAAAGTGAGCAAGCGCAAGATCACTTGAAGGTGAAAGCGAGTGAAGAGAGTCATAGAGATGGATCGGGCCTAGATAAATTATGAATTCATTTAACACCTATATTATTTTGCATTTTACCATACTAAAGTCATTTATGACCAATCTCCTAAATATAACTAATTCATGTGGGTTTTTGACAAGTCAATTTAAGGTATTGAGGTTTGATATTTTGTTGCACCTTATTATTTCGATTTATTGAGTGTCGAATTTATGGTTGCACACCTGCATAATCATTTCTCTCATGTTAATGATTTAGGAATTAAAGTGGCCAAGACTGCTAGCAAATATTTTTGAAATTTAAAAAAAAAAAAAGATATAGAAAGGGCGTTAAATTTAATTTTTATCTAGTCATGTTCCTAAAATCTCTAGTTCCTAGAAGTGATATGTTCTTTCACATTTTACTTAAGTTTCTAGTCGATCCGCAATGAATTAGTAGCGTCTCCAAAATGAATTGATTTGTACCTCAAACCACAAAGCTGCGAATGTTATGTATTTGGGAGAGACCATGCTAAGTGTTTGCTTAATAGTCCATTCACTTTCCCTGATGATTCACCTTTGGGAAACATGCAACAATCTATACATGTGTGTGTGCGTATGGCATGGGAGTGCAAGCTCACAATTGATGCAGTCGAATTTCATGCTCGTCGAATTAAATGCACTCGCTCTTGTTTTTACCAGATTCTCAAGGAAGTCCGTCGTCCAGCTCGGAGGAGAAACCTAAGAATTCACTTGTCTCCACCTCTCGATATATGTCTACCACCCCAGATTCTCGTTCGTTCGTTCGTTGCTAGTCGTTGCTTTCTAGTCGCATGAGTCGTGCCCAAGCTGATTTGCTTGATTTCGATGTTCTGTGGCTATCTTCATGAAGTAATGCTACGTTTCTGCGTCTGTGAATGTTGCAAGTGTTGATCTATTAAAAAGGAACATTAGGAAGGGATACATCGATACAAGGAGCCAAGCCAATCTGTCAAAGCTTAATGCAAACCATAGAAAGGACGTCAACGTAGCTACAGTGCATGTTTCAGACATTGCCAGAAGAAGAGCAAGAAGTTTAGGTGAACATCCTCTCTTATCTTTTATTCTGCTGTTGCTTCATTGCCTGAATGTACAATTTCAAAATGAAATGATCGCATCGACATATTTCGACATATTTCCTTACGTCCTGAAATTCTCAAAAGTACAATGGCGATGAACGTGACCATTTCACTTATATGGGGTTCCTTACGCATGGAGGTACTTAAAATACTGAGCTGTAAAGCCCTTCAATTTATTAGACAAATTAGGACCATAGTCTATACGTCGATATGATTACATAGCTATATGATCTAGTCATGACTTCACAAGTTTGTAATTATAGAACTCGTGCAGTGACATGGTCTTAGTTGACGGTGATATGTGCCACTTGTTTTGCCACGGGCGACAGCGATGAAATGGACGACCTATCACCCTCGTTGTCTCAGTTGCCACTGTCGCATCAGGGGCATCACAGAGAGTGTCATTGTTTGAAGCTTACGAAGCTCAGTTGATACAATTGAAAAATTCAGTTTGTGAGGCCAGAAAAAAAAGCTGTAAAGTGAGACTATTCGTGCTTACTATTGATCTGTGTTGTGGACCTACATGACGTCATGGAAAAGAATGAAAGATTAGCGAAAGATGCTTGCTTCTCACTTGGCAGTACAACGAATCACAAATAGTAGGCCCATTATATAAATAGACACATGTATGTATATATATATATACACAGACGTATTTATGCATACAAGATTTCTCATCAAAGGGGCCGGTATAAACGAATCTCAGCTAAAGAAAAGAGGACAGATTGCTGCAAGTCACGGACCGAGCTTGGCAAGATTGATAGGCTTTGATATGGCCCAAACCTTTGGTCAAGTAACAAGTATTGATGATCTTAGGGCTGGATCATCTACTTTCAGTTTTCTAGCTTTTCTCATGTAAAAATTATTGTGTAGCCCATATAATATTATTAATTGATGGTTTAATAAATATTTAATGCTAAAATGTACTTGTTATGAGAAGTTATGACTCTAATGAGGTACAATTCTTATTAAGAAGTTACCGCTCTTCTCCGGAAATGTACAACTCTCATGAAAATAAAAAGGCACTCTAATATAAGGCACCTCTTGATAACATGTATAAATAAGAATCCGGTCTTCTCTCCATCCACAACAACATGAAAAAGAATATTATATTCTATCCTCTATCAAATAGAATGTTAAAGAAAAGTGGATCAAGGGAGAAAAATCAAATTTTTTCATCTTTTTCGATTTTTCCGTGACAAATATTTTCAAAATTTTGCTATGAATAAAGTATGTTTTCATCCTTCTTATCGCGAAAATCATTAAGGTCAAAGATCATGTGTTTTTTATTTTCTGCATTACAAAATTATGTTATGGCTTACATCTCAAACTAAATATTTTAATGACATCAATTTTGCAATCTGAGAACAATCATGATTCATAGTCTTCTTCACTTCACATGCACGGGAAACAGGTGAGCCAAAGAAGAAAATTCCACTTTTCTTAGTCTTCGTTTGGCCCTCTGTGTCATAAAGGTCTCTCAACGAAATCAACAATGCGAGCACACGTGAATTAAGAGGGAGTCACAGACTCAACGCAAGAAATTCTCCCATCTACAACAATCACCTGGGCGACAACGTCAAGGTCTTATTTACATATATATAAAATCAGTGCATTCAATAGAAGTAGGTGGGCCGCTGGCGTGTTGCGCGTGATTCTGCTGTTTAATTACAGTTTCTACAAGCAGCGAAGTTGGAAAAAGACTCCGCCCTTCCGTTGTGTACACACAAAGTCAAGGCATCCGTTTTATTTTCTTGGCTGTCGTACAAGCGAGCAGTCGCGTCCATGGAAGAGCTAGAAGCAGAAAGAACACCTTTTTTGGACATTTTCCGTAAAATGTCCTTTCATTGTTCTGATGCCTTTTCTGCCAAAGTTTTTTTTTTTTTTTTGAACAAACCTTTTCTGCCAAAGTTGATTTTGCAAGAATTTGGGTTATTAGTAAGTCAAATGTTAGGGAACGGGAATACTCTTCCACTTGGTAAGTCAAATCTTAGGGAACGGGAATACTCTTCCACTTGGTTTCTTAGAAAAAGTTTAGTTTTTTTTTTTTTTTGGTAAAAGGTAATAATTATATTGAGCAATGACCAACTGTACAAAAGATCACGGCATCAAAATTTACACTCAAGATGACAAGATCATTATGAGTGGAAGGATACCGGGATGTAAAATCCACTAGCCGCGGCAACCAAAATACAACAAACACAGAGGAGCAAGAGAAAAGCACAGCAAGAACAACTGGCCTCCAGATACAAAACACCCTCGGCTAGGGAAGAGAAACAATCCGCAGCTACCGCGAAAGTCGCAGCCTATGTAGCACCAACACGCGACACGACACGACCGTCCGACACGACACGACACGTCGACACGTTATTTCTAAAAATAGAGAATTCCGACACGTTGCGACACGTTATATATTAAATGAATATTTTTATTTTTAATTAATTTGATTCAAATTCATAAATAAATAATTAATTGAAAAAGAGCCTATAATAAATACACTAATAATATTAATAAATCAATTCATTAAAAATTCAAAAAATATATTTATAGTTAATGCGAAACATGTTTTTACCTTTAATAAAAGTTATTGATGAAACTAATAATTAATAAAAAATTAGAATCAATTTATTTAAATAAATCCATAATTTTCTATAATAATCAAAATTTATCATTATTCAAAATTCAATACTTTTATTTTTCGAAATTATTTGTTAATTTCATTTATTTGATTTTCTCATTAAAAAAAATAAATCCCCAAACTCCAACCCTTTTTTCCTCCGTCCATTTCCCTCCACCCCAACTTTATTTTACATTTTTTCCCTCCCCTACCAATGACAGACAGGCTGTCAACCTGTCACTTCTCCTCCCCCAAAACTCAAAAGTCACGCCACTTCCTTCGTGCTTTCCCTCCATCGTCCCCCTTTTTTTTATTACTTTTTATTCCCTCATAAAAACCCTAGCAAACTTTTCCTCCTCCTTCTCAGCGAACTTTTCCTCCTCCTTCTCACCGCTCGCCGCACGCCGCACGCCGCACGACCCCCTTCCTCTCCTCTTCCTCTCGATCTTTCTCCTCCTCCTCCTCGCCGCACGACCACCTTCCTCTCCGCACGACCCCCTTCCTCTCCTCTTCCTCTTGATCCTTCTCCTCCTCCTCCTCGTCGCCGATCCATCGCAACAGTGGCGGCTGCTCTCTCTCTCGCCGTCTCTCGCCGTCGCTCGCGGCCTCTGCTCCCTTGCCCTCCCTGGCCTCCACCCTCCGTCAGTCTTCCGGACACGCGTGTCGACGCGTGTCGAGAAATGTTGACCGCGTGTCGGAAAGTCGGACACGCGGTCAACGCGTGTCCGACCGTGTCCGAGCGTGTCGACGTGTCCGACACGCTCCGACACGTGTCGGACACGACATGGAAGAACGGACAACGTGTCCGTGCTTCATAGGTCGCAGCACCCAAGGCCTGAGTAAAAAACACGCACCAGCTGAAAGAAGGAAGGCGACTAAGGGTCCCCAGAGAAGATGATCGGGTCAATGCCCCAACTCCGCTGCAACCTTCTATTCTTGAAGTTATCTTCCACATTCCTAAAAATGATAGCCTTATCTCTAACCACTTTAAAAGATGGTTCTTCATAGCCGGGACGGCAAGTGGTTGTTCTCTGAAAATAACGTTGTTCCTTTTTTTTTTCCAAATAATATGACACAACGCTCCAAAGGAAAAACGGGCTATGCACTTATAAAATTCCTTGCCCATCAGCAAGGTGGCGGCCCAACGGAGATTCTCCTCCCAAGACCTGTTACACCAAGACAGATTGATTGCATCTGGCCGCCCAAAGAAAGCAAGCCCGGCCGTGACACGACACCCAAAAAATAGATGGTCAATAGAATCAGGCATATCATTGTAGAAAGCACAAGAACCACTATTTATTCTGCCATAAGACAATAAAAATGCCTGGGTAGGAAGCCTGCGCTTGGCCATAACCCAAAGGTTAACTTGATACCGTGGCGTAATTGCATTGTTCCAAACGAACACATGCCAATGGACCCGAGTCCTCTTCCGCCTAAAGGTCTCCCAAGCCGTAACAACAGTGAACCGGCCTTACGAACTCTTCCTCCAGCAAAAGCAGTCTGAGTTTTGAGATAGGCTCGGGAGGGGGTGCTCCCACGATTCAAGCACCAACCTGAGAGGCTGCCCAGCGTCAGAGAAAAGATCTACCACTGTTGCTTGCCTAGAAAGTCCAAAACTATAGATGATCGAATCCGAAAAGATTAAGTTCAGGGGATCCCTAGGGTGCCAGTTGTAAAACCAAAGACAGGCTGAGAGGCCATCCCCAATCCTCCAAAAGAAAGCATTTCGGACCTCGCTCCTGAAAGATAGGACTTTCTTTCAAGCCCAAGAACAGAATGTGGGTTTTTTAGCAACCCAAAAGTTCCTTGTTTTTAAAAACGTGGAATGAATCCACTTGCACCACAATGCTTCCTTATTTGAAAATAGAAGCCAGATATGCTTCAGCATGGCGGCCCTGTTGCAATCCTGAAGCCTCCGGATACCAAGGCCTCCCTCCTCTTTTGGAAGGTACACATCATCCCAGACAACCTTAGCACCTCCTCTTTTTTGGTTCCGGTAGAAATCTGAAAGAGCTTATAAGTCTCCAAAAAAATATATATTAGTAAGCAAGGTTATGGTAACTTGGTTTTTATCAATAATTATGAACACTTTTATGAAATTACCAACTAATTTTTTTTATAGTTTTCAAATAATCAAATTTTCTTCTTCTTTTTTTAGTTATTATAAAATGCAACAAATTCGTCAACTTTCGTGTGAATTTACTAATCTTTATTTGAGCAACTTACTGACTTTTTTTCAATTAAATTAATGACAAGTTTCAGTATATTGATTCTCATTGGAATTAACTTCCATCGTTTACCCGATTCTTTTTTTCCACTTGTTCTTAGGGAACGCCTTAGATATGTCAATTCTTCTATGAACTTATCCACCTTCACTTGTAGGACTTACTATTAGTTGTCCCAATAAGTCACAAACCAGTTTTTATTTGGAAAAATTATTTAAAAAGTCCTAAACCAATTATACAGTGCCCAATTCAGTTATAAACCTTTCAATTTTTTCAATTCAGTCCTTAACATGTTGACAACTTGCTAATTTAGTCCTAAATCTTTGAACGAATTGCCAATTTAGTTCTTCCAACTAATTTTTACTGGACGTCGTTGACATGGCAACTCAGTTAGCACAAACCATCCTACATGGCAAGGTTGACACCGACGTGGACAATTTTAAAATTTTTAAAATTAGAATTTTTTTATTATTTTTTCCCCTCTTTTTACAAAGGGTCGGCAGCCCCACCAACCCTTAGGTGAGGGCCGACAACCAATAACGCCCGCCTTCGCTATGGCGGCGAGGGCCACGACGACCACACTTCACCATATCTAGCAAGGGCATCGCTACCCTCACTAGGTCTAGTAAGCCATTATTGTGGCTAGCGAAGGCGTCACAAGCCCTAGCCTAGGCCATCGACACCACAACGAGGGTAGGCAAGGACCACAATGCCCCCACCGGCCATAGCAAGGGATTCGCAGCCCTCACCTAAGGCTCAACGAGGGTCGTCGGCCTTTGCTTAGTGGCCGAGAAGGCTATAAAAAGTGGGGGAAAAAAAAAAAAAAAAAAAATATATTATATAACAAATTAATAAAAAATGGAAATTTTAAAAAAAAAAAAAATATCCACCTCGGCATTAGCACGCCACATAGGCAGCCGCATTGACTAAGCCGTCATGTCAACGATATCTGACCAAAATTAATCGAAATGACTAAATTAACAATTTGTTAAAAGGCCTATTTAGTAAATCGTGAAAATGTTTAGCATTAAATTTGCATGATTAAAATGTTAAGGACTGAATTGGCCACCATACAACAAGTTTAAGACTTTTTGGTCAACTTTTCCTTTTTATTTACCCACTCTTATTCAAGTTGTTTTTTTTACATATATTTGGTTTTCTATAAAATTTCAAGTTTTTCAAAAATTGAGAGTCCATAATCCAAAACTAGTTTTAAGTTAACCAGAGAAAAAATTTAATAAGCTACTCTGATTAATGTTAGTAATTAGATGTTGTTAAGAAAGGCAAATAGAAGTTTGCAAATAAATAAGAAATGTTGGGAAATTAAAATACGAATAATCGTTAGTCGTTAACTCACATAAGAGAATCGGCAAACCAGTATTATGCGGCAATTTGAGTGGAGAAAAAATCGTTACACTAATTGAAGTTGTTATGTATCTCTAAAAAGTGTTATAAGCTAAAGGGTTTGCTAATCAAAACAAATAACAAAAAGTTTGGCGGGTGGCAAAAGTTGGAAATAGTTGCTCTTATTTAGGTTGGTAATTTTATAGAATCGTTTGCATATTCAAAGCATTAGTAAGTCATACAAATAAAAATAATGGTAAGTTTATATAAAAATTGAAGATTTGCAAACAATAGAAAAAAAATTGATTTTTTCATTAAAAAAAAAAAAGTAAATAGGTAACCAACGAGTAACTGAAAAAAGAGTCATCTATTATCAATAATTTTTTGACACTTATCAATAATCAATACATTATTGAACTTTGCCAGCACAGGAAATAATTCGCATTGTTTTACATTCACCAATATAATTCTGCTAAGGATGACCATGCGAATGACATTGATATATTTGAAGAATCTAACTAATGCTATGTACAAGGCCAAAAGCTTGGATAGTTGTTAAAAAGAAAAAGTCAAAATGCATCCATGGGTGCAAAGTAAAAATTCATAATGCGTTCTTAATCTTCACAATTGATGCTAATTAGTGCAAAAAGAAGTCCCACCCCAGATCATAAATACGATATATGTAGCATTAATATTTATCTAGTTGGATCATAAATGCTTAAGATTTTAATAAGATCATTGGTCCTCAATATATTGTGGAAAGTTTCAACTTGATCTCTCCTATGTTTGTTAACCGGTACACCATGCGACTTTTCATAGCCTACTGTAACTTGCATTGACGAAAATACACCCAAAGTTACAATTTGTTACTTACAGGCGGTGCATTTTTTGGGTATACCATGCACTTTCTTTGACGAAAATACCCCCCAAAAAACTGAGTATGACTACGTACGCACAATTACAAATTATTTTCCCATCCAATTTTTGCATGCCCCATGTAAAAATAAAGATTGACCCCCCCCGGGGGCTTTTTCTCATGTGTACATCACATTTACATCACTGCCCATGTCGAACTGACTACAGATATCACCCCCAGAGAAATAATTCAAGAAATAACCACCTCCCGAAGCCTGATCCATCTCCAACTTCAACTGCGAACTGTACATGTCGCTCATGCTAGCACTAGCAGACCCGTTACTTAGCTCACTACCAACATATTCACCACCATAAGAATTTCCAAAATCACTCGTGCATAGATCATGCACAAGGGGGTCCTGAAGATTCAAGCAGTCATCGAAAGCGTCGCCGTAATTGGGGATGTTGTTCCCTTGATCAGCTTGATTCAGCCACTCGGCGAAGAAAATCTGGGGCAAGAAGCTGCGTAGCCCGTCCCTCTGAAAGTCAAATGATGTCTTTTCCTTTTGTTCCTGTGATGGTGCATGAACTGATGGGTTCTGGTTTGGGGGGATTTGATCTGGAGGAGGCGAAGATTCCACATTGTCCGAATTGGTACATTGACTCCGGGCATGATGGTGAGCTTCTAATGATGACGATAAAGATTCGGTCTTGTTTGCCACCTTCTTCTTAAGATAAGAATGCCAGTGATTCTTTATCTCGTTATCTGTCCTTCCTGGCAAATGCTTTGCTATTTGAGACCACCTAACCCACAGAAAAAACAAACATATCCCTTCATCACTACTCACTCAATCCTTCGAATAAAAATTAAGAACTTCCCAAAAGCTTCAGCAATATCTCAGTGAATAAATGTATTGTTATGCACTGGTTAAAAATTTAAGCTCTCAAAAACTGTTTAGGCCATTAAGCTGTTGTGCTTACTTGTTGCCTATCAAGTGATGAAGGGACAAAATAATCTCCTCCTCTTCCATGGTGAACATGCCTCTCTTTAGGCCAGGCCTCAAGTAATTGATCCACCTTAATCTGCAGCTCTTGCCATTCCTCTGCAAGCCTGCACGTTCAAATCTATAATCACAAACCATGTACATACAGCTTGCAAGCATAGGTCAACCCTAAAAGGGGTGATAAAATGAAAAATCATCTAGTTGATCTAGTCATTGAAAGCGAAAAACACTCTTTTCCTTGAACAATGCATAGCTAACGGGTTATGGCTAGCGAATGGCTTTCCAAATTATTTACAGGGCAATACAATGGCGTTACGATCTTCGTCGAATATGCCTAGTAATACATTGGACACTAGAATTTTATGTCCATACAATATATAATAAATAAGTGTATCACAAAAACTTACCGGTGTTAATGGGGACAGAGCTCCAGTAACCATGGCCATGCTTGAGGACATAGTTCCTGAGCTTCTGATCTTCTTCAGGTGACCACAATCCCTTCCTGTGCTTGGGTTTTGGTCTTTCTGATGACTTCAATGCCATAACGTGATGCTTTCAGGAAGATAATTTTGAGAGTCGATGAGACTCTCAGATGTTGACAAAAACTAAGAGAGAGAGAGAGAGAGAGAGAGATGAGTTTTTGCAGTGTTCCTTTGGAATTGGAGGGGCAGTGCGTGCAGAGACCGAACATAAGGGCAAGTGATATTTAAAGCCGAGGGAGTTGTTGCAAGTCTCATCTTAATAAAATGAAAATCCCCATAGAATAATGCGCTTGTCTTCTTTGTGTTTGGAAATTAAAATACATTGCCTTTCCACATCTATAGTCTATCAAAATGTCAATGTTACTTCTCAACTTTTTTGACCTTGCTGATCATGACGGTGACCGTAAGGTTTCACTTTCAGTTTTATCTTCTGTGCATTTTAAGCTCGTGTTTTCACTGTCTAATACTACATGGATTTTAAATTGCAAGGAAACCTAACCATATTAGGAAAGTTCTAATTGATCTCTCGTGACCAAAATCCTGGGTGATGCAAAAAAAGGGAAATCAGTTTCTCTTAAGAGTTATTTTCCCTACTGAAGTTGAAGTCTTATGTTGACATCAAAGAAGGATAGTACGTTTTTGCACGTGAATAGTTTTTGAGTTTGGTCTCTAAGTGCATAGTGAGTAAGCTTAACATGCTTGAAACTTATGAGAAACATGAGTATCGAGAATCATTGTCTAAAAGAATTGAGTGTGCGAGAAAACTCCTTGTGATTGATTCTTGTGGTTAGGGTCTTTAGGATTGAGATCCACTTGTGAGTGAGTGTGACTGAATAATTGTAATTTTATCTTTACCGATTATAGTGGACCAATCCCATCGATCTCTTTGCATGTAGTAGCGAATCATGTAAATTCCTCGTGTTTTAGTTTTATTGTGCAATTTTTACCTGTTGGTTGCTTTGTTTTGATTTGTTCACGCTTCTAGGTTGGTCGTAACAATTTAAAAGATGTAGGAAAATACCAACTCCGGAGTATATGAAATAGCTCTTAGAAAGTGAGCATGGCATGGGAGCTAGAAGATCGGTTTCATTGTTAAGGATATACGTTAGAAGATATTTCCAAAATGACAATAACGTCCTTCTTATAACAAAGCTCTTGGACACTTGTCAAATTGACCCAACATTTTCTCCATGAATGAATTTATGATGCCATACAAGCGAGAAAGCATCAGCACGCCTCGCACGTAAGAAAAGGGCATCTCTCGGCCATCTTTTAAAAATTATTATATGTACAGCATGGCTATACGTAATACGAGAATACAAAGACGGCCAGGTTAAGAATGTGATGGTGAAAATTATCAAAAAAGTCATAAGTCCATTATAATTGTACATATTCAATTTTAATTTTTTTTTAGCTAATTCAATCCTAGATCTTTTGCAATTGTGTCAATTCAACTCATCTGGCCAAATTTGACTAGTCGAAGTTGAAGTGGACAATTTTCTGATAATTTTTAAATTTTTTTGAAGTTTTTATCTATTTTTTCTTTTTCGTTAGTTTTTTATCCACTTATTTCTTCCTCTAGCCGGTCATTGAACTGAGGCGACTGATATCATGTGACCGATTGCCAACCGACCAAAGGTGAGGGCTCTCTCCGATCTCGCCTTGCCACTAATCGGCGACGGGGAGCTTGCCCGACCACTAGTGAGGGCGAGGTTGAGAACAACATTGCCTACCCTAGAGAGGCTCGACCTCACCGTCACTAGGCAAAGTCACAATCTCCCAGCCACTGGTGAGGCAAGACTCTTCCAGATCTGGTAAGGGATTCCCTTGCTAATGGCTAGGCGATCTTGCACTTGCCCCATCAACAACTGGGTGAGCACAACATCACCTAGTGACAGCGAGGTCGAGCCTCGCCAGGAACTGGCGAGGTGGAGTGGTGGAGCCTTGCCGGGAGCAGGCGAGGTCACCCTCACCCTCACCCTCGCCAGCTACTAGGCGAGCTCACTCGTGCCGGCTAGGGGCAAGGCAAGACCACCAACCGGCCAAAGGAAGAAAGAAGAGGAAAAGAATAAAGAGAAAGGAAAGAAAAAGAAAAAATTAATTAAAATAATTATTAAAATAAATTGTCCACGTCAGCATTCACCAATCGACATCCACGTCAACGCTGGCTGGCTAAATTTCGCTAGATGTACTGAAGTGGTATAATTGCAAAATGTTTAGGACTGAATTGACAAAAAAAAAATACACTTTGAGATTAAAGTTGCACAAATACAATAGCTTTATGACTTTTTTGGTAATTCTCCCAAATGTGATGTTGTCGTACCCTTAAAGAAAGCCTAGCACAAGTTATTATTGGTTTAACTAGTCTCATTAGGCAAAATTATCAATCAGTCCTAAATATATTGCACAAACTTATACTTTTCAGTTTTGTCAATGTAATTTTAAATCTTTACTGGAAATATCAACTTTGCTAATGAAAATAGAAAGTGCCATAAAAAAGTGTTTATACAGTTTCGATTTAATTGTTTTTGTCCACCAAACACCCTACCTATGAAATGTGCCCTGCCCGATAAGTTTTCACTCGTGCACCTAATGTCGGTAGTTTCTCTAAAAAAGATTCCTTATTAAGGATTGACAAATGATATACAGCTCTAACTCCGATCGAAAGTCTCACAGCTTTGATTAAGTTTAGTGTTCACCCAATGAGCAGCCTTACCGACACCCTTATCTTCTAATCTCAACAACTGGAGAAGAAATTATTGACTCAGGGGAGTTGGCAAAACCCTATCATCACCCAAAATATAAGCAACAATTTTTTATTGCCTTAAAACTCATCTCGTTTTTCACGAAGTGAATAGAGATGTAGAAGCGCACATAAATTTGTCCAATTCGGCTACGCAATTTAGTCAAAGATTTTCCTATATAAGGTTGTTTTCTCTTCTCTATGATTGATTACTTTGACACTGAAATGTACGTTTTTCAATTGGTTTTTTTTTTTTGTCCCCTATAATGTATTCACACCAACAAACGGCAAGAGAATATCCCCCAACATCTATATTAAGTTATGAACAGCAGACCAAATCAAACTTAATATATATACAAGATGCAATTCACACTCACCAAATCGAGATGTCGAGGTGGGTTCAAATGGGAATTAGAAGAAGAAGATGTGGGAATTCCAGAGATTTGTGGATGTAAAAAATTCCCTCGTTCATCATGTGTTCATCTCGCCAGTAGTAGGACAACACTTTGCTTGGGGTTCAGACAATATTATATAGTACCATATCATATGCCGAGCGTGATTAGAAAAAAAAAAAAAAAAAAAAAAAAAGACGCGATGCTACCATTGCACTAACTGTCATCGACTTGTCAATGGTTGGGAGAGTAAACCCATTGGACACGCTAGCCCGAACTAAACCAAGAATGTTATCCACACTCCAGGCCGAACTGTTTAATATCTTGTCAAATAATAATTAGCTAAACGCTTCGATGGAACTATATATTGTAAGACAATTAGCAAGTGACAGGAATTAACGAAGCAGGGGAATCTTGCTTCAAATGATCGAAAGGATTACAATGGAAACTCGAGAAATACAGTAATTCAAGCCAAGAGTCTCCGGTGACTACAGATTTGCCTACCTGAGATTGAACTAAAGAATTACTGGTTTGGCTGCTGGCAAGCAGCCCTATCCAGAACATCACATTTGACTCTGGACATAATGCCAATACGAGAAACAAGGAAACTATCATCATGTTCCTCTCATATCAGATGTGGTACAACAGCAAACCATGCAATCTCGCATGCAACATTAGCTATAGCTTTCCCCTTCCAATTAGCACAAATCTGCCGCAACTCATCACTCCAACTCTACCTATTTTTTTAAAAACCACAGACACTATAAACCAAGGCACAGACTTCACAAGATATAGCATGTTCCAGAGGAAAAAATGATCCCTAAATTCCAGTAAATATCCACAGAGAAGGCAAACATCATTCAAAGAATGATTCCACTTCTTCAATCTATCGGGAAATGTACCAGAGAAGTCATAAATCCATCATATTGATACCAATTCAAACATAAACATTTTAATTAGACCAATTTAATCCTAAACCTTCTTACATTAGTATTAATTCATTCAATCTGTCACATTTTTAGGCTGGAAATTGTTGACTTGGACGCCGATCATCCTATGGCATGGTTGACGCTAGCGTGGAAAATATAAAAAAATATTATTTGAAATGTCCACATTAATGCCGATCATGCCACGTAGAACAGCCGATATCCACGTCAACGATTTCCAACCTAAATTGAGTAGATAGACTTGATACCAATGTAAAAATGATTAGGACTAAATTGATCCAATTAAAAGGTTTAAGACTTTTTTTGTACTTTCCCCTCAATCTATCTCTAGTAGGCAATAGGAAAAGCCTACCAAATCCATTTCTGCTTCAACAAATAAGCCCTAGCATGTGCAATTCGTAAAAGGGATAGCATTGATTATGATACCATGTTAGGAAGTCTTGAACACAGTATTTAAGACTATTTAAAACTCATTGTCAAGTGATGCGGGATAATATTTCGATATAATTTTAACTTGAATCTCTCCCATCTAATATTCTCATGAATTGCTTTGTTATGCGGTTTGTATAAATTCTAAGATATACAAAATAAGTATAACTTTATATATACTATACAGGCTGAGTAACTTTTTGGTCATAAAGCCATGCCATCATCTTTGATTTGGATAATTAGTTAATTTCTATAACTATTCTTCTCAATGTTGGTAGAAGTGACTAATGAAATATAAATGCTGCACAGCCTAGCCTACGTAGCAAGAATAATAACTCCAATAAGTATTTAGTGTGACAAAGAAATGATAGATGTCCGTATGCTAACAATGTGGAAGAATTCTACTTATTTATATAACAACCAAGGTCAACAAAAGATCTGATTTGTCTTTGAAGAATTAATAAACGTACTTGCCCTCAGCACTAGATATATATAATGAAAATGAAAAAGATACCCAAGAAATACTGTGTGCAATATTCCATGAGTCAGCCAGTATACCCTAAAGTTTACTAAGGCAAAAGACATAGGTGAATAATATATATAGGTGAATGATATATATATAGTCTCGACCAGTTTATACCGAATCGGCGCTTCTGCCCCTTGAAAAATTATCCACTACACTCTAAAGCATTTTTCCTTCGCTAGTCCTGGTAGTGTGCCAAACTGCAGCTCCTTGTGGTCGACCTCTCCCCGCTTGGATTCCACAATCAATCCCAGATCCATCCATTTGAGGGATATATATGTGTGTGTGCGCGTGCTAGAAATGAGAGTGGGTGGTTTATATAAGAAGGTGATTGTGGCTTAATATAAAGCGCGTCTTTTCCTAGGTTGTTAGGGTTTCATGAAAAGCTCTCACTCACAGTCCTTTTCTTCCTACCTACTCATTCTCCATTTTCCCTGCAATATGTCATTTTCCCTTTAACAAACGTCATAACGGTGATGGTGGTGACGGTGTTTTTCATTTTTGACAAATTCAACGATTAATTTTTTTAATATCCCACAGCGGTTGCTGTGCTGTCGGCATTTGGTGATGGGATTTTCTTTCGTTCTTTAAAATATGGTCAACATCACTTTACAGACTAAAAAAGAAGGCAGTTCACCTTATGATTAAGCAGAAATTCCTTCATAAGTGGCCTCGAAGAAGAGGGAAAGCCTGGGTGGTTTTATTTCGATAGGAATACAAGGAGAAGAGAAAAAAGGCAGGATCATACCTACCCACGGCTACAACTGTTGGCGCTTCAAAAGGCTTCGATTCTAAGGGCGCTGTTGAAAGGCTTTAGGTAGTGGTTTAAAAAAGATTTGAAACCATTCCCCTATTTCAGCATTTTATTCTCTATTTGGCCAGCCTCAAACAAAATGAGGAGAAAAAAAATAAAAGGCCTATTGATTTGGAGTCACTACGAGCTGGTGGTGGCCATTGACTCTAAGTGGTTCTCGGTTATTAAATATTATGAATCATGTGAGACTCACATGATATAATAAGATGAAATGGACTCACATACATCGGATGTATGTGAAACTTACTTTTCACGCACTAGTCAGTGTTAAGAAGGATATGTACATGGAAAAAGATTCACAAAGAAAAGGCTCAACAGTTGCCTTTCTCTTGTCGTCACAAATCAACAAATGTATTTAGAAAGTTTACGCTATTAGGGGAAATTCATTACAAGGATATGCAGTTCATAAAGACTTCAGCGGATAAGATACGTGGAATGATTTAACGTCCCACTTCACATACAAGTTAAAAAAAAAAAAAAATTGGGAAAATTCCAAATAAGGACCTGAAGTGAATCTATTTTCTCAAATAAGGACCCAAAATGAACTGTGTGTCAAATAAGGACCTGAAGTGGATTTATTGTTTCAAATAAGGACCCGAAGTGAATTTTGTGTCAAATAAGGACCCGAAGTGATCAAGTTAATCTCTATTGAGGACCTTAGCTCGCCGGCAAACATTTTCTGGTGATTAAAATAGGGGTAATTTTGTCAAAAATTTGAGATTGGAAAAGAAGGGAAAATTCTAAATTAATTAAGTTTAAGTTATTCATTTAGATGTTTACGTTTTCTTCTTTCTTCTCCTCCGCTGCTCCTCAACCAAATCGCTACCCGGTCATCGTCATGACTCGATTCTTGTTGCTCCTCACCTTGCTTGACTGGCGGAGAATTTGGGTCTCCACAAACAAAGAAAGAAGCATCTAGTTTGCTTCGTGTTCTTGAATTTGTGCCTCAACCGACAGAGAATTTGGGTCTTCGACTTTGCGGAGGATGGGTACAAGGAATGGGGAGAACTTCGGTCTTTGACTTTGTAGAGGATGGGTACAAGGAATGGGGAGAACTTCAGTCTTTGACTTTGCAGAGGATGGGTATAAGGAATGGGGAGACCATAGAAAAGCTATGGTTTTTTTGTTTCTATTTTAGGATTTATTAATTTTCCCTAGATTTTTTTTTGGACAATATTGCCTAAACTTCAATTGTTGGAAATGTTACATGCTTGATAGCCGGCAAATATTTGGCTGACCAGCAATCTCAGGTCCTTATTTGGAATTGATTCAACCACTTTGGGTCCTTATTTGAAACAATGGGTCCACTTTAGGTCTTTATCTGACACAAAGTTTATTTCGGATCCTTATTTGAGAAAATTGATCTACTTCGGGTCCTTATTTGGAATTTTCCCAAAAAAAACTCCTAGGACAAGAATTGAGAAGACCGAGGATCCATACATAAATGGGGCTACATAAAGAAATTTTATCTATGATGTCATTGATATTCCATGTGCAGGTCTCCACCACAGATATAACTCACTGTATATCATTAGGCGAAGGGAAAGATTAAGGGCTTGTTTGTTAAAATTTATTTTTGTTTTCTTTTGTTCTGGAGAACGAAAAAAGAATGAAAACCTGTTTGGTAAAAGTTTTATTCCTGAAAATAAAAAATCTATTTTTTTTTGTTCTTGAAAAAAAAATCTTTTTTTGTTTCCGGGAATAGATTTGGAAACGAAACAAGAAGTAGAAAAAAAGTAGTTTCTTATTTCCGAGAACAATTTCTAGAATCTATTTTTGTCTCTCTTATTTTTTCTTCTCTTTTCTTCTTCTCTTTCTTTTCTTCTTCCTCTTCTTCCTCCAGACGAGGGCCGGTGACCTCACCGAAGCGTCGCCGGCCCTCGGAGATGCTGAGCCTTAGCAAGGCTCAGCCTCGCCTGGGCTGAGCGAGGTCAACCTCGCCCAAATCTGGCGAGCCGAGCTCGCCCAGCCACCAACGAGACTGAGCCTCGCCGGGCCACCACCAAGCACAAGCCTTGCCGTGGCTGGGCGAAGCAAGGCGAGGCGGGGGCTAAGCGAGCGCGCCGAACGACACCCAGCCAATCGCCAGCCATGGCGGTGGCCAGCAACCAGCCAAAAAGAAAAAGAAAAAGGAAAAAATAATAAAAGAATGAAAAAATTAAGAATTTTACCAAACGTATCTCTATCCTAAGAATAGAAATTTTGGGAAATTATCAAATGCGTTCTTTTGCTCAGAAATTATTCCTGAGAACAAAAACAGAAGAAATCATTTCTCAGCAAAAATTATTTCCCGGAACAGAAGCGTTACCAAACGTGTTCTAAAAATATTTGAAGGAGAGAATTGCCTCAATTCTATTTATTTCATATTGAATTGTACATGAGCCTATTTATAATAATTATTTAAGGAAATATTATATAATAGTATCAATTACGATCAATTAGGATCAATCAAGAACAAGCACAGGCACAATCAAAGAAAGATAATATACAATTTTAAGAGATACTAAGAATTAAGAAAGATTTAGAAAATTTCCTTATTCTCTTCCAATTATTTTTAAAAGTTTAGATCATGCATATAATTTTTATGTAAAACTTTCCAAGATAAGAGAGGTGAGTTACATTTTTATGTGGCTATCCGGTACTCACATATGTGTTTTTATGTGCCACAAATATTTTCAAAATTCTATTGTTTCGTACTCAAAAATACTTTCTTTTTGTTGTCAGTGAACTATAAAAAATTTAACATTTCTAGAAAATATTTTCTAAAAAGTCATTTTTCTGGAAAATAATTATATTTTTTTATGTTTGGCTGAAACCGAAAATGAATTAGAAAATGTTAAAATATTTGAATTTTTTAATTTTCTTTTCTTTTTTTCTTTTTCCTTCTTCCTCAACCCGATCGCCAGTGACCAACCATAAGTGAGCTCGCCCAAGACCAACGAGATCGAGCCTCAAGGTCAGCGAGGCCTAAGGCCTCGACAAATTGACGAGATCAAGTCTTGCCATAGCCACAAGCTAACGAGACTCAACCTCGCCAAATATCAGCGAGCTCGAGCCTTGCTGGTCTTAGTCAAGCTCATCGCTCGCCTATGGCTGGTTGCTAGTTTTCACCGTGGCCAACTACCGACTAAAGAAGAAGGAAAAAGAAAAGGAAAGAAAAAAATTAATTATAATTATAATTCAAAAAATAAAATTAAAAAAATTAAAAGGAGAGCAATGGAACGTGTATGGTCTTGGTGGAAAAAAAGAGGAGGGAAAATGATTTCCTCTTTGCAAAAAGAGGAATTCATTTTACTCACTTTTAAATGTGTTTTTCTATTAATGGAAAATGTTTTCCTTAATTAATTTATTTTCTGTAAAACAAATTTCGAAAAATCTGAAAAACTTTCTCTTGGAAATTTTTTTCTATGAAACAAACGGAAAGTTTATCGAATGTAAGAGAAGGTCTTTTTATTCTTAAAGATAATAGAAATTGTTAATTGGATAAAATTCACATAAATGTAGCTAATTAACTCAAATATGAGTTCATAATGCAAAACTAATTGGAACTTATTTGGAGAAAGAGCTGGTAATTATTCCAACTAAGGTTGGTAGTTTTTAAAAATAGTTCGTAAATTTTTTATAAAAAGAAAATAAATGTTGGCAAGCAACACTAATGAGAATTAATAAATCAAAACTAGTCGGTAACCTAAGGGAGGAAAAACTAGTAAGTTACACAAACAAAGGTTCGGAAATTTATATGCGAGTTGAGAAACTTGGGGCGTTTATAAGAAAGACAAGCAAAAATCAATAAATGGTAACAAAGTTGTTAAATTAGGAAAAGAGAACCCCGAATGAGAACTTGTGATCCAAAATTAATTAATAATGTAATTGGAAAGAAGTTGGAAATTCACTCGAATGAATATCGGTGAATCAACTCAAGAGTTGATAATTTTTATGGGTTGGTCTGAAAGCAAAGTGAAATCTGGTAAAAGATTTATAAATAAAAAAAAAAAAGTTGGTACTTTCCATATTGTCGGAAAGAGGCCATTTTTTCATAGAAGTACCAATAAATTAGGTGACCGACATCTTATTTTGCCCATTTTTTTTGTTGGGGAACATTTTCCAACTCCTCCAGAAATTTACCAGTAAGGAAAGAAATCCATTCTTTTGGAACAAAACGGAAGAATCCGCCCTTAAACAAATATTGGTCGGTCACAGCGTTGATGTTGATAGAGCAAGCAAAATGGATCACATTCATCTTTGCAGATGCCAATGCAAATTTAAAATTCTGGGTTGATTATAATACCAAGAAAAAAAAGATATCTAGGTTCCATATCTTCGCATTTTAAACTCTGGGTTGATTATAATATCAAGTAAAAAAAAAGATCTAGGTTAATCAATTCGTCCTAGACCGCTGATGGGAGAAGATTGTCCAGAAGTCCTTTTATTCATTCTACTTGCTTAATTCGTGGAAATTTATGTATTGGATTCTACAAACCGATCACTAAAGAAAATGAGAGTTTATAAAGTTCTCTAGAAGTGTAAGATGTGGGATGCGAGCCGTCAGGCCATTTTAGCAGGGCCATGTGCCTAAGCATCATTGGATACTCTATTGTATAGATTTTGCTCAAATTAAAATCCTTTCCTCAGTTTTATATAAGTAACAAAAGTATCAGCATACGTATGATTACTTCATATAATATGACAGATAAGAACAGGTTCTGACTAAGCGCATACGCCATAGTGCATAGACAATGTGCCATTATATAAACAGAACATGTAATGGCTGACCAAATAATGATGAGGCATGTGTCTCTAATAGTGTTAAAGGATGATGAAGGATTAGGCCGCACTTGCCCCTTAGTTAAAGTAATTATGGAATTGATTCGGCCTGAAGATGACCATCAGCTATCCAGTCTCGTCCCCTGGTCCCAAAACCATGTCCAAAAGGGAAGAGAAAAAACAAACGTTAAATAACGTCATAGATCCAGATGAAATAAGAATCATCTTAGGTAAGCCAAGTTGCTTTGGGGCTGATTAACTAAACTAAGATTAGAATGAGAGTTCTTTAACATATCTTCTATCACTGTAGATCTTCTTTTCTTTTCTTTTGCCAATGCTTGATCAAGGGGAAAAAATTTGAAGATTCATTTTGAGCTATATCAATATACCCTTCCATGCAAATCATTCAAAACGAACATAAGGAACTATTAATTATAATAATGGTATAGAGAGATTAATACGTTAAAGGTTCTCCAATTCAAAAGTTAAAGAGGGTTTCTATGCATGAGAAATGATATAATACCACGAACATAGATCACGCAATACATTTTTCATATTTTCCTCCATTTTGTTGATGGAAACTTTCTCTGACCTAGCTCAGCATGCTTAGTGCATTACAAATATACATCACCACGATATAAGTTTGACCAAAGAACTCACCAATTTAATCTATCTCAAAAGGTTAGTGTTGCCAGTCAAAGACAAAGCGTAAGTGGTTGGTTGTAGGGTTCTCTTCAAGAAAATACTGTTCATATTCATACGTACAATCCCGTACATGTCTGTTCGGAACTTTTAATCTTCAACGTCATCACCATGCAAAAAAGAATCATTCCATTAATCATTGGATCTTCTTTACTCAGAACTTAGTTCCATAGACTATAAGCAAGACTTTGATCTTATAATAAGTTAGAGAAGATTGCTAGAAACTAGGGCATGATTAGGTTAAATTATGTAAGTTGATGGCGACCGAGACTTTTATACTTTCTTGCAGAGTTACTTTATGCGTCAACGTCGCTCTTCTGTCGTTTTCCTCTTCGTATGATCGGCAAGTCTTTAAAAATAACCCACTGTCGTTCTACATGATTTTTTTCTTGGCCCGTTTATCATAATCAGTGATAGCACAAGAAGAAGCTTCGAATGTCAACTTCCATACCCTATACCAACCATCATTATCAAATTGATAACGGCAGAGTCGTGTTCCATAAGTATTCTATCGGACGAGAAATTTCAATTATTAAATTGACTTGAAGCCTTTCGTCTACGTTGTCTTGAAATACGTACATCGTAGTTCGATACTGCCATGCGCATCGGCTTCTGTAGTGGATACGTATCCAAGAATCCTCATGTGATGAATAGTTATTATACACAGCGTACATCATATCGAATTATGTTATCCCATAATATGGTGAAGGGGCAGCACCTCGAGAATTAATTATAAGACTTGTAAGCCGCGTTTAACATGAGTAGAATCTTGGTTTTATCCATCTTTAGGTAGACCTAATACCGATACGATAACAGAAAGGCAGTAGGTGAAATGCTCACAAGTTTTATTTTTTATGACAAATTCAAAAAGTAGATTCGTTCCAATTGATAAGGGTGACCAAAATTTCCCGTCTTTAATTATTTGCAGTCTCACAAACGCATGCAAAATATAATATCGGATAAAATCGCATATTGGACGCCCCGTTACTAACTTAGTGGTCAACTATTACTCAAGGGGAAATTTTTTAAAAAAATCTTAAATTTATTACACTTGTGCCAATTTAGTGCTAAACCTTTTTAATTTTGTCAATTTAATCCTAAATATTTTAAAAATTCTGGCAAGGGACGACCTCGCCAGCCTCAAGGGAGGCTCGCCTTCTCAAAGCCCGCAGTTTGGTGAAGGAAGAAGGGGAAAAAAAACCCAAGAAAAGAAGAGAAAAGGATAATAAAAAAAATAACACCAATAATAATACTTACAAAAATTATTTACGTAAGCACTAGTCGTGTCACATCGGACGGCTGGCGTTTATGTTAGCTTTCCGACCAAAATAGGTCAGATAGATTATATTGACAAATTATCAAAAGGTTGAGTTAAGATGTTTATGATTGAAATAGCACAAATGTAAAAGGTTTATAATTTTTTTTGTTATTTTCCCGTTATTTAGCAAGTTTCTCGACAACCTATTTCGGATGGAGATTGGCTCCAAATGCGCTTATAAGTTTCAAACACATAAGCTAAATAAAAACTGCACTACTTTTAGAATATGCAAGGTGACAAATTGTAGATGATAATTAGGCGTTGGTCTAAAGGCATATGGTCTGTAAGGATCATTGAATGACGTAATGTTAAGTTTGTACCTAATCTCTCTCTCTCTCTCTCTCTCTCTCTCCCCTGTGGGCTGGGCTTCTTTCAATGGGTTTAAGTATGCTCTCAAAATGCCTTGAGGCCCAACTAAGCAATTCCGCATACTTCTTTTAAGCCCTTTGTCGCTGTGCGTGTGGAATGCCATAACCATTCTTTAGCCATTGTTATTGCACGCATAAGCAAAAGTGCATTAACCAATGTTAGAGCATGTTGCTGACCGAAAAGAGGCGAAGTTTTTGCTTAAAAACATGTGAAATTTACAATTAATGAATCAAGATTTTTCTATGCGTAAACCACGTGAAACTTACAATTTATGAATCAAATTTTTGCTGTGTCAGATTAATGGCCCAGAGGTTCTTATTGGAATGACTTCGCTCAAATTCACATTACGTCGATATTCGAACACTTAACAATTCAATAACCTAAATTTCAAACTTCATCGACTTCAGTAGTATCAATTTGGCAACGAAAAAAGTTCTTGCAAGATGGATAGGTTAGCTGAATTATGAAGGAACACTTGTTCGTACGTGGAATTTATGGGCAACGCTACAATTACAAATAAAAACTATCTCATATCGTTTCTGCACAAAGGCAGCATTTAGTGGGAGAGCTTTGTGGAAATGCAAAGTTATTTTCCTGATGATCTTTAATTCGAAGTGTATTTAAACTACATACCGTTTGGCAAAGGATATGAAGTAAAAAAAATTGAAGGGAAAAATAGAGGGCATGGCTATTGAAGTCCGTGAGCCTTGTGCGAAGCAGGGGTGAGCATTGCCAAGCGTCGGCGAGCGTCGACCAGGCGAGCCCGACGTGAGCGTTGAGCAAGTGACCAGAGCCAACCAGGCGAGGTTCAGTGACCCACAACGGGCCTCATGCGATCATCAGCGACCCTTGACTCGTGACCCTCGTCGAGCCTTGGCTGCCCTCGAACTGCCAATTCTCACTTGACAGCCTTATGGCCCTCCAAATCTCGCCTAACAGACCCGCAACCGTCATCGACTCTCGGTCAGTGAACGTGACCCTCGGCGGAGCGTCGAACTCATGACCCCGAATCTGAATTTGGAGCGTTAGTTTCGGAGAGCAAAGAGACGATCAGCAGCTAAGAGGGCAATATTGGAGTCCGAAAATATTAATGACGGCAAAATTGAAAGAAAAAAAATGTATTGCCCCTAAAATCAACATTCCAGAAAAACAGAATGTCAGTGCTTGGTAGAAGTTACAATGGGATGCTAAATTGTATCCCAAGGCCTTTGAGGTTATGTTATCAAAACACCTCAAATCAGCACAAAGGCCTTTGAAAGTTTATAGTCCTTCGGGAATGCCAAGCCAAATCCCCTAAAGAGACTTATGCGATTAGTGAAGTATTTCACTTCCCCCGGACATATTTACCTAAAGAGCATAGGTAAAGGTAGGAATGTTGTTAATAATGATTAGAACTTCGTTTAGTCGAGACATTAAAGCACGAATAATCTGCGAAGGTACCGCTTTTGGCTGGTATGTCAGATCTCAATTGGGCCATGATGTTTTTCATGTTGTTTTGCTGGAATGAGCAGTATCGTTCTTTGTTTCGAAAAAGATGCAAATCAACGCTTAGTTAACTGGTGAGGGAACGTGAAGACATGATATTGAGGTGGTCAGTTTGTTCGGAAAAAAAAAAAAAAAAAAAAAAAGCTGTTTTCGAAAAATTATATTTGGACTGTTTGGTATTTTGATGACAGAAAACTAATTGATCTATAAAAAATATTTTCCATGAATTAAAAATAATAACATATGAAAACTAATTATTTTCCTCAAAAATGACACATAGGTTGATATTTGGCTTAAACCTAGAAAGATTTAAGTAAAGGATGTCCTACTCTAATTTCATTTGAGATTTTATGATAGCATTATCAACTATTCTAGAAATTTGAATTGTTAAAAGAAAGTGTGGTTTAATAGTTATATATTTCAATACTCAATAAAGTTTTCTCCAAAAGATCTTAGAGTTTGCATGTGCACTATATATATTTAAAACTAATTTCTGTGAGATAGAACTAAAATGCAAATTAACGGTCCTCAAGAAATAAAGATTTTCTTTGCATTGTTAAATCATCGGTCTTTCTCTTAAATATTATTTTTTTAATAACTTTATATAGAGAAAATTGTCCAAAAAGTTTTAAAATTATTTTATGGAGACTAATTCAATCACAAATCTTTCAATTGTACTAATTTGTTTATAAACATTTTGACAATTTGTCAATTTAGTCATAAGCATTTTAATGATTTGTCAATTTA
Organism: Eucalyptus tenuipes; assembly: GCA_014182365.1. NCBI lineage: Eukaryota > Viridiplantae > Streptophyta > Magnoliopsida > Myrtales > Myrtaceae > Eucalyptus > Eucalyptus tenuipes. The sequence continues at coordinate 1,454,198 of CM024547.1, read as the reverse complement.
GTCCTTAATCTTTTGATGATTTGACAATGTAATCATTTCGGCTAAATATCCAAATAATAAGTTTATGATTAAATTGGTAAATTCTCAAAAGGTTTAGGACTAAAATGACACAAGAAAAAAGGTTCATGATCAAATTGGCAAATTCTCAAAAAGTATAAAACTAAATTGACATGATTAAAAGGTTTTTGACTTAACCAGCTTGGACAATTATCCCCTCTTATATATTATTAGCAAAGGTAAATATAAATGAACAAATTTCGAAAGAAAATGGCCATGATTTCCTTATATAAAATAGAAACCTTTCTTCCCTTTATATACAAAGGACTATTTTTCGCATGACTCGGATACGGAAACCAAATACCACATGACCACTTCCATATCAAGAAAAAAGGTGGAAACCACATGTCTAGAAATAAATGGAAGCTGCAAAACTTTTTCCGAAGTGATTGACTTGATGGATGAGAATGGCGAACTTTAAAAGCACCTAATTATTGTTTCCAATTGAGACATTCATAAATGCGCATGACGCAAGCATCACTTAGATATTCATATGCACACAATCGAAATTTTAAATCAGATACATGCGGAGAAGGGCAATTCCTCCTTCAGAGATATTTTTATCCTTCTTTTTCGACCATTAACAATAGGAGCGTGCTTGCATGACCGCTCCTCTTGATAAGTAAAGATGCAACCCAAGCCATCCATTTTATCTTGTCTACCATGAGCAACCAAAGCAAAAAAACCACGGTTTTGTATTTGTGTAAGAAACATTTAATGGCATTATTCATGAAAAGGAAATCCAAGAGATAATTGACTACAAATTTTAGATGGTGAAATATTGTCCGAAATAAAATAAATGATATTTAAAAATTCATAAATGAAGAATACTAAATACCCAATGTGCATTGAACACAGATAAAATGGACTTCCAATTTTTCTAAAGTTTATTTCTTTTACCAAACAGTTAGCCATGGATTTGATTTTTCTCTAGCGTCACTTTATTACCTTGATATGGTTGTCATGGAATATTTATATCATTGAAAACTTGAAGAAATTAGTGATAAAAAATACACCGTACAATATATGTGCATAAGGAAAAATAAATTAAGAATCAAGCTCGTAGTCATGGCCGTTTACTTTGAGCTTGCGAAAACCATAGGTTTGAGGTACAAAGCTCACTATGATTGTGTCCTGTAGATCTTTTCGAGTCACGAATCTCAAGATCATGTTACTCGATTGGAGTTCTTAATCATGATCACTCAACTGTGATCGTGTGAATAATTACAAATCATAAATTTTATATTTTAATAGGTATTTTATCGGTTTTATTCACTTTAATCGCTTTCTTATTTTACTTTTATCATATAAGGAATCTCACTATCATCTCATTAGGGGACATTTTCCTTACTAATTTTCGGAGGAAACTGACTAAGCAATTTAATCGGCATCTTTGGGAAATTACTTGGCAGGGAAGGCACCAATTGCCCAGGCATAATGTTCTACACACTTGAATTACATTTTAAATGAGGATGTCATTAAGCTTTTTGGAAGACTACATGTACATAAGGAATTTTCTCTACTGTTGTCAATCGATGCACTTCTCCCCTTGTAGAATTGTATTCTCTTACATCAACGACAGAAGTTTGATACAAAATTGATGGAAGTGAAACGATTCTTATTAATATTTACATACCATGTACAAGAACTAATTTAGTGAAATAGTCAGCCACTTGCAAGCGCAAAGTTACCAAAGAATAGTAGCTACGAGTAGTTCTTACATATGCACGTGTAGAACTTCTAATTAGTGCGAACGTTTTCTAGCATTGAGTGAATAAACACTCGTATTCTTGAAATAAGGAATCTCACCAGTTCAGACGCAAAACGCCTTTTCTGCTAACTAAATTTCACCGATTTGGTTGCTTAGATAAAGAAACGGGTTACATTACATAAAGATTAGAGAAACTACAACATGCAGAAACTGGCGATAGGCTTGATTTTATTGAGTATCAATTCAAGACAGCAGAAACAATTTTAGAGAGACAGAACGGGAAATAGGTTTTATGAAGAATCATCAGCTCGTGACGCGGAAGCTGCCAAAAGAATTCTGATCAGAATCTTATCCATTCTCTCAAGGAAACACAATGCATAGCAATTCCTAGGCATACAAAAGATGGCAAAAAACAAAATAAATGTTGTTCAGAAGAAGAAGAAAACAAAAAAAGTGACCTGACCGCATCGTTTCCGATGTATGTCCAACAGGATAAGATTCCAACCTCTAGATCGATTAAAGAACCGTCTATCATATAATGTAATGAAGAAGAATACCATGAGCATTTCCATCAAAGAAATAGATGGCAACGCTAACATTAACCGATAAGCTGGAGAGAGGAAATTGAAAAATAAATGGCTTCTATTCTTTCCTCACTCACCAATTTTCTTTCATTTCCGAGGCTTTCAGTGGTAGAATCATACGTTCAGACGATCATCCTCGTGATGATGATGCCTTCCTCGTGCCCACAAAGAGCTGCAAAACACCGTCCGACCCGCCCGCGACGAGCGTGCACCTGTCCGAGCCAGCCTGCCTCCAGCACACGCTGCTCACGAACCCGCGCTCGAACCGGTGGGCCCAGATGGGCTCGCCCCACATCGCGTCGTACACGAACACCTGGTCGCTCTCTGAGCCACAGGCGATCAACCCGCCGTCTCGCCACACGGACAGCCCGACGAAGTTCCGTGCGTTCACATGGCCCCGATATGTGCGGACCACGCACGCGTCCGCCACATTCCACAGCTTCAGGCAGCTGTCGATGCTAGCCGACACCAGCGCTTGCGCGCCAAGGAACTTGGCGTAGGTCACCGTCTTTGCATGCCCATCAAAGACCCGGACCGGGCCCGACATGTTGCGCAGGTCATAGGTGTAGGCTCTCCGGTCCGCGCACCCGACGGCCACAGTCGTGCTGTCGAACGGGCTGAACTCGACGCTGCATACGGCGGTGCTCCGACCCACTTCCCCGGGCCGCACCGTGGAAAGGCACCCCCCGCTGTCGCTGCAGCGTGTGTCCCAGAGCTGCATTGTCCCATCGTCGGACCCAGATGCCCCGATGGCCGGACCTGAGCTCGAGTAGTCTACGCTCCAGACCCGTCGGCCGCCATGCTCATCACGCTCGAACACCGGCACACGCCGCTCGAGGTCATACTCTGTGATAACCCCATCATAGTCGCCAGACCCAATGACGCGGCTGCCTGAGCCGGGCCGCCACCTGAGACTGCTCAGCTTCGCCGGAGCGCATATGTAGTAGCTGCAGGCACTGGAATGCTCCGAAAATGCAGTTGTTGTTAGGTCACTTTCTTGGGACACGAGAGAGCTCAAGCTGTAAATCCTGATCTTCCGAGCAATCCCACCGGTGGCGATGAGCGCGCCAGGCGGGTCAAATTCGATGACGCCGAGAGTGTCGGAAGAGGAGGCGGCGGCAGTGGAGACGACGGCGGAGAGATAGAAGTCCCACTCACTTCTCGCTCTTTCTTCTTCTTCTTGGGGCGGGTCAAGCCGAGGGGCGACGTTGAGCTCTCGATCTTGACCTTCTCTTCTCTCTATGTTTTCTTGCTTCTCCTTCCTTTGATCTTCTTCTTCTTGGGGCAGCTCGAGCTGAGGGGCGATGGCTAGTTCTTGATCTTGACCTCCTCTTCTCTCTATGTTTTCTTGATTCTCCTTCCTTTGATCTTCTTCTTCTTCTTCTTCTTTTTCTGCCGCCACTGCTGCTGCCGCTGCTTCTTCTTCTTCGTTTCTTGTAATTTCTTGTGATTTCTGGGGCTGTAATAAGCTGTTCATTGCCCATACATAGGAGGCGATGGAGGTACAGGCTCTGGTGGAGATGATATGGTCGGAGGGTTGTGGGGCTTTGGACCAATCAAAGGACTGCATAAATATTGTCTGAGGATAGACTATGGAACCCCCAAGCTCTGAAAGTTTTCTTTTTGGCACAACTCTACTTTGATAGCTTGACGATTTGGATATAAATACAGGGTATTAGTTATTCTATATTGTTTTTTTTTTCATTTGGGCAATCACGGACTTGCACCCTTCTCGGCATGGGTGAATATCGCTCTAGATTTCCCACTTAATCACGGCAATGCCACTAAAAATATGGTGGATAGCTTTGATGACCCACTAGCATTTTCTTTTAGAGATTCCCCTCAGAAAATATCCAATTAAAAAGGAAATCTCAAGGCATTGGATTCCTACGGGACCTCACTTAAGAACTCCAATAGGCGAGGGCCAACAAGTGAATAAGTGGAAAAGGCGAGGCCAGAGATGGGATTTCGAACGGATCGATATTGGATAAATTTGGGGGAGACGAGGGATGTTTTTGGATGCGTAGGGGAAGGAGGGGAGCATTAAATGAAATAATAAGTGTAGAGGAGGGGGAGTGAGAGGAGGCAAAAAGAGAAGTGGTGGCGGCTTTTGTACCTCATTATGCTTGTGGATACCCTCTCTCGGCGTCTCCGCTACGTGGTCTCCGCCAAGCCTCCCGTATTCTCTCTCTCTCTCTCTCTCTCTCTCACACACACACACACACACACATGTTGAAGATAGTCTTTATGTCTAAAGAATTCAAGAGAGATCTTTGATATACATTTGCTATGGGGGGTAACGTTTAAGCATGTTGATTCAGATCTTGCTGTGTTATATAGTCATTCGCATCCGAGGAAGTTTAGATTCTTGATTGCGAACATAATATTGTGCGAAAACCGAATTCTGTACGTCGAGAAATTCCTAGTTAATGCCATAATTTCACGATGGGAAGCCTACCTTTTTAAGGCCACTCGTCGGTAAGTGGTGGCCTGACAACTTCTGGCCATGCCAAGGTCGATTTCGGGCGACGTGGCCCGTTGCCCAGGTGGCCACGTGCTAGGTGGTCTAGGGTTAATATATCACAGCTGCCCCGCCCCGAATCCCCCTGGTTAACCTAAACCGTGCGGCCATAATTACGGGATGAAGCTATGTCATGAGAGTCTAAAGAATCTCGGATTTGATTGGACCATATTGAGTTCTCGCTTTTTTCCTTAGTCACCCACACGTGAATTTATTGCGAACGGATGCATTCATGTCCGGAAGAAACTTCTTCTCGTCCGGAGGCTCATCGTGTGCTTCAGATTCAAAGGCATTGCGTCGCCTACTTGGAACCCTCATGTTCTCATTTCACGAAGGATGTTTAAGCAAGTTCCAAGGTCGTGCGACCTTCCATGTGTATCTCTTTGGTTATCTTCTCGGCTGGGTATAGGTTACGTGCGATCATCATACGCACATGACGTGTCTTATCTATCATCGCATTAGCCTTGCCCTGTGATACAGCTTTTGCAGATGTTTGTTTAAATTGTTTCAGTCATCGACCGGATACATCTTGTCTTGAAAGCTTAAGAAGAAGTCTCATACCTACTTAAGGTTTGCATCGTGAGTTATGAGCATGCCAAACCTGTGTGGGGATGTTAGAAATTTAGTATTGGCTCGAACAAACAATTCTTAAACCTTGATGAGGAAGGATTGTGTGTATGCCATGTTGCCATGCACAGACAATATATCCCTTTTGCGTGATTTTTTCATGTTCGTGCCGTTGGAAAAGTGCAGTGAAGGTCCGATGCATTAATTATAGGAAGAACGAAGAAGAAGCTGAAAATATGGACCCATTTTACTACAACCATCCAATTGGAGCTAGTTACTCGAATGGCAAGAATTAGTTGTTGCTCGAACAATAGCTATTGGCCGTCGATCCCTAGATATCGCCCGTTTATTGGTGCATTCCATTAATGCGCATCTAATCACTCATGATAATTTTGTAAAAAGAATCCTAAGCTTTACTTGTTCCACCAATCTCTCTCTTCCACTTGTAATCACGGCACGGCTCCATCGCCAACCTGCTTTTCTCATCCCCAGCCCATCCCGTCTCTGATCAAATATCACCCAATGGCTCTGGTCTCATGCGCTCTCTCTCTCTCTTTCTCTCTCTCTCTGTGGCAGGCCCCTAGTGGGTCCACCTAGGGAAATTTGTAAACCCCATATACTGCCCTATCTTTAAGGATGTCAACGGTTCGGTTCGATTAAGTTCAGTTTTTTTGAAAAACCAAATTAAACCGAACCGTCAGGAAAAACTTCCGAACCGAACCGAATGAAACCCAAACTGAATGCGAACCAAACCAAAATTTTGGTTCGATTCGATTCGGTTTTCCGGTTTTTGGTTTTCAACTTTTTGCATTTGTTTTTCTTTTTTTGTTTTCTTTTCTATTATATATATTTTTCATTTCCAAGAAATAAACTTTTATCGGTTTGTTGATTTGGTTTGATTCGGTTAACCGATAAAAACCGAACCGATAACAAAAATTTCGATTTTTAATGAGAACCGAACTTAATGAAAACCGAACCGAAAAAACCAAATTTTTCGATTACGTTCGGTTTTCGGTTCGGTTCGGTTTTTGACACCCCTACCTATCTGGAGGAGGGGAGTTTTGAATTTCCCACCACCACATTCTTACGTGGAAATGATGTTGAGATCATCTCACATCGATTATAGAATGAGTTGATGGTCAATTTATAAGTGTGAGAGAAAATCTCACCCTTTGAGCTAATTTTTAGAGTGAGAGAGGTCCAAGACCACCCAACACTGGTAATAAAACCTAAATTGCAACAAATCTAGATTCAAAAAAGTCACATGGGAGAGTTATGAGTTGTTGGCCTAGCTTGTTAGCACGTCTGTATCTTTAAAGCTTGCATTTGTATATTCTATTGTCCATGGCTATCGAGCTCAAGGACCCTGGGCTTGGTCCGCTAGGAAGACGGCGATAGGCTACAAGGGCTTACTTGTGGTGTGCGTCATCCTAAGCAACCACAACATTAGTCTGGTCATGGTGACTAAAGGTTGAGTAAGTGTTCCCATGAGCTGGCCAACGCACGGTGGAGCTCACTCAACTCTTATGATTGGTCTATTCGCGTGTTAGAGAGAGAGAGAGAGAGAGAGAGAAGGGGTGGGTTAAGGCAAAACGAGAAAACTAGTGGAAAAGAAGAAGTGGAAATAATGCATGCTAGAGTACAAAGATGCACAATACGGACATCAACCGACCAACGAGGGCTAGCAGCAACCAATACTCCTCAACCAACAGCTAATTCTTGCCTGTAATTAAAAGCTATTAAACGCTCAAAGAAAGCCAAATACCTTCACAAAAAAACTTAAATCAACAAGTTATCAATCTATCTATGGGAAAAATTGTCCAAAAAGTATTAAATCTACCGTATTAAGACAAATTCAGTCTTAAAACCTTTCAATTATGTCAATTTAGTTCTAATCTTTTGACAATTTAATGATTAGCTGAAAATTACTAACATAAACGTCAAATAACGTACGTGGCATAGTCAGCATTGATGCAGACAATTTTTGCAATTCTTTTAAATTTTCTAAATTTTTTTATTTTTCTTACTTTTGCTTTACTTTCCTTTTTCTTTTAACTTTTTCCTATATCTATTTGTCGACTATCGCGGCAATGACCGATGACGTTGCCAGCCACAAGTGAAAGAAAGCGCCGCTTGCCTTCACCGGCCACAGTTGAGGGTATCGTAACCTTGCCTAGTGGCTGAAGTGGGTCATGAAGCCCTTGCTTTGCCATGATGCCCTCACCATGGCTAGTGGCCCCCCTTGTCCTTTATTGTGGGAAAAAAGGAAAATAAAGAAAAGAAAAGAACAAAAGATTAAAAAAAAAAAATGTTACAAGAATTGTCCATGCCAATGTCAATCATACCACATAAGACATTAGGCATCCACGCCAGCAACTTCAATCAAAAATTGGCTAAAAGGACTACATTGACAAATCGTCAAAATGTTTAAGATTAAATTGGTACATGAAAGATTTAGGACTAAATTGGTTACCGAATAAAAAGTTTAGTAATTTAAAAAAAAAATTCTTTAACTGTGATATGTATTGATTGCTCCACTCCAACTTATATCACATCTTTGATATAGGACTTCTTACACATAACACCCCAACACATGCATCCCCAAAAATTCTTCATCTCACCTATGAGCCTCTTGTGATAAACTCGCTAACATTATGAGTCATCTTCAACGACCTTAGCTCAACTAAGCTCGGCACGAGCACCCCATTTGCCACCTCAATTGGGAGTTACATCCAAGATTACTTCCTGGAAATATTCACCAAACATGGATCCCCATTGAGAGCCTGCGACTATTCAACCTTAGGTGCCAATATCACTTGTTGGAACGCACTACAAAAATTTGATACCTTCATTTTGAGGAGATTGCCAAAGGAATCAAAATCCAAACCCATCAACTTATCCATTGGATCTATTATCATTTTAAAAACTTAAGCTAATAAATTATGGACCAATTAGGATATATTAATTAATTCACCTTACAACATATCTTAGATGTGGAATTTCTTTCACCTGGCACACTCACAAGTTCATCTCAACGAAAACTAAGCACTGAGATTTGACCATGCTCAACCGTTTCTTTTTTAGTCCAGCCAGCGGGGACGAGATTATACTTTATTTCACAACTTGTGTGCATGCTTAACATTCTTTTCTTTATGTCCGAGTTTCTTGTACTCGGTAAGCTTTCCTTAAATCCATAGCTCGGTACTCTTCTGCAGCAACAAAACTCAACCCTAAGTCTCCAAACCATTGTTGACCTGTAAAAGCGCTCTTCACGTTGTCTTTTCCTCAACCGAAGTAAGGAACATGCATTTGACCAACCATATAAGAGATACAAGAAAAATCTTCGAACTAGGAATTGCGTGCGCAACCATTCAATAAAAAAAAAACTTTAATTATTAAAGAAATACAAGAAAAATAAAGCTTGTTAACGACTAATCTCGAAACATTTTATTAGACACGCTTTAATAGGAGATGTTTTAGTGACCATGCATGTCGCATAAACATTCTTACTTTCATAAGTTCGGGTTAACTTTGCACCACCTAAGAAGAGGGTTACTATGGGCTTCAAGTTTAAAAGCCGGTGTTTTGTCACGTGATATTGTAAGTTTGTTCCGAGTCGCATCCAACCAACCATGAAGAGACGAATATCCCTAATTCAGTTTTTTCACCAATATCATAATGGTCTATACAAATTGAAATGCTAGAGGGTTTCTCTCATTGCAAGCTGGGAACTCTACATCCATCACTTCTTTGGAACTTCCACGCATCACGCCATCAATTATGTCTTGTAGTTTGAGAATGAAGGTGAATAGGGATTAGTGGATAGTACAGCAACCATAGCCATAAAAGTGGACCGACAAATTCAGCTGACATAGGAAGAAAAAACGCGAGAACAGAGTGAAGACAGAAGCGTCTCTTCAAGCTATCGTTCATGCTTTTCCTAAGAATAGAATGAAGACAATAGAAGTCGGATCCTAGCCCAAAGCCAGATCAATCTGACGGACCTCCCCGTCTGGTCCATAAAGTTGATGTACCTCATCCTACCCTATGGGGCACGGCTCGAGTCCAATCGAAATCACTCGCTACCTCCCAATCTTACTAAGCAACCTCAATGACATTGATCTTGAATTTTCGATAAATAAATCCAATGGAATTCACGTTTGTCATGGGTTTTGTTCGCAAAATACCTGTACTTTTACATAAAATGCATGCACATATGTGATTTTCAATAGAATTTTCATAGGAAAAATCACAAAAACAATCTTAAACCTATTACAATTGTGCAAATTTAATTTTCGACCTTCTTTTTTTTTTTTTGCCAATTCAATCATAAACCTTTTACATTTATGTCAGTTCATCCCATCCAGCCAATTTTGGCCAGACGGCTCTGACATGGCATTTTTAAAATAATATTTTGATTTTGAATTTTTTATATATTTTTTTCTTTTATTTTTTTTCCCCTTCGCCGACAATTGGCGAGCCACAAGCGAGGGCTGTAGGTGACCCTCATTGTGATAAGAGTAAGGGAAGTGGGAAGGGAAAAAAATAAAGAAAATAAAAAAAAAAGAAAAATTATAGAAAATTCAAAATATATTAAAATATTAAAATATTGTGTTAAAAATGCCACGCTAGCACCGATCGCACCAAGTCAGCGTTGGACGGCTAAAATTGACCAAATTGACTGAACTAGCACAAATGAAAAAGATTTAGAACTGAATTGGCCGAAAAAAAGTTTATGACCGAATTGACACAATTGCAATGGGTTAATGACATTTTTGGTAATTCTTCCAACTTCCATCATGTGCACTTGTTGAACTTGCTGGAAAATACTCCATCTGCTGGAGTAAATTGTAATTTGTAATGTAGAAAATACCTAGCATGCTATACTATGTGAAACCCGCTTTGATTTTTACTTATTTATACCTTTTTATTAATCAATTGATGAAGTAACATATCTCGTATTATATATGTATATATATATAGTGAAATACAATTATAGCATGACAAGTTCATAAGACAATTATATGATTATTTTGATTTATCATTAGATAGCACGAAAGAATCACAAAATTTAAGTATCAAAGACGATAATTTTATAAGAAATTGCATGGAAATAGGTATATATAAACAAATTTTATATAATTAAGCATACTCATGATAACAATATTTTTAGGTTTTCTTACAGTAGGGTCGAAATTTTCACATAATTTTAAGGATGATAGATACATGTCCGTAATCGTGTCACATGCCATTTAATTTATCTCCTGTATTACTAACAAAGTCATAGGTTCTAATTAATCGAACATTGCTAAATAACGGAGAAAATGATAATTAATAAGGGACCGTATGAATAACATCTTCCCCAATGGATCATTTAAATTAACATTGGATTCTCATCATTTTTCGAAATATAGATTTGTATTTTTAAGATATTTCGAATCACACTTCTCTTTGTTTATCTCGGACTTTTTTGAGAATGGTGGATTTTTATCAACTGGCATGCGCTCTCAAAAGTTAAAATCATGGTCTCGATCATAGACTTCCAATGTATTCCTTTTTATTTTGGAAGACTAATTGAACATCGTGAATCATTATTAAGGTTTGACGGATTAAACTTTGTTTAGCCTTCGTTTGGTAGTTGAGATAAAATTCGGGATAGGATATGATTTATCATATCCTACGTTTGGTGCTCACTTAGGACATGATAAAGTCGGATATAAGAGGGATATAGACAGGATAAAATTATCCCACGGGGGTGATAGGATAAAGGTGGATAGGATTTCTAATGTCTATAATAGGAAAGTTATTTTTCTTGAATAACAAACTTATTAAATTAACAGAATTAAAATTATATTTCAATATAAATAATATTTGAATTCTAATTTAAGAATTAAAAATAAAAAAAATTAAAAAAAAATTATTTTTAATTAATCTTATTTTAATTTATATATTCAACTTTAATTCTATCTTGTAATAAGCATTCAATCTATAAATCAAATATTTATATTTATTATATATTTTAGGTATTTTTGTATTTTAGGTATGTTAGTATAATTTACTATTTGATAAAATTTTATTAAAGAATGATGAAAGGGGAAAAAAGAAATAATAATGAAAATAATATAAAAAAGAAGAAAAATAAAATAATAAATTAAGGAATAGTGTTACGAGAGATTTTCACCATCTCTGTTTATGAACATTTAGGTTCATTTATAATGGTATGCCGTTTATATAAAAAAAAAAATGTACATGATATGATGTGAATATATCCGACTTTAATACTGCGATTCACCAAATAATAGAAGGGATATAAAAAAATCTCAAGATTTCATATCCTATCCTATCCAGTCCTATCCCGATTAGGAATCCTGACAACCAAACGTAGCCTAAGTGTTTTGCGAATATAACTAATTTCTCCATTGCTTTAAATAGACTGATGTTTCCTTTACATAGGTTACTTATAAAACATCGATAAGATTTAGGGTCAGTTTATTTTGCAAAAAAAAAAAATCATAAAAAATTCCTCATTTTTCTCCGTTAAAATCACTTAAAAAGGAATGAGTCAACAGAAAAACAATGATTAAATTCTAGAAAATAATTTTCTCTTAGAAAAATTAAAAATAATTTTTCAAAATATAACTAAATATCGGGGCTTGGATAAAAAAAAAATTATGCTTGAGCAAAGGAACCCCAACACTTGTTCTCAAGCATTTGGCAATGAAGCCGGAAATAGAGGTCAGGATCGAGTCTAGTAGGGTCCATCGAGGGCAAGCTCAAGTCCATTAAGGCATGACTCAAGACCCCAGTGCCCCTGCTTGGAACTCCGACACTTGTGCTTAGGACTCCATTGCCCCTGCTTGGAACTCCGACACTTGTGCTTAGGACTCCATTGCCCTAGCACAGGTCCATCAAGGTTGATCCCAGGACCTTGGTGCCCTAGCCCAAGACCTTGGCTACCAAGTTCAGGTCCATTGAGGCTAGGCCCAATAACATCAAGGTCAGGTCCCAGAACCCCAGCAACTGTGCCCAAGTCCTATCTCCTAAGCCCAAGTACATCAAGGCCGTGCTCAGGACAACGATGTCAACACTTAGGTCCCCAACACATAGGCTCAAAACTAGCACCCGGACTCAAGACCTCAACCACCCACGCCCAAGTTCGTCAAGGCCAAGCCCCATACCCCCGTGCTTAGGACTAGGTCCCAGCGCTTGAATCAAGGTCCATCAAGGCAAGGCCTTAGACCTCGGTTGCCACACCTAGGTCTATCAAGGCCGATCCCTAGACCTCGATGTCGGCATCACGATCCCCAGCACTCGAACCCGAGTCTATTAAGGCCATGCCTAGACCTTGGTGATCATGCCTTATTTTGTCAAGGCTAGAATTGGCTCAATGACGCCCCCACTTGGGTCCATCGAGCCGCGCCCAAGTCCTTGAATCGCGCTTGGATCTATCAAGGTCAGGCTCAAGACCCCAATGCTAGTGCCCGTGCCCAAGATGTCGGGACCTAACTGCTTAAAATTAGGACCCCAACACCTGGGTTCAAATTCATATAGGTGAGGCTCTGGATCTTAAAGCCCATGCCCCTGCCCAGACCTAGTTGTCGAGGGCCTGGGCTTGGGCGTCAACTACCTAGGCCTATCCTTGATGGACCCTAGCTTGGCCTCAAAGAACCTAAGTACGGACACCGAGGACCTAGCACACCAGCACAAGGGACCTTATCCTGAGTGCTAGAGTCTTGAGCACAACCTACATGGACCTAGGTGTAGGTGCTAAGGCCCAACCTCAATGAACTTGGATTAGGCGTTGGGGTCACAAGCGTAGGCCCGACCTTGATGGACATGGGCTTGGTCACCGAGGACCAAGGCTCAGCCTTTAAAGGACCCAAGTGCAAGCACCAGCACCAAGGTCACAAGCCCAACCTCAATGGACCCAAGTGTAGGTGCTAGGGACCAAGGCCTAACCTCAACTAACCTAAGGACGAATGATGGGGTCCAAGGCCCGACCTCAATGGACCCTGGCGCTAGCACTAAGGATCGAGCCCAACATCGATGAACCCAAGCCCAACCTCTGTAGACCTAGGCTATGGCGCTGGAGAGTCGAGCAAGGACACTAAGTGCTTGAGCTCAGCTTTGATGGATCCAAGACCAGCTGCCGTGCTCATGCCTAGGAGCCTTGTATTCGGGCTTAAGACTCCAGTGCCCATGCCAAGTTCCTTAAGTACTTATACACAAGTCACTAGCGTCTAAATAGTGTATATTTATTTAGGAAAATTAAATAAGATTTTCTTTATCAAATGACATAATATTTTCTAATTCATCTTCAGGTTTCAATCAAACATCGAACAATATTACTATCTCTCGCGAACTAATGGAGCCGCAGTGTCTTGCAGATTTCTTGTACCTCAGAAGCCATTTAGACATGTCAGGACAAACATACATTCACCTAAGTTGTTCGATATGAATTTTGACTTTTTACATTTGGATACTTATATATTTTATTTGCGGTTACCTTATAGAATTGCACTCCAATTTTCATTTTGTAGTTTATTAGAATATTTGCTTTGGTATTTTAGAGGGAATTCAAATATGAACTTAATTCATATTATAAGCACATCCCATAGCCATGGGTAAGGCTATTTACAATTAGCTAAGGCCATTTTATTTAAGGTTAATATCACAAAAAACACAAAACCAATCACTTATGATACATTTATTTTTCATTAATTTTTATTAAATTTTATTGTTAAATTGTTAAGTTGGACAAATGACAGTTGATAGGTGTATCAGTTTGGAGTTTCACTATCTATTTGTCAGAGCTGTATAAGTTTGTAATTTTTCATAATATCAATCTAATTTAATAAAAATTAAATAAAAGTAAATTTATCACAAATGTACTTTTGAATTTTTCAATAGTCAAAAAATTAATTTTGAATAAATTTTCACAGCGTACACTAGTTCAAGATTTTTCGTAGTATTAACTTTTCGTTTATTCATTTTTTTAATAGATACAAGAAATTATTTTGAGGAAAATGTTTTGAAAATTATTTATTTTTCACTAAATGAACGTGCCCTTAAATGAATTACAAAATAGAAAAATTTTTTAAAAAAAGTTTAAACCAATGGACACCCTTAAATTAGGGGCATGATTTGCCAATTTCCCCGATCACGTTCACCCCATCAGCAGACACTTTTTCCTCGGGAGTGTCCAGCGATCACCGTCCCGTCGGCTTCCCTCCACGGAGAACCCCCACTTCGGCGGAGGAAAAAGCGCGCGAAACCGCCGTTCCTCCACCGAAGCGATGACGAGCAAGCCAAAGCAGCAGGTGATCTCGCGCTTCTTCGCGCCCAAACCCAAGACGCCGCCGCCGCCGCCTTCCCCGTCCCCGTCCCCGTCCCCGTCCCCGTCCCCGTCCACCTCCACCCCGCCTCCCAAGATCGCCGCCGTCGTCTCCTTCTCCCCGGCCAAGCGCCGCCTCTCCTCGCGGCTCGCCTCCCCGCTCAAGAAACCGAAGCTCTCGCCGCACACTCAAAACCCCGTGCCCCCTCCTCCCATCCAGAGACTGCACAAGAAGGAAACAGCGGAGCCGAGCTCCAGAAAGTACACGCCGCTCGAGCAGCAAGTGGTGGAGCTGAAGGAGAAGTACCCGGATGTTCTTTTGATGGTGGAAGTGGGTTACAAGTATAGGTTCTTCGGGGAAGACGCGGAAGTAGCTGCTAGAGTTCTGGGGATTTATGCGCACATGGATCATAGCTTTATGACTGCTAGCATACCAACTTTTCGACTTAATGTCCATGTGAGGAGGCTTGTGAATGCTGGGCACAAGGTTGGTGTGGTTAAGCAGACTGAGACCGCGGCGATCAAGGCCCACGGTTCGAATCGCTTAGGTCCGTTCTGTCGCGGGTTGTCGGCCTTGTACACGAAGGCCACGCTCGAAGCGGCTGAGGATATGGGAGGTAAGGACGAGGGTTTTGGTGGGGAGAGTAATTATCTGGCTTGTGTTGTGGAGGAGAATCTGTTGGTGAAGAATCGGGAATGCGACGTGCAGAGTGGGTTTGATGTGAAGATTGGAGTTGTTGCTATTGAGATTTCGACAGGGGAAGTTGTTTTTGGAGAGTTTAGTGATAATTCAATGAGAAGTGGGCTTGAGGCTATGATTTTAAGTTTGTCACCGGCTGAGTTGCTTCTTGGAGACCCACTTTCGGATCAAACGAAGAAGGTAGCTTTCACTAGTTATAATCGTTGAGATATTGTTTGTTTAATTACAATGAACAAGGTTGCATCTTCTCTCTCTTCTGCCTTACTGACTAGGAATTGATAAATGTCCGGTTGATGGTATGTGAACATACATTATCTAGTTATGGAAGGGTTAATAGTTTACACCATGGGAGTAGTTAAACCCACTTTGAGAATCCTTTCCTGTTCCACAGGATCCATATCTGCTGTATGTTCTCTCTCCACTTTGCTGTGATAGGTGTTTTTTTCCATGCAGCGGTTGACCAAGTATATTTTACAATACCCATTGGTGTAATGCAGTTTCGTGGACCTCATTTTGCATGAAATATCTTTAGGCTTTTTGGTGCAAGATAGGGAAGACTGTATCTTACTTGCAAATATGTTATGCAGAAGTCAAAAATACACTAATCCGAATTTTCTTTTTCACCATACATCTCTCAGCTAGCTGCATGGTAGGAGAAACAGACAATTTATTCCTGTGATGTATTATTATCCATCAAAGGTTGCCATCCGTGTTTTTGAAGTTAATTTATAATCGCAAAGAAAGCAGAGGAAGTGGAGCAGGTGGTTACACATGGATGGCAAACTAAACGTAGTAGTCATGCGCCAGATTAATTGATGATGTGGTGTGTACTGCCCATGGAATATTTTCTCTTGAAATAGATTCCCATACCAATCATGATGGAGGATCTTCTTCTCCTATTGTGATTTTCATTATTTTCACAAGAATTAAATAGTTCATGTTCTACTTATCCAGAGGAAAGAGACGATTAAAGTTACTTTTTTCCTTGAAAGTTTATCTTTTGACAAGTCCCATGCTAATTTCTTGACCGTCTGCACTTCATATTTTCAGTTGTTACTCTCTTATGCTGGGCCGGCCTCAAATGTTCGTGTGGAGCATGCTTCTCAAGATAGCCTTACGAAGGGAGGTGCACTAGCTGAAGTCATGACTATTTATGAGAGTATGAATAGTGTCAACACATCAGTTACTGAAATGCAAAATGGAGAAGACAACGAGCAGGAGAGTAGAAGTTCAGCAGTGGAGGTACCATATGTGTAAAGCATTTTATGTTATTCATAGGATAAACTGGTCACAATTTATTGCTTGTCAATAAATTGGTCTAAATTTGATGACGACAGATTGTTTAATGAGTCACCACAGCTGAAATTTTGTACCTTTTTCATCTGGGGGTTGAACTTCTGTTTTACCTCTTCCTTTCCTTCCCGCTGTTGCTGTCCAACTCATGTGAAAACTAGTGATTACCTTACATTATTCTCAGTTTCTATCACCTATTTTAAGCTTGATATTTTTGGTTCCAAAGGTAATGATGAATATGCCAGATTTGGCTGTCAAAGCATTGGCCTTATCGATACGTCATCTAAAGCAATTTGGTTTTGAAAGGATTCTCAGTCTTGGTGCAGCTTTTCGGCCCTATTCATGCAATATGGAGATGAGCCTTTCTGGCAATGTGATTCAACATCTCGAGGTACTTAGATTTTTTTTTTTTAATCATCTCATCAGCCATCAACATTCTGACCACCAATCTGAAACTCCATGGCCCTCCTTTAATAGAAAATTTCGGAAAAAAAGATAAGCCAAAGAGCTGCCATGGCACTTATATAGAAACCAAGGCCACTAATTTGACCAGCCAATCACTTGTTGCTGTGCCTAATGGTGTATGCACCTCCTCTGCCACTGTCTGTTTAATTTCATTTTCATTCTTAAGAAATCCATAGGTTGGTTCTCAAAGATGACAAAATGGAAAGAGCATATAAACATATATATGTGGCAAATCAAATTTTGGATCTTATGTAGATGCATGGAGCCATGGAGGACAAAGGTTGTGGATAACTTGGTCTGAACTTCAAGAGAATGTCCTGATGAAGTTTTGAATAGATTTTCCTTTTGATCAGAAACCGTTTCTCCTCCTGATGACCTTATATCTGTCGTAAATTATATTTTTCTCGCAGCTACAGCACTTCCTTTCTTAGTTTCCTTGCCCTTGAATGCTGAAGATTGCTCTCTTGATGCCTATAGATCCTGAGGAATAACTCTGATGGCTCTGAAGCTGGCTCCTTGATGAAGATTATGAATAACACTCTCACCATATATGGTTCAAGGCTTCTAAGGCACTGGGTATATACCAAGTGTGATTTTGAAAAGAGTGCTTTTGCTGGTTTTGTTTGTTAATATGTATTTGACTGTTTAAGTTCTTCCGAGATGATTTAGGTGACTCATCCTTTGTGTGATAGAAGCATGATTTCTGCTCGCCTTGATGCTGTTGCTGAGCTTGCAGAGTCAATGGGGTCTTACAGAGTAACAGAAGATACTACTGTGCTTGATAATGAGAATTGGGATGTGGAAATAAAACGAGCAGAGCTCAACCATTTGCTTTCCTCAGTTTTGACATATTTGGGAAGATCACCAGATCTTCAACGTGGAATAACTAGAATCTTCTATCGCACTGCCACTGCATCAGAGGTAATAATTCGTCTACCTGTGAACCAGTTAGAGCTTCTGCCAGTAAAGCTCTTTTTTCTTTTTGGCCAGTTGTGCAGTAAAACATTGAATTATTTTTTTCCCTCCTGGAAAATTTGTTTTTAAGGACATTCCTCATTCCTTTTGAGGAACTTCTAGACTTTATTTCCCATTTTAGGTAAGAGAATTTTTTAGAATACTTCCAAGCAACCCTTGAGTTCTTTGGAACAATTTCCAAAGTTCTTTAAGCTTGATGTGGCAATTTAAGCATCAATTATCTCCTCGAAAATAATATAAAGGTTTATGATTGTCAAACCTATTTTGATTTAGCTTCCTGTGTGCTGATTGGTTCTAAATAATCTCTGTTATAGTTTATTGCAGTCATGCAAGCTATACTGCATTCTGGGAAACAACTTCAGCGACTTCACGTAGAGGAAGAGTTCAATAAGGATGTGCTACATTTAAAGTCTGTCCGTTCTGTTTTGTTGAGAAAGCTGATTTTGAGTGCATCATCATCTAGCATGATTTCCAATGCGGCAAAACTACTTTCAGTTCTAAATAAAGAAGCTGCTGACAAGGGGGACTTGTCCAACTTAATTGGGATATCCAATGGCCAATTTCCTGAGGTCAGTCTACAAAGATTTATATTTTTCTTTTGTTTGCTCGTGTCCCTATTTCCTTATCAATTACCCTTTCGATATCTATTTATCTGAATGTCCATACATCTTAAGGTTACTGCTGCCCGGAAAGCTGTTCAAGAGGCGAAGGAAAGATTGGAGTCCTTGATTGTTATGTACCGGAAGCAACTTCGAATGCGAAATCTAGAGTTCATGAGTGTCTCTGGATCTACACATCTGATAGAGGTGACTGAGTTTGGAATTAATCTTGTATAAATTTTTGAATCTTGGTTTGTTGGCATGAAAAGGTAATCCATCTTGACTTGATGAAATTTCCTCTAGAAACTGGGAGTAAAGCATCCTTTAGCACATTTCTGAATTGGGCATATTAGCCAGACATTTTAGATTTTGGCCTCTTGATTTTAATGTCCTAATTCTGTTGCATGTTAGTTTGTTTTGCAGTGAAAGACACGACATTTGAGTGATTCTGTAGCTCTTGCTTGCATATCTAATACGTTATTTTACTGCAGCTTCCTGTAGATGTAAAGGTTCCTTTGAATTGGGTCAAAGTAAACAGCACTAAGAAAACAATACGCTATCATCCACCTGAAGTCGTGACTGGTTTAGATCAATTGACATTGGCAAATGAAGAGTTGATAGTTGCATGCCGAACTGCTTGGGATGGTTTTCTGCAAGGATTTGGCAAATACTATTCTGAGTTTCAAGCTTCTGTTCAGGCGTTAGCTGCTTTGGATTGCCTACATTCACTGGCTCTCCTTTCAAGAAATAAGGTGGGTCGAACAACACAATTTCATTCCAGATCCTATATCCTATAGCTTCTTTTGTTAGTTTCTGATCTTTGGAGGTTTCTGTTGCAGAATTATGTTCGTCCAATCTTTGTCTATGACGATGATCCCATCCAGATAGAGATACGTTCGGGTCGTCATCCAGTATGTGTGAAATGCTTGTTGATCCCTTATAACTTTTGTTTCACCTAAGTAGATGAGAAATTATGTCTGCTTTAAAATAAGCATTCTGCCTGGTTTGACATACTGAAAATTCATTAGGTATTTTGCGTGTTTTCTGATATTGCAGTATATGCCATGGATTAAAATTTATTTTCTTTCAAAGATTTTAAAAAGTGTGCCCAAATGTTTGACTGAAAAAGGCTGTTATGATGTAGAGATTGTGAAGGTTAACAATCTTCTCGCCATAGTTTGTGCTTGTCGCAAGTTGGTTTAGACCCACATGCTTAAGCTGGTCTAGCATTAGTTTGCATTACTCTTTCTGTGCTCCCTTATGTTGCATCAATTATTATTGAATATGAGTCCATACTTTAGTGTTGATGCTAAAATCTTATGTATGCATGGCTTTTATTTGGTTTCGGGCCCTTTTCAACTGTTGTGGTTGGTTTGACAGGTTTTGGAAACTTCATTACTTGACAATTTTGTTCCAAATGATACCAACTTGCATGGGGATGGAGAATTTTGTCAGATTATAACGGGACCAAATATGGGAGGCAAGAGTTGCTATATCCGCCAAGTTGCCCTCATTGCTATTATGGCTCAGGTATCTCCCTTCCATAATGAGTTAGTGTTGTGCACTAATTCTATGCTCCTTTTTTAATAGCTCTTGTTTCTCTGTCCTGTTAATTTGATGTAATGCAAGATGAATTTCCGCCTTCATAATCTAAATAGCTGAATGGAAATATTCCCTTATTGTGTATCCCCTCCTTTGCATGCTTTGTCACCAGGAGTTCTTTTAGGGGGTTGATGGGCGGTTGCCTCATAAAAGAATGCCTTCTGATGTCTCTAGGTTGGTTCCTTTGTACCAGCATCTTCAGCGAAATTACATGTACTTGATGGCATTTACACCAGAATGGGTGCGTCTGATAGTATTCAGAAAGGGAGGAGCACCTTCCTTGAAGAATTGAGCGAGGCTTCTCTTATACTCCGCAACTGCACTCCACGTTCACTAGTAATAATTGATGAGTTGGGCAGAGGAACTAGTACACACGATGGCGTTGCTATTGCTTATGCCACATTGCATCATCTTCTAGAGAAGAAAAGGTGCATGACCCTCTTTGTCACACACTATCCGAAAATAGCCGACATCCAAAATCAATTCCCGGGGTCCGTTGCAGCATATCATGTTTCATATCTGACATCATGCAAAGATGCAAGATCAGGCTCAAGTTCTGATTATGAGGATGTTACCTACCTGTACAAACTTAGGCATGGTATTTCAGAAAGAAGCTTCGGATTCAAGGTTGCTCAGCTTGCACAGGTTTAGTGAATTCTCCTGCATTTCTTCTCATCTTACGAATGCCAGTGCACATTCCCACGTGCATTTTTCTTTTGTTGGTCATGTCATCCATATTCAATACTAAAATTCACATCCATAATATGGTTCATTGTTTTCTTGGGTAAATTGAACTAATGGTCACTAAACTAAGTGGACTTTGTTATTGGCCACTATGGTTCCAATCATCCCATGCACCAAACTTACAATTTTTTGCAATTGATGCACTTTGGCTGGAATCTGGCCAATTTGTCCACTGCAGATACCACCTTCTTGTATAAATCGAGCCACTGAAATGGCTTCGAAGCTCGAGGCTGTCATGAGCAGTAGGACAGAGAATGGGTTGATGCAGACAATGGCGGAACAAGACGCAGAAAGACAAAAGAAAAAGTCCAAGCCTTGCTTTCTTCAAAATCCGGAGTATTGGGATACTGTTTACAAGGAATTCCTCTCAAATTTGAGATCTGCTTTGGAACAGGAGGATGCAGCAAAAATATTTCAGTTCTTAATTCGCGCTAGAACTCTAGCAGAGCAGTTGACACTGGATCCTCATAATTTGATCTCAGATACCCAAGTGCCACGAGATTGATTTGATTCGACTGTACAGTAAGCGTACTAAGCACATGGCAGTGGAGAAACGCGAGAGACGCGAACGGGTTCAAATGTCCATGATTCTGGAAAATAGAATTAAAATGTGTAAAATTTTTGTCAAAGTTTCTCCCCTGCTCCTTGTTACCCTGTGTTTTCCAAGAAACACCCTCACAGATGACTTGGTTTATTCATATGATTTAGTACACAAAGCCTGAGGGGTTCGTATTCCGGTGCAGACAAATGCAATTTTGTACATCTACATGCTGTTCTGTATTCGAATACAATGTTCTTTGTTTTATTGCATCTAGTGAAAGAACATCCCCAGCAAAAAGAACAATCCAGGAACCAGATACTGTCATGGGTTTTGACTTGAAATGTTGAGCCATGGCCATTTTTCAACCAAGCTGAAGCTTCTCATTACTTCTTCTGCCTAATTGAGCTGACACTTTCAAGTATAATCACCTGCTGCTACTTTCATGTAATGTGGGGGCTTGAAAGATAACCAAGATTACAGGTTCCGTTCTTAATGCAAAGCAAAAGGCTGAAGAATTTTCATTTCATGTCCTCCTCATTATTTTGTAGTCAATTCACAAATCAGTTTTAGCATCCCTTGTATGGTTCTACTCGCAATTGGGAATTCCATTTGCTAATATTTTTATAGATCCCAATTAGAATTCCATTTGCTAATATTTTCATAGATCCCAATTAGAAGGGAAAAGAAAATTGAGAGGTGATATATGCGGAAGTTATTATTGATTCACATTAAGGGGGGAAAATATGACAATGAATAAAATTCGTGAAAGTTATTAGTTATATTTTTATTTTTGGCTAATTAAATAGGTGAGATGATTCAAGAAGTTAATAAGAAGGATTTTGTTAACGGATGCTACATACATTTATTAGCCACCTATTTATTTAGAAAATAAAAATCCAAATAAGAAAAATTCGTAATTTTCAGTACACCGTCTAACGTATTGAAAGTCAAAACATTTTTTTTTATGTTTCTTTTTTCTTTTCCTATATTTTCAGTATTCATCTTCTTCATTATTGAAATTCAAAACATGTCCTCTTTTTTTTTGTTTCTTTTTTCTTTTCCTCTCTTTTTCACTGTTCATCTTCTTCATTGGAGTGGAGTTGCAGGTCTCCATGGCGAAGACGATGGAAAGAAATCTGGGCGAAGGAGCTCAACACGACGCTTACACAATCTCAGAAGACGAGAGAAATCGTGGGTTGTCTTCCTCCTCCTTCACCCAATAGACATGGCCATTGCGTCTCGAAACACTTGAACGGCACCGAACGCCAAATCTGGATAGGAATGTGGGGTAGGTTCTTCGATCAATGCGATGAGGATATCTGATATTATGGGAAGCAAAATGAAGGTTCTTTCCTGGAATTCTCCCTTCGTTGTTTTGTATTTGTTCATTTTCAGGCGTGATTTTGGAGTAGAGGCCAGCAAAGCGAAGATTCATAGGGAAAATGCGTCGTTTCTAGCGAAGGAACTTCGCGATGACGCTCTGTGTTTTCAGCTAATCGGCGGAGTCGATCAAGGATTAGTGCCGGTCTGTCCGAATTTCAGATGGGTCGTGGCCAGAAGAGACTTCCGTGCCTTGGATTCTGCATGAACTGTAAGTGCGCCTAGGGTGTAATGCTTGTAAAAACTGTAGATTGATGATCATCTTGAGATCTTGGATAGATCTTTGATGCGGCAGGGCTAGTTCTTTGCATTTTGCATCTTCTTTTGATTGAATTCGATGCAAATTCTTTCATGATCTTGATGGTTTTTTTTTCCTTCTTTTTGCTGTTGAATGGATCAGACTGAGTTTTTACACCGAGCATTTGTAGAATCTCCCGAATCTGGCACGGTTCTGAGGATTTGGCACGAGAAACTTGATGGGAGACGAGGGCTTAGGAGATGATTCCCCTCCAGTTTCATCAGGGGAAGATTTATGGAATGGAAAAAAGAGATCTTTAGATGCGAAAGATGATTTGGGCATTCAATCACAGAAGAAACACAGGTCTGGTGAAAATTCAAAATCAGAATTGGAATTGGGTTCAGCTGCTTCGGATTGTTGTCGTGAGTCTGGTCTCTCTAAGGCATCAGATGGTGTATGCCATTCTGATAAACGAGATGGTAGTGGAAGTTCTGGAAAGCGGAGGCGGACTAGGGAGGAACTGCAAGTTGGGGATGATGACGAAAGTGTAGAAGACGATAGGAACAAGAAACGAAGAAAAACTAGGTGGTCTAGCTTTGATACACGGATAAAATTGTTAGGACCCCTACAGCTTCCTGACTTCATCAAAGAGAGTGTACTAGAATCCGACTCCAACCCAGAAATAGTTAAGCTGAAGGCAGAGCTTGCAGAACTCAACAGTGAATTGCAAAAGCCGGTGCTTCATGAAGTCCAACCTGCGGAAAAGCGATCCCCTTCTCCTGAAACTGTGCAAAATGATCTTGGCATCACAGTCAACACACATGAAGTAAGGCTGCGGGAGGAACTCATCAGGAAACGCCAAGGAATTATATCAAAATTGATCCAGAAGCACCCAACTTTCAAGACTCCTCCAAGCCGCAAGCCCTCCAAGCTCTTCAAGAAGCTTTACGTGCCAGTGAACCAGTACCCAGGATACAATTTTGTTGGTCTTATTCTTGGTCCTCGCGGAAATACTCAAAAGAGGATGGAGAAAGAAACTGGAGCAAGGATTTCCTTGAGGGGCGCGGGCTCCTTTGCGCGGGGGAAACATGCCTCTGAAAACAATGACTTGCACGTCTACATAGAGGCAGATAATCAAGAATCTCTAGATGCAGCAGCTGGAATGGTTGAGAAACTTCTGATTCCAGTTGACGCGAGAATGAACGATCACAAAAAAGCCCAACTGGAGGAGTTTTCTACATTGAAAAAATTTTATCCCAAGGCAAAAGGTCCATGCTTTATGTGTGGCATGCAGAGGAATCCAAATCATGCCTGCCCTGACCATCCATCTGCTTCTACTTATGTATCCTGCAACACATCCAACAGCAATGGATATCTCCATGTCAGCCACTTGCCTCTAACAGTAGATGATGATCGGTTGAAAGAGTTGTTCTGTCCTTTTGGCAAGCTTGTTGAAGCTAAATTGATTAGGGACAATAACACTGGAGTCAGCAAAGGTTATGGGTTTGTACGATTTGAAAATCCCGCTGATGCAGCTGTAGCTTCATCACATTTACATGGGTTCAAGATGGGGAAGAAGAAATTGACTGTAAAAGTGGCGGGAAAAGCAAAAGTTGGTGAATCAGTCTCCCCTAGTGTTGCGAGCCGGACAGCTTGGCCAGATCCACCGGGATTATTGCTTTTGGAGCCTCAGGGCTCCCGTTCACCAAGCATCACAAACCACACAACTCAGCCTGTTCCACGAGAATCACCGCTTGTAGAAGCTTCAATCTGCTCTGCTCCATGTGTTGCAACCCAGGTGGCTTGGCCTGGTCCACCTGGATCACAACTGGAGGAACTCCAGGCTCCCTTTCAGAAGAGTGAAGGGATGTCTGATCTCCCTTCTCAGAATCAGGACTTCATATTCACTCCATCTAGTGTTGGAAGCCTCTCAAATAGTAGTGATACAAGTTCTCTCCGTTCATCTAGCTGTTTTTCAGACTGGTTTCCATCTTCATCACCGTGTTCATCGGTGCAGTTCCCCAGTCATCCCAACTATCCTTACTCATCCGAAACTATCCATGAAAACCCAAAAGATTTCCAGACACCAGAGAGCCTTGTGAAACCAATAAACTGGCCGATGGCTCATCGTCCATCATAGGCTTAGTGTGCTGTATAGCTATATCAAAGAAATATAGAGTAAATATGAGATGAGTACTTGTATACTTTTTTGTTCTATTTCGAACAACAGCCATTGTACCCTGCGAAACCTTCAGAGACTACAGCTAACCATTTAGCGCTGATGTTGAATTTTCTGTGTTCTTCTCAGATACTGCATGAATTTACTGAGCACTCACATGCATTTGCTTCACTTCTCCTTATAAGCTTTTGGCAAAATGAGGCTGACATACTGAATAGCGACTTGTGCTGCTGCCTGGGTACTCATCATGGGGGTTCTTCGAGCAGAGCATTAATCTTTATCCCCTTTGATGGGATTCATTTGCGAAATCCAATTAAAGTTCTTTGATCTGACAAACGTTTCTTATAACCCATGTTAGGATTCCCTCATTTATGCACTTTGTCTATTTTTGTCTTGTTAGTAAACTGGATTACGAGACATTGTGATTGTTGCCTGTGAAAGCCCGACATTCCGATGACTAGACATACGACAGTGTAGAAAAACCACCCTGATCTGCATTTTAGGACTTGTATCTTTGAGTAATTACTGTCACGCGTCCAATGGATGGATATCGTTGCTCGTTCATTCATATAAGCTTGATTTGAGCCTTCCAGCTGTGACTAACTCAGTCCAACCAAAATTTTAAGACAAACACGTGAAAGTTTTTCATTTATGCAACTCAAGGAGTGTCATCCCTAACATTGATTATGAACTGTCGTAGTTCTCTCGCTTTCCTCTCATGTTCAGGAGACACTTCAGCATCTGACTCACTTAAATCGATTACATCAATATGCTGATAATCAAAATGCTTGCATCTAGTAACAGCTGGATGCCGGATTGCTGGCGAGGGGCTTAAGAGATCGATGACCTCCTTTTCTACAACACTTGAATCAGCTGAAGAAGAGGGCATGGAAGCATTACAACCGCGTTCGATGTCCAGCACTTGATCAACTAATGAGCTGTCATTCAGTAGATCAACTTCAATTCCGACTCTTCCATTTTCTGGTGTTACGGCTCTTGAAGAAAGTGGATTAGTTTTAGGATTACTGCCACTCTCAGAGTTGATTTCGAGCAACAGTTGCTGGAGCTTCAGATCAAGCTCTGCAAGTGATGACGCGCTCTTCAATTTTCTCTGTCTTGGCTTATGACACTTCTGTTTTTTCCGCAGAGCTACTCTTTCCTTGAACTCCAGTATCTTTTCAGGACAAGCACTATAGGACAAACAAAAAATTGAAAATAAAAGGAGAGGAGAAT
Source organism: Eucalyptus tenuipes (assembly GCA_014182365.1). Classification (NCBI taxonomy): domain Eukaryota; kingdom Viridiplantae; phylum Streptophyta; class Magnoliopsida; order Myrtales; family Myrtaceae; genus Eucalyptus; species Eucalyptus tenuipes. The sequence goes on along the minus strand of CM024547.1, from coordinate 1,427,475 downwards.
TAGAGTAAACGTGAGAGAGAGTTGGTTTAAAAGCATAGGTCAGCAACACAGGTAAAAATAATAGAAAAACCATATGCGATCTAGCATTTCAATATGTCACCATGAACATAAGTATGACTAGTAGATGCACAGAGCAGCATAAAGTACCTCACCTTTCCAAAAGATCAGCAGGCACGATGCTAGTTTCAAGTCCGTCCAAGCGCTCCCATGATACCTCAAAACAATCTACACCGAGAAGTTTTCTCTGCTTGATGATTTCAGACACAGGACACTTGACAGGAATCTGTAATTCGGAAGTACTTATCTCTTGAAGTAAAAATGGAGCATGTGTTCAATGACTCGACAAATAAGGTCCTACTGAATTGATAAGTTTATTAACGTCCAAAAAGGGAAAATTAAGAAGCATGAGGCATTATTGCACAGGGAAAAATCATACTTCATATAGTGGAAGCTCAACCCCAAGTTCTGAAGATGCCGACCGCAATTTGGCAAACCTCCTTAAATCTCTCTCTGCAATCTTTGGTAGGATATACTCATCTGAGGCGAACCATAACGACATGAGCATGCATCTATGGTATATAAGGTCTCACGTGTGTGTGTGTGTGTGTGCACATGCTAGCAGGAGAGCACGCATATACATAGAAAACATCAGTATATCTACATGTGAGAGTGGATACAAAACCTGTTTTCTCGGGAGGCCACTCAAACATCTCGGCACATACTTCTTGAAATTTGAAACGTTGAAAAGGATGATTTGCAAGGACCCTACAAAGATTGAACCAGTTAGTTGCTAATCGGAAGAATGATCATTGTTACACCAAAATTTGGAAGGAAAAAGAAAGGCAAATCAAGAGCTCAAACGTTTTTCATCTTTGTTGCCTTCTGCTCCATTAATTGATAAAGAGTTGCTTTGGTTCATAATGTTTAACTTTCAGCTAAAAGGTTTCACTCGCCACAAGAGTCCCAATTCATAGTCATGCGCATGCCATGAAATGAATGATTAGGAGCAACTCAGACCATTCGGTAGCTAACTTGTAAACCTCGTGATATGCATAGCCAGTTTTGAAGTTCCAGACAAAGCCTACACAGCAGTCCATGAAAAGAAGGCCAAAAAAGTCCAATAGAAGCTAAAAACATGTTCCACCAGATCATGCGAACCTGTCAGTCTATTGGAATATGGATCACCTATAGTCCTACCATCTCTTTGCATCCTTATTTGCTTAAGTCGAAATTAATCGCAATAGTTTGATGGAGAGAAGAAAGAATAACAATCTTGATCTACTTATGAGATTAAGTGTGCAGTACTGGGAAGGATATTCTCTTGCAACACCCATAGCAGACCTCTCTAACAACTGAAATCTTAGGCAGTCTTTCTGTGAGTCTTCATGGCGATAAAGCTAAACGGATTCATCATGCAACAGTAATCAAGTATTCACGATCCAACTCACTCTAAGAAAAAGATGCAGAAGAACAAATCTGTGGAAGACAGAAACATGCCTTCTTACCTGTGGACAGCTTCAGAGTCTGCAGAGTGACACTTTGGCCTAATATATGCATCAATAACTCGCAAAAATTGTTCATTCCCTTGAGAATTACCCTCACTACCTATCACAGCCATTAAAAAAAAAAAATCAATTCTATGTTGAATTGCAAAAACTGAGAGTATATAACAACTGCTGCTTCAGAAACACACATAGATATAGGAAAAATTACTGCAGCATGAGCCTTCGAAAGATCTCCTCATTCTTCAGATTATGGCAACTAGAAATAGGTAAGAACCTAGAATGTGAAAGAACAAATTACCACAATTCACTTAAATCTTTTGAGCTATAACATTTTAAGAAATATTGGCATGCCTGTATATATTAACGCACTTGAAAGATATACCAGAGGAAAAGCCAAAAGTCCTGTACCAATCACTCACGCATCTTTCTTATATTAAGTCAAGGAAAACTGCAAGTAAAGATTTCTGACCCTTTCATGATCAATCTCAGTTCTTTTTCTGCTAGGACATAATCGATCTCAGTTGAATTTAGGAGCATGAGTTCTGATTTCAAGCAAATAAATCACACCATCCCTAGTGAGTCTGCTAGAACTACAAATGCTCAATAGCATAGTACTGAGTTCCAATGACACACCATTGACATCAAACTCATTAGGCAATGAGTTTTCCTTATCATTTGGCTCATGCAGCTTCTGCTGTTTCTTCGAACCTTTTGTCTTCTTTAGAATGGGCAATCCCCCATATGCAATCTTTTGGAGGACCCCATCATCTCCAGCTGATTTTACTATCTGACATGCTGACTCCTATATCAAGCAAGAGCAAGCATGTCATGAATGAAGATCCGTTACAACTGTGGTCTCAAAGTTACCATAAAGAGAACCCACGGTAGCTAAGAAGAACAAATATCTAAAACTCACTGGACCAAAACCACGAACTCCATGGGAGTAGTCACTCCCCAGAAGCAGGGCAAGAGCAATCTGAAAATCATAACTCGCCAAGTTAACCAAAGAGGTGACAAATAGTAACTGAGGGAAGATTGCAACATAATTTATGGCTGCAGGCACATGCAAAATGAAATCACCACATAGCCTTCACTGTCCATCAAGTGCAAGTTAACAAATGTCTAGGTACTTCAAGAACAATGAAGAGAGTGACATGTCTCATGAGCAGATTTGCAGGCCAATAAGAGAACTACCAATGAGTTTCTTCCAAATCCAAGCTGTCTCTCTATGTCTGCCATTTCATAACAGATAACATAACCACCGTCACCTGATTCACACAGCAACTTTTATTGTCGTTTGAACATAAAAATCCAATAACGAGTCTATTTTTTCATAAGAGAAAAAAGACAAGGATGACTTAAAGATGTCCAATAAAGGCAATTTAATTTATATACTTACCGAGGCAAATGTCTCTGTAAACTGTCTTTGCTCCAAAGAGGAAAACATCTGAATCGAAGGTGAAACATCCATCCTAATAATTGCAGCAAAGTCGTGGCGATGACAAATATACTGGCAGGAATATTACTGAAGATTTCTAGTGCAAAATTAGTGATTCAAAGATAAAACAAGATTTGTGCTCACACATAGTGATTCTGAGTTTAACAGTGCACACTGGGCTTCAGCTTCCTCCATCCTGAATAAAAGGCGATGACAAATTAGCAAGTTCCATCGCTATGTTGGAAGTAGTTTCTAGACAACTCATCTATTTTTCCATAAATTTATGATTTCTAATGCTTAGAAGCTAAAACGTTCTTTCACAAGGAGGTAAGGTGATCAATAGTTGCTGAAAGCACTTTTCTGCCAAAGTGTTTGCATTGGGAAAATTGAAATGAAAAGTTTCCTTAATCATGTTCAAAAATGGAGGGTAAGGCATAAATTTTGCAAAACCAATGTACTGAACGCAAATACATATACAGGTGTGTATGTTGCACTTGTTACATCTCATGGCAAAATAAAAGCCTTTGTTAGGTTTAATCTCCGCTTCTCTTATGAATGAACACTTTTTGCCTTACTACTGCAGTGGTTCCTAGCTTCCTAAGAATAATGCTAAGTACTGTGAGAAACCTTACCCATCTAAGCAGGGGATTCCAAGTGCATTACCCAAAACCTTTGCCTCTTTGATCATGCGTGAGAACTCAGAGCCCACGTTTCTTTTCAGTGAAGCTAAGTTTTGTGGATTCATTTCATCTCGATCAACCTGCCCTCACTGAGATTAGTATGAAAACACAATGCAGAGGATGTCCAAAGATCATACAGTTTGGATCGGTAGATAGTGAACAATACCTCAATTCCCGAATTTAGACGACGCCTGTACGTGGATAGTTTGATTGCAGGAATGGATCCATCTGAATAAAAGAAAGACCATAGCTCAAATACTCAGTACGTGTCTTCTAGATGAACCGGTGGAAAATGGCATAATATAACATGCTATGAGATGAAACAAGGACCGACTTTTCCTAGTTAGAAAAAGGAGAGAAGAAAGCCATCTTATCCGGTTTTGTGTGGTCATGAAACGCAGAGTGACGACAAAGAGAGGATCTTTCACAACAACTCTTATGCCCAAACTTTCAATTACGCACATAAGAGAACCTTCTTCCGACAGGCATCCAGCCCGGCGGCCAGCCTGGATGCGTTGTTTATTTTAACGTGCCTGTGCCCGCATACCTTGTCCTTCCCCGTTGAAGAGAGAGTTTTTCTTCCCTCACCCCTGGAATATTCTCGAATTTTACATCCCAGAGTTCACACGAAGCAGTTTTAGGACATACTCAAGTCCATTTCACAACAACTTTTATGCCGAAAATTTCAATTACGCACATAAGAGAACCTTCTTCCCAGCAGATGAAGTCACGGTCCGCCATTTATAGTGCAGCACCAAAACCGACAAACGATACAAATGTCCGAACCTGTGACGAAGATGAGGCTACAGTTGAGAGCAAGGAGAGCTCGGAGGCGGTGGAAGAGGCCCTTGAGATAGACCTTCTCCTTCATGCAATTGTGGGTCCTGCTCACGTTCTGCAGCTGAACCATCCAGCACGAGAGATCGATGCACACCCTCTTGTTCCTGCTCCAAGATTCATGAAACGCCCGGTGACCACCATCCTTTCTTTCTACATCAAGAACGGAGAAACGAGAAGCGGCCCAAGAGAAGGGGAGGAGGAAGCTCACTGGAGGTGGTGGAGAGGGATGGTCTTCTTGCACGATTCCAGCATGTCCCACAGGTGCTTCACTCCCATGCTTGCTCTCTCTCTCTCTCTCGCTCTCTTGCCGAGGCAAGCGAGCGATTTCTTCCGAAACGTTTCGGAAAGAACGCGAAGCCGGGAGTTTTTCAAATGAACCGATAAAAGTGGGGAGCGGTTCATGGGCCCGCTGGACTGTTTGGGCCGGCCGGGCCGAATTACTGAACCGGCCCGGTCACTACAGGAGAAGCAAATCATCGGGCCGGGGAAATACTTGTATGAGCCTAAGCGTCAGCTCACGAAAAAACATGAATACTTTGGAGAGAAAAATAAAAAATAAAAAACGAAATAAAAATATTCTGTTATTATTGTAAATTTTTTGGGCCGGGCCAATTACTGAACCGGCCCGGTCGCTTTAGGAGAAGCAAGTAATCAGGCCGGGCAAATATTTGCAATGAGCATTTGCCTCCGCTTTACTAAAGAAATATGATTACTTTAGAGAGAAAAAGAAAAAAAGGAAATGAAAATCTTGTGTTGTTATTTTATTTTTATTTGTTATGTGATTGATCATGAGTTTAGTAATGGGTCGAATTCAGAATTTCGTTGGTTGTTCCACTCGACCGTCTGAAAAATATTAGAAATTTTTTTTTGGAAGAATGTTACATTCGCATCTTAAGATTATGAAAAACCAGTTAAAAAATTGTAGAGTAGTTAAAATCATTGGGCAAATGGATGAGAAAAAAAAACTTCTCGCAATTCTTAGATGCTCCTACGCACTAACGGAAAAGGCCTTTCCCCTTTTATCTAATAATAAGGTAAGCTTCATAACTCCAACCAATACTAAGGATACCAACATGCTTCGTTTCTTATAGGACGATTTGTATTCCCCTCTCGTTTATTGAGTGGAAGATGGGAATTTCTTATTGTTCAACCGAAATAGATTTCATGGAAAACTAGCTAAATCTGATCTTGTGGGCTTGGTAACTCTATCGTGGAGATCTCTTATTTGATTGATTGGTCTATCTCTATCGCTCGACTCTTCAGTCAATAGATCAATCAATAATGTTGATTTGATGGTTGGCAGAGGAGTCAATCGTTCTAGTATCGATTGTAAGCATTCTTATAGACGTTTGTCCCATTTTTTCCTCTAGATGCTCACGACTAAATAGAATGTAACATGAAAAGAAAAAATATCCATGGGCATTTATGCGGAATCAACAAATATATCTTCCTCTTTTTCTTTTTCTTTTTTATTTTTTGCAAAAAAGCGACACAAACGATCTCTATACTTTGAACTAATATGTAATATCATACATAAACCTTTTGATTAGTTTGATATGACCTCCAAACTATTACCAAATGTTTAACATATCCCGTACACTATTTTATAACGTGCAATGTTCTCTATTACGGAGATTTTGAGTTTATAAAATCTACTAATGTGGATTCCAAGTCATTGAATTTTAAAGAGACGTTAATATAGCGAATGCGGGTTGTCTTACACTATCACATAATCAATTTTAATTTGGAAAACATGATATATTAAATATGTATATAAATGACACCAGTCTCTTTTGCAAAAGAAGGAAAAATAAAAGAAAGAAAAGTGGCGGTTCAATTATTAGATGAGATCCGACTCCCATCTCCTTCTTCTCGAAGCACCTTTCATGGCTTTTCCCCCATCGATGCCGACGCCCTGCTCATCAAACATGGTGGACGAAACCTTGATTTCTAAGCATTGGATTTTTATTTATTTTTCCCTTCAAACCCTAATTTCTCTTTCCAGAAGAATTCTAGAAGGCCGTCCAAAAGAAAAGCAGAAGCATGTACAATTACGTGCCGACTTGGCATTTGAGATGTCCAACTCAACTTACGATGATTCAACTCATCAATAATTTTTGTCATTCGCGGCTTGATTACAACGAAGAATTACTTTGAATTTTTTATAATAATTTAATAGTCACATTGAATTAATTAAAAATTTAGAAATGATATTGCGTATTGATTCAAAATTTATGAACTGTTTACGTTGTTTTCCCAAATTTTTTTACTTTCTGAAGAGAAAGTCAAGAATTATGTCGATTGAATGAAACTTGTGAAAGAGCCTATCAAGTCTGAAGAGCTTTGGTGGGTGGGAGTCGATCGTGCCCGACATGAAGAAATATAACATTGACGTTGATATGGTGCCATTATTCCGCCTACTAAAGAGAGAAAAATAATACATTTATAAATTTACAAGAGAGAGAGAAATAATCTTTTTGACCAGAAAAAGGAAAATTAAAAATCGGTGGCCGTTTCTTGTAGATGGAAAATAAATGATTTCCTGCTTGGTGGACCCACCGCCTACCGACCAATTTTAAGGCAGGACTCAATTATCCCTCTTGATCGGAGCAAAATTTGTGCCAAAATCGACGACTATTTATTGTCGAAGTACGTTGTTGGGCTGCATATGCATTCCAAAATTCATGAATCACGTGTCACATGCTAAGAGAACATGGTGATTCACGTGACTTTAGAGCAGGTTACAAAATCGAATAAGCCATTTTGTTCCTTTTACAGCTTGGGTACTAAACTTGAAAGGCGTTGCCATTTTGTTTGCATAGGAATCTTTTATGTAACATGTCCGAACCAAAGTTTATGAAATGAAGTTGCGAAAGACTAAAAATGTCATGAATGCATTTTGGAAAGTAGTAGATCCCAAAAGGGGAAATCCATAATTGCCCAAAAGGAGAAATCCATATGTGGTTGTCGTGGATTCCTCTATTCTAGTGGAAAAAAAGTTAAAAGGACCGTTTGATTGATCACAATTGGTAAATAACTATTGAATAGCAGTAAGTAGCTATAGAGAGATTAAAAAAAATTCGACAGTGCTAATTACCTATTAATTATTGAAACAAGCTATTTTATTAGGAGAATCACCGAGTAAGAAAAATGAGCAAGTGATAGTCATTGATTTACGACGAGAATAATAATATGTTCAGAACCACAAAAAACTAAAAAATAAATAATTATCATGGTAACCCAAAGACTGTTGTAATAACTTCTTTGATTGAACAACCATCGCTCTTTTGTCCTATATGGTATGGCTTCGATTACCGACCTCACCTAAAAAAAAGTAGGATAAGTTACTTTTTATCACGAAAGAAAAAAGATTATTAATCACATTTATTAATTGGTGATAATTTTTCTAGATACGAAAATTAAGGAAAATTTACTAAGCTGGATGACAAAATCAAGTGATTAAATAAGAAGTTAATCAGGCCAAACCACAGCCATAGCATAGACGATATCGAACTTCGCCTCTCTTTCCTTAGCGCTCACCGAATTTCGGACCAAAACCCCCGTCGGCTCCGAATCGTCGACTACGCTCGAGAATTCTCTCTCTCTCTCTCTTCTTTCTCTCTCTAGCTTTCCGAAGCTAATTTCCGGCCATGGCACTGCAGCTGTGGGAGACCCTCAAGGAATCCATCGTCGCCTACACCGGCCTCTCGCCGGCGACCTTCTTCACCGTCCTCGCCATCGGCCTCGCCGTCTACTACGCCGTCTCCAGCGTCTTCGGCTCGCCGGCCGACCACCACCCGCGGCCGCGGGACCAGCAGGAGCAGATGCAGCCCCTGCCCCCTCCCGTCCAGCTCGGCGAGATCTCCGAGGAGGAGCTCAGGCAGTACGACGGCGCCGACCCCAAGAAGCCTCTCCTGATGGCCATCAAGGGTCAGATCTACGACGTCTCCCAGAGCAGGTACGGCCGGGTGGGAAGCGGTTTCGATCGATGTTTGCTGTGGCGGTCGTGGGTTTTTGGATCGGATTTTCGCTGTCTCGAGATGAACTTGCTCAAACGATTGAGCGGTCTGATTATTTGACTTCTGGACTGACGATTTTTTTTTTGGCCGATTTCGATGCAATTTTCTTTCTAGGACGGATTGTTGTATTGAAGATCCCCTGCCTGGTGACTGGGAGTTGGTAGAGTTTTGGTGGAGTTAGGGTTTATAATTTCGGATGTTGCAGTGGTTTTCGGGACTGTCAGTGTTAGTATCGTGGTTTCTGAAGATTTGCAGCTTCGGTAGTTTTTTTCTTTTTCCCCCCTTTTCTCGTGGTCGGTGGTCGACACATGCGTCAAGGTTTGATCTTTCGCGCGTTTGATGCCATTGGGTTCTGGAAAGTCTTCCACTTTCATGCTCATGCTTGGAGATTTAGGGGTATGGGTTGTCCGTTTAATTCGATGTAGTATAGTATAAGACCTCCTTTGAGGCAGATTAATATGTTTGCTCTATTTAGCTTAGTCCGTATGGAAAATTGTAAGTCACCTCCTAGACATGTGATGTCGAGGTTGGAAAGTATATCTCATGTGCAGTGATACCATGTTGAGTGGTATCGCCTTATCGCCTTACGTGGAGAAGTCGCAATAAATGAACATACCTCATTAGTTGTTCATGTCATATCGGCACATGCCGTCTCCTTTACGTGACAGTGTTCCTCGTTGTCAAGGATTAAAACATTTTATTGAATGTCTCGGTGATTTCCGCCCATGGGACTTCTTTGGAATTATGTTTGGGAGAATTATGGATATGTCTCTTGAGAGAAGAGCAGGTGCTTTTCTCATGGAAAACAAAGTCTATGATATTATATAGCCACATAGTTGAACACGTGGTGCCAGTGAGCTGCTGCTTGGTATAGTTATTCATAACTACACTGCAAACTTCTGTTCCAACAATGGGATGGTGGATGATTGCTTTCAGTTGCTTTAACATGAGATAGTGTTGCTTAGTGTCTAGAGCTCTTTGCTTTAAGCCACAAAAGCTTTGGGCATCATCATTTTGTATATAATCTGCTTCTTTAATTCCAGTACTTCTGCTGGCCTGTCCTCTCACTGAATTCTAATCTGAGGAAGTTAAGTTCATTGGTGATTGAGTGTAAAATTGGGCGATTTCAATGGAATGGACAGCTGGTGGCATGATCTTAGTTATGTCGACTGATTCAAATTCATCATGGTTTGTTAGAAGTTCTGATTTCAAAATATGATGTGTTGGTTACTTTCTTAAAACATGAGTTTGATCCAATGGTGGCCAAATATATATAGTCGTACTGATTGGCAAAATGATAATTATGAAAATCTCCCTGGTGACATGATCACTTTCCCTTTTCTCTTGTTTATTTGTAAATGTCTGATGGTGCATACACCGTAATTTTTATGCAGGGTGTTTTATGGGCCAGGAGGTCCCTATGCTCTATTTGCTGGAAAGGATGCAAGCAGAGCTCTTGCAAAGATGTCATTTGAAGAGAAAGATCTGACTGGGGATATATCTGGTCTTGGCCCATTTGAAATTGATGCTTTGCAGGACTGGGAGTACAAGTTCATGAGCAAGTATGTTAAGGTTGGAACCATCAAGAAGACTGTCCCAGTGACAGAAGGAGCATCCACTGCTGAACCTGCAGAAGTCGCTGATAAAGATGTGCCTAAGACGAGCGAAGACGGCCCATCGGAGAGCACTGAGGCTAAAACTGAAGAAACCCCTTCATCAGTCAAACCTGAGGATGCTGAGTGAGCAAGGTTTGGGGAGTACTGTTGTCCGTGTGCTTCTCCGTTATCATACCCATATTCCAAGAATAACTTACTGTTATGAGGCCTAGGACACTGTATGTCGATTCTCATGGATATTTAGTTATTCAAATAATGTATTTGGCACCCAATGAACTTAGGTATGTCGGATTTTGGAGCCGCGACTTGTATTTTACCTTGTTGTGGTGTGATAATGTAACTGTAAATGAGGATCTGGAATATATTTTCTTCTTAGGAATGGTACAGGTGCACGACAGGAGTGGATACTGTCGATCAGCACGAGTTTCACCGGAATGGCAATGGACTTCATGAGGTCCTGCACATAATAGTGTCCTGTGTCTGATGCCGTCTGGTGCATTTTGTTGCGAGTGTCGTAGGTTCAAGAACTTGTCATTTCATAGTTCGTTTTCCTCTCGTATTCTCCCTTCTCTGACCAGTACGGGAGGGTCCATTTTGGATTGCTTCGCAGTGAGTCGGGAGGAAAGCCATGGAAGTATGTCTTAGCATTTTGCATCTTATTGGTGCACACGGCACATATGCTATCTTTTTATATCCCTGATTCATACCATCTTCAAACATGCATCTGGTTCTTCTTGTTCTTTTGATGGGAAAAGAAGGATGTACAAGGATATAGTAGGTGGTGCGCGCTCCGGTCAGAAGAGTTGGGTGAAAAAGAAAGAAAATCATAATACGTATACATCGGTTTTAGTATTCTGGACGAATATTCAGTTCTAAGATGGAGTGGGCAAGTTTCTCTTTTGCCATGGGTGTCATTTTAGATAGTATAAGTCCAGATTTTCTCAAGGAAAAAGTGGCCTTGTGTACTGTGAGTGTACTTTGCTAGAAACACCTGCAGCGTCTGGTGTGTTCAAGGCAACATGAGACACGTCCCCTACAATTCCACTCTTCTACTTGCAAGTATTCGTGTATTCAGCAGAGGCCTACTTTGAATTAAAGGGCCGGTTTGCCATGATCGTTTTTCAACATGTTCATCGCCTTTTTAAGACCGCTTGATTAGGAGTTAAGATTCTCGGCTGTGGTCACTGGTCAACCAACTTGACAGATACTTAAGAGGGATTAAAATGGATCAACTGGTAGGATGGTATGTATGTCATTATTTTAGTCAAACCTCGCAATGAAGACGATTGTATATTTAAATATCACCTATGATGAAGCCTGACATTACGCCGGTTGAAAATGACCTCGTTAACTAGAGCTACAATCTGTAACTTAAAAGAATTTTTAAGGGTTTGGCTTAGTAAAGAGGCGTGCTTTCCAGCATCTCTGGTTGTAAGCATCGAAAGTGACTTGAAATTGGCATCTAGTACCATGTTCCGTGCAGTGCTTGGAGGATCTTATCCGGACAACACAACAAAACACTCCAACCACCGAATTAATCCATAGAGCACGCCTCGCTCTACCCAGGGTACTTTCTTATGTCCCTCTTGGAGCCACTTCATACGCTAGTTTTTCATGGAGTATTTTGGTTCTCGTAAATCATATAATACTAGGAGGGTGATCCTGCGGAGGTCGTCGGTGTGGCTGGCGTGGGACAATAAGGCCATATCACTTTCGTAGGTTGGCAGTGAGTAAGCGAATGCGACATCATGTCAGTATTCGATGAGTGCATAGAAGGGCGCAGTAATTGTCCAGGTCCCTTAAAAATTGATTCTTGAATGAAGCTGCTTCACCACTGACTTCCAATTAGTTAGTCTTTTAGTGTTTTTGTGAAGTTACACTGGTATTATCGCACTTCAGCAATGTGATTAGATAATGTGATCCAAACGGCATGTCTCAATAGGAACTCTTAGGTGAATTGCTGTATGAACATTCCGAAGAAACTGAATTGACAAGGTTTTCTCAATGGAGACAACAAGAATGACACGGTACTAGTGTGAGCTGCATGTTTTAGGGGCTTAATACTGACAAAGGCGATAGGGTACTATTACAGATCAACTTAGGCGAGGACATCTTTGACATCAGGACTCGAATGATGCAGCATCTTAACCAGGATGGTCAAGCCCACATCTTGTTATATGTCAATGGGCTTGATCTACTGCCCTTTGTGATCATGATTATTTTGAAAGAGAGAGCACACGTTGAATTTTTAGGTCCCCTGGCACTTGAATTATCTTTGTATGCAAAAGTCTTGTCTGTCCTGTTACTGATCCTCTATAAGTGTCCTCACCTGCCAGTCTGAAACCCAGTTTTTGCCCTTCTTCAGGTTCCTCTGCTAATACAGGATCCTCAATCATGAGGATTCATACCGCTTCACTTCTGCTAGCAATGATCGTTATGGCAAACATTCACGTCTCTAGCTCCAGACAACCTCTTGGGTTTACATATGAAGAGTACATCTCTGTCTCTGATTTAGGCACCAAGTCCTCTTCTCCAGGATCAGAGCATTTTCATACCGCCAGTCCCCTCGTTTCGATGTCTGAGAGCTCCAAGGCGGATCAAATATATGTTTCCAATGAAGAAGTTCCAAGTGGACCAAACCCACTTCACAACTGATTGAATTTTCTGTCCTCTCTCTCTCTCTTACTGGGCGTTTGTTGATTTGGTATTGAACTGAGCGATACTTTTGGTTCTCTCACAGAACAAGGAAAAGAATCCTTTCTGAGATCTGTGCATCATGTCAGCTAATTTATTAGCCGCCTTGTTCTAAGAAGAACCAACTTGTTGCTGTAATTGAAGCTTCAAGCTTCAGGATATATCCCGGATAAATGATGTACTATTTTAATTGTGGATTGTAAGATGGGAACCGTGTTATTAATCACAGTTCATGTTGCTGAGACGCTCATTCACTCAGCTCGGTATCGGCAAATTAATAGTATCAGTTTTCCTTCCCTTTTAAGATTATAACAAAGAGTCAATTTCAGTTTCTCTGAGACAACATAACATTGGATTAGATGGCAGATGTTTGTAAATTGTGGAGGGTTGACACTCTTCATTAAGATCATATGTGTTACTCCTATGTTGGGGAAAGACAGGAATCTCAGAACTGGAAATAGCCTTCTGGTTAGTGTAGCAATTGCTAGATTCCAAATTGCTGCTGAAAGATGGAAAAGAAGAGGAAGGTAGTTCTTTAAACCCTTGTATTAATTTTGTGAATGATTCAACGTAACCATTCATCATCCTTGTATTGTCTGATGTTGATTGATTTTGGCATGTGCAATCGGTCTTTCAATGAGTATATGATGTATGATCTTCAAGAGGTGATAAATTTTCTATTTAAAAAACAGAGAATGAATCATGCATGAGCAAGAAGATATGAGGCATGCATCACAAGCTAGATCCAATTTGTTTATAATGCAACCTTGGACAATTAGAAGTTAGAAATTCTTTTAATCCAGGCATCAGAGAGATGGTCAAACAGAATAGTTTGACATTAGTAGGTGCGATTGAAAGAATGCTGGGCTTTTAAGTCAAGACAAAATGAGGGGAAATGTGGACTCTGATCATGGTTGCAAGATGAACGAGGAAACGGAATCATAAAACAGATAATTTAGCAGAAATGAAGAAGCTGGTATCTCCTGTATTGACATCAGAATGGAGAATTTGGTACTTCTCAGTATGGCATCTTCTCTTCAAAAGTCAACTTCCTTAATTTTATTCAGCTGATGATGGAAGCATATTTTAGGACCACCAAATTTTAAGGATCAATTATCTTCTCATACATCATACAAACTCCCAAATATTATAGCTGAAGTCAGAATGGACGATCGATGTTGGCACACTCTGATTTGCACGCATTAACAATCATGACTCATCCGGTTTTGCTTGGTCAACGGTTGAACATGCATCAGAGCAACAAATCTCGAGCAGTGCATTTCCGAGCATGACAATTGACAACAAGCAGTGATAAAAATTGGGTCATACACCAGGTTTCATCTCATTTATGTTCTTATATAACAAAGAAGCCACGCACGGTGACAGCATCCTTTCTGACTTTGTGGATTTAGTTATTTAGGAGATTTGTCAACTGTTCATTCATTATTTCTAAATGTAATCATTCTCTGCTGGTGGCCCCCGCGTGTATCTTGGAAGCATGCGTCAAAAGTCATCACATATTCAGAACAGGAAATGAACGAGAAATGTCTAGGGTGAACTTTGCATTATATATGCAGAAATCAAGGCATGAGTTTCAAAGTGTTAGAAAATGCGCTCATCGAACCAAACAAGCAAGCGGGAAAAGGAGTCACTTTATGATACTTTCTGGCCAAATGTGACATCCCAGGAGAACAGAAGAGCCTGCTTTTCTTGACAATATGACATGCACTTTTGTTTTATTTATCTGGAATTTATGGTCGTTGCTTTCCATGATCTCTCTCTGTCTTAATGGTTTGAAAGCTCAGCTTTTGTTTAAGGACATGCTGATTTGAAAAGCATGCCCATTGTCCATAGTTGGACCTAGCAGCGGAGTTTCCGAAACGAAGTTGATGTCTCATGTGTGTCATAAGCATGTGAACTAATAAATGTCTTGTGTGAAGTTCACACAGGACATGGCATCAGATCAAACAGCTCTAGAAGTCGCTGAAGATATGGGAGTTCGATAGCAATGTACTGCCCGCTGTATATGAAGGGCTTGCAATTTTTTTTTGGGGGGAAACCGACCACCAAAAAGTCAACTTTTATACTTTTCTAGAGGCATGCGATGTGCTAGCATGAAAGAAACTAGAAAGTCATAGCATCGTGTAGTTTAACTCAGAAAAAAAGACTTAGAATTAGTCTTTCAACAATATTAAACCTGATATCCTGTGGAGTGCTCATTCTTCCACGGCATATAGCTAGGTTGGTCCCTTCTTCTTCTTGGTGCTGAGCCATCTTTGATCGCCATCTCTCAATACTCACCAAATTCATTATTAATTGCAACTGAGAGTTGTCTGCACTATATAACTCAACCGAGGCTAGTCCATTGTACATAGACTACTAGCCTCTTGAAGCTGCCAAAGCTTCAAAACTCTACCAACCTATCATTCAATCGGTATACTATTCCCGAGTCTTTCCCGACCTCGAGAACATGAAAGCTTACAATTCCCGTCTTCTGCTTGTCATGATCTTCATGATATCAGCTCTGTTCCCAGTTACCAGCCCCCGTCAGATTAATGAAGCTGCCGATCGAGTGAGCCAACAAAGATTGTGGGCCAAGTATTCGTCTATCTTCCAGACCTTCTCTTCGATTCACAACTCTGCCAAATCTGGGGGTGAGAAACATGGCTGGATGCATGTGGTATCGCGCAGACTTGTCCCGTGCGGACCCAATCCACTTCATAATTGATTAGATTGTGCAGAGTGTCATCCGATCCCTGTTTTTTCATTTTCTTTGCAATAAGCGAGTCTGTACAAAGATCGTTCGGCTCTTGTCGTGTGAGATATTATGTCCAGAGAGGAAGGGAGGGGGATTATCAGCTATTGTTTGAGTGAGCCTTAAAGAGAGTATTACCGAAAGGTTTGTTTCAATCTATATCTCATCTGCATGTGTACTCAAATTCAAGAAAGTGAAACTGCCCTTCATGGGAATGTGAGCACTTGATATATGGTATCAGAGTTGTCATTAGAATACTGCAGCTAATCAGATGGACGGATGATTCAAAAGAGATGCATCCTGCAGTTTGCTTCTGCGAAATGAACGAAAGCAATTCCAGTAAAAGGATTCGCATGAGCAGTGATGACAGGCTTGCCTAGAGATCGAGATCGCATGTTCAAAAGAGCTTACACATTCGCAGCCTGGAGTAAAAGGAAAAGATTTTCGGGTTGAATCTTTGTCAGAATGGAGAGTGGCAGAAGAGACTGATTCTGCCAACGGTTTAGAGAAAGTGTCCAAAACGAAATTGAGCTTCATTTTGAGCACTCGAGTAAGACATGATTTGAGCAATCAACAACATTCGAGTCGGCTCTATCTGGACCAACTTAGGATGAGAACAACCTTATATCTCAAATCCATCCGTTTTCTCATACAAATTAGTTGGAATTGATGGACAAATGAATGTGTAACAATCACTTACCGCAAAAACCTTGTAGATTTTCTTGGACCCTAACAAGCACAAGTCCGCAAGTTAATGGAATAGTAGCGAACACGGATGCCCTGACATTTTGTTTATGCCAAAGTCTATAGGTTACTGAAAAATAGCTCATTCTAATTCCATTTCAAATGTAGGAGCATGTTTACGGCCAGTAAAATTGTCACCAGCCCAGCACAGATGAGGCCCATTGGGATGGACCCAGCTCATCGTAAAATTCTTTTAGGTGGGCAGGCTTGGATAAGCGACGATCCTCAACGCTCGACCCGCCTGAAGTTGACTCTTTTGTTTCGATATTCTTTTGGATTAAATACAATTTAGTCCCGTAAGTTTCGACGTATATGCGATTTGGTTCTCTAACTTTTGTTTTATGCAATCGAGTTCTCTATCATTCTCTATTTGTGTGGTTCGGTCCTCATAATTCTATTTTGTTCATTCTAGACTTCGATGTTCTTGTTTTTGCGCAATCAACTGCTTCATTTACTTATTGTAGTAACATTATTGGTTCTTTTTTTTTCTTTTTTCCATATTAGTTTTTTGCGAATTTGGTGCCACTTGAGCATTGCGATACATTTTATGCCATGTCATTGACTAATTTGAGGTTTAGCGACAGTAATTGATCATAAGGATTTGATTGCACAAATTGAAAAATCTATGGTACGTTTGATAACTATTTTGTTTCCGGAAAAAAATTCCGTTCATAAATAATTTTAATTTTTTTTTTCTGTTTTCAATAATAATTTCTGAGTATTTGAAGGAGTTTGGTAATGGCTTAAATTTTTTTTATTCTCTCGAATAGGTAAAACTCTTAAATTTTTTTGTTTATTTTATATATTTTTATTTTTCTCTTTTTTTATTTTTTCTTTTCTTTTCTTCTTCCTCCTTCTTTGTGGTCGGTTATCGGCAGTGATGGTGGCTGGCAATTGGTTGGGTGAGGTCCGGTAAGCTCGCCTGGTCACCATGAGCCTTTATAGACCTCGCCTAGCCACCATGAGCCTCTGTAGACCTCGCCTAGCCATTTGCTGGCAGCTGAGGGCGGCGGTGGCTAGTGATCGGCTAGGAGGAAGAAGAAGAGAGAAGAAGAGAGAAGGAGAAAAGAATAAAGGAAAAGAGAAAAAAGAAAAATAAGTTGGGTTTAATTCTGGTATTGTTCCTGATCATAAAGAAGCAATCATTTTTTTATCTCTTGATTCTGTTCCAAATCTATTTTTTTTTTTTTTTGTTTTCGGGAACAAAAAAATAGAATAATTTACTAGTGACAAGTTAACAAATAGACCCTTGAAGGACTTGATTGTACAAAACAGAACTTAGGAAACCAAATCGCTATGAATCAAAGAAGTTAGAGAACTTGATTAAATAAAACAAAAGCGGACCCAAAAAGATTCACGAGGCCCGACCAGAGCTCGGATCGTGGGCCGGTGGTAACGGGAACTACAGAGAGGCCCATAGCAAGTAAATCTCCCAAGGCCCAAGCCCAAGACCAAGACCAAGACCAAGCCCAAGCCCAAGCCCAAACCAAGTACGACGGAACCATTATTATAAACAGTAGGCACGCACGCGCACGCAACCTCCCCCAGGCCCCCCACTAGCAGCAGTGGTCAGTTGCTGCCCGTAACCGAGCCCCCAGGGGCACTTCCGGAAAATCGCCCACCGAACTATACATTCCCCCGCCCGGAAATGCCCAATCTACCCCTCTTATCCAAAGCGAAAATCTCCCCTCCACTTCTCCCTCTGTCTCTCTCTCGTTCGCTCTCTGCTCGTGGGGGAAAGCTCTTCACTTTCGTGGGATCTTGGGAAGTTCTGCTCCCCGCTTCGACTCCGGATGCTTCCCCTGAAGCGTCGCCGGCGAGCGATGTCGCCGGCGGGGGGTCGAGCTCGAGGCGGGGGAGGCGGGGCGTGACGATGTGGAGATGGAGGGGGAGAGGGCAAAACCGTCCAGGGGAGGGGAGCGGCGGTGGAGGTGGAGTAACGGGACCCCATCTCGACGTCAGAGCAAAAAGCAGTAAAGCAGGAAGGAGGGGGAGGGGGAGTTGCTCTTTCGTCGCGCGATTCGCAGCAAATCCGAGCTCGGCAACACGTGGTCTTCGAAGTGACGCTTTTGTCCCTCCCTCGCGACCCCTGCCTAACGCTCGCAATCTCTCTCTCTCTCTCTCTGTGTGGAGTGTCCTTGTGCGGTGTCCCCCTGTATTTTAACTCTCTTTTTACTCTTGGTCTTGACGTGCGCTTAGAGAGAGAGAGAGAGAGAGAGAGGGGGGTGGGGAGGGGAGGGACTAGGGAAGTGAGAGTGGTGGTGGGGGAGAGTGATTTCCGGAAGCGGGTCGAGGTGGGCCGGTGATCGTCGGCGCCGGAGAGGCTGGGCGGGGCCCGGGGAGAAATGGCGGACGAGAGCTCCGATGAGTGGCTTCCCTCCGGCTGGACTGTGGCTGTCAGAGTGAAGCGGAGCGGCCGGAAGGATAGGGTAACTTTGATTGCTCCCCTTTTCTTCCGGGGAACGGCAGAAAGCTCCGGTTTTTTTTTTCTTTTCTTGTTGCCCTGTTGGCTTTAATTCCTTCTGCTCCGGATTGATACTCGGTTATCTTTTTGCCTTCTGCGCTCGGGTGTTCGTTAGCCGGGAGATTTTTTAGCTTGGGTTGGTTTCAATTTGCGATTTTGAGGCTGTTGTTACTGGTCATGTCGTCGGCTGGCCATTGAAATTGGCATTATTGACGTGGGTTTGGAGGTGCTTTGTTTATTAGAGATGCCTATGCTGCAGTTGGAGGAGCAAGAGATATGCCTGTGTCTCTCATGATCGTGTAAATTGCTGGGTTGCATGTAGTGTTTAGGGCTTTGTGGTAAAAAAAGGAAAAGGCTTGATAGGTGGATAGCTTTCAATGTCTCCGTTTTGTTAGTCGAATTAGTTCCTGGTGTTTGGATGGAGGGAATCGTGGGGAATAGAGGGAGAACTAGTAAGATACTTTGGGCGGGATGGCGGTTTTACTGTGAGAAAGAGGGCATTTGGGGGTAAGTTTGAGGAAAGGAGTTCATCTTCCTCATAACTAGTTCCATATTTCCTTCCATAAGTGATGGGAATATGAACAGGAACGGAATCTAACCGCCTCGAAGCATAATTTGACTTCCAAAGATGTCGGAGCAAACGCTGGTCATTTCAAGAGCATGGCATGATACTGGTGGGTTCGTTTCCGTTTCTTTAGATGTCAGTTTATGCTTTGAGAACATTAGATTTCCGTTTCTATTCATATTCTAATTACTTTTGGGAGGAAATATGGAACTTTTTATGCGGAAGATCAAATCCTTTCCTTTTACTCACCCCAACTTCCTGCTTTCTTGCCATAAAACCACTATCCCACCAAAAAGTATCTTACTTCCCTTTCTCTCGAACTTGTTCTCTTCTTTGAAGGCCACCTTGTCCTTACATAGTTGTGATCTAATCACCGATCAAGATATGGGGGTTTTCACTTCCATGCTCTTATATTAAAAGAACATCCAATTTCCTTTCCTCTGCCACTCGAACTCTTAAGGTTTTCCGGAACAAATGTGTTTGTGCTGTGACTGTGCTGGTTCTATGATTGCTTATAACTTTCCTTTTTCCATTGGGTAAGGAAGGATAGAGTGGGTGATATTTGCTTCCTTCTCTTATCTAATTTAATGAATTTCAGCACAGAACCATGATGAAAGCATTCTGTAATAAAATCATGCGTGGTAACCTGGGAATGGTTTGGCTACAGCATGTTCCTGTGTTCACGAGATCTAATGTCTCCATTTATGGAAATTTTTGGTAGTTGTGACTTTTACGAGGTTTCATGCCCATGCAGCTTTACACCTCTCCTGATGGAATCAGATATTCTACCAAGGTGGAGGTGTTGCGCTATCTGAAAACTGTACCATGCAATTCTCCTCAACCGAAAGAGGAGAAAAATGTCCTCCTTGAGCAATCTGTGGGCAGTGCTTGTGATGGCATTGCACACAACGACTCTTTTCCATCAAAAGAGGATAGAAAGATCAACCCTGATCACTTTGACAAGAATCGCTATGATCACACTGCACGAAACAGCCCTCCTCCATCCAAGGAGGAGCATAAGATCGGCCTTGAGCATTGTTCAAAAGATTTTTCGTGCAATGCTTTAGAGAGTGGCTCTCTTACTTTCAAAGGGAAGAAAATCGTTTGTGGCGGTGCTGTAGTCAGCTGTACTCTTCTTCCCGTAGGACAGGAGGTTGATCTTGATCGACCCATGAAAATGGTTTGTAGTGAAAGTGCAGAAAACCACTCTACTCTAACCAGAGAGGAGGACAAGAGCAGCCATCAGCAGTCCCCAAAAGATGTTTGCAGTGACACTGCATGGATCTCCTCTTCTACTTTCAAAGAGGAGAAAATATTCAGCCCTGACGATTCTGCAAAAGAAGCTCATGAAAACATGACAGAAAGTAACTCTCCTAGTTTGAAGCAGAAGAACAAAGTGCGGCGTCAGCAGCCTACCGTAAATGTTCGTCAAAAAGTTGTTTCCATTGTCTTGTTTTGATAATTGTGCTGTATTATCATCATTCTCTTCTAATTTAAGGTTTTGCCGTTTTAAGCAATCTAGGTTGTAGTTGAAAAGGTTGTGGCAGATGGGTTACCTGAGGGATGGACCAAAGAAATTAAAGTGAAAAGGAAGAATGGTACCATCATCAGGAGAGATCCGGTATTTGATCTCATCTCTTGTTGTGCTCATAATTAAGTGGTAGTAGTTTCCAATCTTTTGTATGTCTCTTCCATCACCTTTCATGTTTTGAATTCAGTATTCTTCTACCATGGCCTTGCATCATAGCTTAATCTTCCTTCATGTCTAGCTCGGACTCGATGCAATCCAAGCGGGCAATGCATGAACTATCCTTCATGCTTTTCTTTTAGAATATATATATATATATATATTGGTGTTCCTAGCCCCTGGAAATGGTTATTTCTGAAGTGGCATCCAATTTTTGCAGTACTACACTGACCCTGTGAGTGGATATGTATTCCGCTCAATGAAAGATGTCCGTCGATATCTTGAAACTGGAGACATTGGGAGGCTTGCATATAAGCCCCCAGACAAAGATGAGATTGATGCTGATTTAGAAGACAGCAAAATCACTGTGAGTGAGTATGAAGTTTTTGTTTTGCGATCAGTCAACTTCTAATTTCCCTTTGCTTTACATGAATACCTCAGTTCTCAGATGGCACATTATTTGCATGTGATCTACTCTATTTAGAAATTGTAATGTTGTCGCCCTAAATAGCTAAGATTTTAGCGACTGCTGGTGAAACTATGGGAGCACTCATAAAAATGTCAAGTTCTACGTGATCTGATTTAGTATTTCCTACTCCATCCAGCTACCACTACTAAATACATATGTCTTTTTTTTTTTTTTGTTTCGGCTGATGGAATAGATTGAGATTAGGCTTAAACATAGAAATGTATCTTCATGGCATTGCTTCTTTGGGAATCCTGGCATTATGAGATATGGTGGTCATAAGGAGTAAAAGAAATGTTACTACTTTACCTGCAGATGTGGAAATTTATTGGAGATAGAGAGTTTTAAGGATATTGTACACGAACCCTATGTAACTGAAATCCTGATAAATCTACCTGACTAGATGGGAAGATTTAATTTAGTCGGGTTTGGGTTGAGGACCAGTTCAGGTTCGTCAGACGTGTTTGGGTTTGGGTTGGTTTCTAGATATGTTGTTTATGACTTAACCATACATTTTAAAGCAGATAATAAGAATGACGAGAAGAATTAGAGAGTTATAATTGAGTAACCACCTGAGACTGGCTGGATCAACCTGTTGTCCAGTCCAGGTTGGTTGGATTGGTTTCTTTCTTCCAAACAATTGTTGGTACTATGGTTGTCAATTTTGTTCAATTTGATATTATACCAATTGAATCTCTTAGAGGAATAAAGAACAAATTCAAGTCTAACGTCGATTGATCAGAAGGATGTGAATCTTGCTATCAAGTTCGACATTCATATGTAAGATCCATGGAGCACCTGATTTAACCAAAAGATGGAAATGGAAAGAAATGTCTTGTAATTGTTTATGCCACAGACTGTCACTTATTTATCTATTTGCTTTCAAAACCCTACCTTAGTACCTTCGTCATATTTCAAACAAATTATTCTACTCAAAGGTGCCAAAGTTATCCTGGGAACAAATTTAGACAGGTGGTGTTGAGTTGATGGCCATGACCTATGGTTCTTTGATTCAGCTTGATTGGTGTAATACATGCTTATGTTGACAGTGTGGATGTGTCAATTCTTAGCCTTGCATATCGTATTTACTCCACTTTACTGATATTAGTTCTTGTTGCCAGGTTGCAAGTTGAGATTTTTGTAAGATTTGGACTTATCTGTTGTATTGTCTTTTTGTTTCTGCCTTAGCCACCTGTTGTTATCAAGAAGCAGAAATTATCGGTTGTTGAAACCGAAGGTACAGATGATCAGGGATTGCAACAGAGTGAATGTCTGACAGATAAACATATGCCTACATCTGACCAACCTGAAGAAGTCATACCTGTACTTGGAGGTAAGCCTAATCACCATTAACTTGAAGCATCTTATTCCCTATCTTTATATGTTATAAACAAGGTGACCATCTTGCAGTTTGTCGAAGTTCTGTAGATGCTGTGGGCACGGAGGATACTGATTTCAGCTGCTCAAGAGTTTCTGATGCTGAAGGTCTAGAGCAGAAGCAAGAGAAGAGCAACTGCAGTGAAAAGGATCTTCCAGTTCCTGAAGGCAGAACCCTCTCTGAGGAGCATTCGCAGAATTTGGTGGTGGCAGAAGGAAACAAAGAGATCGAAACTTCCACCCAAAAATCCCAGAAGAAGAAGAAGAAGAAAGGGCTTGCCGTTCCTCAGCGAGCTTCAAAACGACTTGCTGGCATTGCCGTTGATCCCACAGTGGAAATAACAACAGTTCGAGCAAATAGAGGCCTGACAAAGCATGTTAATCAGGAGGAAGTTAGTCAGGCTAAAGGTACCACAAGTGGTAGTGGTGTTGCTCCTGAACCCCAAAGTATGGAACAGCTTGGCCTGCAACAAGACACAAAATGCACTGGTGAAGCGGAGGAAGCTAAAGAAACTTCCGAGGTGGTGGCTGCTTGCAAAGAAGATTTTGAAGACTCGGAAGACGATAAAAAGAAACAAGGAGGTGCAAAACCATTGCAACAGGAGAGCTTATCTATTGCAAGTGAACGTCCTGGAAATGTTGAATCTGTTCATAAATTTGAAGAGAAGCCAGTACTGCCTTTTGATCTGCCTTCTGAGGATATACTTTCTGATCCATGCATCGAGTTTGCTATAAAAACCCTCACCGGTATAAGTTTTGATACTTCCACCGAGAATGCCCTTGAATTCAGCAATAGCAGGAACTCTTTAGGGGACTTGGCTCATCTTAATGTGCATGGTGAAATCATGGAAACTGAGAAAGAGGAGAATGAAAAGCAGGGGTGTGGTGTTGTTTCGCCTCTTCAAAAACTAGCTCAGCCAGAAAAACATGTGGGGAAAGTTAGTGCTGAAGAAACTGCTGGTGATGTGCCAGGCTCCTCTCTGAACTTACCTTTTGGGGATTCATGGGCGGATCCGTGCATTGAATTTGCTATAAAAACTCTCACTGGTGCGATTCCTGTGGAGTATGGTTTGGACGTACATGACTTGATCCAGCAACAGATGCGTTCATCACAAATGCAAGAAGCTAGTGACTTGAATTTGTCCAATGCTGGTCTAGATAACTTTTGCCGAACTGATTTGTTGTGGCAGCATTCTGACACGACAGTTAAGCCTGTCTGTAGACCTCAAGTGGGACTAGTGCCCGCTGCACCACATACCGGCAATGTCGATTTCCAAAGATCAAGTGGAAGTGTTCGACGCCAACACCGTCAGGACAGAAGCAACAAATGCCAGAGATAGGGTGAAACCGCTATCCCATGTTAATCAAATGACTGTACAGGTAGGAGAAACATTCAGAGCATAAACTTTCGAGCTTTGGTTCACTGTGCATTTCTGAGCCAGATTAGTGAGCTTTTAGCTTGGGTTCATCAACTCTCTCCATCCTTTCTGCTGCAGGTCCATCATAAGCTCTCTTCTGGATGCAAATGCTTCCTGAAAGGAAAGTCTTTTGTATTGATTTCTCTAGCTAGTCTGACATGTCACCTTTATTGTAATCTGTAATCTCTTGTTGCCATGGAACGGTGTACTGGGCGTTTCCCATTGTGGCTTTTTTTTTTCCGCAGGCGCTGCCCTCATAGATACACCTTTTGTTTGTTGAACCAAAATCATTATTCATTTAGCTTAGCATTGACTAATAGATAAGGAGGGTAGTGGGGGTTCTCCAAGAAGTGCCTGTCGTTGCTCCTTGAGGCATTTTGTTTGATAGGCTCATGAGGATGCTGGCTCTGTATTATGACAATAGATTCAGGATAATCGAAGAGGTCCAAAGCTGTAACTTCTAGTTTCTTTATTCAGGCATTATGTCCTCTTGCCGCCAGGTACCCTTACCCTTTTGGGAGACGAAGCTGTGGCTGAACTTGCAAGTGCCCGTTTGATTTGGTACCGAGGCTCACTTGATTTTACATCATGGATGTCTGATCAGCTGCACTGCACCAAGGTTATGCTATCTTCCCTTTTTATGGCCACCAAGGTTATTCAATCTTTGTTCTTCTTTTTCCTTTTCACGGGTCTAAAGGAAAACTTACCTAGGGTGTCGAAGGGCAAGATTGGTTCGGGTCACTCGGTGATGCCCGACCTCTTATTTCTCGTAGAAAATGAACCCGGCGAGTCGCGATCCGCGTGCTGGTAGAGGAAATGTGGAAGAGATCCATTGCCCTGTCATTTCAGGAAGGAGGAGTAGCGAACATTTTTGTCATTTATCATCCTGAAAATGTTCCGTATGGCTGTCGAGCGGATGTGAGGAAATGGCAAACGATTCCGGTGCAGAAAATGGTTCAATGCTAGCAACAAAGAGGTGAAGGGCCGACAAGTGGATCGGGCCACCGAAAGAATTGGGGTTTCCTTTTCTGTGTTTCGTGGATGATTTCGGGTTGTTTCTGGTTTTATGACTCAAAACCAAAGTAAAACCGTTAGGCGCCTTTTTTAACTTAAGGCTTTTGATAACTTATCAAATAGTGACTGATTTTACTTTTTTATTTTCGGGAATAAATTTAAAATAGAAACTCATTTGATAATTTTTTTGTTCTCGGAAATAGATTTCATATATAATTAATAAGTAGAAAAAAGTATTTTTATTCCCTAAACAATTTCGAAATCAAGCCAATCCTAATTTATTTATTTTTTCTTTTCTTCTTTTATTCTTGTTCTTCTTTCTTTTCTCTTCCTCTTCTACTGCCATCACCGCCACTGATCGCCGACGATCGATTGGGCGAGCTTCAACGAGCTCGCCCATACCTCCCCTAGCCACTGGCTTGCCTCGTCGAGCTACCAACGAGGCTCGGTCGACGATGCCAAAGCAACGCTCGGGGCGAGGTTGCTGGCCTTGTTGCCGGTTGACGTCATCCCATGGCTAGCAACTGACCAAAATTTGAAGAAGAAGAGGGAAAAGAAAAAAAGAAAAGAAGAAGAAAAGTAATAAATTTATTAAAAAATTAAAAAATAATAATTTGGATTAGAAATTTTGAAGACAAGATCGACGCAATTTATTTCGGAAATAAAATTTTTGAGTAATTATCAAACGCCTTTAGATATATGCAAATTGTTCTGGTGAATAAAATAAAAAAAAGAATTATTTTTGATAAAAAAAAAATTTTTGGAACATAATAGTTGCCAAACACACCTTTATTGGTTTGAATCAAAAGAAAACCCATGTAGGAAAGAATTAAAGTTTTTTTAGTCGGATTTGTTTGGTTCAAATTTAGGGATAATTCTTACACGCATAAACTTGGATATCAAATATTAATGGCAGGTGTCTATTCATAAGTGTCCAAAAAAAGAAAAAAAATAACATCATGTAAAGGTTTCAAATGAATCAGTATCAACTCTTTTCTGTATTTCAATTTTTCAAGTCAAAAGACTCAAAATTCATATTAAATTCAATAGACGTGTCAAGATCTGAATAAAAAGATTATCACAGTTTGGTATTTGGTCGAGAAATTAAAAGTCGAGGATTTCCAAAGGGGACAAAATAAATTCCTAAGTTGCAATTTAACTCGATAAGGTTTATATTGGAAAATTTTAACTGCACTCAAAAGGAAAAGGGAAGATCGAAATTTCTACTTAATTTGGCGGGGGCCCAGAAACGGAAAAAAGTCCCTTTTCACTCCCAGTTCCCGCGCTCTTCAGATTTCTCCATCGCAATCGACCCGCGTCGACGGAGGAAACCCTGCCGCCCCATCTCCGGCTCCGGGCGGCGCTCGCTGAGTCCGATCCTCTCTCAGGTCCTTTCTCAACCCTGAGTAATCCAATGGGCGTACTCGCGAGCAATAAAAATCGTTTCTTTCTCGCTTTCTTGCGTTTTTCTTCTCGTTTTTTCAATTCTTGTACGCCATATGGCGGGGGATGTTCTACTGGCTGCTCCCCAAGCTCTCGATTTTCGTCGAAGAAACAAGAATCGAAACTGGGTTTTCTTCTTTTTCTTTGGCGGGTGGGTTGATTAGGAGTATTCCGTTTTGGGATTGCAGAATTTTGAAGTAGTGTAATTGAAATGAGATTGCTGTATGCTTTATTAGATTCGAAAATCTCGAGGTATCGAGTCACGGAGCAAGTGGGTTGATGTCGAACGAGTTTGGTCTTGACCTATCTTGGTGGCTTATTGTTGCCTATCGATGTGATCTCTCCGGTACCGGCAAAATGCTTGCTTGCTGTAGTGGGAAGCTTGTGCTGAATGAAATGGGTTCGCGAGCTGGCGGTGGATAATGCTCTTGGTCCATTGGTTTCTGAATGTTCTGCTTCATTATAGAGCTGATATAAGCATTTCTGGGGTTTGTAGGGAGGATACAGCGCAAATGCAGATTCAATTGAAGTGTAGCTGTGGGGATGAAAGCTGCCCTGAATGGGCCATCGTCGAATTGCAAGGCGTGGTTGAGGTTCAACCGTCGTTCCAAGGTCAGCTGCAAAACCTTGAAATTGGAAAGCTTTGTCGTCCTTCATCCCAGGTTCGTGTAAATGTCATCTCTATTGAAGTTTCTTAGAGATGGTCACTTGTTGAAATAGGCTTTGCTTCTTTCTATCTGAGGATGTAGTACTCAACACCAACTTCCCCATCCCCCAGGAAAAAAAGATACTGCATTTTTCCGGGTACATGCTGTTTTTATATGTATGTAGCTCTATTTCCTTCAGTACTCTCTAGCTCTGTCTGGTCTTGCTTTAACTTCTGATTGTCGTGAGAGAGTAACTGGAAAACTTATCTGTGGCTTTTCAGTTTTTTTTTTTTTTTTTTCTCAAGATTACAGTCCTCTCCTGATTTTTTTGTCTTCACACACCAAAATTTAAGTTTTTCATATTGGGGTTTTTTTCAGGAAGTCTACACTTTTACTGTTGGCTATCATGAGTTAACAGGTTCAAAAGTGCCGCTAAAGAAACCATTTCTGGTATTGAAGAAAGTAAAACTCATGGATGCAGAGCAAAGCTCCAATACCGATTCAACCAATTCACCAAAGGTTGAGCTAGAAGTTGTAGGCATTATCAGGCATCGGATATTGTTCAAGACCAGGCCAAAGGCCCTCATTTCCCGTAAGCCCTTATATGCTGCTTCTTTTAGTGATGACATTGATTGTGAGGCTCTTTCTTTGGACTGAAGTGCCTATTAAATTGGGAATGAGATTGCTTGTGACTTTGCTTTGCAGTTTATATGATAGTCTTGGATTTCTCTTTTAACTTTGTACAACCTAAGAGGGATTCCTTTTAAGCTCTTAGCATTATGTGCTTCTTAGTTGGTTCTTCTTCTTTGACTCTGGAGCTGGCTGTGTTTCTGTGGTTGAAAACAATCAGCTCGTATGGATGGAAGGCTGTTTGGCATGATAAGCTCTTCCCAACCTTGAGTTCTGGAACACTACCTGCATGTTTGCTGACAGAATTTTGTGCGGTGCCATTTGTTTTTCCAGATTGCTTTTGGCTATTCTCTGAATCTGTAACCTTAGTTTAAGCTTGACGTGACTTTGACTTAGTGGGTACTCATACAAAAAACACTCATTCTCGTGTGACCTCCCGAGATAATTTTGCAAAACTAATGATTTGTCTGGATGGAAGTACTACAAGTCATATAGGCAGTTGACAAATTCCAGGTCTCCTTGCATTTGGTGTTTTGACCACCAGTGTCTACTCGTTGGTTATGTGGTCAAACAATATACGATATAGGCAGTTCTCTTGATATATGAACTGTTGAAGAACCTGCATTCATCTATCCCGTTATCTTAGGTCTCTCTCTCTACCTTGCAGTTTCTTTTTACCTCCTCTTTTCCTCTTTACTTCTTTAAATTTTAGTTATTTAGGTGAACACTGTTTGTTTCATCCTTTCCTGGTGAGTCAGTTGTAGGTTGCACAGTTACGCTAGTTTTTCGATTGTTTGTCTGATGATGTTCTCTCCTGACTCTCATATTCCTCAGGACCAGAGCCGGTTGTCAAGGCAAGAGCACATGCATCGGGTTCAATCGCGTCAAACTCATCTCAATGATATGAGCAAGGGTGTTGGAGGACCTGGAGCTGGTACTTTATTAAAAAGAGGACTTTCCAGGCTAATTGTGGCAACAACTCTATGCTCCCCCGTTAGTCTACCTAATCTGTTTTTGGCAAAAGTTGCCAAGTCTTTTTGAATGTGGAAACTCTGAAACCTTTCAAGCGATGAAAGAATGCCTTTCTACTAGTGTTTATGCAAGCGCTCTACTTAAGATATGTGTAAATCTGGCTCTTCCATGTTTAAAATGATGAACTTTGGCACTTCCGGCTTCGTTGAAAGCTCTACTGGCCACTAAATTCATTTTGCCGGCTTTGTATATTCTTTTCGTTTATTGGTGCTTGTGTTGATTCTGTGTTCATCCTTTCTTTTGTTTCTCTTCCATGGTTTTCTTCCTCCTTGTTCTTCCAATCAATTAGATTTGTCAGGTACTCAAGAGCATAAGAACTATAGTCTTCCTTTCTGTGTTCATCCTCTCTTTCATTTCTCTTCCATGGTTTTCTGTCTCCTTGTCCTTCCAATCAATTAGATTTGTCAGGTACTCAAGAGCATAAGAACTACAGTCTTCCTTTCTGTGTTCATCCTCTCTTTCATTTCTCTTCCATGGTTTTCTGTCTCCTTGTCCTTCCAATCAATTAGATTTGTCAGATACTCAAGAGCATAAGAACTATAGTCTTCCTTTCTATGTATTGTTAACAAATTGAAATTAGGCATGTGATTTAGAATCATTTGATGACAAATGCAACATGTGAAGTCTTTCAATCCAACCTTTCCAATTATAGGGGAGCAAAGATGCAGCAAGTAAATCTGATTCTAGAGACATATCAATGCCAAAGATATGATCAACTTAAAGGGAAATATGACCCTCGCAAGGTGTAGAAGCTTCCATCAAAATTGAAGGAATGATAAGAAACCTTGAAAAAGCGCTTTCTAATCTTGAAGCTGGAAGAATCCGGCATCATTATTTGGAAAACCCTATGGAAGAAATAGCAAAATTGAAGTAGTAGATTGTTGAGCTTAAAGAGCATGGTCTTCCCACTCGACATCCGAGACAACTAGCTGATCACCTTACCGTAATGACTAAATTAAACATGAACAAAAAATTTAAGGACGACATCGCATATTGACCCAAACTTTGGGGACTATTTATAAAAAGGAACGACCCCCTTATTTCATGAGCAATCCTAAAAGCAATTTATGCAATTTGATTCCAAAGGAAATGTGACCCAGAAGACCAAAATGTGTTTTGATTACATTGGATGCATTGATTATGCTCATGTCTTGTCAAATAGGTATTTTTCTTAGCACTTCTTTAATTTTGCTTTGCATTCTTTAAGATTGAATATCGTAGTACATCTGAGAATTATGTGCTTGATTTGACAAAAAGAACTTCAAGCAAATTCTCTGTTGATCCTCTATGAAACTATATAAAGAAAAATCAATGCTTGTGACATGATACATTACTTTTTTCATCTCATAATTATATTAGTAAATGAAATTTAGATAAGTAAATTCTAGACAACAGTTTTTTTTTTTTTTTTTTTTTTTCTCTTTCATCTTCCACAATAAATAGAAAAGAACAAGGCTCACGTTGCTCGTGAAAAAAGGGGCCTCGGCATTTTCCGATAAAACGAAGAAAGCAAATTTTCCTTTAAAAGTCCAAAAAACGAAAGCGGCGCGAGGCTGTCTTCCTCGTCCTCTTCCTCCAGCTAGGGTTTCGATTCAAGCTCCCCTGCCGGATCGCCGTTAGCCGGCCGGACGAGGGATTGCGGTAACCCTTATTCCTTCATCATCGAATGCGATGCGATGTCCGATCGGGTTGCAATCGGGTGTATATCGTGGGGCCAATTGGCTGTTGTATACGGATTGAGATAGGAGAAGCATTTCCGGCGTCGCCTTCGACGCGTTCCCTGCTTTTTGAATCTTCACTGATTGAGCAATGAATGAGGAATAGATTTGATCGTAGCGGCGTTTCATTTCTCTGTCGATTATGAATTCGCGTAATGATTTCGCTGCTGCATATGCTATTTCCAGAGGTCTTTTTCTTCTTTTTTTCATTTAAAGATTCTGGCTTTGCAATATTGTGGCTGTGTCGCGGCGTCGTGGGATCGGTAATCCGGCGATGAAATGGAGAATCAGTCATGGCGGATTATGTTTGCCGATTTTTTTTTTGGTTTTGTGTGTGTTTGATCCTGCTGTAGTATGTCAAAGTACCATCTCTCTGTTGAATTACTGAAACTGTTACATTTCCTGGGTTGTTGCAGCGGGAAGGCAAGTCGGTGAAGGGACTGCCGATACTTTTGCGATTGAGAGGACCGGCAGTTTGACGAGATGAAGTAATTATATCTCATGCTGGATCTCTCTCAGTACATAATTTCTTTTCCAACTTTGTTATCAATTTCAAAGGCTTTAGTTGGTGATATAAAGGTCCGGAAATTGTCCCTGATGAAGGATTGATATCAATGAGATGTAAATTGCGTCGTAACACATGATGCAATAATGTCTTGGCTTTAGTGTGTTCCACGTGATTATATAGCATGAAAATCTAACAAAGATCTCTCTTTTTTATTTTCTGAATTATGGCAGATTCAATGGACTAAATTCTGAATCAGCTGTGTCATCCTAAGCACCTCTATTGCTATCCTTGTTAACTTCTAGTTAAAGAGACCATGGAATTACTATGCAATCCTGAGGCTGCTTTTCTCAGAGATCAGAGTTGTTTTTCCGATAGTCGGAGCATTAATGTACATTACGTGCTACCAAGTATTGAGATGTTAATTGTCATCATGGTCATCACATAATCCTCTAATTGTACTGCAATGCTTCAATGGACTTACGTGTTTCAGTCTCAAACTTATACCCTGTAGTTTGGAATAGTTTCTAAGCTGGAAGGATGAAAAATATTATTCACTAACGTTGCTATTGAAGGATGGGGCTGCTTTTCTCATAGGTTAGAGTTGATTTTCAAATAGTCGGAACATTAATATGCATTACGTGCTACTGAGTAGTGAGACGTTAATTGTCATCATGATCATCACATAGTCCTTTAATTGTATTGTGACACTTTACTGAACTAACGTGTTTCAGTCCCAAACTTCTACTCTGTAGTTTGGAATAGTTTCTCAGCTGGAATGATGTAAATATTATTTGCTAAAGTTGCTATTGAAGGATGGCCTCTGTATTTGTTTGATAATTAGATTGGATTAAGTTTCCAGAAAAAAAAAAAAAAAAAAAAAAGTTTGGGATTAAGAACCTGGTTAAGGACCGCTGAGAATCTCCAGGAGAGTTCAGGTTAGGGGGATACTAGACAAATAGTTTCATTAGGATTTCTTGGTCATTAATATGAACATCCATTGTATTGATGACAAGTTTTTTAATTTTTATTTTTATGTGCATTTAAAGTGATACAATTGGAAAGTGACGTATACATGTTTTCTGGACCTTCAATATGTTGGCACATTGTCATCTATGGTGTGGCCATCAAGGATGTACTTATCTCAACTTTTTTTCAGGGGTAACAAGAGCCGTGTGCAGTGGGATGAGAATAATTTGGGTGAGATAGAAGCGAATAAACCCGTTAGGCAGAAAATTACGGAACCCAAGACGCCGTATCATCCCATGATTGATGATGATGGTAGGCTGTTATATATCTCTGCTCCACTTGAAAGTGCCGTGAACGGTTGGCTTCCTCTTCTTAGTTTGATAATAAGACGATGGACGGACCTTGATCTCCCTGACTGATGATAATATGCCCTCAGAGCTTCAAAGAATTAAACTTTCCTGACATTTTTTAGGACTAGATCTCCGTTGAGGTTTTAATATTTCCATTACAACCAGTGCAGGATTCAGACTTATTCCCACTTAAAAGTTGTTTTCTGTAGGTTCGCTATCTCCAATGCGGGTCCTTTTGATGAGTGCGTCGATGATCATGCAGAAGCTATACTTACTGCTCTAAATGATGTGGCTTCTTCAAGTACAAAAGCTAATAGACGATCTGGGTGGACATCATCTGAGGATGAGGGAGATGCTATGGAACCAGATGATCAAGGTTTGCAAATTTAGCTATGGCTTCTAGATTTCCCACCTTGCCTTTTATGGAGCCGTCATGTCTTATAAGCTGAGAAATATCTAGTTACCTAAGAATTGCTGCGGGTATTTGGTTTTCTAGCATGAGGAGAATACGTTTGGGAATAAGTTGATGTGTTGTTAAATTCTGTACCTTATTTGATTATCTCTGTCATCTTTTGTTAGATTTTTTTTTCTTTTATACTCTTTTGTTTGGAGAAAGACGAGATATTTTCCTTGACGACTTTAGTGACTGTGAAGATAGATATGCATTATCTACGTGTCGTATTCTTTCTTCTTTTGACTTGCTTTGCTTGTGCTTTTCATGTTGCTACTTTTTCTCCCTTTCATTGGGTCTCAAACTCTTTTCCATGACATGTTGTCGGAAGTTGAATAGCTTTGTTTTTGGCTTTTGTATGTTCAGATTCAGAAGCTGACAGGAGCGGGATGACCTTCAGGGAGCACAGACGAGCGCACTACGACGAGTTCTTGAAAGTGAGAGAACTCCGGAAGCAAGGGTCTTTGCTCGAGGAAGTGGATGAGGACGCTGAAGAGATGGAGAAGGACAACGGCGCGCATGATTCCTCGTCGTCTTTAAGCGCCGGTGTGAAGGACATTGAGATCGAAGACAGCACGGTCTCTTCGTCAGGGCCGCCAGCCAAAACAGCTTAAAAAGGCTGTACGAGATCGAGCCAAGACTCAAAGCTGACTGTTTTCTTGTTCTCTTGTTGTATGCTGGTTATATATTTCGCGCAATTTTCCCTTGTTGTGTACAGGCAAGTGACCCTTCTCCCACCTTGTGTGGTGCTCTTGCTCTGCTGATTTCCATCGAGTCGTCCTCTCGGCACGACCCGAAAACACTTCTCAAGGTTTTTCCAACATCGAACTACAAATATCTGTGTAATCTCCTCCCGCCTTTTGCGGCGATATCCATTCCCTTTGATTAGCTTCTCGAACCGATGGCGATGGAGTGCAATATTCGCGGCTTTCGTGACCAACCCCCAAACCGAGCCCTGCTGCTAAAGTCCAAATTGCAATTTGGCAGGCGCGGAACCCATCAGTTCTTTGCTTGCATCATGCGTTGGGTCCTCTCTTCGAGCGTTCTTGGTGACCTTTCGCGCGTGTCGAGCTTCTGGTCCATCTCTGCATGGCGAAAGTACCCTTCCCTTTTGACTCTGACCACGTCGTTGGGATACATCTGGAATTCGTGGACCACTGACGTGGCCATTGGCCAGAATGGACAGAGATTAATATAAGCAAAAGAGAGAAAAAGGGCCAAAAGGAGGAGGGAAAAGGAGCGATAAAGTTGTCACTTTTATATGCGAGGATAACGATCGCAATCTGCAGAGAGCAACTGCAGCACCAGATTCTGACTCTGTGTCTTCTTGTGGGCCGCTGGCTGCTGCTGCTGCTGTGCTGCGCTGTGCTGAGATGAGATGATGGATACTTTGTCTTCGATTCTCCTTCCGAAAAATATCTCACCTGGTTTTCCCTTATTTATATCCTCCATAGGCCCTCCAAGATATTTCCGTCCTCTCGCCCTCACCCTTTTTTTTCAGAGTGGTCCATCCCCACCTTCTAGAGTACGCAAATGCCTTGCCTACTCGCCCTCCCTTCCACTTTCAGCGCGTCTAAAATCCATGCACGACGGAACCATACGGCCCTTTTGCACTTTTTAGGGACCTTTTGGTGGTGCCGAGGGCACGAGCCGGAGGTTAGAGGTTCGAATCCCGGTCACGGCATTTGAACACGCGGTCTCTAGTAATCGAATGTGTCGTGATTCTTTAGAGGAATAAGCAGGAAATTACAAAATTCTCTAGTTCCATCGAATGGAAGTAGCTTGACCAAAACGATTTCTTATCACTACCAATGATAATTTTGATGTAAGACGTAATTATCTTAAAGGGATCTCTAATTTTACTGACACATTACCGGAGGAGGAGCCTATCCAAAGATGACATGCGGGCAAGTTTCTTCTCCTCCACCCTTCGTGCCATTAAATGTGCAGGTCCCATCTGTAAAATTTATTGTACGGGCGACGATCTCACATACGATAAGACATCGATAAAAGTCAATAGATATTTTAAAAATCAAATCCACATTCTTTTCGACTTTTTACGGTTTTGATTATTTTAATAAAAGCTGGAGGATTAATTTCACAAGACCTTAGGGGGGCGAGATAGTCCTCAAAAATTCTTTCTTGGTCCCAAAGTAGGGACTGCAAAAACAGCCCTCCCTACATTCATATAAAGCGCAAAGCTTGAGCTCCTGAAACATACGATCCAGAAAAACCTTAACCCGACCGAACTCCATCTCCTTGTTTGTTCTTTCCTTCCGACTTCCGGCGC
Organism: Eucalyptus tenuipes; assembly: GCA_014182365.1. Classification (NCBI taxonomy): domain Eukaryota; kingdom Viridiplantae; phylum Streptophyta; class Magnoliopsida; order Myrtales; family Myrtaceae; genus Eucalyptus; species Eucalyptus tenuipes. The sequence continues at coordinate 1,392,158 of CM024547.1, read as the reverse complement.
GAAACTCGGCCGGCTGGCGATGGCGTCGCGGGCGCCGTTGGAGACGTGGACGGACGAGAAGCATTTCCGCTTCCTGAACTCGGTGGAGGCTTCCTTCGTGCGCACTGTCTTCGGAAACAAGAACGCCGACGGCAGCGGCGGCAGCGATGACGGCGGTCTCCGCCTCGATCGGTATCTTCCCGACAGCTCCGAGTCTACCCAGGATTTGCAGTCCCAAAGGAGGAAGAAGACCACAACCTCGTCATCCTCATCTTCTTCAGGTGAAATTGAAAAAAAAAAAAAAAAAAACAACAGAAAAAAATAGAAGGAAAAATCCCCCTTTTCTTGCCAGTTTTAGTACCATTTTTTTTTAATTTTAATTTTTTTTGGCTTGAATTCACTCTGAATAATTCATTCTTCCAATAAGAGGGTCGAAAATTCGGATTTTCCACCTTTCTTTGAAGCGTTTAGATAACTTAGTCGAAGCTCCTTCATCTAATGAAATAAATCGATTAATTTCTATAATTAAAACATCCTCTCAAAGAACGAAGTTTCGAATTATGCATTACCTTCAATTCGTCACTTTAATGCATGGTAATTTCTTGACTTTATATTAGGGAGAAACTATTGTCATGAACCATCGAATCAATTTCTTTAATTAAAATGCGATTTTCTGAATGCATTGCTCGATTACTTGACGGAACAAAAAAAAAATGCAATATAATTAGTCAATGCAACAATTTTTATTAATTCCTTTAAACTAGGTCTTTTTTAATTAAACCCTTTGACGGGCTCGATTTTTCTTTTTCTTTTTTTTTTTTCCTATTTAATTTCCGACAAAATTACATGAATTTATTTTGTTGTCTCGTATACCGAGAATCGATCGCTGCCCCGGAAGAATCTACGGAAAATGTCGAATATGCCACGGGGGCAGGCAGATATTTGTGCCTTTTCCTGTTCCTCCGCTTTTACGTCCCCCTCCCCAAAAAAAAATATCTTCTTTACTGTTTATTTTACATTTTTTACTGTTTTACTCATCTGGGCCTTTTTTATTTTTATTTTTTCGAGCATCAGACCGGATGGGGCCAGGGCCGGGGCCCGGGTCGAGGGCGAGATCGGACGGTAGGCAGGACAGGAGATCGAGGAAGGGTTCATCGCAATCGAAGAGAGATTCCTCTCACGATCAGGTGGGTGCTCATCAAAAGATCCGCCCTTATTTTAAGTGCTCACCATCAGATATTTTACAAATGGGAGTACAGAATATGGAGAAAAATCATAAATGTCAAAAAATATTTTTTTAAAATAATTATATGTATTTTTTTATAAAAATGAATAAATAAAAATATTATTTAGTAATTATTTTAAATTATTTATTTTTGGGAAAATAAATAAAATTTGAGAAGTCATGACTCCAAATATCTGATTAAGCTGGTAATGTCTTTGAATTTCTGTAATTAGAATGATTGATGTAGCGTACCTGACCCGATGCAGGTGGTCCCACAGCTTGCTGATATCAAGGGTTGAGAGGGGACCCATCAAGTGCATTGCCCCGTTTCGGAGGCGACACGTGGCACCTTCCAACCAATGAGATTTGGGATGAAATTTTAATTTTCCGAATTTGAGGGTTTGTTTCTGACATCTGGTTGAAGTACATGTGAATGGTTAGGCAGTAATTTGGAGGGAATAGTGCGTTTATTATTTAGTGGGTGGGGCTTGACAACGTATGATATTTAAATAATAATTTTTTCTTTTCACCAAACCATGAAGTAATGGGCATTATTGGAATGTTTTGATGACATATATGATCGTAAGATTTGACTTTCTATTGTGCATAACATCACTTAACTTGTGATTTGTCGGAATTTGATTCGACCACGAAGTATCTCTCATCGAAAGTGAATTTTCAATTTTTTTTATAAGACATTTTCTATGATGATTGCATACAAGATATGGCACTAGAGCACAAAGAAACCAATAGATACGTTTCGATGGAATTCAATCAATGTTAAAGTACATAGGACTTTGCCAAAATTTCATCGACGAAGTGAGATGATGGAAAGACATAATGCCGAAATTAATCAACGACGAAGATACAAAAGATGCAACTAAAATACACATCTAAATTCAATTATCAAATATAATGTGATTGCCCATAAGTAATTTTTTAGTACTTTCAACCATGCCTTTGATATTTCCAAAGCTTTCGGCTTCACATCTTCATATTGCCACGATATCGGCTTCACATCTTCATATTGCCATGATATCTTACTTCTTACATTTTAAAAATCGCACTTTGATTCTCCATATTTATTCGTCACCACCTTGATGCTTATTCAAGTCATTACTTTTTATCACGATCCGTTGTGCTCCATTGTCTTGTACAAAAGCAGTTTTCACGTTGAATGCCATTATGCTTGAACTTTGCACCCACTTTATAAAAAAAAAAAAAAAAACAGTGAGTTTTCATGTAATTTCTTTCATCCAGCCGGAAGTCGACATCTTTGCTTTTTCTAACCTTTTAACAATTTTATCATGATAATTGTCAATCAACGGTTGTATCGTATATCATTAGTTGATAATGGTCATCGATAAGTATAACCATCAACAAAAATTCCAATGACTAGTATCTCCATCGTAATCAGCATCTTGCTAATAGCCACCTCACTTGGTCTCAAGTCATATGCTTACTTGAATTGATACCACGCCAACTATAGTGACTCAGTTGATTTTATTGGTTTAAACAACTTATCTAACACATTAAGAGATTTTTAACTTAAATTAGTCAATTAAGTCGTGTATAATTAGCGGTTGCAAAGCTCATTGATTGGCATTAGATTTTTAGATACTTGATAATGGCTATCAAACAAATTCTCCGCATCGAATCAAAGCGGTTGGAACAAGTAATGTGATATCAATCAAGAAGAAAAGGATGCCCCACCTAACTCGGACATCATTAATTTGAACTCCATATTTGCTAAGGTTGTCCTTTTTTTTTTTTGGCTCTTCCAAAGTCATCAGCATCAACCAGTTCCCATTGCTCTTTCACACACGTCGGAAACTTTATGTTGGTTTCGATTTAGTGGTATTTTGGGCTAGCTTTGTCTCCTAAATGTCCACCTAAGTCACATTAAAAGGTGGAGCCAAGCTATCCATACATGCTATTTTTGATTCACTTCGATTTGCTAGGATTATAGTTGGATTCGAGTCCCTATCTCCTTCACGAACCAATTATCCTTTCCTTTTCACCGTTTACTTAAACAGCAATAATACTAGACAAATGCATTTTATTCAGCCATGCGAAAATGTCTACTACAACAATGGAGGTGGCCGAGAAAGGGTAGTCTCGAGGAATATTGTTAACACCTGATCATATCTTTGGTGATTGAGTAGGTTCGACTCCGAGCATTGCTTAATCTACTTCCACCTCTCAAAAAGTCATAAACTTATTTTATGGCAATAAATTCAATATTAAAATTTTCAATTCAACCAATTTAATTTTAAACTTTTAAATGATGTTTTGATATAGTTCTTTTGGCCAATTTTGACTTGAAATATCTTATTTGAATATTTTTGCAATTTTTTTTTTAAAATTTTATGAAATCTTCCTCTTTTTTTTTTTTACCTTTAATATCTTCCATTCTTCTATTTTTTGCTATTTCCCTCCTCTAGCCATGTGCGAGGACCACAACGCCCTTGTCGGCCCTCACCTAGCCTAGAAAAGGCAAGGGCATTGCCACCCTCGTTGAGACCCTGACAATCGGTGGAGAGGAATAGGAAAAAAAAAGAAAAAATGTAGAATTTTTTTTTTTTTAAATTATAAAAATTTTCATGTCAATCTTAAACGCGTGCTTGTGATAACAGCTAGTGTCTACGTCTTCTTATTAGAATTGAATTAAAGGATTATATTGGAAAATTGTCAAAATGTTTAAAGACTAATTACATTGAAAAGTCGATAATTGAATTAGTCGCCACATAATAAGTTTAATATTTTTTTGAATAATTATCCCAGCCGAACAGTAGGACCACGACCTCATTTGAGCTATGTGTGAAAATGGTAACCTTGTTTTCTGATGTAGTCACGGATGGCATGGGAGGAAGAATTACGACTTTGTTTTTATTTTAGTGTTGTCCATTTGTGCTACCATGTCTTTGCCCGCGAATGTTGGAGAAGAGGACACGGACGAAATCGAATCCCTACATTTGTATGCTTCTCCATCCCACAAATAATGCGATGTCCTCCAAATAACCATCCAATCCCATTCTTCCACGCAATCAAATGCAATTTTTAAACCTTTTCGTTGACCTTATCCCAGTTTTGGGTTATGCTCATCATCATTGGAAATCCCTTTCACTTGCATTACGTTTAACGGCGACTTTTGCAATGAAAATCGTCAGAATTCGCTTAATTAGATTGTTGCATATTTTGAGTTCGTCGCTTCTATAGGGAAACTATAGTCATTTTCACCCTTGACATAAACAAAAATGGAATTGCAACTTGTCCAAATTTAAAGAGTCAGAGTAATATATCTACCGTTTCATCCAACATGAAAAATATCATTCATTTAAATGCTTTTGATAGATCAAATTCATATAAAACTATCATGAGATAATTATATTAAGAGTTCAATTTTAACATTTTTTAAAAAGTGTAGATTATTAGAATTTTTCAATGAAAATTTCAAATACGTTCTATATTTTAAATAAGTCATTTCATCAACTCGATAAAATATATCCATACATGTGATTTTTGTCAAAATATATTTATTTTTAAGACTATAAATGTTAAAAATTATGACAAAGACATAGGTTTCAGGCATAGTCTCTTACTCCATCAAGAGATTCTCGGAGTCAAATTTCACGAAGAGGCTGGAGCCTCGTAGAACACCAGCATCCAAGACGACAGTTTTCTCCGGCAAGCAGGCAGACATCGAAACCATCGACGAGACGGCAACCTCGAAATTCCAGAAGAAGAAGAAGAAGAAGACGACGACGACGACGATGCAACCGCTCCTGGCGACGTACAGGAACGTCGCCCTCTACGCCTCCCTCGCCTTCTCCCTCTCCCTCCTCCTCTCCTTCCTCCGCCTCCCCGTCCTCTTCCTCCGCGGCCTCTTCACCTACATCCAGCCCGAGAACCTCGGCGGCGCCGCCGCCTCCCCCTCCGGCCTCCGCGCCGCCATCCGGAGGCCCGGCTCCGATCCCCCGCCCCTCCGCCGGCGGCCTCAATGGGTACCAGACCCTGTCCTCCTCCACCAGTGCCGAGCTCAGGAAGCGGGGCAGATCCAAGGACAAGTTCGAGTTCGACGAGAACAACGCCCAGATCTTCCGGCTCAAGCTCGACGAGGCCCACCTCGAGTCCAGGATCTATTTCCGTGAGTACGGCGGCGTCTTCGCCTTGTCCCTCGTCGGCGCCTCGTGCGCCGCGCTTAATCTGTACTTGGGCGGCGGGGCCGAGGGCGGCGGGGATGGGGTCTTGGCGGACGGGTCTCTGATTCCGGTCCTGTTCGGTTTCGTTGCGGTGTCCAAGTGGTTCTTGGCGCTCGCCAAGGTTTCCTTCGAGCGGTCGGCCTCGAGGAGGTCGGAGAAGCAGCTGAGCCTGTGCTTCGGGGTCCTGGGGTTTATCGCGGGGCTCTTGATTTGTTCGTCGCTTGCTCGGTCAAGTCTGGATTTTGATCTCGGCGCGGTTGATGGGTTCTGCGCGATTCTAATCGCGGGCTCGATGGGTTGCCTCGCCGGTTATCTTTATATGCCCGCCACGAAGAGTGCCCGGGCGTTTTGGCTCGGAACCGATCAGATTCGATCTAATTTGTCCATAATTTCCTGCGGATGGTTCGCGAGGATGGTGCTCTTTGCGACCTATCTGTTGAGTATCTTCACGGCATTGCTTTGGATCAATCCATTATCTAAAATGCTTATCAATGAAAGACTCGCCGATGGTAAGGTGGGGAGCTTGTCTGGTGATGGTGGAGATGCGGACAGATTACTTGGAAATGTGGGGATGTCGAGATCGGAGTTTACCAAGTTTAGGCTTTGGTGCTTGCTGATATCGAGTGTCTTACAAATCGCGGCATTTCGTTCGGTCTTTCAAATGTATCTGAACGAAGCCGTACTGTCATGGTACCAGAGGTTGCACTCCAGCAGAGTTCCGGATTTAGATTTTAGCAGGGCCAAGGTTTTTCTCCACAATCACTACCTATGCCTGACTATCTTGCAGTTCCTGGCCCCCCCGAGCTTGGCACTTCTCTTTCTTGGCTTATCTCAGATTGAAGGTAACCCCTTTGGAAAGTTAAATTTGCTATGTGGCCAGCTACCTTGCTCGGCTTTTCTCAAGCAGGTGGCTCTGCTCATGGCTTGGTGGGTGGTCTTTGTTTGGACCGTGTTCACTTCTGTGACCTTGGTGCTATACCGTCGTGGTTTTTTGTATGTTTCCTGAGGACTCGTTCCACTTTCTTGATGACTCATTCCACAGTAGGAAGGGCTATGAGCACCAGCCCGGTTTTGGGCCTTTATCTTGTGGCCTTAGGGCGACAATTTTGACTAATTTTGAGTTGGGTGTCGCGCTTGTGAGACCCTTTTGAATGTTAATTTGATAGCTGCAATACATGGGACTACACCGGCTCATTTCATTGCTGGATAGACTATATAATGACCTTAGTTGGCCACTGACTGACAACTGCTGGAGCTCTTGCCAGTTCTCTATTAGTTTTGTTTCAGCTGGAGCCGGTAACTTCTGCATTGTCTGTTTCATGTTCAGTTCCATGCTTCTATCAGTTCGTTTTGATTCTTTATCATATGAATCTATAATTCAAACTGCTTTATGCCATATTTTTGCTATCTCACTAGTCTGGCTGTTCGATGCCTATCTAAGGGCTTGCCTGGTGAGTACCTGATATGGACTCAGCGACTGCTTCATGTCATGCGTGGTGTTTGATGCTAGTATTGGCCCTCAGAGGCAAAGTATAGTGAATTAAAGAACCCAATAAGTGGAGTCACTTAATTAGGTGCTATATCCTCTCTGTGCCTCTATCGTGCTATATGGATTGTTGTTTATAGGGTCTAAAAGGCTTCTGTGATTGAACTGAATGAGAAATTGTCAGAGAAGGGCATCATAAACTGCATTGTCAATTAATGCAATGCTGGAGAAGTTTGGTTTGATGGGCTGGAAGTCCATCCTTTGATGAACTTATATGCTCATCGTCATTGTAATTTCAACATTGATTTCTTTTTATTTGTTGTATTTTTTTCCACCTCTAGAAAACGAATTCCTTTAAATGGCTAGAGAACAGCTGAAGAACCCAAAATTTCCATCTAAGATATTCCCTATGCCATTGGCACCACTTTGTTTCTTGAAGTACAAGTTGTTTGTTTCAAGATATCGGTCGGTCACTTTGCTTTTGCCCTCTGTCCCTTTTATTGTTCTAAGGATCGTGGAAAACATCAAGTGGTCTCTCAGCAAATGCGCACTTTCAGGAGCACCGTCCTTTTGGTGAATTCTGTGACGGCCATGTCTCATCCCACTGAATGTTCACATATGGTCATGAAATTTTGCTTTCATAATCAGCTACCGATTTCTGTGGTAATTTATCTAATCTAACCTGATAAAGTTTGCTGGGATAACAAAAGGAATGATGTAGCTATCCGTTGTTGCATGCGCTCACTTTAGAGATGATGCATCTTCTTGGCACTGTCAAAGAAGCTATGAGCTCTATTGGTAAATAAATCATGTCTCGGACATTGCGATTTGGGCTCTCATGTTTGCAACTTCTAAGATTTATGTGGGTTTGAGTCTCGTTTACCTTGCACAATGTAAGTGACTGTCGACAATGTGTTCCTGATGATTTGTCCTGAATTCAGAAGCTGGTTCTTGTTGATGATAGAGTTCTAACCTTCTCTTGTTTGAATCATCGCTGTGTAATGGTATTGCCTGTTCGCTATGCTTGCAATTCTAGATGATATGCTAAAATTATGACGTTCTTCCCTCTTTGATTGGATTAATACACCACCGTCACTGCCAGTTTTTCATTGAATTGTTATTGGATGCCGAGGACTTAGAAACTGTGATAAATTTGTATAGAGAGTATCTTAAGCCCTCTCCACGATCACTAATCCAATTTTTTGTTGGGCTATGCACAACCGGAAATTATTCTCTGGAAACTAGGTCTCAGTAGAAGGAAGGAGTCTCTAGGTGACGGCATTTGCCCGTGTTTATGGTCGGGCAATGCAAAATCTGGTTCTTGTTAGTTTTTTTTTTTTTTTTTTTTGGTTCTTGTTAGTTGGGAAACTGAAAAACTTATCTGAATGAGAATACTGATGATAGGAGTGGGGAGTTGGGAAGTTAGTGGTTGACTTGACGATTGGTTGTTGTTATCTTCTTCGTAGCTATTCGAGGTTTCTTTCAACCATTTTATGTTTTTTTATTTTGGCTGAATGAGATGATTTTTGAGTCTCTTGTGCATTCAGACCGTGACATGTAGTGGAGGTGGGCATGTTGGACTGCCCAACCGGGGAATCGCCCGGACCAGATTAGATCGGCCAGTTTGGTCTGCTTCTCAGTTCCATTTTATCGGACCAGTGATTTTTGGTCCGGTTCCGAATTCCCAAGGGGGGAAACCGGACTGAATTGACTCTTTTTTTGTTAAAATATATTTTTTAATTTCTTTAAAAAAGCAATATATCCTAAAATAGTAATAAATCTAGTATTTTTTAATTTTTTTTTTTGCTAAGTGATCGGTTCGATGGATCGGTTCCCAATCTTAGGATTGTCTTTCAAGGTGGGATCGGATCGGATCGGATGGGGGAAGATATTACTCCTGAGATGTAGCAGGCGAATCTGAGGTCGAATTTGAATCCGGCTTTCGGAGCGAAATAGAAAATTCCACGGCCGAATTCGACGAAGGATATGATCAAACAACGACGGATCGTTCTCATCGTTTCCAATCTCGAAAGAGGACAAAAGGGCGACAAGCCGGGGAGGAGGGCGGAATCCATCTCGTGCGAACGGGGTGCCACGTGTACGCCAGCCAACCCCTCCGAGGAGGGGGGTTGGGGGCCCCACCTCCTGAATAAAAAATCCCGAACCAAATTCGAAGAAACTTCTCAACGACACGTTGGAGGGAATAAGAAGGAGAAGGAGAACTCGAAGAAGGAGAAGAAGGTACGGCGAAATTGAAACGTAAGTCAGTGAAGGAAGGAGCCTTCCTCCTTCTCGCTCCTTCTGAAAAGCCCGGAGATATTTATTATCGCTCCTCCGTTCCTCTCCTCCCGCTCCTCCTCCTCCTCCTTCATAATTTCCTCCTGAACCTTCTAGAATCCATCATCGTCGGTCCGCCCGTCGCTGCCATGGCCGCCCCGCCGGCGGAGCACGGCTCGGCCTCCGGCGGCGAGAGCCAGCGCTCCGTCCCCACCCCGTTCCTCACCAAGACGTACCAGCTCGTCGAAGACCCCGCCATCGACGAGGTCATCTCCTGGAACGGCGACGGCTCCTCCTTCATCGTCTGGAACCCCACCGTCTTCGCCCGCGACCTCCTCCCCAAGTACTTCAAGCACAACAACTTCTCCAGCTTCGTCCGCCAGCTCAACACCTACGTACGAGCTGCTCTTCTTCTTGCATGCTCTCGATTCCTTCCGTTTCATCGGGCATCCCGACTGATGAAACGTGGCGTTTCTTTTGGGGTCGATAGAGCCTTATTGTTCCCGTCCGTTTCTCTTTTCTTTTTTGGCAGGGATTTAGGAAGGTCGTGCCTGATCGGTGGGAATTCTCCAACGACTGCTTCAGGAGAGGCGAGAAGCGGCTCCTCCGCGAAATCCATCGCCGCAAGATCTCCGCCTCGCCGCCGGGCCCGGCGATCGTGGCGGCGGGGAGGCCCAGGCCCTCGCCGTCGAACTCCGGCGACGAGCAGGGCATCTCGTCGCGGTCGTCGCCGTCGGCGTGCGGGCAGAACTGCGCGGCGGAGATCATGGACGAGAACGAGCGGCTGCGGCGCGAGAACGTGCTGCTCAACCGGGAGCTGAGCCAGATGAAGACCCTGTGCAGCAGCATCTTCAGCCTCATGTCGAACTACGCCAGCGGCGGCGTCCGGGCGGAGGCGGCGGGGAGAAGAAGCCGCTCGGCGGCGAGACCACGGCGGCGGCGGCGGCGGCGGCGGCGGCGAGCCCGAAGCTGTTCGGGGTGCCGATCGGGGCGAAGCGGGGAAGGGAAGAGGAGGAGGTGCGGACGGAGATCAAACTGGAGCCGTTGGATTGCCAGAGCAACGGCGGCCGGAGCCGAGCGGAGCCGTGGATGAAACAGTGTCACCGATCCAATCAAAGGGTGTTCAACTAATCAATCATCACTAACCAACACGAAAAAGGGGGTGCTTTAGGAGGGCAATTTTTAGAAATTCTTAACTTTAGATGAACCGAAGGGGCCGGTGGGGACCACCGGCGGGAGGCACGTGCGGACACGGACATCACGTGATTCACCTGAACCTCATTTTGTTTGGAGGTGGGGGTGGGGACTCGTCCAGAATGCACTAGAGCCCTTTTCTTTTTCTTTTCTTTTATCCTTTTTTATTTAACTTTTTCGTATGCTATGAAGCTGTTTGTAATGCAAAAAAGCAGAAGGGCATCTGTAGAATCTCGAAGGCGATTCTCCAGGAGAGGTGGTCGATCTCAGCGTTAGGCTTAGCCTGGCGTCTTCTTGTTAAACACTATATAATATTAGTGTTTGTTCAGCTATGTTCACGCCTTTGCTGCTTTTGTTATGTACTAGGGTCGATGATGTTCGGACTAAACACGTATCGACGAGGATAGGCGGATTGAAATAACTTGATTAACATTTCACATCGTTTCACAATGAGATTTAAGCATTTTTTTTTTCTTTTTTATGTGATCATTTTCTACTTATGGGTATTGAGTTCTTGTGTCGAACTCTTTCAGGTTGTGGTCATTTCGTGCAGCGTCTTTCTAGTTTGCACGTGATGCACGAAAGGGTGCAATCACATATGGAGAAGCATTAACCAAGCAAACACTTGGAATATATTTATAATAAACAATCGGCAAACGAATGCCTTTTCGAGTTTGCACGTGACGGGTAACGAGTGCATTTACACGTTAGCTTTATTGAACAGACGCCAATCTGTTTTTGACTACCGGCTGCTTTGCTTTCTATGTAGTTTCTTGGAGGTCTACGTGGGTTTTGCTGGAAATTGCAGATCGACCGGTCTAAAGGAGCACCGAGATTGCGGCCGGCTGGAAAATTCAAAGGGTTGAGTTTTGTTTTTTGAGCTGTGAAAGGCTCCACTCATGAATGATGATAAGATTAAGATTGGTGGGATAGGGGCGGAGCATTTACTTTTCAAAGCTTTGATTTTGGATAAAGATCACCACGAAGGTGACTATAATTTCTTGCTTTGGCGTCCGGGAGAAGACAAAACGAAAGTTGATGGAGAGAGAGTCGGTCAGTCGCCTCTTTGTCCATCCGTTATTTGCCAAACTCGTCCAACCTGATCGCACGTAATTGCAGGTTAGGCTACGGTCCACGTCGAGCTTTTTAAGGTTCTTGGCAGTCTCGAACTCTCGCAATCTAATCTTCATGCTCACGCAGCGGACCCGCAATAGAAATATTAAACATTGACACTTGGAATACATTTATAAGATATTCATGACTTCTCTTCTCGTTTTCCAATTCATTTTTCTAAGGAGGGAAGCGGAAAACATGAAAAATAAACCCAGCAAACCGGCCCTAAGGACATGAACCACTCGCTCCAGAATGCCTTTTCTTGATGCATCTATAACCAAGCAAACACTTGGAATATATTTATAATAAACAATCAGCAACGAATAGTCGGCGCATCTAAAGAGCACTGATCCAACGTTTTTTTCTGTACGCTAGCTGTGTTGGATTTGGACTGTAGGAGAAGTTCAGCAATCCTTTAGAACAGGTTTCATTAAGTCTGCTCGGCGAAATTGTCGGTCTTTCTTTTGTTCCAAGCTACTGACCTTGGGCATTTCTTGCCAACGCGATGCGATTCCGGCCACTTTCTCAAGATCTTAGGCATAGGCCCAGTGCGACGCGTGGCTCGGGTTGACCTGAACCACATGTTGTTGCTTTAGATGATGATAAAGGTTTGAGTGTTGTTTGAGACAAACGTTAAGCTGTAGGTTGGGTTTTGCTTGAACATCACATGTGTCCGTGGTCGTCTCTAACTATGTTTCTTCCTCTTCTGTCCGTCTCTCCACTTAACTGAATCACGCTCCTTTGATTGTTCCTTCCATTCGCACGCGTTAAATGTGCATACATAGAGATGCTTGCCAGAAAGATGCATTATGCCCCTCGTGCTCTTCATGCAGTTTTGGTAGCTAATCTTATGTTCTCAACACCCTTTAGCTTCTATTTCTCACGCAACATCAATCAGGTTGTGTCATGTGTATGAGAAGCTAGTCATCCGACTTATCGATATTTTCTTCATTCGACATGTTAGTGTACGTGTTAATTTCAATGACCTTATCGGTAGAATTAGGGTTTTAGAAACTAGTGTTTACATGGTGAAAGTCTAAGAAAACGTTAAGGGCCCAATTTCCACCCCTCTTCTAGGGTTAAATTAGATGATACATATAATGTTCGGTTGATGCGGGAGACTTCAAAATGGAAAGAGAGAGAATCCCACGAACAAGAAGCCGACGAAGGTTCGTTCCTGCAACTTTTGTTGAAAAGATGCTAGAGGCACGATAGCTGGAGGCCTCAACCCTCTGCTAAAATCGCGACACATGGCAAATTTGACTAGAAAGGATTCAGCTTCCAATCGCTTTATGGGACGGCTACGTGTCATATGTCAATGATGAAAAGAAAGTGCACCTGAATTCGTGCCGATCAAATTAAGTGTCAGTGTGTATAGTAGACGGAATATTGGAAAAGAGAACTGCTTTTCCGCAGCTTAACCTGATGTTTTATGCATGTTCAGTCACATTGTATTCTCTTCTTCATGGACACACAAAGACGTGTCAAGCAGGGACAGGTTGATTCCAATCCATTTGATTGAAAACACCGAACAGGTGGCTAGCCTCCTCATTTCGTTCCCTCGGCCTTTCCTCATCTTTTTCAGTTGAAGATAACTTTATGTATAGAAATCAATTGGAAAGAAAGAAAAATAGTTCTGAAACTGAAAGTGCACTTTAAATCCTGGCATTCGTGGCCAAGAGGGACAAAAGATGCTGCAACGACTACCCAACAAGTTATTCGTAAATTGAGCAAATGTTGAGAAAATATCTTGAAGAACACAATTCAGAATCTCGAACGATATGTTTGATATGGTCTAAATCACGTCTTAATGAAGAATCAATTTGCATGATTGTACTGTTTTTTTTTTTCTTAAAGCACTTTGCTTGTATGTACATGTTAGCCGACACATCCACCATCTTCTCCAAAGTATGGTTGATTTCTTGCGGTTCATTCCCACGAATCATCTTAACCATTGTGGCATTAGGTTCGAGTTCCTTGTGTTGTGCTCATTCATGTTGTGAAGCTTCTTAACAATGTAATCATCTTCAATATGCCACATGAGCAAATACTACAATAAGATTACATGTACCAATCTCTCACAATATCAACGACCCTTTCCGTAACTATATTCCTAATTATAGGTCCATCCAAATCATAGTTTCAAAGAGAAAGTAAAGCTAAAAGGACAAGCAATTCATGCATTAGGCCACTTGCATTGGAAATGAGCACGGAAACAAAAGTCGAAGTCACGTGGTATGTAAATACCATAAATAAATAAAAAGTGGTCTAGCAATGATAAAATATATCCCATTCAGAAGCAGAATGGCCGTCCCTTGGAAAGTGCACATGCCCATTTAGAGTTAACAATATCATCATAATCAATGCAACTTTAAGCCATTTCCGTTGATAGAAAGAACGGTTCATGGGGCGACATCTTGCTGCCCCTAGATAACTCTTAACTTTTCCTTTTCTCATCCTAGTCCACATGCCTTGATATAACTGGAAAACGGGATCATCAATAGGGATTTCACTGTCAATGGTATGGGATGCCATCTAAAGTGAAGCATCAACGACAGTTTACTAATCAAATGTTTCCATTGGAGGCATCCCTTGGGAATGAACAAAAACTGTACGCATCTAGAGACTTTTTCCCTCGAAACCCACTTAAATCTGTATGTTTAGACAAGACATATTCAACAACAAAGACATTTGGGGCGGTAAAGAAGATCATTAAAACGAGGGTTAGACGCGGGCCTTGTCGATAAGATACTTTTTTCTGTGATGTTTCTAAGTGCGAGAAAGCAGGTGCATGGACGGAAGCACCTTAAAAGTTGAATGCCCATTTGGCCAAAGATATGGTTTTTTAATCTAAGTAAAGAGTGGGAATTATTCTGCCGTCGACCCATGATATGAGTACGTGTGAGATTCGTTGCATGAAATGAGTTACTGTGCAAATTTAGGGTTTTGAGAGATTTTTTTTTTTTTTTCCTTTATCATCTTTGCTAGGACGAACTAATCATGGGTCTCATCCCTCTAGTGGCTTCAATTCTCTCCAAACTCATATAAAAGAGACAACTCAGTTCCGATGGAAAGAGATGCACTTTTGCTTTGAATCCTTTCCATAAAAGACAACCTTTTCAGCGGGATGTTGGAGCATCTCCGAATCTTTTGAGCCAACTCGAGCGTTTACAAGGCCGTCCTCTCCCTCCCTCCCTCCCTCTAATTAATTTATGCGTCTTTCTCTTGCCTATAAAAGGCTCTCTTGCTTTGCTGAATAACCATGCACTCCACCAGATCTCTAACGAAGAAACATATCAATATACCGAGACCAATTCATTCGAGTTCGTTGGTTTTTGAGCTTTCTTGATCTTGTACAATGTCGAGACTAATGGAACCGCTCACTGTGGGAAGGGTGGTGGGGGATGTGGTGGACATTTTCACACCCACAGTGAGGTTGAATGTGATTTATAACTCTAACAAGAGAGTCTCCAATGGCCATGAGCTCATGCCAGCCGTTGTTGTTTCCAAGCCTCGCGTGGAAATTGGCGGGGATGACATGAGGGAGGCTTATACTTTGGTTAGTCTATGCTTTAGTTTCTCTCTTTTGCTAGTTCGTCTATGTGTATTTGTTTGTATGATGATGTATCTTCCTTGCTTTGATTCATAAGTTTCTGACGCGTTTGTTTTGGTTACTTCTAATCGTTTGGGGCCGACGCGAAGATAATGATCGACCCAGATGCTCCAAGCCCTAGTGATCCTCGTTTAAGGGAACATCTCCACTGGTTGGTCTCTTCACTACTGTTATCTATAATCTTTCGGCAATAACATTTGTTTTCACACTGCGTTTACCTCAAATTTAGACCTAGCTAGAACTGCCTCACTCTGCATTTATTAAAAAAAAAAAAAATCACCTGTTTTCATCTACAACTTAAAGAAATATTTGTCTTTGTTCTGATGCCAAATTGTTTTGCAACAGTTCAAAAGAGTAGGTTGACAATGTGAAAATGAATCTCTCAGTAGATACAACTTAGGTTAACATGAAAATGAGAGTTTCTTAATAGACAAGTTTGATGCATCTCACCTGTTCATTTAGGTTGGACAGTCATGTCGCTTGTGATTCTCTGAACATCATAACCCCATTAGCCGTTCTTGGCGATATGGGACAATTGGGTCACTAGTCCAGTCTTGTTTCTCGGTGAACTAACATTTTAATGCACCGCCCTTTCACCTCATTCATCAATTGCTACAAAGCTTTATATATTAGTGTTTTGCGGAAGATAACCGCGCTTTGTCTAACATTTCAATTTGCAATTCCAACATTTCAGGATGGTTACAGACATTCCCGGTACTACTGATGCTTCTTTTGGTGAGCTCCTCTTTTTTTTTTTTTTTTTCGGCCATTTAACAATTTTTTTTTACCTTCTCCATTCGGTACTTCTTAAGATATAGCTCGAGCAATGAGTAAACCGCTTTGCTAATGCAATCAACACAGGGAGAGAGATTGTGAGCTATGAGACACCGAGGCCAGTGGTCGGGATCCACCGGTATGTGTTCGTGCTGTTCAAGCAGAGAGGGAGGCAAACTGTGGTTGGGGCTCCGGCTTCGAGAGACCATTTCAACACCCGAGCCTTCTCTCTCAACCATGGCTTGGGCTCACCTGTCGCCGCCGTCTACTTCAATGCCCAGCGAGAGACTGCCTCTAGAAGAAGATGATCAAATCCACCCTCATCACCACCATCGATCCCAAATTACTATAAACCATGTCCTCATTATCAATTCACTTCAGCTTAGCTGATGAGAACTTTTTTTCCTTTTTCCTTTCGTTTTCCTTTCGTTTTTTTTTCCAAGGCTTCCAAAAGGCTTGGATTTGTCACCAAATCATGTGGGAAGAGATTTGAGAATGTTGTGTCGTGTGTGTCATTTCGATTGGTCGGTACCGGTCCAGTACTAGGTACCGTGCGTAGGTGACTGTGTCACCAAATCATGTGGGAAGAGATTTGAGAATGTTGTATCGTGTGTGTCATTTCGATTGGTCGGTACCGGTTCAGTACTAGGTACTGTGCGTAGGTGACTGTCGTTGCTTGGTCCCATTTCACGTCTTTTTCTATAGGACCAGGAAAAAAGGTGAAGAAACACTAGATGGGGATGCATGTAGCATCAGAGCTAGGTTTGAGGGTTGGGAATTGTGCCACTTTATATAATATATGTATTATTATATTGGCATGCAACGATCAGCGATCGAGCATCTGCTTCTTCCATCGCTCTCTTATATTGTCTGAAGTGAATCAGCAGACTAGGAAAAGTAAAAGGACTAAGAGAAAAGGACGGGAGTATATGCATGTGGTGTGTGAGGTTAGGGCGAAGGATTCGATGAGTAGTTGTAGCATAAGAAAAAGGTTCGGCAACAAAGTTCCTAGAATTTGTGGGGAAGACCCCAAGCCATCATGGCCTTGACAACATGTGATAAGAACTCAAAACAGGTCCTGGGAAATTACGTTATGAACATAGCGACAATCTCTCCAATTGCCTCCGACATATGCATGTCATAACATCATAGCGGTGCAGTTTGCCACGATTGTCTTGAAGATTCAATTTTCAATTTCATAGTCTGCCTTACAGAGTTCAGTCGGATTAGGAAAATAGAACGGTAGCTCCACTCTCTCCTGAACTTTAAACAAGATTTCAAGGAATGACGTTGGACAGGAAACAAAGTGAGAAAATGGTCGGCCATTCCTAGTTACTAGAAAGATCTGCCACATATTCAAGGTAGAAATCAACCCAGAGACCTTATGACATGACTTGCATGTGAACAAAGAGTCCAAAACCGCGAACGCAAAGACAAGCTCGTTACAGAGGATTTAAACTCAATAGGACTTGCATGTACGAAACCCTGAGAGTTAAAGTCTCTTTGACTTGCATGTACGAAACCCTGAAAGGAGTACCTTCTCCGGCATATCATGAAATCAGATACAGGACCGTAGTAGGAGCAATTGCTTTGGCGCTGCATCAATTTCCGAGCATCCCAGTTCAATCGACGTTCATTCAATAATGACCACGGCATGAAAAAACATATGTATCCAATTTATGTGCTCCACAGGCAAAAGAGCCCGTGTTTGCTGTCTAAGAAGAGTCATGACGGTAGAAAAGTAGAGCGAAGTGTTCACTTTTTGATTGGCATTCACTTGTAATCTACAAATCTCGGGGTAGACGTCCTCTTTTACAAACCCTTCTGAATAAATTCAAAAATCAATACAGAAAGCGTTTGCAATCAGTCATCCTCCAACAACATGAATTTACTTACCCACAAGCATCGAGCCCAACAAGAAAGAAGCACGCGTAAAATCTGAAAATCTTCTTCCTCCGCTCCCATTTAAACCTAAATTTCGTCACTGTGAATCAAAACTAGATATAGAGGACTTTAAAGGAGCCCTCCGTTCCCATACAAGGATCAGGCATTTATCTCCGAGTTGCACTGATGTTCCCTGCTGCAACTTCTTCTGCCCCAAAACATGCTTGAGCATGTCGTTCTTTCCACTCTAGGCCTGTCGACTTTATCTTGTTCTGTTGCTATCACTTGTGAATCATGGGGAGTCTCCCCTTCTGCGTCTTCCTCTCCGGGCTCAAAAGATGGGCAAGGCCTGTCATTGCATGTGCAAAGCGGAATGGAAACAGAAGGAAATGGGCTACAGGTGACGGGGCAAAAAAGATCTGAAGAAACAGAAGCTACACGGTTTTTCCTAAAATCGGGTGTACATGCTGGAGGAAACTCTGGATCACATTGATGAAGAATGCAGGGGTTACAGAGGGCAAGGGAAGCGTGAAGTTTGATCTCCTTAGCAGGGGAACCGGGAATTTTGACGAAAGAAATAACTCCATGTCTACAAAGTGGGCATGGGATACACCCAGGCGGTCCCATCACCTCTGAAGATATGTTGCTCGTGGAGCAAAGATATAGAGCGCATCTCACACAAAGCTCATGGCCGCAACCTGAAAAATTAAAGTCAAATGCCATCAGCAAAGCACACGAGTGATTCTAGACTGAACGTTAAACTGGCTACAGGTTACTATGCCTTAGGCAAGCTGGGAAATTAGATCAAGAGAGGAAAAAGTTTGGCTATTTCAACGATCATACTGGACAAATAACAAGAAAAAGCAAAAAATCAAGATATCCTCGAACGTGCAAAACTCCTCTGGAGGCTTAATTCTTCCTCTCAAGATCCCACTCTTATTGTAAGTCACATCAATCTTAGGTGAAAATGGTTCTCTCGTTTCCTCCACCAGGAGCTCTGTCATGACCCTCCTAAATTTAAGGATTTGAATAGTATCTCATATGTTCCTCATGATCGGGAAAAGGCTCTGAATGTCCAAACGCATCCCTAAGATACCTCGTCAAGAGTAAAAGTCAGAAAGCATGACAGAAACCAGCTAAGCATTGCTTTAATGAGAAATGAATTATCATCAATTTCAGCCAAAAAATGCAGCAAGGAAATTATGGTTCATATATAAAGATAATGTGGTGACTTGTGGAGATTAATGTAAGATGGTCAGGAAGCATTCTTCCAACCTGCTCCCTATTGACAGGTATAATGGCTTGTTCTGACAAATCATGCTTTATGACGTCCTGAGCAACTCTTATTCTTCAGAGTTGAGAATTTGTTCACAAAAGACATGTCCATTTCCATTTTCTTATATATTTGGCACATTGTGATGGTAACATTATTAACTGCTTCACTTTCCAGTACCCAAATCTGTCCTATCATGATCTTGCATTATTTCTGAGATTGGTTCCTTGAGAAGAACTATCCACCATGAAGAATAATCCTAGCAGGAGTGCTTTGCAAGCCGCAAACAGTTACACTCAGGAAGTTTAATCGTTGAAACTAGTCAAACTAAACCAGTAGTTTGTGAGCAAGCACTGAAAAGATGTCATCCTTGCTACAGAGCTTGATCCAGAAGTTTGTGAGCAAAAACTGAAAAGGATGCATCCTTAGTACAGAGAGCTTGATCAGGAACTCATGAATTACTGTCATTTCAGTCATATATTACCATATGATCCAGCTAATAAATATGTTAATACATAATCTCAACTTCTCCAGGAATTAAGTCTATACACAGTGATATAAGACCCTCAGTAAATCAAGCTTTCCCAATGATTTTTAAACAAACAAGTACTTGTTGGGAAAACTGTGAATAAGTTGGTTCCAATAGCTTGTAAAAATCATTAGAGGAGGTAAAGTAAACAAACAGGGGTACCTTCTGATTTTCCAACAATGTAAAGAACGCTTGCAAAGAAACTGTTGATTAATATTACATATGCAATGAGTGACCAAATTAAAATGAAGCAGATATCTAATAATAGTGAAGCACGACTAGTGTGAAGTCTATGATTATCCGCTTAAGTTACATATTGAAAAAGAAAATGAAACTGATCAGAGACAGAAGCATCGAACCTTCAGCTGCTACACTACATGCTCTCTCCAAGCAGACAGCGCAAATGTCCATATCGTCAGAGGAGGTCATGGAGGATTGCAACCCAGAGTCTCTGCATTATTTTTAGCTAGGTCAGCGGAAAAACATGATCTGACCTACTGCTTCCTCATGGTAGCATTTCTCTGTATTTAATTGTTCATTCTATCTCTAAGGTCATCTTACCAACTACCAAACTTCTATAGCTAGATTCAAATAGTTCCATTTCATCAAGAAATTTGAAACGCACATGACATGTCAGTTCTAAAATTCTGCTACAAGTAAATTGGGATGGAACATATGGAGCTAAACATGGCTCAACACCTGCATCATAGACTTTAAAACTAGTGGAGGAAGGACAGAATATTTCATGTTCTTAAGAACTGAAAAGGTAATAAGCTGCAAGGTCTTTACGTTATTAAAATTAAGTGTTCGCATGAAATCTCAAAAAGGTTGCACCCATAAAGTTTTCAGGACACAAATAGAAAGAAAAGGCAATAGATGACTTTAGTTTCACATAACAGGTAGACTAACAGTTGGGGGACAGGCTTACCTTGCTATGTTGAGAACACTCATCAGAGGCAAAGACAGATACTTGGAAGGAGGAAACACGGGGATTAACGAATCAGAACTAGGAGCCAACAGCGGCTCTAGCCAATGCCGCCCCCACATTCTAGCAACATCAAGAGGAAGCCACCTAATAAAGGATGCCAAAAGTTAGGATTAGATAGATGATTTCATCTCAAAACTGCAAGGAGACTCAAGATGCAATATCTACCCATTGCAATTCAAATTCATCCGACTGGCACCTCTTGCAAGAAGTATCTGAAAGAAAGATGTTACATCAGTTTGCAGTGACAAAGGCGACGTAAATAAATGCTCCATAGCTAATAGAACTCTTGCCTGACAGCTCTTAAGATTCCCTCCACAAGCAGCATAGTGCAGAGGAGTACTGCCCGCTCCTAAGGAGATACACCAATGTGTCAAAGAATGAGTAATTGATCCTCAAAGTGAACTGAAGCATAAAGAAGACAACATGTACCTATCAAATCCATGGATGTCCCATAGTGAAATGTGACGGCTGATACATTTGCATGAAGGTCAAGCAAAAGTTGTACACAATCAAAATACCCATTTAATGCTGCCATATGAAGAGCTGTGATACCACCGTCAGCCGCCTTGTTTACAAACTTGGACAGCGCACTGCACTGGAATGAACAAGATAAATAGCACGAATAGATTCTCAACTCCTTGCAGCAAGTGTCAATGACTAATAGAAAAGGCAACTGCTGACTTATCTAAACCCTCACCATAGGTTCTACCAACAAGAACCTAAGAAGTCATTTTTTTTTTGTAGCATGTACTAAAGACCAGAAGTTCTAGACCTTCCCAAAGCTTGAGGTTCAACAGTTAATGTTCAGGATCCCACCAGGACAAATTTGAAAACGGAAGTTCTTTAACTCGAGCAGGGAAAAAGCCAGTAAGAGAAACTAACATCGTACCTCTGGTCACATTTTCCTTTGCCATTTGCTCCATCGCCTCTATCCCCATCCAGCTGCCTGGCTATTGCTTCATAAGGGGCACTTGGAACAAAGTCAGCCACAACTAATCTTATACACCGGACATGCCCATTTACAGCTGCAAAATGAAGAGCTGTCCTCCCACTAAGATAATCTGCTCTTGTAACCTGAAAATTGCAGCAGATACATATTGTTGATTATGCTGAACCACAGTATTGAACTCGGCAATCATTGCACCGAACAGATAGAACAGCAATTTCCCACCCAAGTGAAATAGGCCTCTCCGTTATTGGAAATTAAGAAATGAGATCTGAAAACCCCAGCTCGCACAAACAATGGACTAGGGCAAGATAATTGAAGACAGAAAATTTCTCTTAGAAAGGTGCATATCGGCAAAACTTAAAAAGAGATCAATTTCGAAGGAAACCCACGTTGCATCTGAAAAGCAGAAGCGTCTGAACAACTTCCCAATGCCCATATCGACATGCCTGCATAAGTGCCGTCTGTGCACACAAACAAACAAGGAGGAACAAAAAATCAGAAATCAAGCCATATCGAATCAATTGCCGATGCATCAACAACTTCTTAACAATTGCCGCCTCTCGTCATGTCGAGATGCACGGCATACACAATTTTTTTTTCCTTTCCAAGAAAAAGCTGAAGACAAATTCATTCATTCTCCAATAATCTGGAAAAAGAAATGAATTTTGCAGATGTATACGTGTGCGGGAGCCCCAAAGCTCACGCAAAGTAGCCCACTACAATTAATCAAACCCCATCCCAGCTTCAGCTTTCAAGATTGGAGCCCGTTGAAGTCCCGCAATCCAGACACGTGCCATCATCCAAATGCAGTTCCAATTATCCGGGGCAAAAAGAAAGGCCGAACGATAACTCGGCAGCTACGTAAAGAATTTTTTCGAAAAAACGAAGCAACGGAAGCAAAGACGGTACCTGCCCACAGTAGTTTCTGGAATTCACATCAGCTCCATTCTCGAGCAACAAAGCCACAATCTTTACCACAAGAAAAAATAAAAATAAAAAACAGACACGAAATTACGATTACCGATCATCGACGGAATCCAATTGATGCGAGAAAAAAGAAGAGGAGAGGGAGAGGGAGCGAACCTCGTTGTGGCCCTTGGCGGCGGCGAAATGGAGAGGGGAATTGAGGCCGCCGAAGGTGGAGTAGCGGGCGAGGCAAGGGTTGCAGTCCAGCAGCATCTTCGCCTCCACCAGGTCGCCGTCCCGGGCCGCCGAGACCAGCCGCTCGCCGGAGGCCGAGCAGCCGAACGAATTCCCCATTTCCCCCTCCCTCCTTCTTTCCCTCCCTCTCTCCCTCTCTCTCTCTGTCTCTCTACCTCTCTCTACCTCCGAATCGATCGCGCTTTTTATATTAATTTTAGGTCAACGATCCGTGGAACGAATTCAATTTAAAAAAAAAAAAAAAAGAGATAGAGAGAGAGGAGGAGGAAGAAAGGAGGAGGCTCGAAATCGAAAATGGGGGCCGCGATCGGGGGAGGAGGGCTGGCGGCGTTGGCGGCGGGGGCGGCTCTCCGGCGGAGGCGCGGCGGATTCCGGCGGCGATCGTCGGGATGGGGAATCGAGCGTCTTCCACTTGGCGAGCTACTTCGTCGCTCTTCCGGAGGGAGAAGGTCGTAGTGTTGGTAGTGGTGTTGGCGTGCAAAGGTGCGAACTTTACCCCTCTCTCTCTCTCTCTCTATCTCTCTCTATGTATTTTTTTTTGTCTTGTCTTCTACGCGTGACAATTGAATGGATTTTTTTGGTGATGTGAAAAAGGAAGGTGGGTCACGCTTTTCACTTTATCCACGCTTCTTCACCCGCCTGCCTCCCATCTTCCTCTCTCCTTTTTAACTCCATATATTTCTCTTTATTCTTTTGTAGGAATTGGGAAAAGAAAATAAAAAAAAAAATTGGGAATTTCCAGGCTTCTTCCTCCATGAGATTTTACGAATTTAACAAATTTCATGAAACTTTTCGAAAATCTCGGAGTGTTTATCCTCTCGAAAGTCAAGCACCATCGTCGTCGAGTGATTCGTCCCATAAAATTTCTTCTCCCGAAAATAGTCAAACAGCTCATATGGGTTACTTAGGAAGCTTCTTTCAAGACCAGATCCATGTAAAATCGGTCGGAAATTGCGCCGATGATATTCAAGGATGCCTTAGTTTTATTTCTTTTTTTCCATAACGTGGACAGGAATCAGCCGTTGACTTCCTCATATTGAGGTGAAGTCCACCGTTAGGAGTGGAAAAAAAAGGGGAGGAGTGGGGAGGTGACGAGGATGGAAAAATATGGACGTAATGATTAATTGGATAATTACGATTGACCATGCCATTTCTCTTTTTGGCCAACGCCACAAAAGCAAATAAGCGATTTTCTTCTTCTTTTGCTCCAGCACTAGGCAGTGCCTATTTAAGAAAATACCTTTACAAGATCTGGGCGAGCGATTTTCTTGGACGGTTCAGCAGGAAAAAAAAAATATTTTCTTTGGAATTTTCCGACCTGCTTCGGGCGCAAATTGACGTATACTAATATGTCCATAGGACTAGAAAAAGAGAGTACAAGGTTTTTTTTCCGGTAGAGCCAACGTCCGGCACAAGGCAATGGATCGAAATCAAAGTTGGTGTCGGATCGGATCAACCGTATTTGTCCTAGGCCGCGGACCACTCCTGGTCGGATCGAGCTTCGGAAGTGGGTCCCGCGTCGGACCCCATCGGTCAGGACAGGCCTCCGGAAAAAATGTTGGTCGCTCGTGTCAAGTCAACATTAATTTCAGGCTTGGTTTGCACATCCCCATTGAAACCAAATTCCTTTTTTTTTTTTATTAAAAAAAAGCCTCCCACATAATTTTATTTGTAAAAAAAATGTTTCAAATTAAACCGTGCCTCGAGCCATCAAGATTGGATTTGGAAGACTTAACTTAGAGATTCGAGTCCTAAAACATTCTTACGATTGACGACCTTAATCCGGAGGGATGGAGTTCCGGATCCCCACTTTTATAAGCTCGAATTCCTTAAGTTAGTGCACATAATACGCAATTTTCCATTTGCATATAATTGATTGTTTGCAATCACATTACCACTTTTTACAAATATAATCAGCGAAAGAAGCATAAGACCCATTTTTGGACATGATTGATTATGTTAGGTTTTTTTGCACCGCTATTAATTATTTTAAAAATTTATGCAATTAAATGAATGCGTGACTTAATAATTAAGTATTGTATTGGCTTCATTTATCTTTAAAAAAAAAACACCAATGATATTTAACCTCAAACTACTGCTATTTGCATGGAGAGCAGCAGATAATCAAATTTATTCAATAGTCTTCTCACTGAGATGTCATCATCCCTCAGATCCTGCTCCTTGAAAGATACACTGTCAACATGATCACAGTGTTTTATATACTGACCTCTTCCCAAATATCTCCCATATTCCTCCCTTAGTTTAATGGTTTGAATGGACAACTGATTAAACAAATGCATGCGATGACATCTTCACGGTTACTGTCCACAGTATGTATTGATTGTCGTTGCTTTGAAGCATACGGCCGTCCAAAACAGAGGGTGATGTTACGTGACATCGGTCATACGTGCGCATCGACGTGTTCACATCCTACCGACGATGCCGTCGCGGTCATTTTCATTCACAAGTTGCTGGAACCACCTCATCTCTTCAATGGACGACACTCCATCTTCGTATCAGTCCAAGCTCCGTTTCTGCATAAGAGTACAGACATAACTTATAAGAGAATATCCATCTGCAGACCCCACATCAAACCCATCTGCAAACACATCACCTCCGCATGATTCATGCACAATGATGATTATTTATGCCTGCAGCGTCAAGCAACAGAATGAATCTGCAGAATTTTCAGGAAGGGCCTTGTATGTTACGTGGAACATCCTATGCGTTCGATAGGGTGTCGAAAAACCAAGAAAACTTCGGATGACGTCGGTGGATCGACCCTTTGGAAGGCGACCTCCCCAACTCATCAGTATCAAAGCGAATCACCAACGGGACGATTCCGGTAGGTGACTGCATGATTCAAGAATCTTCCTGAGTTCTCAAGGACATGAACTCGGAATTTGTTGTTAATCAATGATAGGATAGAGGTGCTTTTTTAATCCGCAGGTGCATGGTTTGGTTGTTTATCAGTTGTCCGGGACTAAGCTTGGGAGCTGGCACTGAGAATGACTCAAACAATAAAATTTCCATGTTAGATGTGAGCAGGAACTCTCAAGATAGGATCAGCTTTCGAGTTCGACGTCAAGTTCCACCTACCTTAAGCCAACTTCAACTTCTTCAGCGGCAAACGCCTCAAAAACACGTCCTCTTCCGACTTCTCCTCCACTCAAGATAAGGCAAATTCCAAATGCCACGTAAGATCAGCATCATTATCTATGATGGAACTGCACATGGCAGACCCCTAGTTACGAGCCTGTGCAGGTGTTCAAGGAACCCGAAATTTCAGGGTGGAAAAAGTAAAAAAACAAGAGAGAAGATAACGTCTTGAATTCGCTCCAAAATCACCGTTCATTGCTAGGTTCCTGTGCCCAATTGAACCAGAACAGCTGATCATACGAGTGCTCAGCTTTGTCCAAGAAGATTTTATTGTTAAAGAAAACCAATAGCCTTGTGCTTGAAACTCTCTGATTAATACTTGCTATTTCAAACCACCTCCAGTTGGTTACTTTAACCTGAGCTCTACTTTGCCGACCACTTTGTCATGCAAAAGACAGAGGGAGGCGACTGGCAAAATGCTAAGATGCAAGAGCACACGAATACAAGAACAACCGAAGCGCATCAAGAACACAAATATGGAAACTGATGCTCCAATTTCAAGTCTGGACTAGTTCAAGGACAAAACTTTCCAAAAAACATCAGGATCTCTTATCTTTTCTTGCGCAATAGATAGGTCCAGAGTCCAATTTGGTCTTCCATTTCAATAGTTACGATCAAAGCAATGATATTGTGGCTCGATGCAATTAGCTTCCATCATCGGACAAATATTTATACAATATAATTATCAAAATCAATTGGCCTAAAACATTCTTTTACATTCTACAGCAATTGGAATGAAAAAAAGATCCTCCTCAGTTTCGACTTACATGCTCATTAAAATCACCTCACTGATTTCTATTCCACAAGCTAGTAAGCAGACTTCTTTCCCAGAAGATGGAAGCACCTTATTTTCTGATAAAATGATGCTCACTTAATTCTCTGGATGTGGAGAAGACAAGAACCATTTACCAACTCAAAGTCATTGTGGCCAGCACATGTCTAGTTTAAGAACTTGTGGCTGTCTTATAACTTAAGACTGCTTGTCTTCGATGTGCCTGTTTGCACGTGAATTCTAATTCCATAGTCTGAACCGTGCCATGAGGTAGTAAGCATTTAATACAACATCAATACACCAGGGAGCAGTCTGATTAATGTTCAAATTCAGTGTTGCATGAGAAAAGTTTTAGGCTCCAGCCACAAACAGCTTCTCTCAATATGCTAAAACGAATCAATGGATTACTTCTTCTTCATCGTTAATTGCCTCGCCATCATCACTGTCATCCGTAAAGTCAGCTTCTGAAGCTGCATCCGAGTCTGGTTGTTCATGCCCCTCCGCATCAAGTACAAAATTCTCCCTAACATCAAATTTCATCATCTTATTCTCTATATGGTCTCTACTAAATCGCCTCATTTCATCATGATTGTCTCTACTATAACTAACAAGCTCCTTATCCACGTTTGCCTTTCTTGGACTCAACAAGACCAAATCAGCCAATTTTCTTCTTGCCAAATACAAATCATTTGGTTCTATCAGATCTCCCTTCTTATAAGCCTCCCTAAGAAACACTGTGTGAAGCTTGCCATAATTACCCCTTGTTGAAATATAGAAGATCCCTTGATGTTGAAGGAGGAAGTCCTTCAACTTCTTTGGCAAATTCATTGCCATCCTAAAATGTGCTATTCTCTCCAGCGTGATCTTCTTCTCAATGGTCAGTGAAAGCAATTCATGAATCACTGCCACAGCCCTCTTCTCCATACGTTTCTGAGCCTCTAGCGACCTCAAATCATACCTCGAAACATCCTCATAAGGCGACCAATATGGGACTCGTTGCCATTTCCACACTGCAATCCTATAATACTTTCCTATCTTAAATCCAGGCGGGAAATTGATGATGAATGAGAAACGCACATCTTCTGCATCGATTCCCTTCTCTCTATACTCCCTCTCTCTAGCCATCTCAATTGCACAAACAGTTAAACTAGGGTCTCTCTCTACAATCTCAATGTACTTATTCCTAGTCGCTTTAGCATCAAACAATCTAAAAAATTGTGGGTACCTCAAAATTACCGAGTACTCGAAATCCTCAGGCAACCCGAATTCAGCCCGCGCAATCCGCACATGCTCCAGCCTCAGCCGTCCCGTGTTAGACATCAGCAGCAGCTTCCTCAGCCGAACCACGGCATCAGGTATCTGGGCATCGAGAGCCTCCTTCTCCTGCTGGATTTGCAAAAAGGCCTTCCGGGTCAGCCTGCAATACAGAATCCTCTGCACCGGGTGCTCGTAAACCTCGAAAACGTGAGGGAACTTGAGGAGGAAGGCCCCGGCCTCGTGCTGCTTGAACCCGAACCTGCGAGCGAGGACGTCAAGGCGCGAAATTGGGACGGTCTGGTTGCGCTGGGAGAGGATCAAGTCCTGGAACTTGAGGACCTTGCGCGTTTTCTTCTCGATTTCCATGTAGTTGTCGTACCCATGGTCGCGGACCCTCTTCAGGTTCTTGGGGATGGAGGTGGACTGAGAGAAGCGTCTGGAGAAAAAGGGGTTGTGGAGGAGAGTGAACGCTATCGAATTGGAGGGCTGGCGCGACTCTGATTTGAGGAGACTGGTCGCGAAAGTGGAGAAGACGATCTTCTTCATCTAGAAGCTTTCGGGGGGAAACCGGGGTTCAGGGTTCTTGCTCACCGGACGTTGATTTGACGCCCGGATGACATGGAGAACCGGCGGCACGAGCGACGACGAACAATAGAGGAATCCCAGGTGCCGACGCCACCGACCGCCGCCGCAGCAGCTCCCCCGCACATCAACGCTACCTCGCCGTCAAGCCCAGCTCCGGCGTTGCCGACCTTGAGTGACCCAAGAACTAACGTCGCTCAAGGCTGGCGACGCCGCCGGCGGCAGCCGCGAGCGGACGCGGCCTCGAGGAGAGAAAGAGACAGGACGGAGTTCGAGACCGGGACGATGGCGACAGCCAGCGGCACGAGACTCGACGGCGAGGGGAAATGACGTTGACGGCGGCGCGACGGCGAGGTGGCAGAAGCCGGCAGTGACTGAAGGTGGAGGGGAGAGAATAGAGGAGAGTGAGGGTTTTCGAGGGTCTGGGCATCATGTGTAAATTCCTAAAAAAGTGAGGGCATTTGGGTCATTTAAGCTTAATGTACATTCTTATCCTTAAACTTTTAATTTGTTCAATATAACTCATTTAACTTTAACTAAATGCACAATATTGTTCTTGAACATTTCATTATTTAATGTGGTCCAATAAGTTTTTGTATATATTTAATTTAGTCTTGAACCATATATATAGATGTCGAATATTATCTCTGAAGTTGAATTAATAGAAATATTCAAGAATCAAATTGAACATATATCAAAAGCTTAAGAATCATATCAAATAAATTAAAATGCCACATTGAACAAATTCAAAGGTCAAAGACCACATTGTAATTGGACGAAAGTTTATAAACTTTTTGTATCGCTATCCCTTTTGATAAAGGATCGGCTTGAAGAAGAAGATTCATGTCCTATCTTGAAAGGGGAGTGTCTTTGTTATTTATCTAGCTGATTCATAACTCAAACACCAGCATAAGTTTCACCCCTATCTCCTTCACTAGATATGTACATGATTCCAGCTCTGAAAACAAGCTCTGCAGCGACTGAAGCGCATATATGGACATGATACCAAAGTTTTTGGTGCTTGTGAGACCTCCAAGTGCCAGATTCAGTCAGGGCTCAGAAACTAAAACATTGGTAACTACCCGGCTTTCTAATACCCAACATTGAAGATGGACACTGTAAACAGTGCAGTTGAACGACGGGCCTGCAAATGATTTTTCAAGGATGGAAGGCCCGTGAAAGCAAATCATCATGGGCTCATGTTTCACTCCATTGTCTCTCCCTAAAAACATGCTCTCGCTTCATATTCAACCCCCAAGATGTTGGCAACCTGCAATCACGTGCACTGTACTGCACCTGATCTTGGAATTTGGATAAGAATTCAGGTGGGCTCTTAGGCTTGTTTGGTAATCATTCTCGGAATAACTAATTTTATTATTTTGTTTTAAAAAATAAAAAAAAGAGCAGAAATTCGTTTGATAAAATTTTTATTTCTGAAAATAAAAATCTATTTTTTTTGTTTTCGAAAATAAATTTAGAATAGAATCAAGTAAAAAAAAAATTATTTTTATTCTCGAAACTAATTCCTGGAATCAACTCTAATTTTTTCTTTTCTCCTCTTTTCTTCTCTTTTCTCTTCTTCTTCCTTTTGGATGGTCACTGACCTCAACCGTGGTCAATGACCTTGCTGGAGTGTTGTCGGCCCGAGCCTTGCCGTGGCTGGGCGAGGTCAACCTTGCACTGTCTAGACGAGGTCGAGCCTCACGGTGGCTAGGCGAGCCTCCAACGACTATTGTGGCTAATGACCGGCCATAAAGGAGGAAGAAGAAGAAAAAAGAAAAAAAAAAGAAAAAATAATAATAAAAGTATTAAAAATTTAAAAATTCTACCAAATGCATTTTTATCTCAGAAATAGAAATTTTGTGCAATTATCAAGCGTGTTCTTTTACTCAAAAATTATTCTCAAAAATAAAATCAGAAAAAAATCATTTCTGATCATTATTCTCGAAAATAGAATTGTTAGCAAAGCGTGCCTTTAGTTTACAAGCAGGTGTAGATTCTGTATGTTCCGGTCAATGAATTTTCATATGATTATGAGTTCTGTGAACGTACATCTGTCCATGTTGACTGCACGAATGCTGCATTTGTCAATACATAATCCCAGAACACGATCTGCATTAATTCAAAGTAAGCGGCCTGCGCGCTGAGATGCATAGACTTTCCTACTTTGGAATCCGAAGGATAGAGAAATTAGATCCATGACAAAATTTCAAATTCCTCAGAGAACAGAATAATTTCCCTCAAGATCACAATTTGAGAGCTAACTCCATCCCGGCGGTTATCTAAGTCAATACCCGAACCCCAAGATCGGCGAAAGATCCAGTACCTTAAATTCCATCACCATGTCCGGGCAAGACGGGCGGTTCGTTCTTGACTTGATACCACCTCGTTCTTCTTTTCCGGTGCCTATGCCTTTCCATTCATTTCAGTCCCCTATTCTTTATGTTATCTTATTCCATACATAGAGTAAATCAATCTAAAATTAACAAGAAAAAGCAGGAAAACAAAAATGAACTAGGACATTTGCAATGAGGTTTTGATCCTCTGGATTGTGCGCGAAAGGAGGTTGTGCACAGTCTCGACTGACTCGGCCGTGAGCTTTGCAGCGGGAGTGCTGCTCACAAGGATCTGAAACCCGATTGTCATTAGGCACCCCCTGCTATCAGCTGTTCCTATGAGACTTTCGTCGGGATTCTTTAGTCCATAGATGTGCGACGGACTGTCTGGGAGCAACGCGAATCCAGATGGTAGGAGAGCGACGCTGTTCGGGTCTCCGCCACTCATCACTGATTCAATCACTGCTATGTCCACTGGAGCATAGGCTATGAGGGAGCCGGATGCATCTGTCCACGTCTCTTGCAGAATCACCATGCTTGTGTCACTCGCGCTGAGTGCCTGCAAGTCATCGGTAGGCATATTCGTTGAAGCAAAATAAGAAAGGAGAAGGGGCTACAAGATTTAGCATTAATCAACAAGCGCTTACATTGGCACGGAGAAGAGAGACGCAATTGTCACGCTTCTGACCCTTAGCCACATGGACTATCTCTTGCATCGGGCCACCGTGGGATAATATATCCCACTCGCTCCTCAACTGCTCATTGCGCACAAAGTTGAATACTGTCTCGTGCGCTATGGGCATCCAAATGGAAGTAGCTGCACTCAGTACAATACCGGGCGGCTCGCCGGGTCTACCAGCGTTTTTTCTAGTCGTTACCCTCACATCGCCATTCATGTTCCCAAGGTGAAGGACTTCCCAGTTGTGCAGCGGTGAAGCACAGACCCCCGAACAGAAATTATCTGTCATACGTTGTGCCAGTTTCAGCATATTTCTCCTTCCACTGGGATTCATTCCTGCTCAAAAAATATTTAGTCTCAAATAATGCCTAACTATATGAATAAAGCTTGCGACGAGTATAAGGATTTATGACCTGAACCATCTTCATTAGGGTAGGTAGATGACATGAATGTTAGCAAGCACTCACAGTGCCTCTGTAGCGAGGCAATCCACCTCTGAGCACTGAATCCCATGCCGGAAATAAGGAAGGAATGGTAAAGAGGGTGAACTGCAGTTCCATCATATTCTGAATGTTCGATCCAAGTTACCTGAAATTCACCATTCTCTATGTTAAATATGTTGCAACTCTAGCAACAAAAGCCAACTTCATACTTCTTGAGTTACTTAGAAGTCTTGATGTACTTTCAAGATTTGCATCATTTGCACTACATTCACGCTCCATTAATAAAAAAATCCTCCATCACCTGGGACTTCTTTATCTCACTTAAGCTTGATGAAAAGTCAAAACTTGCATAAGTTTTTATCCCTCCTTCCGCAGAACAAATTGAGTGACTGGTGTAGAATAATTACCAAGATGCAGATTAGACGCTGCTAAAGCAATTCATAAATTAATCTCACAGCATGTTCCTGTCTGGAACAATATCACTTAAATTGATTCAGTTGCAGAAGGCCTCGCGAGTTGTGAGCACGTTGCACATACACATGCAGGATAAATTTATTCAGCAACTTAGTGTCTAAGGAGATTCAAACAAATTAAATATGTGTCTGGATCCAGGTCGTATAGTCTGGCTGTCAACAGGACATGGGACAAATTTAAAAATGAGAAGAGGAACAGGAATAGAAGCATCAAATACATACTTTATGCAACAAAGATTGAGAGTCTCAAGGCCTAGACTAAATAAAGTATAAGATGCATAGCCTATCCATAAATAAAAAAACAGCGCCATGGATTTGCCCGCTTCGATAAGCCCCAGTGGAATAGTTAATTGGAGACAATCTACACTTTGGAGATCGAAAAAAACTATATAATATACATAATGATAAGAGGCATCATTCAGTAAACTATTGGAGAAAGGCTAAGATTCTCCGGCAAATTAGTCCTGCGCTCTGTAGCTGTAGTCTCTTAGAAAGTCTCACGATTTTGGGCAGCGAAATTGACAGAGTGAACAGGTGTAAAATTGGGTTCATTTAGACCATTCGACAGAAATCTAAATATGGTGCAATAATATCAATGATCTTGCTCGATACCTCTAACAAAAATAGTACCTTTAAGGCAAGAGCAAGACATGCAAAGAAAACCCAGAACTATAGCGTTCGATAAAAGAGAGGTATGGTAAATATTCAATATTGGCAATACCTTGGAACAGCCATTGGGCATATCCTGTAAAACACATCCAGAAGGAAGCCTCCTACAGTTGGCGGAACCACGCGGATCCGAACTATCTTGGAGCATGCCAACGGTAACATCAACCACCGCCCACAGACCCTCTCCATGCTGCTTACAGAACCTAAGGAATCTCACTTGGCGCAAAGGAACCAACGGTGAAAGCACTTGAAATTCAGCATGCATCTACAGTGCAAACAATAGCGAGTCTTGTTAGTTCTGACATACTAGATGAAAAAGAGAGTAATCAAAGCAAAGAAACATACCACTTGCAGTGCTCCATTCCTGTTTCCTCTGATTCCACTCGATATTACTTCAATGGCGGATGATCGAGCAATTATGCAGGGAAATGTTTCTGCCCAACGATTCTGTATAGAGAAAAGGGTCGGGGAATCATTTAAGGACAGACAGAAATGTAAAAAGATCAAACAACTAGTACAATATGATAAGGACATCAGTTCAACTGAGTAAGGACTCGCCGTATCAGATCATTAAACCTAAGATAATGCAGTTCATGGGGCATCGAAACAGTTGGCTACAACTGGAATGGAAGAAGAGACTTAAAACTTGATAGGCAAACAACATATTTGTCAGACTCTGTGAATGCAATGAGGTCTTATTAGTTAGTAATATTCAAAGTCGTGCACCATACCACGTCCATCAAAATCTCTACAACGGCCAAGCTGTTGATGGGGACAATACTGGTCTCCCTTGATGCCTCGGTCACCACTTCACTGTGCCTCACACTGGCAAGAGGAGTGAATAACCGTGAGTACTCCTCGTGGTTCAATACTTCTTTTGCTCCGTCCAAAGTTCGCAGCCAAAGGCAGGAATTGGGTTCAGCCATCTTGATCAATTCATTCATGGAAGCTATTGCAACATCAATGTAAGCTGATTTTTCAGTGGGCAATTGATTCCTACCCATCGCAGCTGCTGGTCTAGCATAAGGAGTAACTGGGGAAGCATTCGACATTCCATCTAAAGAGCTTATTCCCATTGGCAATGCGGCAGTGGCTGCTGTTGAAACGTTGGGAACGTGCCCCTGGGCGGAGAACTCCGGACCACGATTGGACCTTGAAGGGCTCGAGGGAAGGAGTGCAGTGGGGGGTTGTTTCCCCAAGAACTTGTCGGTAAGAGCGCTAACCCGAGCTACTTCCTCCTTCAACCGAGCATTCTCGACCCTCAGCTGGTGCTCCTCGTACGACACCATGCCGGCGCCGTTAAAGATGGCCGTGCCGCCGCAGTTGCTGCAAAAGGGATTGGCCAGTTTGCTCCGCATCGCGTCGTTCTCGTTCCGGAGCCTATTGTTATCGTCTCTCAGCATAATATTCTCATGGCGCTCCATTTGAGTCTGGTTCAAATTATCAACAACACGCCTCAGTCAAATGCCCAGAAAGCAATCTTAATGCTCATACCAAAAAGACCGATCGAGCCAAAAATGTAACTTCACCTTCATCTGGGTCCGGCGGTTCTGAAACCAGAACTTGATTTGCTTGGACTCCAAACCAAGCCTCCTGCTCAGCTCCAACCTTTGTTTCTCATCAGGATGAGGACACTCCTTAAAGAAACTAAAGGGACGGGGAAAAAAGTTGAGATTTTTCATCCAAATTGAAGAAATTTACACAAATGGGTTGCTAAAACAATGGAAAAGAGAATCGAATTACGCTTCAAGTTCTTGAATTTGCTGTGGGCTGTGGCGGTGGTACTTCTTCCTCTTGCGGGGAAGAACTCCTGCTTCTTCATCAACGGCATCATCCTGATCGTCATCCCCAGAAGCTCCATCGAGCTGGTTGTCGCTCCCGGAGCCCTCGTCCCTCAGCCTCCCCAGGAAGCTTCCCTCGAATGGCTCGCCGAAGCGGTCAATCTCACTCTGCCCCTCCATTGTGGCTCTCTGCAGGGTGATCTCGTACAACAGAGACATGCCGTCAGGACACCTTGTAGGAGAAAAAAGTGGGAGGGGAGAGAGAAAACTCCCTATTTCATCACTCAACACTCAACTGAGCTGCGAAGGTGAGATCATATAAATATATACGGGAGGAGGAGTACAGAATTACATAAAGCGAAAAGGAGAAAAAAGATCACCCTTTTTTCTTTTTGTCAACGCCCTTTATTCCATGCAGAACTCAACCGAGTCAACCCCCTCTCTCTCTCTCTCTCTCTCTCTCTCTCTGGAAGACTCTATTCTTCCCTCTCTCTCTCTCTCTCTCTCTCTCTTTGGGAATGGGTTCCCGATGCAGATACAAGACAAGTAGGTCCGTGTATTGTTTCGATGGTTCAGACCCGTGTCTCTCTCTCTCTCTCTCACTCTCCCCGGGGGAGATTTCGACGGGAAAAATTCAGGAAAAAGACATTTAACGTAATATAAGTCACGGAGGCGGGGCAGGGACTCGAATGCGCAAAGCTCTAAGATCGTTTTCTCCTCCCTTCAATTGCTTTGACCGATGGCTTGTCGGCATCACCGGGACTCGGCAAGTGTGAAGACAAAAAAAGCCCTTTTTTCTTGGGTGGCATGAGAAAAAGCAGAAGGGAAGAGAGGGCCTATAGTCGTGACTTCTGACCCCTCTTTCGTTTCGTTTCACACCGTTGCGGACAAAACACCAGAGAGAACGCACAGAGAGAGAGAGAGAGAGAGAGAGAGGGACTGAGTGTTTTTATCTGATTAAAAAGACCACCTTGACCTCCTCGCATTAATTTGCATAAAACACAGGCTCAGGTAAGGTAAAAAGGCACCTTTTTTAACGCGACGGGAAGCCCGGGAAACGTCTCTCCCACCACATTGTGAGATTGGACGTGAAAAGATTTCGCGGCGCTTTACGGTCCCGCTCGTTCTCTCCCTGTGTATTCGTGTAGAGAAGGTGAAAATGGCGAAAAAGATAGGAGAGAGAAACGATAAATAAATAGATAAATGATACGACGGGGAAAAATTGGAGTTCTCGAGGTTTGTAGCTGACTGACAAGGGGGACCAGCGAAGGCGGAGAGTCAAAAACCAGCTCTTGCGGACTAAAAAAATATGTCCAGGGAGAAACGGAGAGGAAAAAGTAAAAAAAACAATTCTTGGATTTCTTGGTAGTATCAAAAGCTCAGAAAGTTTTGATCTGGTCCCTCGCACAGCAAACGGCAGCAGCAGCAGCAGCAACAATGGCCGTCCCTCTCCTCTTTCTCTCTCTCTCTCTATCTGAAAAATTACAGAGGAGTGAAATTATATAGGGAAGGAGGGAGGGGCTCGTGACTCTGGAGACGCAGAGAGGAACTGACAGAGAAAGAGAACGAGAGGGGCTCTTGGCATTCCAACATGCGGTATCGCTCTCAAAAATGTACTTGCCCATACATCATTTTCCTTCCTGATTCACTGAATTCTGACTGAGTTCTTCTCCCTCCTGGTCAGGGAATTTTGACTGAGTTAAAGATGCGTGAATGTGATGGAAAGCCAATTCATCTCCCACGTATAATTAGTTTGGAGCAAGCGCTTCTGATGACCGATGGGTGCTCGTAGGACCACGCCACCCATCGCGCCTCGAGGATGCTTATACGACACTGTGGATGCGAAGGAGTAATATGGAATGTAATCCGATTATGGCCATGAGATTTTCCCATATATGAACAAATTTATCTAGTAATGGCATCTCATTAATTGCAAGGCAAAACAGCCGAGGATGAGCATCACAACATTGCATAATAGAGTCAAACCTCGTCGGATACTAAGGGAAATCTATACTTTGCCCGCTTGTGTCAAAATAAATTTTGAGTTCCATTTCGGGGCGGATGCAAATTCTAACTAGAAACCACAGGAAATACCCCTTCAAAAAACACGCAAATTCGCACGGTTTTGTCTAATATAAACATACCTTTTTGTAGGAAAGCAATGGGCTTAAGCAATGTAAAATTGGTTGGCTTGGTCGATTGCACGCAAAAGTTCAATCTTTGAGACGATATTTTTTAGAAGATCTACATATATTAACTAGTGTCTTGTGGATACCTGGTAAGTGAAATATAAGTTAGCTTGTCCCAAGACATGGAAAATTAGTAAAGTAAAGGGTGATAAAACTACAAATTACAATCGAATTAATCGTTTGGAAACTAACTCTTCTCATCTTCAAAGCAAGTATATTTTGACTTAGCAAGTGTATTCAGGAGACTTACTAGTAAAATCCTGCCAATAGTAATAGCAACCTCCCTTTTTCAACTCCTGCGTTTGGTTGCACTCTTGGAATGTAAATTGGAATGCCCAATTCTTTCCTTTTCTCAACCATAATATTATTGAATAAAATTATAAAAAAAAATATGATTAAAATAACAAAACACAATTAATTATCTGTTTTAAACTCATACAAAGAACATAGATGTTTATTAAGAAATATTAACTGTTATTAGTTACTTGTTAGTATAGATGACATGTAAAATTAAGTAATTATCTAGTTCAAATTAAATTATACTGTGAAATATTCTTTTTAAAAGAATAATCAAGACCTTTAATTAATTATAATATGATTAATACTGAGTAATTGATAGTTATAATAAATACTCAATAGATATCAATTGCGATACTATTCTATTAGTATAATAACTACTAAGGAGTTAATGATTAATGATTAATAAATTTAAATTATATTCAAGAAATATCAATTATGATACTATTAATGCAAGTACAGTCTAAAGTAAATTTATTAAAAATTTTCATTCAATTCTATTCCTGCAATTCTTGCGCTCAAGCACAAGAATTCTTACTCAACTCCATTCCAATACTTTACCCACCAAAGATATTGAAATCATCATTTCAATCCATTGCAATATTTGATTCCATTTCATTCTATCGTACCAAACGCCCATCACAATTTTGCTAGCATAGTGTTCAAAAGGTAAGAAATTGATATTGAGGCACAATCATATTAGTGAAAAGTAATCTATCATTATGGACAATCTTTGAAAAATGATATTTTATGGATTTGAATATATCCTATCATGAACTTTTCTTTTGCAAGTAAGTTACCTTCCTGAAAAATAGTATGTGCCTCGATAGAGATGATGACTTTTCTATTAAGATACCGGATCATTTATCTAATATATCTATTGGTTCGAGAGGTAAGGCGATCAATATTGGAGTACAAATCATGAGTGAGAAAATAATATGTCATTATGAATAGTCTTGAAAAATGAAATTTTAAAGATCCAAATCTTTCATGTAATAAACTTTTTCTTGTGAGTAAATTACCTTCCTGAAAAATATAACATGCGCCTCATAGAGATGGTAAATTTTCTATTAAAATATCAAATCATCTCTCACGTATCTAGTGTACAAAATGAGTCTATTTTCTTGGACTATGAGCTCTATTGACAAAAATGAAATCTAATGATGTTCACATAGTTTTGCAATGTACTTGATTGAGCTTGAACTAATATCATAAGACATGTCATTTAACCTTTCTATCCACAAGTGGTGATTATTAAGGGCAAATGATAACCATTCTATTCTAAAAATAATTCTTTGGGTAAAAATTGATTTTTCTATTTCTACTCCTTGGACAAGCTTTTGAGCAAAAATTTGCATTTGGAGGAAATAGAATTTCATTTGATAATGACACAAAATTCCTCTTGTGAGTGGCGGTTGGAAGCGGCTGGTGATGGGAGTCAATGATGAAAATAATTTTTATTTATTATTTTTGTTTTAGAAATAGAAAAGTTAAAAAATTTTACTTTTGATTTTTGTTTCAAACATATTTTTGGGGTAAATTTTTTTCCATAAATAGAAAAAGAAAATTGAGTTATTAAATGCCTTTCCGTTCCAAATGTGTTCCTAGGAACAAAAATAGAAAAACAAAGAAACACAATGATCATCACATGTGCCTTGATACTTCACAATTTTTTTTTGGCTTTTATTTGAAATATAAAAGTAGGATAGGTAAAAGTGTTTTGGAATTTATGTCATTTAGTAGTAGACTGGTAGTACTTTAAATCGATATTCTGCATTTTCTAATATTTCTTTTTTGTAGCTCTCACAGGTGAAAACACGAAGACAATAATCGGGAGTAGCAAATTTAGGAAAAAGATAAGTAACATCTCATACCTCTAAATTTAGACATGGCCTTTGTTTTCTTCTTTTTTTCCCCTTCAGAATTTTAAGTCTTCCTAATACTTATTGACTTTCTCTTTAACATTTGAGAATTTATGAAAATATATATATGAAATTCCGCAACTCAATCTTTGAAGTCAAAATGCGAGTTTCATAAATTTGACAAACAATGTAAAGTTCAACGCAATGGTCAAACGATTCAGGAGGGGCCCAAAACTTGATGCGCAGCCTCTTTTCAAGTAGATCGTAGAATGATAATTATGATTCCTGATGGATCTTATTAATTGAGTGGGATTATTATCGAAGTGCATATGTTTGAGTGAAAGGAGTTTTCACGAATTAATTTTAGAGATCTTCATACTTATAGTTTGCTGAAAATGATCAGTTAACAAAAAATAATATACGGATAGAGAAAATATACATGCAAGCGAATTCCCTAATCTGAAAAATGGGATAAATTTTTTTTGAAAGATGATTTCTTGAAAAGTATTTTCTTTTAGCACGAAATTTCCTCTTAAAATAAACATACATCAATTAGAAATATTTACTCTTAATGAATCAACAAAAGTCGAGAACGTCACTAGACAAGTCAACACCAAATTCATGTAAATAGTTTATATGCATCATGTTCGAAATAATCACAAAAATTCTGTAGTAGAAACAATTAGTAACATTTGACATAATTTCAGAACAAGAGATCTTGTGATCCGTGTTCAAGTCACCACACGACCATGGGGGTATAACTAAATGTCAACGCATCACCTGGTCAGTTGATTTTGTGATCACGAATCGCTTGCAGCCCTAGTATCGAAAGCGGTCGAGCCACGGCCGCAACCCATTCAAATAGGTATCCAAGTGATTACGGACTAAGGGTAATTATCTCAAACCATATAACACGATCCATATTCGACGGAATGAAATAATCCACAATCTCACAATTCGTCATTTATGCACGCAACATCATTTCACAAGCACAGCATACCCATTGAGGTCTCAAATTAATATACTTTTCACAGAGACCACGATGCATGATAATATTGATATCATTTCAATGATTTTAATAACTAAATTATTAGGGATAAGTACTCCAAAAGCCCTAAAACCTATTGCGAAAGTTCAATTGAGTCGTTAAACTTGTATAATTGATACAATCGAGTTTCTATTAACTCTGTCATTTTTTGCTAACAGAAAATACTGATGTCGTCTTTTCCATTACTTTTCTATACATGTGGTGTTGATATGGCACTCATCAAGACCCACGTTAGAAAAAAAAAACTTAAATTTTTTTAAAAAAGAATAGAAGAAGAGTAAAATTGCTTCTTATTAGGGATAAGTACTCCAAAAGCCCTAAAACCTATTGCGAAAGTTCAATTGAGTCGTTAAACTTGTATAATTGATACAATTGAGTTTCTATTAACTCTGTCATTTTTTGCTAACAGAAAATACTGATGTCGTCTTTTTCATTACTTTTCTATACATGTGGTGTTGATATGGCACTCACCAAGACCCACGTTAGAAAAAAAAAACTTAAATATTTTAAAAAAAGAATAAAAGAAGAGTAAAATTGCTTCTTCTTCTTCGCATTATCATCATCTCTTTCCCATCATCATCTTCATCCTCCAAAAATAAAAAATAAAATAAAAAAATAAGCGTATTAGAACTCATAAAACTTATCACTAAACCAATTGAGTCATAAAGCTTGCCAAAAAGTGTAATCAAAATCTAAATTTATCAAATTAGTACAATCAAGTCTTTCCGTTAGCTTTCCTACTCGGTTAACGGAAAATGGTGACGTGACTTTTATTTATTCTAATATTTTCTTCTTTTTACGTGGTGATGATGTGGCTATAACAACATCATTTTGGTTCAAATCTATTTTTTTATACAAATTTTATTTAAATTAAATAAAAATAACCTAAATTTATAATAAAAGAGGAGAGAGTTGGAAACTAGGCGATGAGAATCGCAAAGCCCTTGCCGAGAAGGGCTAGTGATAGTGGAGGAGGGTTACAAAGCCTTCCTCTGTAGGGCCCAACTACCTTCGCCAACTGCAACCTCACCTCTTCTAATTGAGAGTCGCCACTAGCAAGTATTGGCTACTAGTGGCGGCCCTAAGCTAAAACAGCCACTGACCTCGCTTGTGGTCGGTGATGGTGGGGCTGTGGAGGCAAGGGTTTGTAGCCTTGTTGCCTATTTTCCAACTCTTTTTTTTAAAAATAAAAATAAAAATAATTAGCTTATTTTTTGTTTAATTTAAATAGACTTTTTATTAAAAAAAAAAATCAAATTTGAACCAAAATGATGTTATTTTAATCTTACGTTTTATATAATAGGCATGTCATCGTCACATAAGTGAGAGATAATATTAAAAAAAGTCACATCAATGTTTCCGTTAGCTTAATTGGATAAAATTAATGGAATTTGATGATTTAATTGTACTTTTATAAATTTTAGGACTAAATTGTGTAATAAGTTTTAGCACTTCTAATACACTTATGTTTAGAATTTCTAGTGCACAATACACTTATCGTTTAGAACTTCTAGTGCACTTATTGCATTAGAAATTAAAAAGCATTATTAATAAAATTGCACGATATTGTTTTTTTTTTTTTATTTAATTTGTGTCACCCGTGAATTCTGAAGTTCTCAGAACAAAAGCAAATTTTCCAAAAATGAGGCGAAAAATGAATCTAACAAAACAAAAGTGTCGCAAACCGAAGAAACGAGAGCGGACGGAGAGAAAAATAAAAGATGGAAATGGCGTCGCCCGGGTTCGAACCGGAGACCTTCAGTGTGTTAGACTGACGTGATAACCAACTACACCACGACACCTCTTGCTCCTCCGTTCTGCATATTTATTTTATCAACACATGTTTTGGCGGAGACACGTCCCAACCCACGAGTTCACATGGCCATGCATATCTCATTGCGCACCCGCCCACTCGCTCTCTGTCTCTCAATCCATCAGTCCAACCCAAGCAGGAGAATTCCGTAAGTTCCATTTCACTGAGGCAGTTGGGAGTGAAATGGCAGGGCGCAGCGTCCAAATGCTGGTGTCGTCGCCGCGACTGGCGCCGATGATGATGATGATGGTGATCACGTCCCTCTTATTCCTTGGGGCAGCTGAAGCCGCTGTGGACTGCGCCACGGTGAGAGCGCTCGTGTCGACGTGCTCGGCATTCATAGCCTATGGGACGCCGGATCCGTACCCGGGGACGCCGTGCTGCGATGCCATGACCACCCTCAACATGGTGGCGGAGCCCCTGGAGGACCGGCGTGCTGTGTGCTCGTGCCTCATGGGCCTCATCAACGCCTACAGCCCGAACGCCACTGCGATCGCTACCCTCGCCGGGGTTCTGCGGGGTCTCTCTCGGGTTCAGCATCAGCCCGAACACCGACTGCAACTAGTAAGCCCAAATTCTCTCTCTCCCCCTCTATCTTGGGGATTTTCTTTTTCTTTTTTGGTTATCAGTGAACCGCAAAGGCATTCATGCTCTCCCTGAAGTGATTCAAAAGAAAGGAAAGAAGATTATAGGCTTTTCTACTGTATGTTATTTTTACAAAGTTTCTCTTGCTAGTTCAAAGATATGGAGCAATATTTCTCAGCAAATCATCTCTCTCTCTTGTTTAATGAATGATGCAGCATATAGAGCTGAGGGCTATCGAGAAGTGAATTCGCAGCTTGAAGATAAACGGAGTGCCGAATAAAGAAGGGTATCTCCCTTCACGTCAGTATTAGAGAGGACTGAGAATATGTATTCGATCGCTGTTCCCTATAACCATGGAATAAATGAGAGTTCCTTTGTAATTCAAATGTTTTTCCATTTTCCTTCTGAGGAACTGATTGCTTTTGATGATATGAAGGAAGCTTTGATCACGCACATTAGCCATTACTGAAGCTCTGAAGTGTGGCTTCATCTTTAGGTGGAAGCATTAAACGTACTATAATCAGCAAACCCTCCATCTCCTTCACCATTGCAATTAAGCTCAAGTAAAAACACATCATATCTGGAGATTTTTTTTTATGCAGACCCCGTTGCTGATGGAATTCTTCAACGTTTACATAATAGATCCTGGAAGAAAATGCCAAAACTAAGAGCTTGCACGTCCCTCGATGAACGGATCATCACTTTTGATCCATTAGAGTTGAGGGGATTGTATGAAATGCGCAGGAAAATGGTCATGAGTGCTATGCCATGGCTAAACTGGAAGATTAATTGGAGGTCATTTTGGCAAATCTGACGTCTTCATGGGTTTCAAAGTTATTTTTCGTTTATTTGGGGACCTATTCATTACACTATTTCAGAAAATTGATCATTGATCTCTTGCAAATGCTGCACAAGTAGATTCAAGCTAAGTGCGTTTGAGATATTGGTTAAAGAAACTAGGCTCTAAAACAAATCAAAGACTGATAAAAGCAGTTCGTGAAATTTGGGAACACTTGCCTGCAATGTTACTAAGCACCTCGCTAAGCAAGAACGACCATTTTCCTAGCAAAGATGAGGGATACCTAAATTCGACTCGGCATTCTTTGCAAATGATGTGAAAGTGTACATGATTATACTCCATTAGTTTCTCGAAATAGGGATTGCAAAGTGCAAAGTGGATTGCCTTCTTTCGTAACAGACTCTTCCTAGCTAGAATTCGACAATCTCACTCGTCATATAGTAATATAGAATATCAATCTCCATAAATTCATTTGAAAGTAACTTTCGCATTTCACATGCTTTCCCAAAACAGTT
This sequence comes from Eucalyptus tenuipes, assembly GCA_014182365.1. Classification (NCBI taxonomy): domain Eukaryota; kingdom Viridiplantae; phylum Streptophyta; class Magnoliopsida; order Myrtales; family Myrtaceae; genus Eucalyptus; species Eucalyptus tenuipes. The sequence goes on along the minus strand of CM024547.1, from coordinate 1,348,252 downwards.
CTTATCTTCATTAGAGCATCATGGAGATCACTCTCGGAATGACTATTGATACTTGGTATACTTATCGCCTTATCTTTGTTTCACACCAGAGATTCCATTCTGTGGTTCAGTTCAATCTACTGCAGATGAATCTGCCGCCGAAGACACTCTTCAATTTTTGTAATGTCTTGATGCTTGGATATGTTTCACTGTCGACTGTCCATATAGATAGGTAAAAAAAAATGCCAGCCATGTAAAAACGGCCTTATATATCTTTGACTTTGATAACATTTTTTGAAGTTTCTAATACTTACATCTTCCCATATGTGCTATCATTGTTGTTATCCATCGAACACGTTTATTCCCTTCATAAAACCACACTTAATCCATTAGCTTTTGTTTTCTCCATCTTATTTTGTTTTTGGTCAAATAGTTCACTGTCAATTTTTGAATAGAAGATAGAAGAGCCGCAAGAGTGAAAATTTGTCATATTGTATAGGCCATGCCATAGATGTAATTAGAATTGCAAGAGCGATTACAAGAATTCTTTTATTTCATGAAAGTGTAGGTGATCCAATCTCTGGTCCACAGGGCATCTGCTGAGTTCTCAGAGGAAACACACTGGAAAATTTCAAACAAAGATAAACAGGAAATGGAAGAAGTTCATTATATTATTCAACTCATTAGCCAGTGGATCAGCAGTCATTGAGGTCTGCATCAGTTTCAATCTGCAAAAATGGCAAAAGAAACGAGGTAAGGCGAAATATACGTTCAACATTGCAATTTCGAGGAAAAAAGAGACTAATAGAACTTTTCAATTTCCGTTTTCTTTGTTTTGATTTTACTGAACCGCATAGATCTCTCTTATGATACCAATTCATGTGAAAATATCGTCTGGGATTCCGTTCTAATGCGTGGATTCAATCTTAGACGAGACTGAAGAAAGACTTAAGATGGTAAATTGCACAATTAGTATCTAGAAAGGATTATATTCTGTCCACCGTCACTGGAAAAAAAGAACAATGTTGTGATCGAACACACTAAAAGTACGACGTACCACATGAGATGGGAGGGAGGCGGCATGCCGAAGGAAGGCTGTTGGCAACCCTAAGAGTGCTGCAGAGGCAGTCGTGCTCCACTGCCTGGAGTGCGCCACAACACTCGGAGCTCGGCCCCCTGCTTATCCCAGGCACCACGAACGGCGCGCACACATTCAGGCTAGCCATCTGGGTCGGGCAGCTCTGCTGCGCTCGCACCTCGCCCACCTGGGCCTGGACTGCTGCGAGTGCCACCAGGAACATCATTAGCAGCATGGCCTGAACTGTCGCCATTGTCGGTTGATGTTCACCTGTTTTCTGAGGGACGAAAACTACTACTTCACTTTGTTTGCAGATGTGATTGTGTATATGAGTAGTAGGTGCATGAGTTAAGCCCTATATATACTAGCTTGTGGGTGGGTGAGCGTTTATTTTCCTTGCATGAACCACCTAATTTGCCAGGGTTTTGAGATCATTGCATCTGCGTTGCCTGCGTTTAGCTGTTGATTCTTGTGGGATGACTGTCGAATTATTTCACACACAAAGGAAAAGGATAATACCAGCAATTACTTGATTAGATCACGGAAATACGTCCATATAGGCCAGTGTAGAGCGAAATTTCGTTATATCAAAGTCAAACTACATAGAATTATAACAAATCACTCTTACGATTATGACACCCTCAAACACTTGTAGTTTCTCTCACAGACAATTCTATTTTTCCTTGTAAAAAACACAACATTTTAATATTGATAAGAAGTTTATAATCAACAATTTTGTGTGGAAAGAAATACAATGATGAGAAATATGTATATATATATATACTCCAACAAATTAAAAATTCAAGGATCTCATATGCAAAGCGGGGTACCAAATTAGATAATTTACGTACATTTGGATGCATGCACTAGTGTACCTTGAGAAAACTTTGCACATGGCTTATTCCAATGGAGCCATGAAATTCTAACCCTCGATCCAGCACCTTATTTTTTACTACAAGCTTTTTTTGGTTTTGCCAACCACTTGAAATAAGATAAAAGTTAAAAGCGGAAAGAATCGTCCCCAGAATGAAGTGATGAAACTTTTTTTTTAGGGGGAGCAATGTACGAGGTATTCCCTTGCCATTACGATTCAACTGCCTCCTCGGCAAGCAGAAACCTCGAGATCCCAGTCGATTCATGAGAATCCATGCCAGCTTTGATAGGCAAAATTTCTAGGCTCGAGTTCGGTGTTGCCCTCATATCTAGGCTCAAAAGAGAGCTAGTTATTTTACCTGGGACCCTCGTTGCATGCCCCAGAGGATCACATATAGAGTCAAATTTACTTATAGGCTCAAAACATGCGTTGCGACCTTGTTTGAAGACAAAACACAGCAGACAAACTTCAAATTTCAAAGGCATTGTTGTATTCAGAATTAACTGAAGTATGGTGTCGCGGCGAAGGGCAAGAAGGGAGATGAACATTCTCCAACGAACATTATTGTTTTCGGGATTACATACAACCGAATTGCGCGTCTACAGGTAACAAATCACTCGAAACCCTAAAAAAGTGAGAACGAACCAAGAAGAAGAGTGACCTATAGGCTCTATAGCACCCAGTTCATCTGTCAAATATGTGTGTTAAACCAATTGGGGACCCCTTCAAAGAGTTAGGGTTTGTTGGAACTGGATCTATCTGGAACTTTTCATCATGAAAGAATTGCTGAAAACATGAAAAAGCCAAAAAAAAAAGAGAGAAAAGAAAACACGGAGAGCGACTTAATTAGGTTCCTAAGAAGAAGTGGAGGATCGGCGGTGATTGGAAGTTGACGGGGCGGTCCAGTATGACTTGACGGCGAAGAGGAGCTTCTGCCGCACAAGGGGCCCGTCCTCGTGGTCGACGATTTGACTGTCGTAGTTCATCCCGTCGAGCATCCTCTTCAACTTCACCAACACGTCCACGTCGTCCCGTAGGATCACGCTCCCTTCCGGCCTCAGGATCCTGTCCATCTCCAGCAATATGTCGTCTGCGTCGCACCTGTTCATACATACATGCATCCATCCAAAGCATTAATTACTGGGTTACGTTAATCAAATTAGAGGGTCGGAGGTTAGATCAGAGAGGAGAAATACCTGTCCTTGTAGAGGGTGAACAACGAGTCGGCATGAATGAAATCGTAAGTCCTAGGATAAGTAGACATGGCTTCGCACCTGGTCCAGGATTCAAGAGACAACATTACTTACGACATTGCCCAAAAACGAAAAGAGGTAGATGACAGGAGTTGGCAAATTGCGGGATTTACCAGCTCTGATAAGTCCCGATGAGCCCTCTTTCGTATACGACTCCGAGCGTGTTGACCGGCGCTTCCGCGGGGACCACGTTCATGACCCAGACGGGGTCCTCCACAAGCGCCGCCGCGAAGCCGCCCAAGTGGGCATTCATGTCCAGCAGGTTCCGGTACCTCCCGGCCTGCCCCAGTTGATTGTTCACCGTCTTGTAGTATGAGACCCTCCGCTTCCAGAGCTCCGCATCGGTCCGGAAGGTCTCCGCCGTGATGCCCGGCACCGTTCCCCCACTGATCCTGGGCGGGACCACATTGAGCCTCTCCGGCCACTTCGCCACCTGGCCGCCCGCGACCTCCTCGTCACCGGAGACTTCCGGTAGCCGGGTCAAGCAAGTGTCCATGTTGGTGTACCTGAAAGGAACAATCTAGTAGCTCAGTGCTATTACATCGAGCATTATTTTATTTTTCTCAACATTCATTGTTAATCAGAATAAATAATAGCGAAAGGTCAACAGACTACGAACCATGCTGTATCTGGATCTTGGGTCGGGCAGAACCGGTTCACTTTGCATTGCAAGTGGTTGGTCGGCTTTCGCCAGACGGAGATGTCGCCCTTCTCGATGAGCTTGGTCCAGCACAGGCTCCTGGCCACCCTCTCAATCGAGTTCTGCTCGGACCTCAAGTCGTCTTGGGTCCTATTCCAGCCCCGCCAGTACTTCCTCCACCGGATCGGGGACCAGACAGAATCCAGTACCCGCCCGGCCTCAGAACTCTGTCCACTTCCATCAAATATGTTCCACCTATTGCACATACACCAATCGCATAGTCAATTATGTCAGCTCGACTCAGTTCCGATACATTCAGCTGATTACGAGAAAGATTTAGCACGCGAGGATTACCGGATTCGGCCCAAGGAATGAGGCATCGAGAGCAATGGGCCATGTCGAACGCCCTAGACGGATACGGAAGCCTTTTCGATGCGAGGACGCCGATCAGGGCTGGCACTCCTCGCTCGAGGGCGAACTGCACCTGAGCTTCGTGCGTGTCCCTCGGCGCGAACGACATCGTCAGCACGTTCCGGGACAGGAGATAAGCTCCCCAGCTCGCCACCTACGTTTGAACAAGACGATTTAACCCATGAACGTTGAAAACCTAACAATTAAAATTCACGTGACGGCCCATTTTTTCCGACCTAAAAACATCAATCCCCATGGTACTGGCAGAGTGGCAATGCATGTGGCAGAAAGTTGCCCTCACTAATTGCGACCTAAACGGGATCCTAACGTTATAAATCAAGATTCGATTCCCTTTCAAAGAAGGAATCGAATCGGCGATTAAAAATTTATGATTCCTATGACTCGAGGCGTGTACCGCGGTATTAATTTTTGCTAGCCAGAAATATTTACGTCCACCCTTCTTCTATTCTATTCCTCCAATGAAAGATTCAACTTGGCGAGTCGAGCCGGGCCAGTCAAACCCTGGGATTCCAAAACTTTTTTAACGACCATTAAAGAAAACAAAGAGCAATCCTGACCGATCCAGTAGTTTTCGCCCGCTTTGGCAACTCGATCCAAAGCAAATCAATAATTAAATGATTTCCGTTATAACGTGTATTGATTGATGGGAGAGAATGCCTATGTCGAAGACGGGAAAGACTCACCCCGCAGCCGGTGTCGATGGCGGTCCGGATCGAACCGTCCTTGAGGTTGATGAGCTCGCCGATGTCGTCGATGTAGGCGTCAGCGCCGTGGGGGAACATGGTGCCTCCGCCGGGGAAGCGGAAGCGGTCGCCCTGGTACTGGATCCAGTTCTGGACCGCCTTCTCCACCGTGAGCTCCTTGTGGGGCACGTTGGCGTACCACGCCAGGTCCCTGCTCGCCGGCCACCGGAACGGTATCCGGTACCCGTGGGGGGCCGGCACCCGGCACTTCACCTTCTCGGTCTTGTCCGGGCAGTGCCGCTCCCGGTATATCAGCCTGCTCCGGTCGAACCGGAGCGACCTCTGCACGTCCTCGCAGGGCGTGTACTCGCTGAAGTTGGCCGCGCACGCCGCGTACGTCCTGGGGCGGTCGTCCAGCTCGGCGTCCGCGATGTCATCCTGGCGGTGGTGGGATTCGAAGTCGAGGGCGACGCCGGCGGAGGCGGAGGACGACGACGGCGATCCCTTCGCGGGGGACGAGGGGCAGGAGACGGTGGACGGTGGGTGGTGGAGAAGGCGGCGGGGGCGATGCGGCCGCCGTGCTGCCAGAGGCCGAGGAGGTAGGACATGAAGCAGAGGAAGAGGACGAAGACCCACTTGGAGAGGGTGGAGTTTTTGATCGTGAGGTACGAGGGGGTGGCGGAGCCGGGTTTGGCGGTGGGGTGGTAGGGGGCGTAGGGGCCAGCCATTGGCGGCGGCGGCGGCCGGCGGTGGCCTGCAGGGTCAGCCGTGGTCGGCGGCGGCGACGGCGGCGACGACGACGGTGATGTTTTGGTTTTTGTTGGGGAGAGTAGGATTCGAGTGAAGGGAGTGGGGAGAGTTTTAAAGGAAGGGACTAGGGAGGGAAGGTGGAGGGGGTTGACGAGAAACAGGTTAATGGGAACAAGTGGGTCATGTGGGGAAGCAGGTCCGATTTGCACCTAATTTATTTTAATTCCATCTTTGGATTTTCATTAAATTTCGTTAAATTAGAAGTAAAAGATGAAAAAGAGATCGGCGTCGGTCGGATTACACGGAAGCCGGCTCGTGCGCATCGAAACAGGGAAAGAAATCGCGTCATATATGGTAATTGACGTCACAAATATAAATTTCTTGCCCGATTTATAGAGTTGAGAAAAATATGTAATCGTATATATTTTTTTTCGGGGGCAACTGGGGCTGGTTCTAAAAGGGGAAGTTTAGAAAAGAGAGAGAAAAGGTTGTGGTGGGGTTTTATTTAGGGAATTTAAAATATTAGGAAATTAGGGCAATTGCGTACGTCCCGATTTGTTTCCTTATTTATGTAATATACTATATGGTTTTATTTTATTTTATTTTAATTTCCAGATTGGCAAGTGAGATTTTCGGTGGTGGGGGCCCACCTGGAGTTTGTCCCCCCGGTTGACCCTGTCCCAGGTACAGCACGGGGAGACCGTCCGCGCGTTGTCTTTATCTGGACTCTTGCGTACGAGGGGAGCTCACAATTACATCATATATTATTATTTTTATGGGATTTTTATTATTATCTCGATTGATAAACTTTTTAATTTCAAAATATATGACAGTTGTACGCCGTCTCTGAATTTTTAAGTTGTCATTTTTTAGTGTTTTGTAAGAATTCATAGAGTTCTATATAATAAAAAAGGAAAATGAAACAGCATGATCAAAGGAAATTGATTCTATCTTTTGTTTTGTTTTGTTTTGTTTTGTTTTTTGGATTTGTGAATCGCAATCAAAAGAGACCATCATTTGTTCGATCTCTTTTTAACTTAAACCTTGGGTTTAGTTAATTAGCTGATTGGAATGACGCTAGAATATGGCCTGGCTTTCTTGCGGCGGCGCGGCCATCCCTTGCCTGACGGTGGCGCTTCCGGGATGGCATGTTTGGGGGCGGTCTTCATCCGGAGAAATACGCACTGCATTGATGATGGGGCGTCAAACAATGTACCCTGCATGTACTTCAGTGCACATGAGTCGAGTCCCACTCCTATCGTAGACCTTTGGACAATCTTAATTAGCTAATTAAACCTGAACCAGTTGAGATCAAGTACTTATATAAAAAGATCAACTTCTAAGTTTTAATAATATGGATTAGTGTTAGTTAATAGAAAAGTATCGAAACTATGGGTCTAAGCATTAGAACCGACTTGTTAATGGACTTCAGAACTTCTCGGCATGGTGAATGTATCTAGCAATACAACGTCGTTGTCAATGTCTTGACCTTTAGCGGTGCTCAGAGAGGCACGACAAATTAAGAGAGGCGCAACAAAATATCTACAATTTAATACCCTGTTCGTTACGTAGAAGTGTTGACACTTTCAAAAAATTGTTTCTCAAGAAGTCATTATGACATTATTCAATAAACCGTCGATATTTTCGAATGTTCGATTGAAATCTGAAAATGAATTGGAAATTGATTTTGATTGTTTGGAAAAGAAAACTTGCTTTTATTTACCTAATAAAACATGTACCATGCACATGATATAAAGAGCTATACATGCTATATTGCTAAATGTTAAATAAAGATTAGCGAATTACATTTTTATAACATAAATTTCTTTTTTAGATTGTTAATAATTTATTTATTTTTGTCTTATGGAACTTGAGCTCATGTGCTCCAATCTAGGGCCTAGACTTGGGGTACTTAGGTCCGAGCACTAAGGTCTTGGACCCAGCCACAAGAGACCCGGCTAGGTTCGACCACCACGATATTGGGGACGACTGTTAAGGACTCGAGCATGGGCATTGAGGTCTTGGACATGTCCTCGAGGGACCGGGGCCTAGCTACCAATGCCTTCGACTTGAGTGTTGAGGACCTCGGCTTGTGCATCAAGGGCTAGGCCTTGGCTTTAGGCCTAACCATCAGGGTCCCAAACCTAGGCGCTAAGGTCCTAGTTGAAGGAGCTAGAGTTTCTTAGGCCTAGACATTGAAAACCCAAGCATAGGCGCCGATGACTTCAGCACAGGAGCATAGTACCTGAGAACTACCGCCAAGTACTTGAGTACGAGCACTGGGGTTTCAAGCCCAGCCTCAAGGGACTTGGGCCCAAACTTTGTAAATGCGCCCAAGCGCTAATGAATTGAGAGTGGGAGCCAGGTATTGGGCATTGCTATCAGGGTCCTAGGGCGACCACTACGGACCCAAGCTTAGCTGCAAAGGATTTGGGCTTAGGCGTCGAAGTGCCGGTCCCCAAGCACCGAGGTTTTCGATCTAAGCACCAAGGACTAGTCGTCATATCCTAGATATAGTATTATCTTTTTTAAAAGAGGAAATTATTTCTATGATGATGTAAGTTTTCTATTGATTATGACAAGCTTTTCTGTTAACTCATTTTCCCAAGTAATTCAAACGTTAGAGAGTGAGGATAACGTTTTCTTAAGGACTGCGAAATAAACAAAGACTGAAATGCTCGTGTCGTGCCATACGCAGCTAACATCTTCCATCCCACGAAGACTTGGATTTTCGCATATAATTTATGAGCGAATTGCTTTCTAGCATACAATTTATGCATATGGATTTAAGCATGTTTCATTATCATGATAATTGGAGAATTAGCACATGATTTGGGAACCGAATGGATCGTTTTGAATGCGTACGTGCGTGCACGAGAGGATGGTCGATAGAAAGAATTAGTTTCCGTCTCGATGAAGCGAGCAATACCACTTTGGGGGCTTGAGCAGAGCACCATGAAAAAAGTCACCGAGGGGTAAAAAAAACAGAGTTGGCAAAACCACGTGAATCAAGCTGGAGCACGGGATCGATTAACCTAACGTGGTATTCCATTGATATAATGTTTAATTGAAAGTCAAACTAAGTCCAAAATAAGATTAGGATGGACCTAAGTTTGAGCGCTCGCAAGGATCCATTATAAGATATCTCTAGTCATTTTGGAAAAGCACTACTGGCGGATTTACACAGATGTTTTGTTTACCCAAATAAGGCAAAGGAAATCAGGATACAGATTGCCTCTATTAAATTTGATTCCAAAAATTTATATATCTTGCAAAATTCTATTTATATGGCTTAGTTCTGAAAAAAAAAGAAAAAGAAAAGAAAAGAAACTCAACTTTAGTTCTAATCCCAATTTTGCTCTGAATTTTTTTTATCTAAAAAAAAAATTACCAATTTTCATTCTAATCCCATATCTATCCTCATCAACCCTATGTTCAAAAGGTGCCTCTAATTTCTTCAAAATTATTAACATCATAAGGCCATTGTTGTTGTTGTTGTTGTTATTGTTATTGTTATACACATTTTGATATTGAACTTCAAAGCGGTATTGATATAGATAATTTTGAAGAAATTAGTAATGATTTTTTTCTTTATTTTTATGGTGGGTTAACAAGGACAAATTTAGGACTAGAGTGAAGTTGGTGATTAAGATAGAAATTGAGATTGAACTTAAAGTTAAGATTTTTTTCAGGGAATTAGTCCATCTCACACAAAAGCTCGAGATTCAGCAAGCCAAAACAGTTCAAACTTTGGGTAATTACATGGTTTTTAAGGACTTTCTAGGGTTTCGTGTCACCGTCTAGTCTACAAGTATCCAAATAGGTCCACATAAGCACGTGTTGGGCTACGACCGACGGTATCGTGAACGAAGGATTAAGTCCACCGATCGCCATTTCCAAAAAAAAGGGGTCCTCGATTAGAAAATTCTTTTGGTTGACGTGATTCACCATCTCCCATACGATTTCCATAACCAACTAGGAGGGCTTCCGTCTTATGGAAGCGATGAGCTCTAAGTTTGAGATGTACACACGACAGGCGTGAATAAATAATTTATAAATATATAATATAAATAATATGTTTCCAAACGTATGAAGAAAGATGTGGGTTTGTCGTTCTTGCCCTTTATATCAACGTATATCTTTCGAAAGTATTTTAGATCCCCGTGAACCAGTAAAAGATAGCCTATTCTTTCGTTATTAGTTATTACTGACTAGTAATTTGCACTTGGGACTTGGATGGCAAACGCCAAAAAATCTTTTGATCACGTCTTGTTGATTAGCATGTTAATGCGTTGGAAATCTATGTCTGGCTGAAGACTTATAAATTGCAAATGGACTGAGATTTTAAGAAGTCATGTTCTGTTTAAGTGTGTTTAAAGTGAAAGGTCATCAATCTCAATTGACTCTAAAGTCAACTCTTGGTGAACCAGTGACCTTTCAAGATAAATGCGTGCATTAGATGGAAGAGTGATAGTCATTTTTTCTAAGTATAAAAAGACTAGTCCCTACGGTTTATTATAAGTTCAGTGTCGAGGCTGACCAAAATTCAGTATCATCCGAACTATAAATCAATCCAATTTGATAGGGCCAATGAAACTTCGAACTCGATTCACTTGATTAGTCGCATCAGTGGACGTGACTTGAGAATCAAACCATAGTCAAACCAAGTGCAACTTATGCAAGCAAAACCCTAAAATGACCATATTGAAAAACTTGTGATTGTAACGGGCATCTGATTACGTTTCTTAATTAGGATTTCTGTACGAGGCTTTTCCTTTTTCCCCCAAGTTTCTTGAAGAGGATTTTGGCTATATGGATTTGGTATACATAGGCCGATCCTTGAATCTTGAAAGTTATACAATAAGCTCATTCAAGTTCATGGATCCTTAAATCGACCAAATCTAGTTAAAAAAGTGATTCAATGTGGGCGAACCATTGGGGAGGCAGCTGCTTCCCCATAAAGCATGGACCTTTCATGTACATGAATGTTGAATGGTTTATCTTTGACCTCATAAATGAGTTGGCTCTAATCTTATAGGTCCATTACAGCAAGGAACCGAAGCATCCGGGGACAAAGACGATTAAAAAAAGAATAGAGGGAACTTCTTGGAATGAGGCATAACCTTGTCTAGAAAACATTAACTGACTCGATGATCTGATCTCGATTGTCCAGTTGCATGTTTCTTCGGGTATTTCAGTGACTACTTTCTTGACCAAAACTTAAAAAAAAATAAAAATAAAAATAGAAAATTGCAGCGACCTATGACTAAATGGTTAGCTACCTTCTGTGTGATACATTACTCGAGCAAGTGGGAACCGGGGTAGGATGTGATCAACATTAAATAATTATCTAGGTCAACCACAAAAAGTAGAAGAAAAAAGAAAAAAGATTTCCTTTTTCTTTCTCATTTTAGTTCTTTCCCGAAGTAAAGCTGCTGAAATCTACTGAGGTATAGGGGTGCGGAATCTTTTAATCGAATGACTGATCCTCCTCCCCGGGTACCAAGCACATACGAAGAAGTCCTTGCAGCGGTGTTTTTAGAGACCCTCGACGCTCAAGTCAGAATGTACTTATAAAAATCGAAACTAGCAACGTTTTGGCTTCACGTATGATATTGCTCTTACCGGTCAAGAATGTAATGACTTCTACCTATACCCGACCCGCCTATACCCGACCCGCCGAGGGCCATCCAAGTTAAGGTGCTTGATATTTTTTGAGTATGTCGAGATTGGCCACCTTTACTGATTGTGCTCGATTGGGGAGGTTTAGGAGGTTCTGGCTGCGTTTGGGAACCACTTTGCAAAGCCCTTTGGGGGTCCAAAGCCCATTTGCCCAAATATTGGGTGTTTGGGAACACCCAATGAAACTCGCCTTGAAGGAATGCTGGCATTCCAAAGGCTGAAAGCCCAAGGCAGCCTAGGCTTTCAGCATTTCGAGAATGGGAATAGCCGGGCACTGTTCATCTTCTTCTTCGTTAGGGAGTCCAGCGAGGTGTTGTGGTGGGTCGGCGACGGGCAAGAGAGGCTGGCGTGGTCGCAGCACCCCGGCAACCGTCGCCGACCAGTCTTGCGACCCAGATCTGGGTCGCGGCGAGGTGGCGGAGGTCGCACGCCTGGGTTGCGAAGGTGGCGGAGGTCGCGCGCTTGGGTCGCGGAGGTGGCGGAGGTCACCCGGGTCGTGGTGCGCGACCTCCGCCACATCGCCGCGACCCAAATCTGGGTTCTAGGTCGCGACCTCCGGTGACCCAAGACGTGGCTGCGACCCAGATCTGGTTTGCGGAGGTCGCCTGGGTCGCGGCGCGTGAGCTCCTCCACCTCGCCGTGACCGCCTGGGTCGCGGCAGTCACAGAGGTTGCCTGGGTCATGGCGAGCCGTTGCCGCGACCTCCGACGACCCATGACCTTGCCGCGACCCACATCTGGGTTGCGGAGGTCACGTGGGTCGCGGCGCGCGACCTCCTCCACCTCGCCGCGACCTCCGGCAACCCACGACCTCGTCGCGGAGGTGGCCGGAGGTCGCCTGGGTCGCGGCGCGCGACCTCCTCCACTTCGCCGGACCGCCCGCTCCTCGCCAGCGACTACTTGTTCTGGCCGGCCAACTCTTTTTTCTTTTTTTTTTTTTGAATAACAAGAGGCTTTGCAAATATAATTTTCCCAAGCACCATTTTACTCAAAGATACTTACAATGGACTTTTACAATAAAATTTACCAAACACAATTTGCATTTTGGAAAACACCTTTAATTCAAAGGTTTTTGCATTTTCCCAAAAACTTTCCCCAAAAGTCTTCCCAAACGCACATGCTCCGAAACTCCTGATAGGCATGTTTGGCCAAAGATGATGGCTGTAGGCCTTTCAGTGAGGTCGGACTTTCGGATGGGTTTGACCCTTCTAAGGTTTCAAAGATTATTTTTATTTTTATCTTAATGGGCTTAACCTTGAGTGAAAAGTTTCAAATGATGATCTAAAATGATAAGTTTTCTAAAAGAGAGTTTAGAGCAGACCTTATTTCAAGTAAGACCTTAAAGTCGCAAACCTAGTTTTAAACAACACCCCTAGCTTTTTGATTGACCAAATCTACGATGGCTAGTGAACTTGTGCATCTTTTGTGCATCTTATGTGAGATGCATAGGCTCGCCATTTGGTGAGACTTGGCCGGCAAGATTTGATATCATAAATTGAGGTACCTCAATTGCTTTGTCGAGTCGAGGAATCCATGTATTCTTCCATGATTGAAATATATCCCACTTAAGTCCAAGTAATTCCATTATCTCAAGTTAATCAAAGAAGAGTTCAACTTATTAGCTAGGCAAAGCTTCGTTCCAACAACAATAGTACTATTAGTGTCTATTACAGGTTTGAGTAACAATTGTAGCTCAATGACATGGACATACACTCTATCATAAGTTACGCATTTCCCTCTGCAGCCATCTCCACCTTTTCAAAAAGAAAGCAAGCCAGCGATACAGTATTGAGAGGATTTATTTGAGTTGGAGCAGAGCCTCTCTTTTATGCTCTATGTGAATGGATGTTGAATTTCTAGGTGAGCATGCACATGAAATATCTATATTTAGCAATAGGTCTACAAGTGCAAAGGGAACAATATCTCCCCCATGAACAATTAGGGAGAGAATAAATGGATGCTTTAGAGAGAGTGGGTCTGAGGGCTCCCTAATTAATCCTCATAGTCAAGAGATGAAGGATTTTGACACTCCTAATCATTTCCAAACCTGATTAGGAATGATACATAAAATTTAACGAATGGATTGGACGAAACACAAAATAAACTAAGGAAATAGGTGAAAGGAGATCACTTGTATATAAAGATCATATTTCAACATTAAGCATGACGACATGTCCATTTGCTTGGTCGCACTTTACTCCAGTTCACCGAATGATCTTTGTCATTCCAAGAAGTAAGGAAGTGAGATGTGTCCGAGAGATTTTGTCTGAGTTGAAGCGGAGCATCTCTTCCTTCTTTGAAGCAAATGGAGGATGAGCTTCTATTTCTAAATAAGCATACACATACATTATCTAAAATTAACAACAAACTCACTAGTACAAGCATTTTCACACTATCATGTCCTGCATGAATGATGGTGAAATTGAAAATAAAAGCTATATTGTATGCGAAAGCCAATATATCGCTAAAGGGCGTTTAAAGGGAGCAAAGAAAGGAGTAATGGTGAATGTAGCCAATTACTGTTCTATATCATCGATTTTAGCATATGTATATCACGTCTTCATAATTTTATGACCATGCACATTCCTCGGGCCTAGTCAACATATTACCCTTCGAAAAGAATAATTCGAAAAACCATCAATTCTTTTCGACAGTACATCAGCTTCCCCCACCGGACTCATATATAGGAATGTGAAATTTATACAAAATTTTGAGGATCACTACAATAATAAACAATCGAATAAGAACTAGTGAAGTCGGACCATCAAGTTGACTCTTGATTGCGAAAATTAATGCATCCTCCTTCGATGCTTTCTCCTTGGACTGGTTCTTCTATGGTTCGTAGCATCTGAACTTTGTCCTTTTTTTTTTAAACAAATATTAAGGAGTTACATTGGATTAGGACGAGATCTGGTACTGTTAAGGCATTAATCATATGGTTTTTCGGTAGACCAATCGCTGTCCTTTTAACTCACTGGGCTCAGGCCATGGAGGTGACGTTCGTTCTCATCTTAGCAACTTCACAGTCTTGAAATTCTAGCCCATTATATTATTGGCTGATGGACCCAGCCATTGTTTGATCGCCCTATTATGGCTTTTTCGTTCCTCCAAATTGAAAACTTAATTGTAAATAGAGACCCCCAAATCAAGTTGAAATCGAAAATCCTTTATTTAAGTTTTGCCCAAAGAGAATATACTACATTGAATCAAACTCACTCAACTCAAGACTGGTAGTATATGCTATCCCTGGTCGAATTGAAGCGGCGGGAATCTAAACATTAAGGAGCAAAAATCGGGTTTAAGTATGTAAAGGTTCGATGTTATGGGGTTTTGATGATTCGATGGATGAATGGAAAATTCGACAACATGATTTGTTTGATAACATTTCGCACTTGGGTTTGTACGTTTTTCCTAAGCATGTGAAGGTTACTGACTGGGTCGCTAAAGCCTTAAGAGAAGAGACCGAGAAATCAAATCGGGCCTCATATCCTCCTCGAGCCCAATTAGGGTTTTGTTATGTGGTGATGCAAAGCTCTGCGTACGCCTCACGTGTTTCATGACCTTTGACTGAATGCACCTTTTTTTAACTGACCAGTATAAAAATAAAGGTTGTGGGACTGCAAGATTTGTATTTTTCCATATTGTTTATGAAATTCCGCTTGGATCTGAATGGATTCGGCAATAATTGGTCCTCGTCATCGGCTTATTTTCTCCATTGTTTTTCCTTGACTTTCCCACATTCTATTATCGATTCTTCTTAAAGAATTGATGTGAAAGTGGAACGTGAAAGTTGACTAGTCAAAAGGAGAAATTGCACCACAGTTTAAACCCCCAAAAACTTTGTGCCCTCTTTATAACACAAACTAAAACCAATGTATGAGTGGACATAAATCGGACCACGTAAGTCGGTGGATACTAGGTAGAGAACCTACGACCTTTGATTTTTCTTCATAATGTAACTAGAATATCTCATGTCTGATGCTTTTTTTTTTTTTACATTTTATTTTGATCAAGAAAAAGTGTACCTAAGTTAACCGGGCAAAACTTGTAACAATTCTTACCTTGTTGATAATCTTAATGTACAAAGTTAACAATAAAACTGTTTACCCATATCTAGAAAGCAATTATTTTATTTGAAAAAAAAAGTTGAAGCGTTTAAGTTGTCCTTCATGAAACCCTTTCAGAGATAGAGATAAAAAATGACTCAATAATTTATCATATTATTGCATTGTACTGGTAATAGACAATGCCAAAATGTAATGTTAATTAGAGTAATATTGATAAAAAAGTATGCTATATGATCATAAAAATGATCAAATCTATGGCGAAGTTCATGATGAAGCATCATAAATGGATGAACTTAGGTAAGGTGAGAAATCAAATTATTATAAGAAAGGTGTAAGGTAACTTTCTTATCGTGCGAAAAGTGAAAAAGCGTAATATGCACAAATAAAAAGGAGAAAGTGGTAGTTATAGTTGAAGTTAAATTTATTATGTTACAGGCTTTCCATTAGGACAATTATCATTTACCTTCTTGACCAGTCAAGCTTTATTCTTGAGCTAGAAAATCACCATAAGAAAAAGGATTATCATTAATTGTATACTTTCACTTGCCGATCTGATTATGAAAGATAAAAAGAAAAATTTTATCCCATAACTCTAAAAAGTTGGTCCACCATAGACTATTCAGATTTGACCATGAACAAAATGTTGTTATAATTTCTCAGGTTTTGAAATTGCAAAGGAAAAGTCAACCCATGATTCTAAGAAGACCACCTCAACTAAGTGAATTCACACTCATTCAACTTTATTAAAATCATTTTGTGGCAACATGCGTTGGTAAAGGACTTCTGGCAAGAGTATAATCGCATTAATTGAAGAGATATTGGAAAGTAATCAAACATTTTGGAATCCTGATCAAGAGGTTAGATAACTATTGCACTCTTCAAGTTCAAGTAATATGCAAAAATTTCTTTTTCATAAATAGCAAGATGTTTGATAGTTCATTATAACCAGGAATGTAATAAGTAAAGTGTGAATTAGAAATAGAAAAATCAAACCAAGTAAAAGAATTCTCAACAGGTCTTATCACTTCACGACTGTCTAAATCCACTTTACTTAATATATTTTTCATATATTCCCAAAAATGAAAGTAATTAAGGTGACAGGAAGCAAAGTGTGGAATTGAGAAAAAAAGCTATAAAAAGAAAATCATTGCAAATTCCTCAAGAAGCCACGTCGCCAATTTACCATCCTCAACCATATATATATATATAGAATGAAAGACACTGGACACTGGACATAAGAAAATATATTGTTGGATGCTCATTTACTAAATGGAGGGGGACAGCTTTTTAAGCATTTCTTACACTTTCAGTCGGCGGCTTCTATAGAAGGTGAACTTGTCTAACAAATTTCTAGGTTTGACAGGATAATTCGATGATCTAGCTGTCTTCCATGCGCTAAGGTCAATGACAAAGATGGTCACCCATGTAAGATTACAATTAAGCAACAATTAAAGTAGTTTAATAAATGTACAATTAAGGGCGGAATTGGGGAGAAGCCGTAGGTCTTGTTGTCTGAATTCCCGGAGCGTGGTTAGGAAACAACGTGATTCACCTTTGAAAGTCGAAGGGCCTGTCTAAACCTCTTCATTTTTTTTAATGTATAGGGGGGAAGAACACATGTTCATGCCAAGCATTATTGTCCTATTGAAGAAACATCCTCTGTACTCAAAACGAAATTGTCTTAGCAAGCCAGACCATGTGGGGGCAGATCATCATGATTGTTATTCTGGATTGTTTGTGGATGGTGGCAGGGGGATTTCACATTAATTAAGAGGTGGGGGAAATCACCGCACGTCCTATCTCGCTCTATTGTTAAAATATATAAATATTAAATCACAGTTCCATCTAACTATTTAAACTTTTAGAATAGTTGTCAATAATTCCATCAAAATTCTCACTTACTATGAGAGCAGGAGAGCAGGAGGTCCAAATAGAGATGTTTTGAGAAAGCACTAATCGAGTCATCCCACAATAGTTGATGTTTTGATGCTATTCACACCGACTGTGTCGCACAGTCGAGCCTTTTTCATGGAGGAGGCTTTCTTTCGATGCCAGTCCATAGACTGCATTGCTTAGTAACTATTTTTCCAAGCCAACTGTATTGGCCGTGTTGCTTAGTTACTAATTACATCGGTGGCTTACTATTTCTATTCTGATCCTTGACATTTTGCGTGTCGTTTTGAGAAGCCAACACCGCCACTAAAAAACTCGCCCCCCTCGAACAGTCTAGATTTGGAAGATGTTGCCTCACACACTGCCCCACCATGGATCAACAAGTGTGGTTTAATATTTATATATTTTAACACCGTTTATCACCCTAATTGCGTTGTGCAAACGATTTATCCATCAGTAGCTTTCGTTACCGTCTTAATTGGAAACGGTTAATAATCTCGGGATATTCTTTTTATGTAGTTTCTTTCGTGCTAGACAGATGAGATGATAAAAAAATTGAAAAATTCTTATATACATGTTGTCCCCTCCATCCGATAATGATAAGGTGAAAACCAATTCCATCTTGGTCCATGCACCTCATGTACATTTCTCTAGCCCCTACATGATGGGGTTCACACCAACCACTTCTCTGTACCCAGTTATTATTCTGTCTAAATCAACTCTAGGACAAAAAATCTGGCTTGAATAAAGCCAACCGATATTCAAATTTGAATCCCAGATCCACACACCACCTAATCTCCAAACATCACCAATCGCGTGGAGGTATATAAAATTATCTGTAATCATATACAAGTAAAAGAAACATTGGACTAGGCTGACTTTGGGGATTATGTTGTGGGCCGAGCCGAATCGCACGGTGGAAAATTGCGTGGGACCTTTGCGATGTTTTTGTAAGATTTAATGTGAGCCTCACTTATTCTTGATATGTGATTGTCTTTTAGAATATTAAATTGAATTGAAGCAATAACCTAGGTACCATCGCCAAAGAAAGGAACATGTGAATAAATTTCATGCACGGTCATATCCACGTCCCTTCTAAACTGATCTCAATTTCGCTTTTTCTTACACTCTTTCTGTTTCTTGATCTCTCTCTCTCTCTCTCTCTCTCTAAATGACCAAAGACTCTTCTTCGACATTAAAAAAAAAAAAAAATGGTGGAAACTCAACTTCCGCTTGCTTGGCCCTTCTTCAACTCTCACCTCCTCCAGCTCCTTCTCTACCTGTAAATTCTCACGATCTTTTTTCTCCCACTCCTCTTGATTCTTCTTTCCATCATTTCGTGGAGTGATCGCTTTCGTTGTGCTTATGGGGTCTGCAATATCTGGCCCCGCTGATGAGGCCGAAGGGTGTTCAGTCTCACCTTCAAGGACCTGTCTTGGGGACTTGCCAGAGAGTTGCATCACCTCCATTCTCAAGTTCTTGGATCCCCAGGATATTTGCCGATTCGCGTGCTTGAACAGAGCTTACAGAGACGCTTCATCAGCCGATATCGTTTGGAAGTCGAAACTACCTCCCAATTATCATTTTCTGGTTGAGAGAGTTCTTGGTGAAGACCCGCGATGCATGGGAAAGAAAGAGATCTTCTCGAGATTGTGTAGACCCAATTGCTTTGATGGTGGCACAAAGGTACTGTTGGGTTGACCATTACCAAAACCAGTTCACGCCCACCATCATTTCTAATGCATATACAATGTTACGTATGCCTACATGTGCCATCTGCGCATAAACCAATATGCAGAAAAACGAAGTAAATATGAATTTAGAGCCTGCGTGTTTTGCTGAAAGTTAACTTTGAGAGATGCTCGTGCTCGCTGACATGTGTGTTGTGTTCTAAATTATTTCACTTGCAGGAAGCTTTGTTGGATAAGATTACCGGAAGTATTTGTGTGGCGGTTTCATCAAAGGCGCTGAAGATAACTGGGATTGATGACCGGAGATACTGGAACCGTATTCCTAGCGAAGAATCCAGGTAAAGAGCTTCAAATGCAGCTGTCTTATTTCTCAGAGTTGGAGGGTTTGGCTGCTGTGATTGTTTCAAAATGAAAAAAATGAAAAATAGAAATCGCTTCAACCGAGGGCCATTTTTCCGTCGGTCCGATATTTTCCTCTTTCTATCTAACCAAATATTGGAGATTACATTGGTGTTTGAATTAGAACTGCATTTAGTCTTTTAAGATGTCATAGATCTCAAAAAGGCCAACCTTGTTGGTTCTCGAGAAAATCATCGACCAAGCTCATGATGCACGGAATTAAGCTCTTGCTAGATAATCACTTTGAGTTAAAATGAGAATTATTTCTTTAATACAGTCAAATCAGCCGGCATATGATAAAGCCTTATTCGCAGAGGCAGTAACTGGAGGAAGTTTTGTCTCGCACACAAGAATAAAAGATAATAGCTAGGCAAGTAAGAAGACTACTTCAAGCTTGGCATATTTCTGTTTCTTAATACTCAATGACGATGAGTAGCGTGCCTTGTGATCCAAGTTTGCCATCTTTCTCCTGGATTCTGTTCAAGTCTCGTGGTTTGACTAGCTAAACGTAAGAGCTTAGTTCACCTTTCTAAGGAAGGAACAAGTTCCTTTCATCATACTTTCAATCTGTTCAGCAAAAGGGTTGATTGGGCCCAAAACTATGGATCGACCCAGAAGTAAACAAAATTCTGTTTCCAATGTCTAGAATTCTCCAAGCATCACTGGCAGTTGTCGGTTTTCCTTTTTTGTTCTCTAACTCGAGCATAGATTGAAGGTGATGAAGATTAATCTATAGGAAAAGACGAAAAGAAAATGGATTTCTTGTTTTCAGTGAAATTTGAGGGACACGTTTTATCTATCTAAATCTTCTTTAAACAACCCAACTAGAGATGGCGGGTTCGACTCCTTTTTTCGAACGGCCAATCCCTTTTCGATCAACGATATAGGGCGAGCCCTTTCTAGATCCTAGGAGGGAGGGCCAACTTCTTATCACGAGGGGTCAACCCTCCTGGATAAGAGGTCAACCGGCATCCATCTGATGGGGAGTGCGGAGAAGATTTCGGAAAGTAAGAGATGTCCATTGAATTTCACCACGGAGACAGAAGAGTGAACCAAAAAACATGACAAAATTCTATACCCTCCATTTGAGAACGTTTTCTCACGGGGAAGTTTTAAGGAAAGAATCATTCATATCTTCTTCGTGATGAAAGTGATTGAAAAATAATAGCTCTCCTATTATCAGCAGGTTCAGCACAGTTGCGTATCTTCAACAGATGTGGTGGGTCGAAGTTGTTGGGGATTTTGAGTTCCAGCTCTCGCCAGGCACATATAGCTTACATTTCAGGCTCCAACTGGGCAAAACCGTCAAAAGATTCCATCGGCGAACATGCGACCTCAATCAAGTTCATGGTTGGGACATCAAACCAGTCCGATTTCAGCTTTCGACTTCGAATGGTCAGTGCATCGTGTCTGAATGTCATTTGGATAGGCCAGGGGATTGGGTCCAGTACCATGTGGGTGACTTTGTGGTTGAGAAGCAGGACACGCCCATTGGGATCAAGTTTTCAATGGTCCAGATTGATTGTACGCACACCAAAGGCGGACTCTCTGTAGACAGCGTGCTGATATGCCCATGTAATCCGCAGCATGCATAGGTTTCCATACCAGAGAAAGTAATAGCCATAGAATTGATTAGTACCAGTTCAATTTGTTTTCTTTCTCATTGAATATACATCTGACAACACTCCACTCACGTACACAATGTATTCAAAACGTTCCTGAGATTTTTTATTCAGAGCAATTCAAGCAGGGACACCACATGTAACTTCAGATTGAGGACCTTGACCTATCTAAGAGTACTGTGTTACTGGAGATTGTGATTGTTATCTTCTTCCATGTTGCAACTAACACAATTGCAGTCGATCTATAACACATTTCCAGTACTCAGCATTAACTTCTTGAGATTTGTATCGATCTTAATTAATTACACAGTTAGCGTACATCACTGGACCTTGCCCGATGAAAGAACATCACACTGACGCTGCGAATGCAAATTTAGACCACCCTCACCATTAAAATGTCCACCCGAACAAGCGGGAAAAAAAAAGATGACCGCCCATCGATAGTACCTGCAGACGTCTAGTTAAAATCATGTCTCGACCAAATAGGTCACTAAATCAGGTAACAGTTATCATAATTGGCTGTCATAAGTTGAAGTGCCAAGACCCAACCACACCCTATATTAGGTGAAATAAGTCGGGAACGAAAACAAAGCAGTCCTTTCTCAAGATTGTGTTCACTAGATTACACTTGCATCACTTTAAAACAAGAAACCCTTCTGAAAAGATTGCTAAGTGCCTACTGCAACAAGTTTGTCAAGTCACAGCAAATTCCACAATTAATAAAGTTAAATAAGGAGAGATGCCAAAGAAAAAAAAAAAGAATTAAGATAAGGAGCACCTATTTCAATATCCTGTACAAAAGGTACACACTTTGCCAATGGAGATTGCGCCTTATATCATGTTAGTCTTGCGCTCATGCCTTCCATCCAAAGGCCATCGTATCATCAAGATCGGTGTTGAAAATCCCGCAATCTGTGAACTCTTGGGCTATATCCTGAACAATATCATCTTGTATATGGAGACCCTGAGGCATATCAGGCCCTTTCTGGTTGAAACCATCATTCCCCCCAGCTGCAGAGGACTCACTGTTCGAAGCAGCTTTGAAACTGTTGCTCCTACTTGGAGCCGGCCCTGCAGCACCTCCTGACACATTAGATGCAGCTGCTTGCGGTGCTGCATTATTACTCCCATATCCCATGCCACTTTTCGCCAGATTTCCATTTGCATTCTGACCAGAACTGTTGTTAGACATCTCCTGGAACAGCTGCTGAATCATCTGGTGCTCAAAAGCTTGGTTGCCTTGGGACGACTGAGGATGGTTTGGTGAGAGTAAACTATTGGCACTCCCCGAGCGCTGCTGCAACGGCTGGGGTTGCTGCGGAGTGAGGTGAGGGCTTGAGTAGCCACTGACAGGTAATTTCTGCATGGATCCAGATAAAACAGCAGACCCTTGAAACGTAGAAGGTGGGTTCTGGTTGCAAGAAGATGCCTCTTGTTGAAGGGAGTTGGAGCTTGTATTCATGGAGTTCTGCCGCATTAGCACCTCCTGTTGAAGGGAGTTGGAGCTTGTATTCATGGAGTTCTGCCGCATTAGCATGTTTTGGTAACTAGTCAGAGCTGCTTGTGCAGAACCACTTAAGGCTCCGCGATTGACCATGTGCTGGTTATTACCCATGTGATTGTTAATATTAGGATGTAAAGCCATCAACTTATTCAATGTGTTGCGATCAGTTGGCAGACCCTGAACATTTGCTATATGCTGCATCTCTTGCATTTTCTGCATCTGTAGTTTTGCAGCTGAGGCCTGTTGAGTGAAACTTTTCAAACCCTCTGCATCAATGCCCATAAAATGGTTACCATCCGATTGTTCAGAAAAAGAGTGGCGGACTTAAGGGAAAAAGGAGAAGACACTTAAAGACATTATATTTGTCAACGCTACTGCAACATAAATACCCCCCGAACAAAAAAAGACGGAACAAGTATATTACCAACAGGACCAACTTTGCTCTCCCGACAGAAATCTATGAGATCCTTCATGCTGTTAACAACCTCAGAGATCTGCAGTTGGATTGGAAGCATTAAGAACAAAGAAATCCTAGCATCAACTACCATCATACACCATGAGACAACTTACCTGCAAACACCGCACATATCTTTTGGAAAATCCGAGGTCATTGAGTGACTGCAACTCCAGACTTTTGGCAAGCTGACGCCCAGCTGTCAGGACCCTAAAAGGAGAAGGAACAAGATCAGTATCTGCCATCCAGAAAGCTGCATGAACCAAAATAGAAGCATAAAACAATGCACTAGATCTATGCATAGGCAAAAGAAGGGGATTAGCCATCCATTCAGTATGTGCAATATAGCCCCAACCAGTGCCCTCTTCCAATCAAGATCTTTTATTAAGAAAATAGTTTACAACAAAATTGCATACTCACATGCTGCAGTTAGCAAGAGAAATACCATGCCAGCAGTCATATATCTATTAAGAACTCATCTTAATTAACCACTGAACATGCAATGAGGCAGTGAAACTGGTCATACAACCATAAAAACAGGTAAGAGGACACAGCCAACCCATCAAACTCTGGACAACCTTTTTAATTCCCACCACCACCACCCCCCCTTCTTTTTTTTTTTTCTCTCTTTCCTTCTCCTTTCCTTTTTTTCCCTATTTTTCCATCACTTAACTAGGAAAAAGGAACATAGCTACTGGGACACCATCTTAACATGCATATGTATCACCAAGAAAGATAGGTGTATCTTGGCTTCTTGCCAGTACCAGCCTTTGATGAAGGAATGCAAAAACGAAACAAAAGGATTGGAATAAATTGTGAGAAAAGCCACCAATTTGATGAAATTACATGTTACTGTTTGTTTGTAGATCCTGTTGGGAGACCCCATCAGCTCCACTCTCCGCAATCGTGCTCTGACACTTTTGTGCAACCTGGACCAACTGATTTACCTGCAGAAAACGTACAGTCAATGATCAAAGGTTATAGATTTCAGGAATGGAACAGCAAGGAAACAAACAGATGGCAATTATTCATTGTCCAACCAGTTGGGTAACCAATCAGATTGTAACATCATACACCAACAGTAGGAAAAGGCTCAGAACATCATTAAGACATCCATGGAAAACTTGGTCAATAAACAAGGTCTTTCGTTCTAAAATTGCAGAATGTGGAGCGCTGACTCCTGCTAATAGCATGTCATAATCGTCGAAACCAAGGTTGGTACCTGTGGGGCAACCAAGCGCCGAGGAAGAAGTTCTTCATGACGACGAGCACAGAATTCCCACGACAGTATCTGATCAACACCAAAACTTAGTAAAAACCTTCACACATATAGAGCATCGATGACAATGTCTTTATGAAACTTTATGAAAGTATATTGGTAAATAACCTTGAGATCATTAGCGAATGTTATACGAAGCTGACCCTCACGTACAACACGAAGTTGCTCATACACACTCTCCTGAACAGCTTTTCCATACTCTAACACCATTATCCCTGAGGGAAACCTGACTTCTTTAGGCATGTCTAGGAAAAGAAGCTCATCAAGGACACCACTGCCAAATTTGATTTCGTTAAGCCTTGGTAGTACTTCAAAAGTGGCCTCTGTCAAAACCGCAAAAAGAGAAATAATTATTAACAATCAAAATACCCCAGTGAGGGGGGATTGCTCCAAGGAGTACTAAAAGATACAAGCTGCATATTGGAGAGCAATTCATCCCAAGCAAGAAGCCACTAAGCGCGTTTGCCCAATTCTTTTGGCGACTTAGGAGTTCATTAAAATGTGCAAATATATTCACGAACCCGGTCAACAAAAAAGGACGTCCAGTATTCTTTCATCAGATTTGAGCACATGTCAAGTAGTTAGCTTGAGTCAAGGTAAAGAAGAAAGCTCTCAACTAGATAGCCAGATTCCACTCCTATTGACTCCTGGTTTAATTGAACAATTGTACCAGCTCAGAACTTGTAACATGCTATACTATGAGATTTAGCAATTTTCTGAAGCATGTCAGATTACAGGGGTGCAAAGTGATCCCCAGGTAAACGACTTCCCTCATCCAAATGGATAACTCCAAATCATATTTGCCATAAGAGCCAATTCAGAGAACATCAAGATATAGTAATATCCACAGCCACTATGGGTTTGAACAGATACATGGCATCAGATAATCAAGTAGATCGGGAAGTCTTATTATCCGAATTTGCAACTAGAGAGACACAACTATCAAGATTCAATTGCAGTGAAGAGAAAATTTCCAGGTATAAATCAGTAGACTTAATTAGTCGCTATCTCTTACCAAATCCCCTTCCAGACTTGGAACCACAAATGTCGCAGTGCCATGCATCCTGACAAAGAAAGGATACAAAGAGGAAAAAAAAAAAAAGAAGAAAACGAAGAGACAATCAGCCCACATAAAAATTGGTAGACCAAACTGATCAGTCCATCCAGAACACTTAGGGGCTTCAGTTCAATGGAAAGGCGAGTAAACATGACAGCATAATAGAACCAACCATAGCAGCCTGTGGAAAAACACCAAGTGCATGTTGTCCAACATTGTCGTATAATGACAAGCACCACCTTTTCTTTGCTCGAGGTGAATAATATTCTGCCACAAACTTCCTCCAATAGGCAATAGCATTAACCTGTAAAAAGTAAAAGCGAAATTGGCTCAAGTAACGATTTAACTGATTAGATTTAAAGAGTTCTTCAGAAAGAAAAAACGCATTTAGAGAGAGATGTGAAATGAAGGATGTGTCTAAGGGAAAGTGAGGTTTTCAGTCTAGACTTCCAACTTACAGGAGTCTGTTGTCGCTGATGATAAAGATATTGCATCAACCGACGAGCACATACACCACTATCATAGGGGCGCTTGAAGGCATTCATTGATTGAATGCCCTGTTGCTGCAGCTGCTGCCTCAACTGAAGTTGCTGCTGCTGCTGCTGCTGCTGCTGCTGCTGTTGCTGCTGCAAATGCACCCTCTGCATATGTGGCATTGATTGTAGCAATTGTTGCTGTTGTCGTAGTCTTTGCTGCTGCAGTAATGCTTGCAACTGAGGATTACGACCTTGTAACTGCATGGCATCCTGTCTCTGCAACAGTTGATGTAAGACCTGCTGCTGGATTATGTCTTCTGGCTTGTCCAAACGCGGTTTCTTCTGCACCTGATGAGATAGGTTGTTTGGGTCCTGAATGAAAGATCCAGGAATTCTTGGACCCATGGGCAGCAACACTTGCCCAGTTTGTGATGCAGGTAATGATGTAGCAGTAGAAGCCCCTTGTTGCTGCTGTTGATTGTGTTGAACTGGGGGTGTCTGTTCTTGGTGAGAGTTCTGCTGAGCTACAGAGGATGCATCCATAACTGATGAAGCTGATAGACTGACGTTATTCGAAGAAAAAGACATTGGTGATGCTGGCAAACGCATATATGAATCCGTATTGATACTTGCACTTCTCTGCAAATGTGGCCCTCCCGAGAGTGCAGAATTAGCATCTGTAACCAAAGAGCTTGCCCCAACACTTGGTCCTGAGTTTGCCACGCTGTTCAAAGCTACATTGTTCATGTCCCCTGAAACCGTTCCTAGAGTAGGGCGCCCAGTTCCACGTACCGAATTAGAGGAGTTACCGAATGAAGAGCTCAAGTGAGAATTAACTACAGTATGGGACTGTCCATCCCCTTGATAATATATTCCTGAACTCGAGGAAGACTGGGTCAAGCCTCCAGTTGCTCGTAATGGGACCATAGGGGGTGTTGCCCCTTGGTGAACGGAGTCTAAGTAGCTATCCAGAGCCAGGCCTGATTATCTACTCTCCCTATAAAGCTATCTTCACTCAGACTTCCTCGATTCACGAGTAACAGACTCCAACCAGTGGATCACAAGCAGAACATGAGACGCAAATGATGCAGAGACCAACCCAGCATGCAAAAACTGTCCACAGTTCTGTATCGAAAACATCTCCAGTGAGTGAAAACGGCGAACAGAATTTATAGAACGTCATTATAAGAACAAAAAGTGTTCAGCTTTGCACAATATAACTAGCTTCCGGGGCTCTACACGCATATTCTAAGAGAATTGAACAGCAGCAGCAAAGAAGTCTGGCAAAAACAAAGCAATAGAGAGAGACGCAAAAGCGAGGAACTTCCTTAATCAAGCAATTCAGCAAAACAGAACCCAGAGGACCTCATCGAACTCGGAGCACTCCCCAAGAAACGCTCGGACAGTAAATCCTCCCACCCCAATCAGGCCGACAAACCCTAATCACGAGCTGCGCAGCTCAGTGACAGCAACGAGAACCCACGACCCAAAAAGTCCCCAAATTTCCAATAACCTAAACACCCGCTCGTCCCCTAAAAAGCAATTGCGCCCCAGCAAGACCCGAACTGAAGCTAATTAGAACCGCGAAAAGGGAGGGAAGAAAAAAGAAGAAATCACCGCCAGACCAGAGATCGCCAGACACCAAATGAGACCGACCCCCCCCCGGGAAAACCCGAACCCCGAAACCCGATCGAGGGAGAAAAAAGCACGAACAGTGACGCGAAATCTCGACAATCGGAGGCTCGAAAGCGAACCCGCCGACGCGAATCGCGAGCAATCGAAGGAAGCGCCACTGAACACTACCCAGCCACTGAAACCACTCGCCCCCGAGACAGAATCAAACGACAATCGCCCACAAAATGAAATTGCAAACACTGACCGGAAGATCGCGGACCGACGGGCGGCAAGAACACTCCCGGCTTCGATCGACGGCGACCGGGGCACGGCGGGGCACGGCGGGGGACGCTGCAATCGGGAGGAGGAGCCGCGAGAATCGAAAGCGGAGGAGAGAGGGAGAGAGAGAGAGAGGAAGGAAGAAGACGAGAGAGATTAAAGAGAAGGATTTATATACGCCTAGCGGGAATTGGCGAGGAGGCGACCGGCGCGACCGGCTGCAACCCCGCCCGCCCGGCGTCGCGCGCCACCCCCGACCGGCTGCAGCGGGTTCCCCCTGTGGACACGCGTCGCGCGATGGGGCGGGCCAGCGGGAGTCGGTGGCGGATCTCGCGGTGGCGACGCGGGGGCGCCGTGCGACGTGGCGGGATCCGGTTGGGCGATCCGAGAGTTGCCTAATCTGGACCGCGAGGGTGGGGAGGTTGGGAGGCGGGGCTAGCTACTGGCTACCGCCGTAGCCAGTAGGCATTGGGGAGGGCGGGGATCGCCTGCGGCCGCGCTCATTTTTCCTGAGCCGTGCGATCGCTAGGCGAAGAGGGTTTTTTTATTTCTTCGGCCGGCTCCTTTTGGCAAGAGTTTTAGCATCAAGAAAATGACCCATTTCCTCCTTTTGTTGCTTCTTTGGGAAGTCTCAAACCGGTCAAAATTCGACAGAAAATATATGAATATTCCAGGGTTTTGTCCCCTTTTTTTCTTTTTCTTTTGGCCTAAGAATGTGGTCTAGTTGTTGCCCGGATGACGGATCCATAAACCATGCGGAAGTATCCATGAACCATGCGGAAGTCAATAGTCAAATTACCCATTAGAATATGAATTCGTGTTTGAATTTATGAGAAAAATCGAATTTGCATTTAGTGAAGCCTAGACAAACACAACCATCATTTTCACAGATAAGGGAAATATATCTTACTGTAGATAAATAATCATATTCTTACTTGTTGAATCTGCATTCATCCGTGACATTGCTTTTGCGGTGCGTGTAATAATTACTTTAAAAATCGAAATATTTTTTATTAATAAAACGAGTAATATCGAGGCACATGCAATTAGAATAATTACACTTCTCATGGAATCAGCGGAATTGAGCATAGAAATTGATAAAGTTCTCATGTACTTTCCAGTCTTAGGATTTCATCTTAGATCTAGGATGGGTTTCCTTGAATTCGCTTTCCCCATTTTCATGCCTTTGATTACCCAAAACGGATGAGGCCTATTTTAATTTACCAAAGTTTTTCTTTTTGGTCTCTATTTTTTGGAGTGTGATTGGAGAAAACAGTGTAGAGATTCCTGTTCATAATTTCCAGCAAGGTGAAGTCAAATAGAGAAAAAAACAAAAAAGGAGTTCCTCAGCATCCATCCTATACTGAAGAAATGTTTTTTTTAAAAAAAAAGTCACATTTCAATAGTCAGTAGTCAATTCTCCAAAAGACGAAAAACCATAATGCAATCTAATTTTCGAGTCAATCATGAAATAAAGAGAGACGCATTAAAGGCGAAATAAAGTAATGCGATTTTTTTTTTTTTTTGGGTGTGTGGGGGATAAAAGGGAGTTAATGGGAGGCGCAATGATTGCCTCCCGCTATATTCCTAGAGATGGGAGCGCGCACGGCGTTGAGGAATGGAGACTTCGGGTAGTCGGCACGTGGGGGCTCGCACGTGCGAGGGGGGTGCGGATGGGTACAATACAACCCCTCGTGTGGTCGACGCGTTGCTGTCATGGAAAATCGGGCAAATGGGCAAAGGGGCAAAGGCGCAAGGGCAGGTCGGTGTTTTCCTTCCCTTTTTTAGCTTTTCTTGGCACGACGCAATGGGCCTGGGGCCTGGGGCCCGGTTCCAACGTCATGGGCCTCTCTCTCCGTATAACCGAAGGAGCTTGGTGGGTCGCGGAGGGGGCCCAAGACATTAATGAACCGTTTGAATTGGAAACTATCCGATCCAGACTGAATTAACCGATAGAGTTCGGTTTCTGAGAATGTCGGTCCGGTTCCCAATTCCTGAAAGTGGAATCAATGTGCGGTTCACACCGATCCAATTTGGTCTTTGTGTTTTTTTTTTTCCAAAAAAATTAGTAGATTTAGTTGATCAATTTTGGATAGAAGTATAAAATTTATCTCGAGTTTTGAATTTATTTCGGTAATGAATGTCACGAGTTCGAAGCTCTAACCCATCTGATTAGGGATGTAAATGAATGGATTACACCCTTACATCCGATGAAGCATCGTAGCGTGGGGCCTGCCAAGTTCTGGTAGCGAGCGGAGGATCGGTCGTGTCTCCAGAGAAGCGAGCCGGCGGGCGCCATGCTGTCGTTATTTTCGAGTCGAGAACGTTTGTTTGGGCGGATAAGAACAGGACCGGACCATCCGTCCCACGTTTCAGGCCCGCGGTCGTGACCGTTTCTTTCTTTGCCGCAACACGCGCGCGCGATTTGATGCGTTTTCTTTGCGCCGCCCGTCTTCAAGGATTGAAGCAGGGACCCCAGAATGAGTGCCAATCTTCTCTTGGGGCGTGCTCATCTGCTGCTTCTGCTTCCGACGAAGAGGACGAGGTCATCCTCCACCGTTGACGACGGTGAGCGAAGTGATTGTTCTCAATTCCCCCAATCTCTCTTGTTGGCTTTTCCAGTTTTGCAAACTGTGTTGTGTACCCGGCCAGGAAATGTAGTGAAATGACCTCGACGAATGATTAGGCGTGCTTTTCATTTTGAACTTGGAGATGGGTTAGTTCATATGCTCGGATGCTTTTGTACAAAACAGGAAGCAGCTGCAGCGGCAGAAGCCATCTTTCTCGGGAACGCACGCTGCGGAAGCACGAAGGGAGAGGAACGAGCGCCGTCTTCTCTTTGAATCCTTTTCGCGCCAAAAGAAATACGGAACGGTCACGAATTTCTGCTCGCCTCGGCGGCGGCGGCGGCGGCGGCGGAGGCGGAGGCGGCTCCGAAACCGCCGGCGACGAGCGACAGCTCAACCTCTCGGTCCTTCGTTTCACTTTCGGTAGCATCACTAACTCTCTTCTCTCTCTCTCTCCCCGAATTGAATATGCCATCACTTTTGGGTAATGCCCAGGATGCATATAAGCAAAAAATTCGATTTTTAGCGGGTGTTTTCGGTGGATGTTGTTGCAGGCATACCTGGTTTGGACGAGTCGTACTTGCCCAGATGGATAGGGTATGGGTTTGGTTCGCTCTTGCTGTTGAATCACTTCGTGGGGTCAGATCTCGCCAATATAACCTCGGCTCAGCTGGTTGTAGTCTTTTCTGAGGCTGTAATTACTTTGATTGCACAGATTTCGTGGATTGATCTGAAATTTGAGCTTTTGTTCTTGTGTTTCTTTTCAGAGGACAGAGGTTCTGGGTCTTTCTTTGGCTGCATTCTCCATTACACTCCCTTATCTTGGAAAATTTCTTCCGGTAAATTTTCTGCTGTTTTTGGTTATTGATGTTTGTTTCTTAACCTTGTTGGTGTTATCGGCTGAGTCAAAATGCTATTTGAGCGAGCTAATTTGTGGCGCAAAGTGGTGGGTTCCTTTGCATTTTTCCTTTCATGAGGCTATTCATTGGTTTTTGCAAGGTTCATGGGTGCTTGGCGTCCGTTGCAATATATGTTTAGCCTTTGGATATTGCACACCTTTCTTGTCCTGGATTATCTTCTAGATGTGGGTACTGCATTTTGTTTAGGCTAGATATCATATCTTTCTGAGAGTGGCAGTAACGATTTCCCAGGGTGCTGGTCCAGTGACTCAAGTAACGTTGCCCGAAGGCAATGAGCAGCTCTTCATCATGTCAGAAAGTCTGTCTGATACATTGAAGGAGAACTTGGCTTGGGCAACGTATGTGCTGTTGCGCAATACAAATACTACTGCTGTGGTATGTGGTTACTAAGAGCTAAAGTGAGCTGCATGGTAAATTGTCACACAGCCAGCATGAGAAACCTCAATCAATGCTTGCTTATTACTTTCCTTATGGAGCTTACAAATCTCACACGTTTTATCCTTTTGTCTCGCCACAGTTAATATCGATTAAAGGCGAGCTATGCATACGGGGCTATTGGAGAACACCGGATGATGCATCTAAAGCTCATGTCCTTGATTGGTTTGTGGAACAGATACAGAAGATTGGCCTCTCTGATTTGAAGGATACACTCTATTTCACTCAGAGTCCTGGTATAAGAAAATCTATTGACGGTTCCTTTAATGTCGTGTCCCATCTCTGTTCAAGGGCAAATGCTTGATCAAGCAAACAGTCCTTTGTATGAACATCAAGTTGCTTTTTGTTCCGCTAAGTACAGGAAGAAGCTAAGAGCATGCAAGCACCTAGAGTATATTTCACACACTTAATACAGTGAAATAGTTATTTTTTTTCAATCTTAGAAGTAAGCATGAGTGGTTCAATTGTTCTGGGGAAATAAATAAATAAATAAATCTCTTTACTGTTGTTTTTCAATAACTGAAGTTTTCATCAAAACTGCAGATTTTGGATTTGGGGAATTGTTACCAAATGGGACACGCTCACTGTTGGTGGAGCCACTGCTTCAAGTTTCAGATCAAGAGGTATGCGAGATGGGGAGAAATGAAGGGTTTGTCGTTCTGGTCTCAAGTATGAGTTATGCTTATAGTGACAAAGACAGAGCCTGGATAAAAGCTATTGCAAACAAGTTTACGGGTAAAACATATGTATAGTCAAACAATTGTGAATTATTTGGTTGGATTTGTCACTTCACAAAATGTGATCCTTTGGTGTGTCTTTTCTTCAATTTTGTGTAAGACATGTCCTTTTTATATCTATTATATAGAATAGGCAACTAATTATCGCAACTTATTTCTTGGAACTGAATCACTGAACAAATTTGTTGATGATGATCAAATTCGTCCTTTCTGAATATTTATTCACCAAGTTCTGCTTAACCATCTTATCTAGACACTCTCTTCTTGAGATGCCATATGACAAGAAGTTGTCGCAGATGTGGACTGCAAACAACTTTTAGTGCCTGAATTGAATCTCTCTTCTCAGACAATGCTTAATATTATGAAGGGGAGTATTATTGCTACAATATCAAGAAAGAGTCAAAAGAAGTCCCTTGCTGTAGAAAGTACAATAATGGATATTCCCAAGTCATATTGTGTAATGTTCTTTAGTGTTCATTTCTTGTTTAAGTGCTTATCTGTAGTTCATACCAACAGGTTTATAGATTCTCTGTCAAGGCAATGACTAAGACAGCAGCTTCACTCTCGGGACTGAAGCTTGAACACCTGAATATTTGAAATCTTACAATGGAGATAAAAGAATTTTGGGAGATGATTATAAACTGAAAAAGGAAGATAAAATCATGCTTAACAGTACCAGGAAATAAGTTCCACATGGTTAATGAAAACATGCCCATAACCAAGATAGGACCTGGCATGGGATGAGGGCACACATGATATGATATTTTTTTGAGTTCGATAAATGGATCTGCTACTGTAGAAGCTGATGGAACTGTAGACTGGGTTGGCTAGAGTGGATAAATAAATGATGCACTCACAATTGTCCTGGATCAGATAAGTTAGCTGTAATCCTAGAGATTGATGCTGTATGTTCTTTACCATTGAAATTTAAACTACATGCCTGATGCTCATCTAAACTGTAGGAGTGGCCTAAAAGGGGAGTTGATTATTTTCTTCATATGAAATTCTGTTGAAATTAGTATGCTATGTTTTTATTTTGGGTGCCATGAAATGAGTTTATTTTCTTGACATTCACATTTTACTGATAACGTCTGCTGAATTTGAGGAATATTGTGCAGTACATGTGATTTAAAGATATGCTTCTTTGTTTATTGACTCCACTCTGATGCCTGAGTTATGATAACTCACTGACCAAATAAGAAGTGCTACTTATAATCTTCTTCCACTTCTTCATCATAATGCCGATGCCGGCGTCGTAACTCTTCACCTCTCTCTCTCTCTCTCGTGCTTGCCTTCAATATTCATCTCTTGACAAGTCAATTAATGTCTCACTTGATGAATCTGTTTCGATTGCTCAAATGCTATTTGGTTTTCAATATTCTGAACATGCAATATGTGCAATTGTTGGGAGATATCTATGATTGTAGTTTTCAGCTTTGTTTGATGAGCTTTACTTGCTTTGAGATCTGGTTATGCAGATGATCCATTGATCACGCTCGTTGTTTTGTACATATGTTTTGTTTATATGCAGAAATCACTTTCACTCCTTTTCAAACTAAAGTAGTGCTCTGGTGTCCACTTTACAGTTGAGCTGAAATATTTTCTATCTTAGGGTGTTCCATGTTGATATTTGGAATTAAAGAGTTATTGATGTTGTTACTGGATTTGACTCAATCCTCTTTCTGATTAATGCTGTTTTAGTTGATTGGAGCAGTGGATAGTATTAGGTAGTTCTCATGTTTAATTTGTTTGCCCTTTTTCATGGATAAGGATGTAATAAGTATATGTGCTTTTGGGAGGATATCTTGGACCAATTTGTGAAGTCACTGGACCCTTTTAATTTAGCCTTCTTCAATATGAGCACATTGTTAGTTACTTGTCCCTACTATACTGTATAATATCTGCGACCGCTTGAATTATCAAATCACCAATCAATAATAGGAATAATGTCACTTCAAAGAAAAGTAAGTTGAAACAGAAAGAGGGTTGCCAAAAAAATCCTCTATGGTTGATAGCACATTACTTCTGCCTATCACATACAACAGGTAGGAGCAAGAGGAGTCACGAAACTAATGAAGTGTGTTTAGTTGTTATATTGAGGAGAGGGGCAAAAGATTATTTTTGGTGATTCATATTCCAAGAAAAGTCTAATAAACAGTGTCTAATTCTATTCTTTTATTTTCTGGAACAAAAAAAAGAACAGAAATCCGTTAAGTAACTTTTTTGTTCCCGGGAATTGATTTGGAATAGAATTAAGAAATAGAAAAAAAAAGTTGCTTTTTTGTTCCTAGGAACAACTCCAAAATCAAATCCATTCTCTTTTCTTCTTTTTCTTTTTTCCTTTTCTTCTTCTCTTTCTTCCTTTGGTTGGTTGCTGGCCTCAGCCAAGCCGGCCGACCTCATCGAGAGCGTTGCGGGCCCCTTATGAGGCGGAGCCTCCCCGGCGGTTGGGCGAGGGCTGACGACCTCATTGAAGTGTCCTCACTGGCCCTTGGCGAGGCGGAGCCTCTCTGGTGGTGGGGCAAGGCCAAGCTCCCTTGGCTGCTGGGGAGGCTTGGCCTTGCCGAGGTCAATGACACTCCAACGAGGTCGTCGGCCCTTGTTTGGCCGATCGCCGGCCTGGCCAAGGCTAGGACCAGCTAAAGGAAAAATGAGAAGAAGAAAAGGAAAAGAGAAAGAAAAAAAAAAAAATATAATAAAATTATTAAAAATTAAAAGAAATTTTGATCCATAAAAGAATTTGAGGTCTTACCAAATGCATTTCTATCCGGAGAATAGAAATTCTGAACAATTATCAAACACATTTAGATGTTCAGAAACTGTCTAGAGAACAGAATAAAAAAGAATCATTTATAAGCCGAAATTGTTTTCAGAAACAAAATAGTTACTAAACAAGCTCTTAGTTTCTTGTCCCTATTATACTGTATAACGTTTGCAACCATTTGAATTATAAATCACCGATCAATAATAAGGATTATGTCACTTTAAAGAAAAGTACGTTGAAATAGAAAAAGGGTTGCTAAAAGATCATCTATGGTTGATAGCACATCACTTCAACCTATCATATAGAACGGATAGGAGCGAGAGGAGTGACGAAACTAGTGAAGTGCATTTAGTTATTATATTGAGGAGAGAGGCAAAAGTATTATTTTGGCAATTCCTATTCCAAGAAAGTTTTTTTTTTTTCCTTTGGGTCCACAAGTAGAGACCGAATTAACAAAAGTTTATATATTCAAGCTTCAAGCTCAGATGTGAATTGTGACATAGCAGATGTCTTGTTATGTTATTTTGTCTCATTAGTCATTCATATTGCAGCTGTGTTGTGAATTTTTATGTGATTTCACTGCGTTAACTGGCAAAATAACCTTTCTCCATAATTTATACAGTTGAGAATTTGTGAATATTTTGTGCAAAGGATCTATCTCTGTAAAGGACTGGTAGCACAATTATATGTTCTTTTCTTGAAAACAAGTGTATTCAGAGATTGGGAAGTTTGATCTTTATCTTGATGTAGATGGTTTCATTGCTTTTTTGGTAAATCATATCAGGGAGGGGAGGAGGGGAATCCACCTGGCACAGTTAGAATGTTTTTCGAAATTCATAAGAGGGGGTCAACTCATAATTGAGCCAGAGTCTCAAGCTAAATATGTATGTCTTTCCAAGTTATGATGTGTAGGTGCAACATTCTTTGCATGCATTGCGTGCTTTTTGAACTAATTTGCTTCTATGAAATTGTATGGAGAATGAGATGCCTGAAGTTGTTTGGTTGGATCCTTCAACTTCAGACATTGGATTAATAGACAAGTACTTTGGAATCCATAACATGATTTCACCTGTGGACGTGGTCTGAGGGGGAGGACTAAACAAGGGAGAAGATTGAGATCACCAACTTCTTCTAAGGGAGTGGTGGAGGCTGGACTAAATGAGACCGAAGGCAAATTGGTTGAAGTCCAAGCAAATCTAGCTGAGACAAGGGAAGAGCTCCAAGCTACTAGAGAAGAAAATGTTGCACTCAAGAATCAGATGGATAGTCTTGAGGAGAATTACTCCAACTTATGGAGCTTTTCTAACGCAGTGACAATGGTACCTCACCTTATCCATCTGAAACTCCTCAGATGGTTACTATGAATGATAAGAGTGATACAGTTATATGATAAGGAAGCAAATACTGATGGGATGCAATTTCATTGATATCTCTTCTGCATATTGGGAGGCTCAAAGTTGTAATAGCTGCTGATGCATATTGGGATGGTTAGCTTTCATTGATTCATGTCTTTTCTCGTTGTATTGCTTGATTTTAGCTTTCATTGGCCCATTGGTACTATGGGAGTGTGGAATTTTTTTTGCACCTCTCAAAGACTATGTCACTGTTTGTTTGAGTGTACTCACCATTCTTCAAAGGGATTTGATCATATATTTTGATGAAGATTTTAATCATTGTTGTGTAGGATGGTCCCATGTGGGAAATAGTTGTTGAGAAAGTTTATTAGGCTTGTCTTCAGAGTCTTTGAGTGCAGAGCAGTATTATACATTGTATTAGTTATGAGGTTGGTCTGCATATATTCTTTCATGTAAGAAAATGATTTCTCCTTGTTCATTCATAGTGGTCACTTTTTTTCTGTGCTTCAAAAATTAGTCTTATTGCAGTGAAAGTGAAGATAGTCACAATGGTTTTCTATCTTGTGCAGGTGGTGATGATACATAAGGAGTATGTGATTTCTTTCAATGCTGTTAATTGCAAAAGCATGGCAGAGATCTATTAGAGGTTGAGGTTATATATTTAACATGATTGTATAGAATACAGCTTAAATTTTTTCTCATCATGTTATATCTTGGATGTGGAAATTTTGATGTTCTAATTTTTGGTTTGTGTAGATCTAGGGCTTCTGATTTTCAATCAAACATAGTCGATTTTCAATATGTTGCTAAATGATCGGGGCAGATGAGATTGATAATTTGACAGATAAAAAAGTAGGGGTTAACATGAATGATATATATGATCTGAAATATAGAAGAGGAAATCAACAAACAAGATGGAAGAAATTTGCAGGGAGACTACTTAAGAGGCGTGATGTGTCTCTACACTCTTAAAACAGAACATGCATGCTCCTAGTCACCCCAAAAGACCTTGAATCTCCAATTAGACGGCCAAAGGGTTGTAGGGAAGGTTGAGCCGTCTTTAATCCATGCTTTTGTGGACACTAGTAATCAATTGGGACTGTCCCTATTAGCGGTCAGGTATAACTTTGAATGGCAAACGTAGAGCCAATGGTCCAGAATGAGATTTGAGCCGTTGCTTGTGAGTTTATGGATGGGAATATTGACCTTAAGAATCGATTCAGCCATCACCTGTTCTCTATTTTTTTTTTTTTAAATTTTTCTTGTAGTGATACCTGTTAAAATGCATATGTAGAAAAGAGGAAGGGATTGTAGATTCATTTTTCTGCGAAAATTGTTCTTATATCGGTCTATATGATGATATTTTGGTTTCTTATTTAAAAAACAGAAGGATAAAAGTGTGCCATGTCGATCTCAAGTCAATCGTATTAGCCTTGTCAGTTTCAGGTTTCTTTGCATAACTGTTCTCCCATGAGCTTGCGTTGAAAATTGCCCACAATATCCCAAATTTCTGTTTGTGATAAGCGACACGGTGTCTTTATTGGATGTGATTTTTCTCTGAGTAACTTACGCAATCACTTCCTCGAGTTATCCGAAACATTTAGATGGTCTAGTATGGGCGTGGGTATATACCTATGCTTTGGTAAAGAGATACATTCATAGTCTACTGCTGCAACTGTGTCATATATCCCTACCAAACTGTTGAGCAGCTGATAGTTTATTATGATTCTGAATATACTAATGACGCAGAGGTGCACATGTGATGTCTGTGAAGATGCTCCCACATTGCACAGATGTACAAGAAACTTGTGTTATGAAATGTCCCAACGGTATAATGTTGTCGCTTGGCATTGGAACTGAGAGCTCTTACTCTGTGTGGTCTCCTACTCTATACGTATTTTAATTACACAGGAGAAGGAAAGTGGTAAAGCTGATGCCTGCGTTTGTCTTCTTTCTCTCTTAAGCACACCTGGAACATTTCAACATGACATCATGTTCCAATAATGTGAAAGAACGTGGAGAAAGTGAGAGCGAGGAGCAACCACAATCAGAAAATGGGTAGAACCTGCTTATTGATACGGTTCGACTTGTGCATTAACAATGTTTACAAGCAATCGACATGGTCCCTTGTCCGAGAATGGATCATTCATGGTAAGTTTCTTTCTGAAGTTGTCAAGCGTGAGCTGTTGTAGCGTGTTGGCCCTTTGATTGAGAGATTTAAAGAACGGAGAGTAAGATTTGACCTTTGAGAGAGAGAACCTGAGTTGGCAGGCAAGTGTATCATGCTTTGTTCCTGTCCTAAAGGCTAATGCTACTACCCAAAGGAGTGATCATTATGTAGAGACGCAGATGTTGCCGTTGGCTACGTGGGAATGAAAATGACCATTTTTTTTCGTACAATTTCCAAAGTCCATTGAATTATGGATGATTTGTCCTAAGTCCTAAGCATGAGGTTAAAAGGCTTCATGTTAAGTTTCGTCTAGACGTTGGAAACTGTAGATTATAAAGCAAAGAGAGGGTATTGTTAGGTATATGCCATGAAAAATATACTTTATCATTGGGGGCATAAGGCGTGCGGGTATTGGCATGTTAAAATAAGGAATGCATTCGTGGAGCCTACCTTCCCTGTATATCAAATGGACAGTCCATGACGGCCCCCATGGGAGTTTTGGCTCCTTTTTTGTTGTGAGGTTATGCCTCGTGCCTCGTAACCAACAACCAATGATTTGGCTACATGGAAATGAAAATGACCATTTTTTTGGTACAATTTTTTAAGCCCATTCAATTATGGATGACAATGACCCCTACACACATTATCAATCGAAGCATAGTGTTATTATGTGAAATTCTAGCCAGGGTTATGTATATAACTTTCACTGTGCCAAACTAAGTCCACTTCTTCCAATTTCCAATGCATATCAGGCCATTCTGCGGCATCAGAGAAGTTGTAAAGAATTTCTTTCTTATGAAAAACCTTAGCTGGATCTTTTAGGAGCAAATATTTTTATCCTTTGAAAATAACCATAACCATCGATCTCATTCTTTAAAGGAATCCACTACCTTTTTTGACGTAGAACGTTGTGTGATTGATCCTGAAATGCCAAAAGAAGAAACAGAGACTTTTACTCCTAGAGGCTAGAAGACCCATTACATCTCTCATACTCCATTGACTAAGTGGAAATCATAGGGTAGAACCTTTAGTGTTATTGAAAAAACTCCCAATAGTTGTTGAGAAAGCTTATTAGGCTTGTCTTCAAAGGCTTTGATTATAGAGTAGTATTATTACATCATGCAGAACGCATCAATTTTGAGGTTAGTTTGGACATGTTCTTTCATGTAAGAAAATGATTTCTCCTCAATTTCCTTCATAATAGTAACTTTTTTTCTATGCTTCACGAATTAGTGTATTGCAGTGAAATTGAAAATAGTCAGTATCTTTTCCATCTTGTGCAGATGGTGATGATATGGAAGGAGTTTGTGATCCCTTTTGATGTGGTTAATTGCAAAAATATGGCGAAGATCTATTAGAGGATGATCTCTTGGTGTGAAAATTTCATGTTTTGATATTTGGATAGTGGGATCTAAGACTTTTGATTTTCAGTCAAATATAATCGATTTTCAATTTGTTGCCAAATGATTGTGGCTTTGTTTTAGACCAGACTGATAATCTGATCAATTAAAAAAAGGGAGCTCGCATAAAAGATGTATATTCTGTAAAATAGAGGAGGAAATCGACAAATAAAAAGGAAGAAATTTGCTGGGAAACTATTTAGAGGCTTGATGGGACTCTACACCTTTAAAAAAAAGAACATGCATGCTCCAAACCATCCCTGAAGAATCTTCAAGTAGACGGCCTCTACAAAGGGTTGTAGGGACGGTTGAGCCGTTGTTAAACCATGCTTTCATCGATGCTAGTAATCGGTTGGGACTGTTCCCGTTAGTCGTCACATGTTCTGATATACGTAAAAGTGCATATGTAAAACAGAGGGAGGGATTATAGTTTCATTTTTCTTCGCTGGCTATTCTTGTAGGGATCTATTTCATGATATCTCAATTTCTCAATGAAAAAAGGAAGAAGGATGGAACCCTGCGGTGACTATTTCAAGTCAATTGGATTTGTCATGTCAATTTTAGGTTTGTCGGCATAATTCAGCTTGATATCCTAATTTTCTGTTTGTGATGAGGGACACGATGTCTTGATTGGATGTGGCTTTTCTGTGAGTAATTTACACAGTCACTACCTAAAGTTATCCGGATCATTTAGATGGCCTGGTATCACTTTGTTGCTTGGCATTGGAACTGAAAGTTCTTAGTCTTATTAGTGCGGTCTCCTTCTCTACCTGTATTTTAATTATACAGGACCCCTTCTGTCTGACATCATATTCGCATGATGTGAAATGACTTGGGTAGGATCCGAGCATCGGCACGGTTCGACTCGCGCTTGGACATCATTCTTTGTGTTGATTAGGTGCGGTATTAATGCCATGTACAAGCAGTCGACATGGTCCCTAGTCCAGGGACGGACCATTCATGACAAGTTTCTTTCCAATGTCGTCCAGGATGAGCTGTGCGAGAGCGCTGGGTCTTTGATTGAGAGAGATTTAAAAGAGGGGAAGAGCAGGATTTGACCTCTGAGAGAGAAAGGGAGAAGTCTGAGTTGGCAGGCAAATGCATCATCTTTTGTTCCTGTCCTAGAGGCCGGTGCTACTATCCAAAGGAGTGATCATTATGGAGAGACAACAGCTGTTGCCGTTGGCTCCATGGGAATGAAAAGGACCATTTCTTTTCACTGCAATTTCCAAAGTCCCTTCAATTGTGGACGACAATGAATTCTCAATGTGAAATTGTAGCTGGGGTCACATGAAGAACCTTTGTCGTGCCAAACCGAGTCTGCTCCTATCAATTTCCAATAAAAACCAGGCTATTCATGCAGGATCAGAGAAATTGCGAATGATTTCTTCCTTGAGAAAAACCCTTATCTAGGTCTTTTAGGAGCAAATAGATAATCCTAACCATCAATCCCGTTCTTCATGTGAGCCCGCTACTTTTTGCCCTACGCACGATATCGCGTGATAGAACCCGAAATGCCAAAAACGAAAGAAAGGAAATTCATCCCTAGAGGCTGGAGGAGGACCCATTACATCTCTCATTCCTCAAAGGCCTAAGTAGAAATCTTAACTCAGAAACTTCTGGTGTTCTCCAAATAAGTCCTCATTATCCATCAACTTCTGAGAAGTACATCAGCTTGTGATATAAGGGAAGGAAAAGGAAGAAGCTTGATGATGAAAAGCTGAGGCAGCAGCAAAGGGACATGATTTTCTGCAGAAGAAAGCATTGTCAGAGAGCAGGAGCAGTGAAGTGAAGAAGCTTCATAGAGGTTGGGGAGCGACCATCGCCCATTGGGTGGTCCATCCACGTCGCGCGGGCGAAGCAAACGCCCTCACCTTTACTCCTGTTCAGTCTTACTGACTACGTCTGCTGCGTGCGGGACTTGAATGGTGTCGGTTCGGCTTCCTCCGTCGTCGGTTCCTTTGATGGACTCCCCCCGTTCCTAACCAAAAAAGTTCACGTCTCATCATTGGCTCGCGGATTCCCTCCCTTGAATAAATCACGTCAGTACGCTCCTTGATCAATTCGGAAGGAAAGGGACGTGAACACGCTGGTCTCCTTGCATCTTCATGATGAATCGTTAAGACTTTGATTCGGATGTACCACCGTCGGTCTTGAAGAAAAATTACCAAAAAAAAAGTTATAATTATGGTAGCAATTCAATCATAAACATTTTAATATTACTAATTTAATTATTAACTCTTTGGACAAGTTGTCAATATAGTCATTTTAGTCAATTTTGTTTGGAAATTACTAAGATGGACGAGTTAG
Source organism: Eucalyptus tenuipes (assembly GCA_014182365.1). Lineage (NCBI taxonomy): Eukaryota > Viridiplantae > Streptophyta > Magnoliopsida > Myrtales > Myrtaceae > Eucalyptus > Eucalyptus tenuipes. Next base: position 1,305,889 of record CM024547.1, on the reverse strand, counting down.
TAGAAATTGCTTTTGTTGGCCACAATGACAAAAGTAAAGAAAAATTATTTTAAAAAAGAATATTTTTTTAAAAAAATTGAAAAAATTGTCCGCGTCAGCCGTATCATGTAGAATAGTTGGTCAATATCCGTATCAACATATTCAAGTCAAAATTGGTCAAGAAAATTATATTGATAAAGTATCGAAATATGTGAGACTAAATTATTTGAATTGAAATGTTTAGGACTACATTGCCGTCCATATAATAAGTTAAAGGACTTTGTTTAAAGTAATTATCCCTCTGTCCAGGATGTTATTTTGTTTAATGATATCGTTATCAATCGGGGTTGAGTGGAGGTCCCTTGTGGGATTTCTTGGTTTTGAGCTAGCAAGATTGCTTTTTGCATCGATGTCATTATTCGGGCCACAAGACCAAAAAAATACATTAGTTTAATTGTCACTCAATCTAACTTTTCGGTCACAAAATTTGAACTCGAACGAGCATTCAAAAGAGGAAACTGCAAAATCACAAAGTTTAATTGATGGGGGCCAGAATATCAGATATTTCACACACATCATAATTTAGGTAATGATGTCCATTTATTTTTGCTCTAAGTTCAAAATAGTCTTTCCCTCCTTTCTAAATTGGTGTTTGTACTTTTAAAAAAAAGTGCTACCAATCATCCTTACTAAAAATTATTGATGGGTCCTTGACGTCGTTTAAAAAATTGCTGATATGGACTTATTTTTATAAAAAGGGCAGCATGGAGCATGTGGGTTTCTTCTTTTTTGAAATTTCCAAAATGCTGTCTCTGTCTCAATTTCTATACGTAAAAACTCGAAATCTTCTCTTTAATTCTCAAAAATATCTTCGACTTCCAAATCTCTAAGCTCAATCTCTTCTTGTTCACGATCTCAATCTCATGGCCACGGTCGCCCAAGTTTCAAGCAAGCCACCAGAATATGAGCATCACTCTCTGAGATCATGTTCACACTACTAGAAAAACACACCGGAAAAAATCCTAGAACTATTGCTACAATCTTGGCACATCAGCACAATCTTGGCACAATAGCATGAATCAATTTCTTAGAAGTCGAGAGCGTCGGATGAGAGCACATAATACACTTAAAAATCTTCTTTTTAGTTTTATTAATCAATAATTCAATACGGACATCGAATTGGACAAAGAAGGGGCCAAATTCGATATCTGTTGTCCCCATAATTTTGACCATAAATACACACACATTTTCTTCCCTATCTTTTGCGATGTCCACTGACTGGTCGGTCGGTTGTCCCTTCACGAAAATATGCCCACCAATTTTTCCCATGTCTTTTTGCTTAAAATATAACGTATCCCAAAGGAAAAAAAAAAGAAATAATTGACGATTTTTTTTTTTTTTGGGAAAATAAGAGGTTCCAGAGAAGACATCGACGCTTTCGATTACTTTATTGCTTTTTCCCGGGTGGGTTGCACGGTCCCCATCGAGCTTACGTCCGCACGGGATCGCGCCCGCCACCCCCGGGGTTCCCACGTGCGACGACCCGATGTACGGCGGAGAAGGCGCCACGTCGAGCGTGCCGGTCGCACGTACGAGGGAGTGTCGGTGGGCAATTGCTGTAATAATGGGTCTAAAGTTTGAAAAAGGGTTGGAGGGGACATCGGGGAAAGATCCGAAGGCCGATGTCCGCCACGTGGAAAATGCAAGCGTGACGTCATCGTGTCGTTAATTATTATTTTTATTCACTTGGCTTTCGAAGGTCGCCTTAGCGTGGTCCTCCGCCGTATTTATTGCTTCTCGTTTATTTATTTATTTTTTTTAAATTGGCAAACTCGGCCCTCATTAATTTGGCTCTCGGCAAAATTCGAGGTAGATTTTTAGCAAATGCTAGCGTTCCTTTTGGGGCAAAAAAGAAGTCATCTTCCATTTGAAAAACTTAATTTGATTTCCCCTTGAAATTGGATTACATGACGCGGTCAAGGGAAATATATCTTCTTTTGTCACGACCCAATTTTACAAAATTCGCTATTTTGCTAGAAAGGTAGAAGACAAAAAGGTCTCATCACTCTGACTAATTGACCTTTTTTATTCGAGAAAAAGAAGGAAAAAACCACCGAACAGGGAAAAAAACTCGCAACTAAACAAAATTACACCAATTGAAGCTCGATTTTCGGGCGGCAAAAGACCCGAGAGAGCAATGGAAAAAAAGAAAGCCCCGAAAAGGGCGAGTGAATCGAGAATCGTTTTTCAGCAATTAAAGAAAGGAACGGGGGTAACGGGTGACCCTTTTGAAATTTGTTTGGATATGGAGGGTGCAGATGATTAATTTTCGCTCTGGAGCTAAACTCCAATTTGGGTAATCTTTGCCCGATTGATACCGAACGTTTTCAATGGCGCTCGCTAGTCCAAAGTGGCTTTTCCCATTCCGTCCCGACTCAAAGATTGCTCTTCCCGTCCACCCCTCCCCCATACGGACCTTTCCGTACTTGGCGCCACCATTCCCCTTGGAAAGAAAAGAATACCAATTCCACGCAATTCCCCTTTGTTCAGCGTCCAAAATCAACATAAATATAACCTATCTCTAGTCACAATCGATGAATTTACCTACCGAGCAAATAATTGAAAGAGAAGGAATGTCCGATTCGGGCTGCCTACTTTGTAATCGTAGATCCACGTCAGACCCTTTTGACATTTTGTCAAACTCGAGTAACACGGTCCGGGATCGATGTTCCAGAGGACTAGAGAAGGGTATGATTGCATTTAAGGTTGTTCGTTTCTTGGGCGGCTTGGTAGAGCGAGAGAGAGAGAGAGAGAGAGAGAGAGAGAGAGAGAGGGAGGTTAGTGAAGGACAAAGAACCGTCACCGGCTAGAAAGGCTAGCTTACAAGCTTCCAAAGCTGATTTGGTGAGTGATGCCCGCCTCTCCAACTAACTGGCCCCCAAAAAAAAAAAAAACCAAACATCACCATCTTTAATCCTCCTATGAAATCAAACCCCGCAGGGAAACCTACGCAGGACAGGAGGAGGAGAAGCCCCCTCGAGCAGCCGACACCGGTTCGGTTCGGTTTGGTCCGTCCGACCGCCGCCCCCTCCTCCGAGCTCGCCCACACGTGTCGGCCATCGAGCAGCCGAGCCCCGGTAGATCCCGAACCACTGGAACGCGATCTTGCAAAGCTGCGCGCTTTGCTGAGGTAATGCAGAGATACCCCACACCAGCAAGTGGTTTCTGCTTTTTTATTTTTCTAGTTTTCGTTTTTGGGGACTCCTTTTTTTTTTTTTTACATTGGAAGACAGCAAAGGGAAGGAAGGTGGTGGTGGTGGTGTTGTGGGGGGGAAAAAGAATGGGAGTAATCGAAGACTAAACAGAGGGTTTTGGCGGCTTCCGTGGCTGTTGCTTAATTTATTCTTTACGTCCTTCTTCCTTCCTCTCTCTTTTTCTTTCCTTCTTTATATGCCTTTATGTGAAGTAAGGTAATTAGTACATAATTACCGGACAGGTTGGTTTATATAAGATAAACCATGCGACCCGGTTTAGCTGTCCACTCGTTTTTTCTTTGGCCCCCTTAAATTTTCCATTTTGCTGCTGCCCTCTCTCTCTCTACACCTCTGTCTCTCTGTCTTTCTCTCTCTTCTTCCTCGAGTTTTCCAGACCAGAGAGAGACAGGGTGGGGAATATTATGGAGCGAGATTCTGTTGCTCCATCATTCGGGTTCCGCATCGGCTTTCCCGAATAGTTTCTCCTGGCGAGGAGCGTGGTGGAGGGTCGCCACTTCGGTTGCTTCTCCGCGCTGAAGTGTTTGTGTTTTCTTTTTTTTTTTCCCCGGAAAATTTTCAGGGTACTCTGTTCCGCTCTCTCCCTTTTGACTTGCGCTGAGATCCGGAGTTTTCAGCTCCACAGGAGGTCAAGCTTGTGGTAAGCGCTCGGTCTCTTTTCGGCCTCTCCTCCGTAGTGTTCTTGAGGGAGGACAGACTTTCTGGGCACCGATTCTTTTTCTGGGCGGAACGCCATTGGTTCTGCAAAGAGAAAAGGAAAAAGTTTGAAGCTTTGTCTCAGAAAGGAATCTTTTTCTTTCTTTCTCTCTCTCTCTTGCCCTGACCAATTCTTTTTTCTCCACGCGATGTTAGGCTTGCTTGATGCTGGAGTTTGGTAAAGCAGAGTGTGGCGACAAATGGGTCTCTGCAAATTTTGACTCGGGTCGTCGAATGTCAGAGCTTGAGATCTGAGGCCCCCGTCCAATCCAAGGTCTTTTCTTGGAGGTCTTTCGAGTCTGGGAGCGAAGAAAGATGATGAGAACAAGGGCCAAAACGACGGGGCTGTCGACCATGAACGGGAGCGCCGCCGGCGGTAATGCGAGCAGAGCTGGGGAGGCAGGGGAGGAGTGGGAGATGAGGCCCGGAGGAATGCTGGTCCAGAAGCGGAACGCCGGCTCGGATCACGGCTTGGCGCCGCCGCCACCGACGATCCGTGTTAGGGTTAAGCACGGGTCAACGTATCACGAGATGAGCATTAACTCGCAGGCCACATTCGGTAAGTGTTGAATTGAACTTTCCCACATTCTTGATTTCCTTCTACGTGCAGATGGTAACGATTCCTTTGTTGGAATCCCGCTTAGATGACTTCGTTATTTGGATTCATTGAATTTGATGGTTGAATTGAATGAGTGAGTGAGTATATGAGCGATCGCGAATGAATTCAATGTATGCGTTTTTAATTGCAGGGGAGTTGAAGAAAATGTTGACCGGGCCGACAGGACTGCACCATCAAGATCAGAAACTGATATTCAAAGACAAAGAGAGGGACTCCAACGCGTTCCTCGACATCGTCGGCGTCAAGGACCGGTCCAAGATCGTGCTTGTCGAGGACCCAATCAGTCAGGAGAAGCGGATTCTCGAGATGCGACGGAATGCGAAGATGGAGAAGGCGTCCAAGTCCATATCCGAGATCAGCTTGCAAGTCGATAGGCTCGCGGGCCGGGTAATGAACTGAAACAGTACAATTACTATTGCTATATGAATTAGTGCAGAAGAAAAGAGAAGGAAAGAAAATAAACAGTGGATTGATGTGGTTTGGGTTGAATTTGGTTTAGGTTTCGGCCATGGAATCGGTGATTTCTAGGGGAGGAAAGATGCCTGAAACCGAGTTGTTGACTTTAACTGAGCTGTTAATGAATCAGCTGCTCAAGTTGGATGGCATTATTGCTGATGGAGATGTGAAATTGCAGAGGAAAATGCAGGTAAATTGAATGCAATTAAAGCGGAAAATAACTCAGCCAGCATACATATTGCACTTTTGTCTGAATAGTGATTCATGACCTTATCCAGTTTCTCCTTTTCTTTTTCAACTGTTGTAAATAATTGACTTAACTGTAGGTGAGGAGAGTTCAGAAATATGTGGAAACCCTAGACATGTTGAAGATCAAGAACTCCATGCAGACCAGCAATGGAGGGCAAGGCCAAGACCCCGAGGAGAACAGGCATGCCGACCCGAACGGGGCAAAAACGACCGTGTTTCAGCAGCAGCAGCAGCAGCATCAAAACGAGCATTCCCATTCTCATTCCCAGCCTCAAGTGAATCGTCATCATCATCACAGCAACCACCATCAGAGCCGGAACAAGAAGCAAGGCGAAGAAGAAGAGCAAGATCCGAGAAGAAGATCGACTTCAGGGACAGTCGTGACCACTAAATGGGAGACGTTTGACGCCACCCCGCCATTGGTGCCAGCCTCGCTTCGTCCACGTCCACCGCGTCTCCGGTCGCCATTAATAACAACCCAGTCCAGCCAAGATTCAACTGGGAATTGTTCGAGTAAAGCTACTAAAGCATTTCAAAGAGAAAAAAGGAAGATCTTTTCTCTTTTTTTCTCTATTTTCGAGTGTGGATCGCCATTCGTGGGTTTGTCTCGTCATTTGGTTTTTACATTCTTTCTTGTACTTAGATTTATTTCGACACCCCCTCCGAAAAGAAAAATTCCTTGAGGATTCAACTCAGAAAGAAGTGTCAGCAAAAAAAGAAGAAAATAAATGGGAGGAGGGGGTGCTGTTATATACGACAGGGGCAGTTACCATGATCATCAATGTGTCATAAAGATTTCATCTCGTTTGTGTCATTGAATTCGATTACCCTTACATCTTGTATGGTTCTCTTGATCTTTCGGTAGCAAAGTAGCCAAACCGATCTTGTTCTTGGTGTGGGGGTGCTGTTTGCTTCAATGCTACCCTACCTGTCATTCATAGCCATAAATGTAGCCAAAAAATAAACAAATCGTTCAGGTTCCTGAAGCTCCTGATGGAAGAAAGGTGTATAAAGTTCATGAACTCCCTCTCTCTCTTCCCTCTTGCTGGCAGCTCCTAATTTTCACAAATTTTAATTGAATCGCAAGTTAACTTAGGTGCTGGAGGAAAGACATGTTCTTGAGACGACAGAACAATTTTATTTTCTCTAGTGATGTGAATTACGCAATGATTGTATATATATAAAATCTTTTTCTACCCTCCAATCTCTCTCTCTCTCTCTCTCTCTCTCTCTCTCTCTCACTCTCTCCCTCTCTCTCTACGTTGGGTTCAGGCGAATCAATCATTAGGTGCGGATGTATGGATATGGAACTGGTGGGTGATTATTGAAGTGGGAAAAATTAAAAATGAATATGTCGGTTATACCTTGCTTGCCGGTTGGGGTACAAACTGACAAAAGGAAGGCGGGGATAGTGATGAGCAAGATTTTCATCTTTTTTTTTTGGGGTCCGATGATCAAAGTTAACTAACCTACCCATCCAATCATAGAAAGGCAAGTATAATTAGATTGGAATAGGCGAATGTGCTATAAGGCTGACTTAGGCTGAGATTCGATTAAGCTCAAATCCTCTTTTCCTTTTTTACTTCCTTTTGGGACAAGGTGGCGTGCTTGTGAATTTAATCCTATACTCGCCCAACTTTTAACCAATCGGGTTAAATTCAACCTTACGTACTCTTCCACCCGATTTGAAAAAATGGGCATTCGCATATGCACGAGCTTTAACTATAACTTTATCAAGATATCAATTGGGTAATGGTGATGATACTTTAGCTTATAATAATTAATAGCAAACCTTCCATCCTAGCCCTTATTGATGATTAAACCACACGTTTCGGCTAGAGATTGGACCAGAAAGCCAGGGAAAGGATCCTTTTTTTCTCGCGTCTTTGCTTGATGGAGTGGTACCAAGCCACGCTCGTGATATCGATCGATGCTTACTTTGTACATTTTCCAATTAGGGAAGGTTTCAACCCTTTCCCTAAGCGTAAGTAATGATGAAATTGAATGAAGGGTCGACATATGGAAGCTCCTCTCCTCGGCCCTCATCATTAGCCTCTGTAATGATGAAGACTGGGAATGGGAAAGACCGAACGCCATGGTGTTTTCTGTTTTTTCCCCTTTGCTTACTGAAGTGGCAAGAGTTATAGTCCTCTCAGAGAGATTCTTTTGTCTGCTGTCCGAGGGCACTAGACGGATCTCGATTCCTCTCATCTCATCTCCCATCGTCAAAAGTAAAGGTGTTAAAATTCAACGACACGCGATATGCTAGAATTCCCAATAAATGTTTGAATTGGGGTGAACTCTGAATACTAGGAATGACCTCCGAACGATTGGAGACGAGATCTTCATAGGGCAGTTGTCGATGCTCGTGAACCTGAACCCGGACAAGGCATTTATGACCGAGATGAAGTTTAGGTGAAAGTGAAATTGAGCAGCGATGATTCACGAAATTTGAACTTTTGAGTTGCTGTTGTGGAACCGACCAAAAAAAAAAAGTTGCTGTTGTGGGTGCAAAAGAAATTAAAACAGATAGCTGTGCTCCAATGGGTAAAGAGATTGGGTCCATGGATCAGACCCGCAGGATTTCGAATGAAATTTGGTGGATCAGTCAGCCCACGTATCGTCATTCTTCAGCCCTCGTTTCCACTTGAGCGTCGTACATTTAAAAATCCGCTTTCCGCATTGGCTGGGAAATATGTCACGCTCGCAGTATCGTGATGGGCGGGCCTGGATAACAAGTTAGCCTCGAGCCATGGGTCTGACTCGCCCATTCTGCCTGAGTATTGTTGGTGGCCTAGTGGTTTACTCGTAAGGCTTGACTCCCACGCATGAGGAGAGTGCGGAGACATGTTAGACAAGCGTTGCGTTCTTTTTCTTTTTGTCCTTTCTCAAAACTAAAACTTTTAGACGTGGGTTGTGGGCTTATCCCCTTAAGGCTTAAACAATTAGGAGAAACGATTGATGTGAAGAGAAGAGAGTTGGTGACGTTGAGCCATTGGAAAATGTTGCGTAAAGCAAGCCATTGAACAATAAAATAGATAGAATAATAAAATCAATTGGACACCAGATTTACATGGTTCGCTTGTAGTGATCTACATCCATGGGGAAAGTAGCGATGAATTCCACTATAGATCAAACAATACAACATAAATTACACAGTAGAGTCACTCAAACGTTTTCGGTATTTTCGAAATCCCAATCACACTCAAAAACTCATGCAATGTTTAGCCCTACAATTTATCGCTAAATAATCTCTCAATCTCACGAAAGAATTATACACAAATTCTTACCATAAGAATTTCTTGACTAGAACACAAAAATAATTGATTTAATTCAACAAAGAAAACCCACGCCAAGCACTTGCTTGCGAAACGACCTTCTCTAACTTTAGGTCAGCAATGGCGTTCCTTAAAACAACACACAAGCCATATATAATGCTCCTATGTCCGTTGCATGAAGTAATGCATGATGCGGGCAAGGACAGCCACACGTACTGCACAAGGAAACCAAATCATAGTAGAGTTCGGTCAACAAAGTCCGAGATTGGACTTTTCAAATTTAACCTTTTATCTCCATGTAGTAAATTTTCGAATATTTCCTTTATTGACCCATGTTGACCGAGTTCAAAGAATCCAACTCAAAGTCCAAGTTGGACTTCAGATTTAGCGTTTCTATTTCTGACTTCAAATCGTCAAAGGAAATGATCGTATTTGCTTGATTTCGAACATCCGCAGCTATATTCAAATTTGGAATATTTAGACTTTCGTTTCAAGCTCAAACTCGAGACATATTTTAATAATTTCCACATTGGCTCAATATTTGAGCCAAGTCACAAATCATTTCCCCAAAATTTTGAAGTTTGCTACTGTTCTCCTATAGCCTCCAATGGACTCAATTGAGACAGTTATATTTTAAGTCCAAGTCGCGCTTGAACTTCTCATAATCAAGGACCTCATTAGAACACCAACTCTACATGCACATTTAATTACTTTGTAAGAATTTTTTGACACAATCTTCTTTACCACAGATAAAGCAAAACCATGCTTGCATCCTTATTGATCACAAGATCAAACATGTATACAGCAACCATTGGCTCTATAGGTTTCACCTTGTTTCAAGCACCATCTGTGTTGATTACCACACTAGCCCCCCCGCTACTTTCGAAGTTTCTGGTTGCAACTCCATTTCAAGCTAAACATTGCCAAAATCACTTCTAGTTAGAAGTACTAGAGACTCGTCAAATATGAGTTTTCTGCTGATAATAGGTGAATTTAATTCTGAGCACCACAAAAGATAACCCTGCTCACCTTGCACATAACCTAGGAATATGAACTTTCTTATTAATTCATCAAACTTACCAATACTAATTCGAACATAACATGGGCAACAAAATATTCTAAGAATAAAATAATTAGCAACATTACTTGACCATAATTTTTGGGAAGTCCAACATCCAATTGCAGTTGATGGTAGTATTCATCAGATAGCTAGCCATATTCAGTGCATAAGCTAGGAATCTCCTAGCCATACCAGCATTGGAGACCATTTTATGAGCCGTCTTAAGTAATGTTATGCTCATCAATTCTGCAAGATGCTGTGATTCATTGGCCGTCTTAATGCTACTGTTCGTTTGCACATGCTTGATCATCTTACTAGTCTCATTTTTTATCAGAGCTTCAAATTGCCTGATTCTGACAACAGTATCAAACTCGTACCTAAGCACAAATGCCCATATCTTCATTGAGTAATCATCAACAACCGTCAGCATATATTTAGCACTTTTTCTCGAAGGAAACCACGACAACTAGTGAATATTCAAGTGAATTAACTTTGCAATTTCTGTAGTTTCTTTGACAGTCTTACTAAGCTATACTTTCCCCCGTTGATCTAAATCACATCACCAGCATATATTCAGTTCCTTAGCAATATAACCACACAATAGATTTCTTTCACTTAAAACCTTCAAGCTTCTGTTGCTAACGTGCCTCAAATGCATATGCCATAATTCAGACTCTCGAATAGATGTATTCGACGTTTCCGCGGCGAAATATGTCATTATCTGACCTGGAAGTTCATACAAGTCACCATGATTGATTTCTTTCATTATCATCTAATCACATTGAACAACTTTCAAAAGTCCACATTCTGAAAAATACCGACACCCAGCTGAATCCAAAGCATTTAAGGAAATCAAGTTCTTCTTCAACTCTGAAACATGTCTCACTCTTATCAATGTCCTCACGATACTATTATGCATTCTAAGGCTAACATCACCATCACCTATAACATTGCATTCAATGTTGTTCTCCAAATTACTACTATTTGTACACTGATAAGTAATAAACCCATTTCTATTTGGTGTTGCATGACAAGAACAACCGGAATCCATAATCCATTCATCAAACAATGAATCATTAGTAACAGACAAGGTAAAATCAGTGCTATCCAAATTATCAAAAGCTATAGTTGTGACATCATCTTTGTAGAATCAACTATAATTCCCCTAGCCTGCTTCGTTTTTCAACTTAAGACAATTCCTTTTAAAATGTCCCCTTCTGCTGCAGCTCTAATAGACATCATCATTAGTCCTAGACTGACTATGCCTGTTCATATTAATACTACTCTTACTAACACGTATATTAATTCTTCCTCTATTTTCACTTATGAAAGTAGTAGATACATGTTCGCTAGTTCTTTCTCTATTTTCACCTATTAAAGCAGTAAATACAGGTTCGTAATATTTTCTTCTACAAATGTCCTCACTTAGAATTAAATCTCGAACTCTATCAAACATTAAGCTTGTTGACTTAGAGGAATTACTAACAGCAGCAACAATAGTATTCTAATAATCAGGCAATTAGGATAACATAATTAAAGCACGTACCTCATTTTCAAAGTCAATCTTAACTAAACTTAATTAAGTAACAATCATATTGAATTCATTGTTATAATTTGCAATTGACGCACTTTCGCTCATATTCAAGTTAAACAGACGTTGCATCAAATAGATCTTGTTGATCGCAGAGGGTTTCTCGTACATATTTAACAGGGCTTTCTCAAATCAGTAGTGGTTTTCTCCTTATGTTAAACACAACATTATGAGCCGGCATAAGCCAAATAACACCTATAACTCATCTATCCAGCAATTTTTAGTCAGCTTGCTTTATCGTCTTTAGCTTCTCCCTAGATAGGAACATGTACAATTTCATCTGATAGAGATAATCTTCAATTTGCATATTCTAGAAACCAAAATACTTTTCACCAAATCTATCAATTCTCACTTTTCCTTTTTCTATCACCATCAATTTACTTCAACTCAGCCAACTTTGGCTCTGACACCAATATTTGCGTAAAGCGAGCAATCAAACAATAAAATAGGCACAATAAGAAAATAAATTGGACACTAGATTTATGTAGTTCAATCATAGTGACTTATATTCATGGGAAGAGTAGCGATGAATTCAATTATAGATCAAGCGATACAACGGGGATTACACACTCGAGTCACTCAAACACTCTTAATATTTTCCAAGTCCCAATTATATCTAATAACTCATGTAGTGTTTAGCCCCACAATTTCTCGCAAAATAATTTCTCGATCTCATGAAAGAATTATACACAATTTCTTACCAAAAGAATTTCTCGACTAGAACACAAAAATAATTGATGTAGTTCAACGAAGAAAACCCATGCCAAGCACTTGCTTGAGAAACGACGCTTCAAGAACTTCACGTCAATAATGGGGCTCCTTAAAACAACACACAAGCCATATATAACGCTCCTATGTCCATTGCATGAAGGAATGCATGATGCAATCAAGGGTAGCCACAAGTATTGCACAAGGAAACTGAATCACAATAGGATTCGATCGACAATGTCCAAAATTGGACTTTTCAAATTTAACCTTTATCTCTTGCATGCAGTAGATTTCTAAATTTTTGTTTATTGACCCATGTTGCCTGAGTTCAAGAAATCCAACTCAAAGTCCATGTTGGACTTTCTAGATTTAGCGTTTTTATTCCGACTTCAAGTCATCAAAGGAAGCTATTGTATTTGCTCGATTTCGGATGTGCGCAAATATATTCAAATTCGGAATATTCAGACTTCCTCTTCAGGCTCAAACTCAATACATTTTTTAACAGAAAATGCCATTAAGATCCGGTTTGAAGCTAGTTGATGGCCCATGCTAACATTATCCCCTACCCCTACCCCTCCCCCTCACCCTCCCATTGGACCCGTTCAATGAGCGGGCTGCGGGTAGTCTCCTGGGTCTAAAAACCTTTACCCAAACCCGTTCGCGATTGAAAAGGAAACATCAATTGGTGGGTTGGTCGAAGCCGAAGAACAACAGATCTTCCCTAGGCCCGTTCATTTCGTGCTTCGGACCTTGTTGGCTCAAGCAAAGCTCAGGTGGCCCCCAACGGATGGCCAGGGTTCATGATCGGGGCCTACCCACGCCTTGAAAAAAAGAAAAAAAAAAAGAAAAAGAAAAAGAGAAACTCGTGGTTCGTTTTGGTACAAAAGAGTATGCATTTTCCTAAGGAGACCCGCTTACGGAAAACCCTTCAATTCATTCGGACGGTCACAACCTTTGGAGCCCAAAAAGCCCGACACGAACAAAGCCAAATGGGCCACGGTCATATCCCACCCCAAAAAGGAAAAGCAAACTCCTGAAATTTTCCACGCGTTCACCAAAGTAAAAAAGTCAAGAGAATTTCAGGATAAGCGCAAGAATTCCTACTGCCCAAAATGTCTTCTTTCCTTCACTATTATATCGACTAAAGTCGGGGTTTTGAAGATCGCGAATCATCCTCGCGAAAGACGCAATTCGTTACTCACTTTCTTTGGGCAGCCACGGATGGACCACCAGAGCACATTCCCGTTTGCATCGCGAAGTGCGAATCAGGTGGAGGTGCTCTTTGTAGACCGGTCAATCCAAGCAATTTGACGACGTACTCCTCGGTTTGGACCACGGAACTTGTCCCTACAAAATCGCGCACATGCGAGAAATAGCAGCAGGAGTTAAAACTTAAAACAAAACGCTGGGGAAAGTGGCTTTCTGGACTGGCCCTTTTGGACCTTTTGGAGCACTTCGATCTTGGCGTTCGGTCAAATTCTAATTCAATGTAGCAGGCGAGTGTGGATTTCCACGACCGCATTTCGTACGGCGTGCAAAGTATGACCAGTTCCTCGTGCGAAGGGCTGGTCAATCCGGATGATCATGATCATCCCAAATTACAGTTTTGGTAAAGCTTGTTTGGGGATTTCTATGTCACTCAATGTCGATTGTAGGGGCGATGTCAGAAGGAAAATGATGGTACGCCCACCATCGTTATATGGTGGTGCCGTCGACATTGATTGATTGCGATGGTGGTGTCGGTATGGTGGTGGCGAGTCGGCGACTGATTATGATTACATCATGTAGAAAGTTATGATCATCCTAAATTTCAGTGTTGGCGAAGCTAATTTGGGGGTTGCTATGTCGCTCAACAGCCAATTATAGAGGCGACATCGAAAGGAAAATGATGGTATCCCCACCAGTGTTATGGTGGTGCCGTCGACATTGATCGATTGCGATGGTAGTGTCGATATGGTGGTGGCGAGTCGGCCGTCGGTTATGATTACGGCATGTAGAAAGTTATATAGATCAACATCATTTTCCAATGTTATTTTTCTTTTATATTAGGATATGATCATTCAATGTTCTCGCTAAATGAGAACCATACAAAGAGCTGTATTAGATTTAATGTAGATGAAAAGATCTTCTATCGGGAAAATTATCCAAAAAGCCCTAGATCTATTACATAATGGTCAATTTAATCCTGAACTTTTCAATTGTGTCAATTTTCCAAAACCTTTTTATGATTCGCCAATTTAGTCAATTAGGTTAGTTTTGGTTGGAAATCACTAATGTGGTAGCCTAGTTTGCACTAGCTATTATGCATGACACGGCTAGTGTTGATGTAGACTATTTTCTAAAGCTTTTCTTCTTCTTCTTTTTTCCCTATTACCCATGGTGAGCCTCAAGCGACGGCGACCCTCATTGACCTCGAGTGAGGGTTGCTCTTGTCTAGATTGCGCTTGCTGTGTCACTAGGATGGCTGGCGCTAATTAGATCGTCACGTCACGATTTCCGATTAAAATAAAGACTAAATTGGTAAACCATCAATTAGGGCAAAATTCCCACAATTAAAAGGTTTGAAACCGAATTTGCCGGCCTTTTGCATGTGCCATTTTAGCGACGAATGGAAGCTAACGGGATCTCAGTCAAATGGATATAATAGTGTTGACTAAGATTGACTTGGGGAAGAACGACAGGGGATTTAAATCAAGTAGGCAAGTTGGCATGGAAGGATGGTCCAGAGAGACCGCCCAGATCTTCTCCCGTTCCGTGGGGTCTCCCGAAGAAGACATGATCCCCGCCAAGCCTCAGTCTCCCGCTCCCACGGTTGCCCGGTCCGGGCCGAGCGGGGGGGTTCGATCCGGTCCCGGTCTTTGTCGGCCTCGGGGGTGGCCGCCTCCTCCCTCGCTGCTACCTTTCCCGAAACCAACATCCCTCTTCTCGTTCTCCCTCGCCTCTACTTTTTCCTTCCCTCCTCATCCTTTTTTAATCTGTCCTTTTGGTTCTCGAGTGGTCCACCCACTGAGAACGGACTCGATTGCGCTCTCCCTCTTTTGTTGTTTTCGGGCTCGACTTCTTTTTTTAAATCGGTAGTGAGATCATGCTCCTCCCCTTGAATATTCAGTTCCCATTTTATGATCTCCGGTCGTTGGCGTGCTCCTTACACTACACTTTCAGTGGCCTCGTCCCTCCATTCTGCGGAAGGACCAAACTCATTCCATTACATCGTGCTCGGCTTGACAAATTATTCCTCATAACGCAGCGCCCGATGACTTTGCTAGTTGACTGTTCAATTCATTCCTTACCTATAAAGAAAAGGATAAAGTATTTCGATACATGACTGGCGTGGTGCATCCGACCAATTGTATTGCTACATCTCTTCGTATGTGACATTTTTGTAGCGTCATGTGATACTGCCATGTGATTGACCGTGGCACGAAACGCATTCTTTTTTTGGAAGGGTGCAAATCCACGCAAGCGGTATTCATTGTCCTGTAGAAATTTTTTCTTTTCTCTAAGCTTGCTGGACGATGGAGAGGGATCAATGATTTCAAATTGAGCTGGGAGTAAGATCATAAAAATTGTGGAAGTCATGTCTATACAATCATGAAAGGAGCGATCATTTGTGTACTTTGGAATTCCTCGAATATTACAAGAAATGTTTGTATTGCCTTATTCTCGTCTCATTCCTTAGTGTGGTCCATCTATATTTGATCTTGATTTATCAAACGAAGGAAGTAAGCTTTAGAGATAAATAATGTGTGTTTTAATAGATAATGTGGCATCGTCCAAAGGAGAGTGAAAAAGCCATTGGACTCTTGCAGAGCACGTTCGATTGCAGTAATGATTATTTCATTATAGGCCTGTTATAGGTTGATTGCCTATTATAGTGTTTGCGAGATAATTTTCATTACAGTTGTAGGAACCATTCCCCAAATACGATATAGTGTTTATTCTCTCTCACTCGCTCTATCAATGTTAAATGTATGTAAATTTTTAGTAAATATATTTATAGTATCTTGAAATATGTATGGGGCATCACACTTATTATTGGTTATATAAGTGATAATAATTAGACAACGATTTTTTCTTAAATTTCTCCCTTATGTCTTTCCTGAAACCAAACAAAATAATAAGTATTGCATTATATAAACTATAGCGAAATCGTTATTACAGCTTGATTGCGTTGCAACCTTGTTCCTTTATTGTAACTAAATGTCTTGTTGGTGTCACCGAAAAAGCAACTTTACATACACTTGAAAGTACTTGATTCTTGCAATTGTAGATATATCGACTTCCATATAGAGTCTATCACAATACAAGATTAAACACATCTATATATCTCTAAATTTCCCATGACTCGAGTCTACTTGATATAGGGAGAATTTCATTGATTATTATTGGTCACACCTTTGCTTCTAAACAAAACAGCTATCTCATATGAGTGTCATTACCATGACCATATCAAACCCGTTACGAAATATTTGGTTGAGTCATAAATTTACAAGCGCATCGAATTTATGAAGTCTCTTCATATGAGGTTGCAAATGCCTAAGGTGCAAGTTCGTCAGAGGTCTTTTGTTTTGTTTTTTTTTTTTTTTTTTTTTTTTTTTGGGTTTTCTGACGTGACCCGAAAATGTGAGCTCGTGATAGGCCGATACGACTCATTTACCTGTCGATCGCCACGCTCGGTGGGAATGTCGGTCATATTTGGAGAGGCGTTGAACGTGGACTGAGAAATGGAGAGCAAAAAGCAAATGGGAGACAACGACGGCGCCTGACAGTGGAACATTCTGCCGCGGCGGAGGAGGTGGGTAGTGGTCGTTGTCGATGTGGAGGTTAATCTATATGCCTCAAAGTCTTAGTCAAAGCTGTGGTTGTTGACCACCCCCCAACCCCCCTCCTCTCTCCCCGCCTCCTCCTATATCCTTTCTTTTACCTTTTCCTGTTTATTTTTCCAAGATAAAATAAACGAACTTCGACCTCATGAATGATGTAATTCATTACATCCACTATTCAAATATTCAATAAATTATGCCTTTATCTAATAACTTAAAGGTGCGGTAGGTTTAGCTTTCTCAAAGGGTTTTCAGTCAAATGCCGGCATTGGGAAAGCTGAAAGCCCAATATTAATAGAGACCAACTTTGGGCTTTCAGCATTTGGTCAAATACTGAAATTACTTTTTTTTTTCAAAACTACTATCATAAATTTTTTAGTTTTTCGATTTTACCTCTCATTGTTCCAAAACTACCTTTACTTTCACTAGGGTCGGCAAAGAGTTCAATATTTTTTAATAAAAAAGAAAAAAGAAATCCAAAAGCCCTTTATAAAAAAAGATTTGCTAAACACTCTTTACACTAAAATAACTTTGCAAAGAATTTTTTAACAAATGCAACTTGCATTTCCCCAAAGTCCTTTAAGCTAAAGATATTTGCATTTCCCCAAGGCCCATTTCCAAAGCTAAACCAAAAGCAACCTAAGTTTTTAGAATAGTTGACGGTAGTCCTACCAAATTTTTCACATAATATCAAAACTCAAGATCCTGAGTTCAAATTTTATCAAGGCCCATGTACCTTCCCAATTAAATTTTCATGCTTAGTATTAGGCAAAAGACCAAACTAAGCATGATGGGGAGTATTAGAATAATTAATAAATTACATATTCATTTAATAGTTTAAGCTTTTAGAACAATCAGCAATGGTCCCACAAAATCTTACATCCACTTTCATGCTCTTGGAAGGATATTTAAATTACCAAAAATAATCTTACACTAATGATATATTGTAGAATTACTCGATTAGAATATAATGCACGGAAGTATAAAAATCACATCATGCCTCTTTCGTATTGAATTTTGGGTTAATACCCTGAAAAATCCCAAACTAGTACATTTGTGATAAATTTACCCCAAACTATTTTTTTGACCATGAAAAATCCTAAACTGGTACACTTGTGACAAATTTACTCCAACTAACCATAAAAAATCATAAATTGGTACATTTATGACAAATTTACTAATTTATTTGACTGCAAAAAAATCCAAACTAACAAATTTGTGACAAATACCATCCACTAAATTGGATTAATACCACAAAAAAAATCACAAAAATTGTAAACTGTGATAAACAAAGCGTAATATCCCAAATTGATATACCAGTCAACTGTCATGTGTCATTTAACTTAATAATTCAACAGTAAAATTTAACCAAAACTAACAGAGGGTAAATTTGTCACAAGTGTACCAGTTTGGGGTAAATTTATCAAAGGTATACCAATTTAGGGTTTTTGGTGGTCAAAAAATAGTTTGGGGTAAATTTATCATAAGTATACCAGTTTGGGGTTTTTTCAGGGTATTAACCCTTGAATTTTTCCATCTAATAACGATACTATTCTCGAGCGAGTTTTACTTTAACCATTAGTTTCTTTCGAATCTTGGATTTCTATTAAACTTTTACTTATTTTTTACGTGGAATGATCAAACTCCAACACATAAATCGATATGTCATCTATATGGTATTCTGATTTTTTTTTTTTTTTAAAATTGACTACGGAGTAGGGAAATATTATGCTGTTATGAAGTGGAAATGAAACAGACCCAATGGAAAATAATTCCATTAAAGTGCTTACATTGTGAATAGTTTTGTTTTGTTTTTTTTTTTAAGTCAGTATGATTGAAGATCATGAGTTTGCTCAAGTAGTTCAAAGAATGGAGATATGTGCGCGTACAGGAAAAATTGCCCAAAAATCTTAAATTTATTGCGCTCGAACCAATTTAGTTTGAAATTTTTTAATTATATCAATTGGGTCGTAAACCTTTGAAAAATTTATCAATTTAGTTATTCCAGCCAATTGTGACAAAAACTTACTAACATGGACGCCATTACAATTTTATTTAAAAGAACTTGATTTTTTTTAATTATTTTGTTTCTTTTTCCTTCTTTCTCCACTGGTTATCAAGCCTTGGCGACGGCCAGTGACCAAGAATAGGAGAGGACTAATAAGGGCTTTATTGAAAAGTCTAGAACTGAATCGATATAAATACAAAATATTTAAGACTGAATAATAAGAACACGTTGTATTCTTTTATCATTAAGTGCAAATGATTTTGCGTTTCAACCACTTGCTCATGCTCTTGAGATGTACACAGCATTTCTTTCTTTGTTTTTCCCTTTTCTTTTGTCAATGGCTGATCGCTAGCCATAGGCAATGGTTGGCCTTGTTTGGGTGAGAGTAAGTGTCAGCAAGGGCCCCCCTTGCCAAATTTGGCAAGGCCAATCCTCAACCAGGCAAGGCTTGCCCTTGCCGCCCACTAGAAAAAAATAAAAGAAATGGAAAGAAAGACAATAAAGAAAGTAAAAAGACAAAGAAAAGAAGAAAATTTTAGAAAATTTTTAATTTTTTTTCAAAAATTATCCATGTCAGTGCCAATTAAATTAATAGGACGATTGATGTCTACATTAGTGATTTCCTATCAAACTTAGCTGGATGAACTCTATTGACAAATCATCAAAAGATTTAAGACTAAAAATTTGAAAGGTTTATGACTAAATTTGCATAAATACAATATGTTTACAATTGTCTTGGTAATTTTTCCCTTAAAATGGCCTATAGTAGTGTACTTTCAGTTAATATCATAAAAAACCATAAATTGGTATACTTGCAATAAATTTACTTCCAAATAATTTTTGGGTTATCATAAACCTCAAGTTAGTGCACTCATAATAAATTTACCCGAAATTAATATGGAATTTCACTTGAACTTACCATGTTGATTGAATTATTTTTAGTTGCTATTCGCTCCGTAATTTCATGATAAAATTTGATGGAATTTAATGGTGGATAAATATGTGTATTGTGACCTAAAAATTAATTTATGATAAAATTATTACAAATGTATAAATTTGAGACTTTTCGTAATATTAATTTTTTTCTATTTGATATATATTTTGTTCGTGTGAACGGATATAATTAACATAAAGCTATTTCCTTATAGGAATAATAGGGACGGCGCCTGATGTCTATCCCATCTACCCCATTTACTAATAAAGTAAACCTCATTTCAGTCCTCAAAATCATATCAAAACCCATTACCGCCAAAATGTGCTGCGTCCTGCATGCACGCATGCACTGCTTAGCGCAGGCAGAGTCCACGAAATCGGCTCTCCCCAGACGACAAAGAAGGCAAATCCGCTCTCGAGCTTCCGAGGGAGACAAAAGTAAGGATAAGATCACACACATCACGCGACCTTTCCGAACTATTTTACCTCCAAGGTCGGCAGCACTCCCCCAGGTAGTGATATGTCTCCTTCGGAGGGTACTCTGTTTGCCTCGTCGGTGCGCTTGGTTCGTAGTTTTCCAACTGAGGTTTGACCCCGCGTGATTTGGCTTTTTGGGTCCTTAATGGGTTGATGTACATGCGTACACACAGATTTGAGTTAGCTTGCACCGATGGCAAAAAAGGGCGGTCAAACTTTCACTTTATTAATCCTTTCATTTACATATTTGAGGTTATCACGTATCTTGAAAGGAATGAGTTTTACTTCATATAATCAAGTGTTTTATGAGATTTGCGAGATTTACACATGGTTGGGGGTTATCTTGGATAGGTGGTCGCTGGCCTTAAGCAACCTTGATAGGAGGTTGCCTAAAGTCGGGCAAACCTCCAAGTCGTGACTGGCCCGGCTCGGGTAGTTGTTACTACCATGCCAATCTGTTAGGATTCGGTGTACAAATACAACGGAATGAAGAGTAAATAAGAGAAAGAGAAGTCAAGACACAAGGTTTATTCTAGTTCACCCTAAAACTAGGGTCACATCCAATAGAGGAGTCAACTATAATTAACACGCCCTACCTTTTTGTTACATTTCTCAAATTCAATAGAAAGAGATTATATATAGGCAGTAATAGCTATTCATGGGCGCAAGTCCAAAGGATCAATAAAGTACAAGCTTGAATTATAAAAGCTCTCTGGCGACTAGGGGCGCTGTCCTTTAAACACTTGCCGTGGCAGCTCCTTCAGATTGCCGCCTACTCATTGGAAAGCAGGACCTTTGTGTTTTCCTATCGAAGGGTTAGTGTGAATCACACCCCAATACTATCGATTACCTAAGGTTTAGTAGGTGAAAATGTGGTTTCCCCAAGAGTATAAGGACATTACACGAGGGGATATGAGTGAATCTTGACCACTTAATCGATTGATGATTATTGATGTGAATTTACATCTAAAAAGGATTCCTGAAAATATGGTAGATAGGAGCACAATTCTTGTATCCCATGACTGTTATAAGAGATGAGTGGGGAGATTTAGGCGCGGTTGCAAAATCAAGCAACCATCCAATCAGAGCGATATGGAGGTGGCTGCGTCATGCGTCCTTGACTTCAAATTAAAGAGACTCTTTCCTTCTTTTTCATTTGTTATCCCTCTTTTGACTTTTGATCCAAACTTTACCATGGCTTGTGGACTTCAACGATCTCTTTCACTTTAGAAAGCAAAGAAAAGCAGTAGCGAAATACGACCTGGGTAAAAAGCGGCTCCTCTCAAAAGGAGAGAGGACTTAAAACCCTAATTTGAATTGATCTCTCGTTGAATTGGTTAGGCAATTTCATTTCTAACATGTTCTAAGAAGAACTACAATTCTCGTAACTATTAGTTCCTGATTAGAATGGATGATTCCGATGGATGTAGTGAGGATGTAGGCGTGAAATAGAAAGATTTTTTTTTCCTTTTTGGCCCAAAAAATCGAAAGATTCAATTGTAGAGAGTGATGCCCTCACGCTAATCTACGTGAAAAACTCAAATCTGCGCCGGGATCAAACTTGAGAACTATTGAACTTACATCCCTTTCCTTTTTAACATTGTTCCTATGTATTCATAGGATAAAATGCATATAGAAACGTATGTACCTATGTGTTGTGGGGTGAAACCAAACTTTTTTATTAAGGGTGTTTTTTTGGTCTTTTCCCTTCATTTTACTTTTAGGTTAAAAGCAACACCTCATATATCAGTTATTGATAGGGATTAGGTGCGAATTGTGGAGAAGAAAATAAAGAGAAAAGAAAAAAAGAGGTTGTGATGATCGAAAGGAAGAAAAACGTGAGTGTGTGCAGCAAAGTGAGAAGAAAAAGTATGTTTTTCTTGATGAGTGTTCTCCATTTCTTTGTGCCATAATCTTGTATTACTTTCCTCGAATTTTAGTGCATTCACATGGTGTCTTTATACGGAGAAGAAGCCAAGTTTGGATGAACTTTGATAATAAATTTTTTTGGATGTTCTTTTGATTCTGTTCTTTTATTGTTATATTTTGTTTGCATGGATTGTTTTATGGAATTGTGGGCATTTTGACTTTAGTTAAGGCAAGGTGGATGTAACAAGTACTATATAGATTTTTCTTTTTAAAAAAGAAAGGGCCATCAATTAAAAGGCAGTGTCGCAAACTATAATGCCAGATAATATGTCGGCCGTAGTTATCTTTAGAAATCGTATTAACAAAGATTAGTCCGACAATTCCACGCATAGTTCTCCCTCAGATGGTCCCTCCACTTAGAAGTCGTTGAAGGTTTATTCTTCATTTGACTTCCTCGTTATGTTTTCGAATTGCCCAACTCGTTGAAGGAAATCAAAGTATTTCCACGAGTCAATTAAGAATAAGAGACGACCTAATAATATGTAGCACGCCTAAAAGTTTCGCTATTAAAACTATAGTTTTGCTCGTATATGCTCCACCCGCATGACACCTTAAGATGTGTAGGAATTTAGTTTTGTTATTTAATGCGTTGACATTAGGATTTGGTGAATGCTTGTATATAATGATAAATTCAGCCATATGTTTTTTTTCCCTGGTCGGAAGTTTCGGCTATATGTTAAGTTGCCGACTTTGATAGCTTCACTAGGTGACGTCTCGATCACCTTGAGTTAAGCTATATATCAAGTTTAAAACCTAGATGTCAAATAGGACTCGATGGAAGTCTTGCCCATATTTTGAATGTCTTTTGCCTGAGACTTTATCTCCGAGCAATTTATTCAAATCCATATTATGTAGGGTTTATGTTGGATTAAAGATGAAAAAGAAGAAAATCAAGGTTTCTAAGTTTGGGTCGGCAAGTCATATCAGGACATATAGAAATGGCATTAAGCTCGGTTATTACACGCTAGAGCAAAATTTTCTCTATAAGGTCTTTGAGTGAGTGAGGCCTCTTAAGGTGCGTTTGGTTCAGCATTCCCAACGGACTTTCAACCTCTAAAGCCCCTTGGGGAGATGCTAAATCGTTTATAAGTCATTTTGAAGTAGCTTTCAAATGAAAGTCAAAGATTGGAAAAAGCCGAAAGCCCAATACTAGTAGAGACTAGTTTTGAGCTTTCGCATTTGGCCAAATGTTGAAACTTATTATTTTTTTTTTCAAAATTATCCTCACTCATTCTTCGAATTTTTTATTTTTCCCTCGTTATTATTTTTTTAAATGCCAAAATAATGCTAAAAAAATCAAATATATATAAATGCTAAAAAAATAAATATATTTTAGAATTTTTTAAAAAATATTTATATGTTTGATTTTTTTTTAGTGTTATTGTTAAAATTTATATTTAAAAAGTTGCATACATTATTTTTTTCAATTTTAAACAAATAAAAAATAAAAAATTTCAACAAAGGGTTTGTTCTTTTTAAAAAAAATTATATATATTTGATTTCTTAGCATTTTTTTTCAAATTTATATTTAAAAAGATGTGTACATTATTTTTTCAA
The DNA here is from genome assembly GCA_014182365.1 of Eucalyptus tenuipes. NCBI lineage: Eukaryota > Viridiplantae > Streptophyta > Magnoliopsida > Myrtales > Myrtaceae > Eucalyptus > Eucalyptus tenuipes. Next base: position 1,282,254 of record CM024547.1, on the reverse strand, counting down.
ATTTTAAAAAATTAAAAAAAAAATTTCGACTAAGGATTTGGTCTTTTTAATATATATATATATATATATGTATGTATTTGATTTTTTTTTAGTATTATTGTCAAAATTTATTTTTAAAAAGTTGCATACATTATTTTAAACAATTAAAAATTTAAAAATTTCTAATGAAGGGTTTGATCATTTTAAAATTTAAAATATATATATATATATATGATTTTTTAGCATTATTTTGAATTTATATTTAAAAATTTGCATACATTATTTTTTCAATTTTAAACAAATAAAAATTTAAAAATTTTGACGAAGGATTTGGTCTTTTTAAAAAAAATTATATATATTTGATTTTTTTAACATTATTGTGAAATTTTATATTTAAAAAGTTGCATACATCATTTTTTTTTTTTCAATTTTAAGCAAATAAAAATTAAAAAGTCCGATGAAGGGTTTGGTCTTTTTTTAAAAAAAAATTGTATATGTATTCAAATTTTTTAGTATTATTGTTAAAATTTATATTTAAAAAGTTGCATACATTATTTTTTTCAATTACAATTAAAAACTTAAAAATTCGATTAATGCTTTATTCTTTTTAATATATATACATATATATATGTATTTGATTTTGATTTTGAGCATTATTTTCAAATTTATATTTAAAAAGTTGCATACATTATTTTTTCAATTTTAAACAAATAAAAATTAAAAAAATTCAAGGAAGGATTTGGTCTTTTTTAAAATATATATATATATGTTCAAAATTTATATGTAAAAAGTTGCATACATTATTTTTTAAATTTTAAATAAAAAAATAAAAACTAATATTAATCACCCAAAGAGCTTTTCGAATGTGTTTTCTACCAAATATCATTTTTCTCAAAGTTGTATATTTTACCAAACGGCCTTTTCATTTACCTAGTCTTTTAGGCTAAACTGTTTTGCATTTTCCCAATGGGTTTTCAAAATGCCGAACCAAACACACCCTTAATCATGTGCAAATAATCTTGGTGAAGTCGCCTTACCTCTTGGTTCATGGCATATATATACTTTGACTTAGCCATACCCCGACAGATTTCACTTAGCGATCTGTGCAACCCATCCATTTGAGATCCTCTTATTGATGGCGCGCGGCAACACGCTGTGGGTTTTGATGTAATTTAAGACTGGGAAACCTTGAATAGTTGAGCATTTATAACTTTTTAACTGCCTAATTGATTAAGTTGATTTTCTACAGTTGACTCTTTTCATGGAATAATTATTGATACTTGAACCGAATCACAAAAATCTCCAGTAAATTTTTTCTTTTTATCGTTCCTAGTTGATTTCTTGGGGAACCGCTTCTTCTTGTGTGAGACTTAAATTGTAAGATTCGTCAGCTCCCGCATTTTCACAACAGCTAGAATGTCAACCCCTAAATGGTTGAAGTTTTGGACCAATTATAGAAGAACACAGGAAGAGTTTATAGAATATTAAATTTGGCTACAAACAAAAGTCAAAATCAGTCCGTTTCTCCAGATACTGTATATTCCTGATCTCACATACTTGAATAGTTGAGTGTTTCCCAGTCAGAAAGTACAGATTAAATAATGAAAGTAAATCGTTGACATATTCCTCAATCTGCACCTTAAAGAAAGACCAAAAACCAATCATCGTCGCCGAAACAAAAACGGCACTGATTTGTAATGGATGTTACGTGTCTAATATTTGTCAGTGTCAACCCCAAAAAGTCAACATTATAAAAACCGGTTCAAGATTAGAAAATTAGTTTTATGGGAAGACTTTTAATTTGTCAAACCCTTGGAGTGCATCATCAATCATGCTGATCTTATGCTGTTAACTCTCCCTCTTCAACGCGGACTTTCGTATGATAAAATTAAGATTATATCTGCCAGCAAAACAGGCAACAAGAGAGAGAGAGAGAGAGAGAGAGGGAGGGAAACACAAATCTTTCTTTTCCCATCCTCGTATTCGTACGTGTACGTGGGTACTCGTATCGTTGTACACGTAAAGTCAACTGATACCGCAGGCAATCACTGTCACCCAGGAAACAAGACCAAAACTCCCACCTGCTTTGCTCAGCGTTTACATGTTCTGGTGTTTACCTATTCCTGCTCTAGAGGGAGTTTACGTGCTCAACTGGGTATGAACACTGCCCAAAGTGAGAGTCAATGCTTTTTTACAGTGCAAATGGCGTCGATTCCAAAATGATATGATTGTCCTTTTTGACCACTTTGGATCCCTAAAAATGATATGGAAAAATTGTCCTCCATTTTGACCACGATAAATTTTTTAATTTTAGCAATTTAGTCATAAAATTTCAAGTAAAATTTTAATATAATCATTTTGATAAATTTTTACTTGGAATCGCTGCCGTAGCGGTGCAACCATCACTCACTATCCTTATATAACAAAGCCATGCCCAATCACTAATAAAGAAACATATAGATATATATCTCTCGTGAACCTAATTAGGGTTGCTGCTCACTGATTGGCTTAGTGGGTAATACGCGATCGGATACCAAACAACAATTGATAAATCCTTAAAACTTTTAATTCAGTGCAGCTCATGGAATTACTGTCTGTATCTTAACAAAAGAAAAAGAAAAGAAAAAGAAAAAAAGAATACACGCTTATTTGAAGTGTAATATTCTTATCTATGTGATGCGTATGATCCCGAGAAATTAATAATAGCCCCTGGAAAGTGAAAGGTCATACTTTCGATGCTTTCTAGAGCCGGATTATCCATCAAAACGTGCTCCATTCATCCCCCACCACAGCCTCCTTCGCCTTTCACTTTTTTGATGCAGAACGTTTGTGAAGCAAGTCGCATGCACATAGTATTACGTATGATTATATTAACCGACGAAAATCTTGTGCTTGATTTGTAGTTTAATGGATTATTAATCATTAAGTTGAGCGGGGACCGGACAATCTCTGTGATGATCAGCTCATCCTAAAGATGAGTCACAGGTGAATATACTTCTCATTTTCGGGGTTAGGGAGCAAAAGAAGTTCCGCCCCACTTTCTCTTCTTTTGATCAGGAGAGTTGCTCATGTGGCAGATGGGATTCATATGGTTTCTCTTGCTTCAATAGGCTCACAACTTGTAACGACATCAGATCGTAGAAAGTGTTATTTCTTTTGGGCAAGATCTTAAGATAAGGGCAAAGGATTTTCTACTTCTTAGGGTTGCACTAAATGGATTTTGTAATAGCAAAAGAAAGAAGTATGCGTGTCAAATCTCACATGGTGTATATTCAAGCCTATATGATTCCTTGTCCTTTCGCTATGTGATTTATTGGACAAGGCCATTGTACAAGGTAGCACATACTCATCCTATGAGATCGACTCATTTTATATCGATTATTAAAAAATAATTACCTTGAACCAAGTGAAATAGTAAATCCATGATGAACATACTAGGGGAAGTCGAGGATCAGCTCTGAAAAACAGCATGAAAATATCTAGTAATAGGGCGGTAGAAACGAAGCCCACAAAGGATTGTTGTACGAGCAGACGAACATGGGGTTTTGTAGGAGTATGTATGTGGTAGCATCAATAACTACATGTAATAATCGCTTGGCCTTTGTCTTTCAGCAAATGCTACATTATCATGCTCCGGATCCAGGAATCTTTGATGCATCATACTTAATATCAATGCATCTTAAATTAGCTTATTATCTTAAAAGTAGATCTGTAGATTGACTACATATCTATCAACCTTGCTATTGTTATACTCTTTAAGAGCAATCAAGTTTTAGTGTTGATTTTGCTAATACTAATATAACTTCATCTTGATAATAGATTGGAGTTTCTATGATAGGAGAAGCCACTTATATTACAGTGTTTAAAGGTTAAGACAGGCAATTAACTTTAGATGCTATTTGTGTGAAGTTTGGTTTATGCCGGTTATCCATAATGTAGGTAATAATATGTATTATACGAGAGTCATAAAAAAAAATTCCTCAACTATTTTGAGCTCCAATACTTAGAAGACACGTTTTATATCTCGCATAAGCATTAATTTTCATTAAGTATCGAATTATGTTGGGTATGCGGGGAATATTCCACCTGAAGAATGTCAATGTGAACAGCGTCCAATTTTGGGCCGAAGCATTGATTCTATCAAAGTGCACATCTTTCTGCCAAGTCATAGTCTTGACTTTTTCATGGTCGGCGGTTGACTTTGGGTATAAAAATGGCCTGTCGAAAAATGTCAACTCAGCCACTGCTCTGGCTAGTTTCAGGTGTCGCATGTTGTGGTTCTCTATTTCTTCTCCATTTCTCTTTAGCAGATAAATGCATGCTCAGGGCACGAACTTTCTATGTTCCTGTATTTTTGTAATCCTAATGCGGCGTACGTAGTACGGATACAGAACATCTGTACAGGAAAAGGGTACATGGCTAAAAACGAAGATGCAACGTGAAGAAAAGTTGCGTGGGGACCAAGCTCTGACTTTCTTTCTTTATTGATATCCTAATGTTCTGTCAAAAGGAAGGGCGCAAAGGAAAATAAAACGGGGAAAAGTTAAAAAGGGTATTGGAGAACACGATGCGTAGAGATCATTAGACAGAGACCCGGTCCAAATGCCGGCTTCGAGATTGCGAAGACGAAGCATCTTTTTTATGGTTTATGGAGCCCAACCAACCGACACTAACCTCTTCCCTACTTTACGACACGACATACGCTAAAGTTAATCTGGTTTCCACCGCGAAAGAGCAATGGACGATGGAATTCACTTGTTTATCGTTTGTGGGGCGGGCTTTGTTTCTTTCCCAGGGTAAATCAGCTGATGCAGCAGCCGGGAATTCATTGTAAAAACAACAGAATCATCCGCACGACACATCTGTTGAACGTCGTTTCATATATGGCACGTCTCTTTTGTTCCACATGTTCCTTTTTGACTCGGCATATGCCCTAGTTTTTCAGTGTCTCGCTAGCAAAATTTCATTTCCCTTCATCTCTTTTTCTCACCGTAACTACCCTAACTAGGGTTTAGAGGTCAAATGATAGCTTTGAGATTAATCTTTCTTCGGTCAATCAATGTCGAACCTTTTCTGGGGGGCATGCATCTAGGCATTTTTCTCAAAACACCAACTAAATCAAGAAGTCCAGTTCGATTTGTTGACAAAACATATATTCTTCGGCTTTTATATTGTGAAGCTCACTTGTTTTGAAAGTCTAAAAGGTGTCTCCATTAAGCTATAGAAATCCTTCGTTAAATGCTTGTGCGTCACACACGGAATTATTCACGCGTACACACAGCTTTTGCTCTTTTCTTTTTTTCGGTGCATTGCTCTCTCGTAAAGAATCCTAGTACAATTTTGCTGTTTCATCTAGCTATGTGTAGACAAAATACCAGGTGATATTACTCATGTACTAGGTATACGGAAGAAAAAGAATCTCCGTCTGCTAGCCTCGATTTTGGCGAAGGATCATTTCAAGAGGAGTGGTTCTTATCCGACACTTGATACTGGAGTGTCACGGGTAAGTTCAAATGATATGCACTTGGATAGTTTATGTCTAATTTCTGGGGCATCCCAAATGAAATCTTTTAGTATGTCTGTCTTTGCTAAGACATGTATATATTTTTTCCAATTTCTAGAATCTTGTTGAGTTAATATTCGATGCTGGTATACATATTTTGTCTAGGTAATGCTAGTATTTGTCCATAAGAATAAAAGATTAAGACTTCGTTTGTTTTGTGGAAAATAAATAATTTGGAAAATATTTTCTTAAAAATGATCGGTTGTATCACTTATAAAAATGAATAAACGAAAATTATTTTCATCATTCATGAAATTATTTAGATATAAATTGTTGCCAATAATGAATTTTTTTTTATTGGCTAATTATTTCGACCTATACAAGTGATCATTTTTAGAAAAAAAATATTTTTCAAATCATTCATTTTCCGTGAAACAAACGGGGCCTAAGTTCTTTATATTTACCCATGTTTGGAGATTTATTTGAAGTTACATCTAAATAAATCCCCTATGAGGTCTCTTTTAGGTTAGTTCTCAAAATGTTTTAGGTTTGATCTTTTGCATTTGTAAAAAGTACAAAATGTGATTAATTTGTATCTTCAAGTGATGGGTTTTCGAAGTTATATTCATATAAACTTGTTAGAGTTTCAGTGTCTTAACCCGAGAAAATTAACAAGAGGGAGCCTAAGTCTAAATTCATTAGCATATTCAACTAGACTATTTTCAGTCAAAAATTTAAATCAATGATATGAGCTAACTAGGAAAATATGAACTATTTTCTTTTACCTCAAACTCTTACATGTGGACCTTAACAAATCTCCCCTCACATGTAAGCCACCAGCATTAGGCCCTCACTCCCTTAGTCAAGGTATCTTACCTCACCAACATTATCTTAAATTAAGAATCTCCACCTTCACCTTGCCAAATTTGGCAAGTGTTGGGGAGGACAATACCTACTATTCAGCTTCCAACTCAATTGCGTTGGCCCAGCCAAGATTAACGGGAAGTTGGGAGACACCATTTGCCACCTTGATTAGGAAGGCACTTCCAAGATTTTCCTTTCATGAGATATTCACCAAACACGGATACAGATTGGGAGTAGGCCATTAATCAACCATATTGGCTTTGATACTGCTTATTGATTGGTTGACGAAACCCAATACTTTTCAGATGAGGAAATTACTGAGATGGATACAAAATTCGAACCCATCAATGTGTCTATTTGAATTATCTTTATTCAAAAGTTTAGACCAATGAGTTATAAGCCAACTAAAATATATTAACCACTTCACATTACTCAACATCTCCAATGTGGAACTTATTTCACCTAACACCCTTACACATTTACGTTAACATCTTCAACCATCACTAATCTTCTTGATCAAAATAGATAGGGCTAAAACTTATGTAAATTCTCTATAAAATATCTTTCCATTATTTCAATAATTGTGTACATGATTTTTTCATTAACATTGGCTATATTCTTGATAAAATGCATAATATTAGCAATTGAGTGATAGAAATATGGACAATTTAACTAAATAGATTCCTTTTCTTTTGCCTTTTCCAAAACTTCGACAACATACACTCTGATTTAAAAAAAAAAAAAAAATATTTAAACAACTCTAACTTTTGCAATATATAAATGTTGATACAAAATTTCACAGATAATTTTTTCCTAATTTCTTAAAAGCTATATAATATTTTAAAAATTTGCGGGTGAACAAAAGAGTTGTGTTTTGCTTTTCATAAGTTATAACAAATAGGTAGATTTTTTTTTTTTTAAAGATTTAATCTACTGAGCCTTGTATATTACTACACTAAACTATAAGAAATGTTCAATTTTCCTCTACTACCCCTAATATCTGATTTTAACTATGCAAGAGATGGATGGAAGAAGGTACCCTTGATTTAAGTATGAAATCAACTTACCAAATCCCCACACAACCATCAAAACTGAAAATCCCATCAAACCCCTGAAAGATCAAGGATATTATAGATCAGTTATTGGAGACATTAGTGAAAATACATTTCATTGATTTTGGTCATGTCATGCTTTTACCAAATGGCATTAAACAGAAAATTCCATATTGGAGACAACCATTGATGCCCCTTGCCGTAAACAACAGATAAAAGAAAAATATGAAGATTCACCGACAAAATTAACATATCGTGTAAGATAACATGTGTAGTACTCGCGCACTTAAATGGGCGAGTTGCATTCAAACCTCGGATGAAGACATCCGATATTAATTTTTTTTCAAATTAATTTGAGACATGTTAGCATTATTCAAGACAGGAAGCTTTCCCTCTGTCCGTTCCCTCCTGTTTTCTCTTTTTCTCTCACTCAATACTGCACATTTGAGAATGCAAGATTGACCCAGGAAATCCCCGGAAAAATGAAGAAGAGGAAAAGGAAAATGAAGAAGCGGTGAGAACCTCAAAAGAAAATTTTTTTTCCCCCTCAAACGGGTGAGTCATCAACTTCCTTAAGTTCACCATCATTGTGCTTCATCTTGTTCTTCTTTATATCTTCTTCTTCCTCAACTTCATCACCGCCATCATCTACAGCAACACGAGCTTTGGCCTTGGTTAGCTCTTGAGCTCTCATGGCCTGGTGTTCCCAGTCTGTACGCCTTAGCACCACCAACATAGTCGCCATGCACGATACTTGTGCCGCCAAAAGCCCCAGCCACAAACCTCGGAAGTCAAATGGCAATAGAATGCAAGCCCAACTGCTACCGGCATCCCGACCAGGTAGAAACACCCCAAGTTTATGTTAGCACCCATCTTGGGCCTTGCGCTTCCTCGCAGCACGCCACAGCCAGTCGTCTGTGGGCAGTTCCCAAGCTCGCACATTCCAATGATTGGTAGCACCGCAAATGTCAATGCCGCAATTTCCCGATCCTCAGTGAACATCCTAGCCCAATGGTTCCTCACTGTCACAGCGAAGAGCAGTGCCGAACAACCTAGGACAAAGCTGAGCCCGATCCCGACGGATGCTGCGAGCCGCGCCTTTGCAGGGCGGTTTCCGCCGAGCTCATTCCCGACCCTTGTTGACACGCTGAAGCTGAGTGACGATGGGAATATGTAGATGAACGCAGTTGTCTGTATCAGTATTCCCATTGATGCAATGGCTGCCCTAGGGTTAAGCAAAAGGCCGCAAAGCAGGATCATGATCTCGTACCACCACCACTCGAGGCACACCGAGATGCAGCTTGGGACGGCGAGGCTGAGGAGGGGCCTCAATTCCCTGAAGCACTTTAGTGAGTAGCCACCCCAGGTGTCCCTGTAGACGCCGGAGTAGATGATGTAGATCACCAGAGATGCCACGAGGTTGAAGTTGGTCCAGACGGCACTGAGTGCGACACCTTTGATGCCGAGGCCGAGGTGCACGACGAGGAAGTAGTTGATAGGTATGTGGAGGAGGATGGAGAGAGAGGCACATAAGGTGAGGGGGAGGTTGATGGATTGGCTTCTCAGGTAGATCCTCAGTGGGTGAAGCAGAGATTGAGCCAAAAGGTCAGGGACGGAGTAGAGAAGATAGGACTGAGCTTGGGCCGAGATGGACTCGTCCTGGCGGCAGAACAGCAGGATGGACTCCATGTTGAGCCAGAGGAGAGCGATTGGGATTGAGGTCAGGAGGAGCAAGAAGACGGTCCTTTGGAGGGTGATGCCCAAGACGGAAAGCCGCTTGGCACCAAAGGCCTGGCCGCAGATGGGTTCCATGCCCATTGCGAGGCCGGAGAGGACTGAGTAGCCAGTGATGTTTGCGAAGCCAACGGCGAGGGAGCCGCCGGAGAGGGCGAGTTCGCCGAGGCGGCCAAGGAAGAGCATCGAGATCATGGAGCGTGAGTAGAGGAGGAGGCTGGTGAGGATCATGGGGAGGGCTATGCGGCAGATGGACCTGGCCTCCTGACGGCCTGCGCGAGTGGGAAACAGGTGCTGTTGGGTGGTTGCGGGGGAGCTGGTGAGTCTTTGAGGACCAGTGGAGTGTTCACTTCTTGGTCTGGAGAGTTCACTTCTTGGTCCTCCACCGAGAGAAGGTAAGATGATTTCTTGATGTTCTCGCATTTGCAGAGCAGCGGAGGACACGTTTGCTGACACATTATGCCGATTGCGTGGCTTATCACAAACTCTCGAAAAAGCTTCACAGAGAGAGAGAGAGAGAGAGAGAGAGAGAGGGATTGACTGAGGAATTGAGAGGAGGGATCAGGAGACGGGCATTTATAGGGGAGGAAGGGCCCTGCTGTGGATTTTTAAAATATGCCCAGGTAACTTTAGTGCATGTCGCTTTTTCTGACCGGCTAAAATAATCTAATCGTGCCGTTAACTAAGATTTGGAGCCTCATGCCTCTTCTTTATCTTCTCAATACAAGAGAAAGAAATTCATATGATCATCCGTGACGCGGTGATTACTCAAAAACTGTTCCATAGTCAGATCGCGTGATAATAATAAATCGACGACTCAATTTCGAATCTTAAATATTAACGAGCAAATGACGAATTACATGTTTAAAATAATCGATCCCGAGAATCATTCTACTTGGATTGGGATATGCTCTGGCGATGAGAAGATCAGGTCTCAAAACATGGTACCCGAAAACTTAGAAACAATTAGAAAGAGGGACCCCATATTAATATGGGGATGCAGCCGTCGGCATGAGTAAGGTTGTGAGCTTTAGAATAAAGACAATCGGAGGGGGGGACATAAATATGTGGAGGGGGTTTGTGTTGGGAGTGTCCTTGGGACACAGACAAGATTTGATTTTTTCTTCTCCTTTTTTTCCCCCAAAACTCTTATTAACCTCTGGGATGGAGACAAAAAAATGCACAATCGGGCCCATCACCCATCCCTCCCCCAACGACAAAGAGATGATGGTTCGAAGCAATGAGTACGAGCTAATGGATTTTCGCCACCCCCCCTCCTTGTCTTGTGGCCCTCTTTTATGGCGGACGGCTGAAACGGGAGATCCTAAGAATGCCAGCGTTCTCCGTCGCTTTCCTCACTGTTCTTGGCATGCTGTACACGTGCGGCGTACAGAGAAGGTGAATCCTCTTAAAACATCCGGAGATGGTTAGAGGGTAGGTAAGATTAAGAATGTGTACTTTCAGAAGCAAGCCTGGCGAGGACGTGTTATGTTTGACCGGACCAGAGAGGTGATTTTAGAGTAATTGGCCAGCTTAATTAGCTCCAGGCTTTATCGAAGTCGGCACATCCTGGTTTTCACGTACACGTGTAGAGTAGCTCGCACATTGTAGAATTTTGTTAATCATTCAAATTTATTGTAACCGATGAAATGAACAAATACCACCCTTTATGAGCTCAGATATATGAAACAATTTGCTGCATAACATTAATTCTAAAGTATATGAACATCATGAATGGATTTGTAGCGCGGCATGCGCATAATCCTGGGCTTCCTCGTGGAGCTATTTGATTGCCAATGCATTGAGTCATGCTCGCGACTATTAAGTTAACTTTGACTCATGCTCCTTCGGGGACGCAGGCTCCATGAGGTATCAAGTTTCGTGCCTTGACCACCGTAAGTATTGACGCAAGAGAAAAGCATCAATTATCCCGCAGAATCAGAGGCAATTTGCGTGGTTGGCTTGCCCTTGTCAGCCAAATGGGGGATGAACGGGCACCTCAAACGTCAACTCAAGAACCCAAAAAGTGCCAAAAAGCAAGAGAGAAGCCAAGTCAGGAATTTGTTGGTGAATTTCCCACAAGAAAAAGCTGTAGTGACACTGTGGAGCACCTGGGCAGTGGACGGCTCCAGCGTTTCCACGCCGATCATGATTTGTGAGTGGATTGGTCTGTCCTTGCTTTAGAGTTACACCCTTCAAAGTACGACCAAGAGCACACAGTATAGGGTACAGCCTTTTGACCTTAATGCATGAAGACAACGTCCCTTTTCTTTTGCGGTTCTATGAAACGTGCCCTTGGAACGTCCATGCAATGATGATTCTTTCCCCCATTCTACGTTCAAAGTAGATGCTTTGCTTGCACGCTCTTGAAACATTCCGGTTCGCGAAAGTCTGGAGATAAAGCCAAAAGACCCTCTGTCCTGGCTTGATCAGAATTGTCATTCAGTGAGAACTCCCACTTTGAATCGATTTTGTCATGCTCTGTAATCCACCTTTCGGTACTCTGGATGGGAAGAAAACAAAGAACCTAACTTTCGGTGTACCCTATCAACGCATGTGATGTGTGGAAAGCAGCCAAATTGACACCCCATCATGGTGATGACCAAGCTGTGCCAATCCTATTCTAAGGACATCACATTAGAGGCGAAAAAATAAAGCCCAAGAAGACGGGGATTCCCTTAGGATGGTGAAAAGCCCAAATAATACACCCTAATGTCCGTCCCGATGCTGAACCCTACACTGTATTATTATCGAATGGAACACCAACAAGAAATGAGTAAAAGTAATTTCCCTCTCGAGTCTCAACAACAATGTGTCCGGAAAGAAACAAAGAACTTGGTTGAAGGAAGCATCGCCACTTCTCGCAGCGACTTTTGCTGCTCTCAAAACAGTTGGATGTGGCTAATAGGAAATTTGATAGCTAGTATCCCTTTATTCTTTTTCTTCTCCTCCTCTTTCGTTATCTTCTGGGGACAAGATTAGTGAAAAATGAGGAAAATGGCATAGCTTGAACTTTGGCACCATAAAGACCAATGCGTGCGATCGTCCAAGAGGGGAACCTAGGAACTCGTTGAGAATTGCTGTCCCGATGCAATAGGAACTCTTGTTTCAACCGCTAGTGGATTAGCTTCCAAACTCTAATCTCGTCTTCTAGTGTTGACAATGAGCAAACAGACACATCAGGATAAGCTTGATGACAGATTAGTCACCCATTGTTCTAGTAACTTCGAAACCCTCAGATGATTTAGAAGGATCCATATTCTATGCATAGTAGCGCCCTCTTCTTGTCCTCAGGATTTTGATTGAGAATCTTGATGTGCGTACATCATGGCATACGACAAAGAATGCGTGATGTTATCTGGAACGGTTTCTTAAAGTCTCAGTCCAATTGCAATCAAGATGCAATCGAATCAGATAAATAGGGTTTTGAGTCGTAGCAAGAAGCATCCAAGCATTTCCTTTTCTTTTCCATCTCATCTCTAATTACAACCAAGTTTCGTCCTATCTCCTTTCTTCGGGGATTGAAAAGATTGTCCTCTTCGCCAAACTTACTATCCATTCTGTCTTGAGTGTTGGACGTAAGTGGAAAACTACGACAAAGTTTCGAAGGAGCCATACTTTTTGCTTACGCACACCGGGCATGGTGCAACAGTGCATACAAGTTGGGATTATCTTCGTTTTCGATAATAGCTAGTTGCAGGGAAGGACGCATAAGCCTATATTAAATGATGAGATATTATAAAAGAATTATAGGGCAAGTTTTATTTATATGAAATTTCATATATACTTTATATTTATTAAAAACTGCACCAGACTTCAAGTAGCTAAGGGCATGCTCAAGCAGTGTCGCCAAAAAAAAAAAAAAAAATCCCTTGTTTTACCCCCAAGCGTATGTGCATCTTGTATTGACAGAAATATCACATCAGTAGAAGAATTGGCATGTCGAGGCCTTATGTACTTTGGTAATAACTCCATTATTCAGGGCCATTTTTTCTAAACCCACTTTTTTAGATCTCTTGCATTGACCTACGATTAGAAGTTCAGTTTTGAATACCTAAAAGATTGGAAGGATTACTAAGGTTCAGCCCAAGGCGTCTGGCATATGCATAGTTCAAAGAATGGAGGTTGGTGTAACCTAAAAGGATTCTTAGAAGTCCCAGTCCACGAACTACCAACATGGCGAGGCATCTCCTCCCAATCATTCGCATTCCGATTTTTGGCTCTGGCTAAACCTCGGTCGCGATTCCTCGGTCGAGAGTTGTCTTCTTCGCCATTTGTTTTGCAAGCTCCAATCCAATTTGGTTCTAGCGAAATAGGAAGCGTGGGTCCTTCGCAACTGCCAAACATTATAGGTACGTGATGGAAACTGCAACTATTTCCCAAATAGTTGCTGCGTCCGAGTTAAAAACTATAATAGGACAATAAGAAGTCGATAATGCCGCTGTAGATTGCGAAACAGCTCCTTTCGAGCAAATCCCGTGAGTCTAGAACACACACGTTTCCCAACTCTCCCGAGTGAACTTCCCCACGAGAGACAGAACTACATGATGGTGAAGATGTCCGTGCAGTCGAGGTGTGAAGCAGCGAAATGACTAATAGCTCCAGCTCCACCAAGAAGTCACCAGCGATTGTTTGCACTCCACCAAGGGGCAAGAGAAAGAGCGCCGACGAATTCACCAAGTTGAAATCTGTCATCAGCATTAGCATAAGAAAAACAAGGTGCTAAAGCGCCCAGGACAGTTTGGTATCCATAAGTCCCAATAATGACCGGATCCTGTCGCTAGTTGCCCCCAGTCAAGTGCCATAATTATAGTCAGATAAAAATCATGCACCGATCCTTCTGTAAAAGTAACTGCTAAGTGCATTGCACCTCATAGCTGAGCAGAATGCACCCATGGATGCGTATGTAGGTCCACATGATTGGGTTAGATCCACTTGTTACGATAATGTGCCCTCCATGGCCATATCACATAAGAGAGATTCAATTCATCAGAATTTGAAAGGACTACTGAATCTCCATGAAATGAAAGGAACTTACAACAGTCAAGGTTTATCCGCAATAGCTACTATGAAGATCTTAATTGGATCCCACTAACACTTTAATCCAAAGCAGTCATCAAAGAAAGAACAAAATTAAAAACTTGAATGCTAATGAAAGACATTGATGTAAACTAGGTAAGAGTTCCTTCTTCACTTGCCAGCACAAGCTTCAATCCTCCGCTGCAGGTGAATAGCTGAACGTAAAAAAATAAGGGAAAAATCAGGCATGCTTTGAGTTCATCGAAACTTCAGCAAAAACAAAAGTCGAAAATCCTACAGACCTGTGGCGCCCCCCTGATGCAGGACTTTCTACAGCAGCATCACGAGCAACATCCCCGTTATTGTCTGGAAGGGGCTCACGACCATTTTCAGGGCTTTCCTCTCTCCTGTCAGGGCTCCTGTTGCGATCAGGACCGTTGTTAGGTCCCGTCGCTGGTTTTTCATATGGGCTGGGGCTACGGTCACGACCATTGCCTCGGCTGACCATCTGCCTTCTATATGGGCTTCGGCTGTGGCTGCGGCTGCGGCTGCGGCTGCGGCTGCGGCTGCCCCTGCCCCCAGAAAGAGATCTCTCCCTTCGACGAGGACTGCGGCTAGAACCTCGACCATATTCTGGGCTTGCTCTCCGTGCCTGACGGTCAATGGGGCTAGATTCACGACCATAATTAGGACTTCGCCTTTCTCTTCGAGAAGGACTAGCACCTTGACCGTAATCAGGGCTACCTCTCTCTCTTTTATAGGGACTAGGAGACCGCTTCCTATCATAACCTCTTTCAGGTGACCTACCACGACCTCTGTCCGGGCTGTACCCATCCTTCTTATCATCGTCATCTCGAGCAGCATATTCCACCGATATCACTCTATCCATCAGCTTGCTGCACACGATGAGAAACAAACCAGTGAAGAAAGTGACAAAAAAGTCAATAATCCAAAACTGCTGAAACATTGAACAGGACTTTTCTCCTGGAAATAAATCCTACAGTTAGTCCAGCTCTACTGCGGAGAAGGGAAAACAAGAATGCACCTCATATTTGTAGCATCCAATGCTTTCGTAGCATCCTCTTGATACTCATACTGGACAAATGCAAAATTCCTTCTAATCCTAACACTGACGATCTTCCCATATGGCTCAAAATGCCTCTCCAGATCCCTAGTTCTGGTCTGATAAGTATCAAAGTTAATAACAAACAAGGTTTTTGAGGGTCTGATGTTAGTTGAGGATCGCCTTGAACCACCAGGCTTTTTGACGCCACGCTCGTGCTGCATGATGAATCAAACAATCAGAACATATGCTTGACAAAACCATACACAAAACTAACAAGACGTGCCAAATTTGCCAGAGGGAAAAAGGCCTAGAGATACTTGCAACAATCAGCCATTCCGAAAATACCTTGGTCCATTCCACACGAAGCCTGCGTCCCTTTCGACCAAATTCTATTCGATCCAGTCCACGGATTGCATCCTCAGCATCTCTCTCATCGTCCATGTAGACAAAAGCGAATCCTATCAAACAAGATTAAGGAAATAAGAATTTTTTAATATAGTAGAAAGGTACACATAGTTAGATATCCCATGTGATATCATCCTTGATATCGTGTGTCCATTACTTCCACCAGCAACAGAGGACCGCCCCCTCAAACCTATCCTGCTAACCTTTTTAATCTATAAACTAACTGACCAATAAGTAAGTAACAGACCTTGTGAGATGGACTAAGTGATGTCAAGGAACAACAACGCAAATGTGGATGTCTCAAATGGGTCAATGTAAATGCGAGCCTTCACCATCTATTCAGCTCCTTCTGCGAGTGGAGTCGGCAATGTTTCGACCTTGAAACATGTCTGAAACTCAAGGCTGGAGGAATGTGATGACATGGTAAAAGCAATGGTATCTGAATAAAGTGTGGGATGGTAGTGCCATTTGCGGATCAGAGTATCTCTTCTTAATAACAAGAAGAGGAAGCTCATTCCCGGCATGAAACAGGATTCTGAAGAGCCATCCATTAGCCGAAGGTATATGATTATGCCAAGTTAATCCTGCGTCAAAGAAAATATTGAGTATGGGGGTTTACACCACATAAAATATTCTTTTTTCTCTGAACCCCCATCTAAAACTCAATCACGGAAGATTTCAGAAGGAGATGCACAAGTTGAGTCATCCAGTTCAACAGCTGCATGCTGGCACAGAAGAGAAGTCCTCTTGAGATGGTACTCTTGGCTCCAACGAATCACCTCCATGGTAGAGATCAAAGGCGCTGTTGTGAAATGCGTACTTGGTTCACAGAGAAATTTAAATTTCTGTACACAGCATTCACCCTGAACTATGCAGATGGGCCAAAGTGCTTCTTAGAGTAGAAGATAGCCCAGCAGCTTCGGATTAAGTTTGTCTCAACCGGTAATATCACCTCTTTAAGATGTTAAACCCTTTCATGATGAACCTCTAAGATGACAATGTTATGTAAAAATTGTGAACAGAGTTTACCCAACTGCAAATTCAGGCTTAAATGATTCTACTTCTGCCTCCATGATTATCTCTCACCCCAGAGAAAGGAATGGATAAAGTTCCCCGTAAAGGATTTCACCAATGTGATAAAGTAAATAAATCAACGGCATACAAGAGAATCTACCAAGCCAATTGAAATATGTATTGATAGATGGTGACCTGATTGGAAATGCCATGCATTCATCACAGAAAGCATTCAGGCTTGCCAGATTCATCAATTTCATTGAGTGACCAGAAAAAGTGAACAACCATAGAAACAACAAAAACAAGGAAAAATATTTGAAGTGGTAGTCATACATGCAGCGGAAACAAGGCACTTACCAGACTTCATATCCACCTTATCCACTTTCCCATATCTGCGGAAAAGTCTTTCCAATTCAGACGGTCTGGCATCATACTCAAAATTCCCACAGAAGATAGGCCTCATTCTTCAAAGAAGCAACTTTTAGCACAGCTCTGCAATTCCTCTATGAAACAGGAAGAGAAAAAAATCAGTAAGCTCATTAAAAAGAATTAAAGGGCACTTGCATGAACAATAAGCTAAGCTTGTGGAACTACTGTGAGGCAACAGTTGTTGCACATCATAGCTAGCATGACTTTTGTAATACATGCTCAGAAGCAATTTTCTAACGTCGGTCAGCTCTGACATTTAAAAAGTCTTATGCCTAGGAGAGGAAGAGGGAAAATTGATGTCCTTCCTTGATCTATTCGCAAAAACTGGGAAAACTCCTTGAACAGGACAGCTACACCAAGTCTCCAAAGAACTTCTGAAGATCGACGATGGAGAGGAAAACAAAGAGATACAGGGCACTTTTTTAAACGAGAAACCCAGTGTATAAAGAAGCGAAACACAACAAGATAGCCCAAGCTCCTCGAAAAAATAAAATAAAAAAACGATCTTGGATGACCCAATTGAAAAACTAAATCGAACTTCTGGTATCAGATAGTTTGGAATCAGCTTCCCGTAAATCCTAAAAGATAGATCGATATCACCACATCAACCATCTAATACGCCGGATTCCAATCCCATTCCATCATGAATCTCTACATCTAACATCGCCTCAGAGGTCAACCCAGGCAAACATCTTACATCTCATCGATTCCACCCAGCACACCCACCGCGACCAACTAGGGACTCGCATGCGCTCGAGGTCAACCTAGGCACACACGCTAAAAACATCACCAAAAATCACACCGTTCAAATCACAAAGACCAGATCCAACAAACCACCGAGCAGATCGAGACCTGTCCGGTCCGGAGCCGAGAGATCGAGGCACGATGAATCCAAACCGCGGCTCCAATCGACCTCGATCAGCCGGCGCCGGCCAGAACCCCCGCGACATCGCAGGGGCCGAAGCTCGAATCGGCACCGGCCAAGCAGATGCCGCGAGCGCGAAAGAGGAATCGTGGTGGGGAGGGGGATTTCGGTACCTCGTTTTCCGGCGTCGTCGAAGCGGCGGCGGCGGCCGACGCGAGCTCTGCAACTCTCCCGAAACCCTAACGGAGCTCCCGAAGGAGGAGGAGGAGCAGAAGATATTTCTGAACGGTCTCGGAACGAAGACGGAACGTCGTCGCGCTGTAAGTATAAAGCTGAGGGAGGGAATGACGTAGGGCGCTGGAGGAAGTCCCTGGATTTGCTTCTATTAGCAGATTAGCCCCCCATTCGTGTAATACTTTGCATTTTAACCCCTGTAATTACGGACGGAAGTGGCACAGGCTTCTTGTAGAATACATAATAAACGTGACTACTTAGGGTCTAATTAGTGACATGTCAAATGGTGTTATTCTATTTTTTTTATTTCCCGAAATAAAAAGGGAATAGAAATCTATTTGATAATTTTTTTGTGTTCCCGAGAATAAAATCTCTGATTAAAAAAATCTATGGAGTATCGAAATATAACATTGAAAGAATTCAAAGTCAATGGGTCTTAAAAATCTAAGATCTAACAATAATCAGGGGATGGATAAAACGGGGATAGGACGTTGAAAAATATTATATTATAGTAACGTCCGTTTGTTTCATAGAAAATATTTTTTGAAAATATATTTTCCTCATTTTCCACCGTTTGGTTCACTTATGAACATAAATCAATAAAAAATGTTTTCCTCTCGAAACTTGAAGAACGTGATTTCATTTTTGAAGGAATTGAAAAACCTTTTCCAAAAGTATGATTAAATGTCAGTACTTGGACCCAAAACCCCAACGTTAGTTCTCGAGTCCCAACATTTAGGACCAAGTCTCTTACGATCGAGACCGAGACATTGGTGCTTGAGCTTGGGCCCACGCCACTGCGGAGCTCAAACCCTAGTGCTTGTACTTGAGGCCCCAGCACATGAGCTTAAGTCCATAAAGAACGTGTTCCCGTTCCCAACCCTCGAGCTCAAGTTCACAAAGGTTGTGCGTGGATGGTTGGTGCTTGGGCTCAATTCCTTGATTAATGAAACGTTTGTCCTTACAAAAATATTTAAAAATCTCAAATTTGTAATTACTTTTCGTTTTTATACATTCTTTTCCTTTTATTTATTTTTTTCCGTTTTACTTATTCCTTGGCTGGTCGTTGCCAACCATGGCAATCGACCATAGACGAGCTTAAGCCTGCTATGGATTGTGAGGCCTCCAGCCTCAAAGGTTGGCTTGTGACGAGGCTCGAGCTTGTTGGCCTCAAGCGAGCTTAAGCTTTTTTTGTGGCTAGCAACTAGCCAAGAAGAAGCAAAAAGAAAAGAAAAGAAAAGAAAAAATATATATGTATATACATAATTTTTAATAATTTTCTCCATCAGATTTTTTCGTTACCAAACGACCGAGAATACTTTTGAGGTTTTTTTACAGGTTTTAGCCAAATGGCGAATAATGAAGTCATTTTACATAAAATATTTTTCACGAAAATGACTTTTTGAAAAATATTTTTAAGAAATTATACATTTTCCACAAAATAAATGGACCCTAATTTTTTTTCTCACATGTTTTATAAGTAATCTAGAGAGTTTTAATAGAGTAAGGGCAACTTAAAATAAGAGGAAAAAAATTCCATAAACCATTTTCAAATATAAATTGATTAAATAATTACGTAAATTTACTCAACATAAAGGAAACCAAGGGCATATTTATCATTCTACATATTGGCTGCCAATCTCTGAATTATAAATTTTCAAACTCGGCTAGATTTTGCAAGTTCTTGATAGCTTACCCAACACTTGTTCCACCTCCATCTTTATCCGTGTCTTATATAGCACCGACATCGACATGCAACACGACACAACATACACACCGACATGTCTTTTCTCAAAAAGTAGAGAATTCCGACACGTTGGAACACGTTGTATATTAAATAAAAAATGATAAATTATCGTTTAAATTCACAAATAAATTAATAATAATAAAAAGAACCTAGAATGAATTTACGCTAAAAACATTAATCCAATATTTGTTAATATCATTTATTGTTTCAATTAAACAAATTCAACTACATCCCATTGTAATAATCTATAAAATTTAGAGGTAAAAAAAAGCAATCCACGTTTCGCTATTTAATTTAATATATATAATAATAAGCGCATTCATAGAAACAAATTATTAGTAGAAAATCGACGACCCAATGTACGGTGCTCTCTCTTCCTAACATATAGCAATGAGTATAGACTCATTTGGGTCTTTCCTTTTCAACATTAAAACAGTATCCAAACCCTCAAGAGGGTAGTAATTTTTAAAATCCATGATACTAGTATGACTCTAGACATTTTATGGGTTCCACAAAGTTAAATGTACAAAAGATTAATAAAGTTCAACAAGGAAAGGACTCGACTTTCATTAAATAAACAAGAAAAGAATAAAGAATCATGACACAAGAAGACTGAAAATCCAAGTGCTTGTCACTTGCTTGTTCAAATTTTTTTGCCAGAAATATATCAACTATGAGTGATACTATGACCCATATCACTCAAAAGAAAAAGAAAGACTCAAGTTTACTCCATGCTATAGTAAACGGTAAAGTTATGGAAAATTAGTGACGGTGAAAATTTGTTAATGAAGCATAATTTCATTATACTAAAAGAAACGGGGTTTTGGACACTTAATCGAGAAAGAAAGGAAAAAGGGAGTCGAGATTTCAATACCGTGACAAATTCATTTTAGCAACTCGCCATCCCAATGTAGATTTCACGACTTCCAAAGACCCCCAAAAAAAAAAAAACCTTCGTCATTCACAAAGGGAATCTATTTATTTGTTGCCAAGATTAGCATAGTTTTCAAAGACCTAAATATACTTTGTCAACCAACTTGGTTTATCCGTTATATAATGGCATCCCATCCTCTTTTTCCTCTCATCAAAAAGTTGTATAGCACTT
Source organism: Eucalyptus tenuipes (assembly GCA_014182365.1). NCBI lineage: Eukaryota > Viridiplantae > Streptophyta > Magnoliopsida > Myrtales > Myrtaceae > Eucalyptus > Eucalyptus tenuipes. The sequence continues at coordinate 1,261,238 of CM024547.1, read as the reverse complement.
TTAATTAGGATTACTAATCTCACATCCACAGCTACTCAAATTGGAGAGAGTCTTTCAATCAAATGAAAAAAATAAAATAAAATGGAGAGAGTCCCTAATTATAGCTGATAGGATAGAATCTACTACTAATTCAGAAAACGAAGATTACTTTATTTTCCGGCCATGAGGACACAACCAAAAAGACAATCACCGAACTCATAAGGTAATAAGGCACACAAAGTTGCAAACAATCACAGCCACCACAATTTTAGATAAGGATCTCAAAACATCAATTGAAGGTTAAAGCCAATGCAATAAGGTTCCAACATATTTAGCCACGACAAAACATAGACCAGAACTTCACTACCAATTACGAAACCCGACCCAAATCCCCCTTTTCCCCTCGAACGAGCCCTAGGGTTTGCAAAACAAATCCCAAATTGAATTACGAAAATACCGAATCGAAAAAGAAAGTAGAATAACGCAACTAACTAACCTGAAATGAGCAAAACGAAATGACCGCGAGACGAAGAGGTGAAGATGGGGTTAGGGTGACGCCTGCAAGAGGTGGAGGTGGAGTTAGGGTGAGCTAGGGTTTGGGGCGGAGGTGATTGCATCAGCTAGTGGGGTGGGTTGTGGAGGTAGCGGAGCGACACCGGCGAGAGGAGTAATGCTCGCGATAGGAGGGGCATTCGATCGTCACGGAAAGGCTAGGAGGTGAGAAACTAAGAGTGAGAGAATTTTTCTTCTTTCCCTTTATCGTTTTTTGTTATTTTTATTATTTTTTATATATTTATATTTTGACCCTCAAGTATTGTAAATTTTTAAAATTGAGCCCGTGCATGTTGAAATGTCGAACTCATGTGTCGGAGTACGTCTGGAAGAGTTAATCACATGTTAGATTTTTTCGACACTCGTTGATAGCATATCAGACACATATCATAGTGTTGGACATGATATGAAAGTTCCTAGAAAGCATTAGTACTTCTTAGCCTGTGTTGTGGGGAGTTGGATGTTGGTAGTTTGTTTGTGAAACAAGTTAAGAGGTGCCTTGTCTCACATTGAAAGGATATAAGTACGCACGTGGATAAGATTTGACACTAATCAACAATCATTATTTTTATTTGATTAAATTCAGATTTATTTTTATAAAAATTAATCACAGCATCCTATTGAAATAATAAAACTATTCATAAAGAAGTTACGTTTATATTTTATTATTTATTTATTTGATTCCGAATTTTATTATTCCTATCAACGGTTATCTCAAAGTTCGCACCATTATTGGAAGGTTATGTCTGTTTGGATATAACTTCTTATTTTTTTGCTATAAATTGTTGAACGTGTTTGTTCAGTTATAATTTTCCTCTTTCAATTTCGTTTTCTTTCAAAAGAAAATATAACTATTGTTTCCAATTGTTTTCCTTAAGACACCCTAGAGAAATACTATAATTGCTATCTAATATTTTTAATTGAAACTTTGTTGCATTTTGTATGAAATTTGTCAGTGACCATTAACAATGTTGTAGGGTAAATAATTCCTTAAATAAAGTGATATTACATCTCAAAGTCTAACTTCATTATTTTACCCAATCATTCACCATATTTTCTAACAATTTTAAGGAATTATTTGTGTAACAATGGAGATAGATTAGAGAACGTTCACAAGATTAGAGCGTTTGAACAACTACTTACCCAAGGACAAGGACCTAACACATGTCCGGTTGGTTGTGTTGTTCATCTTTATCATCCTGTTGCAAATCTTCTTCACCTTTAAGGCCTACTTTTAGTCGATGGTCTTCCATTTGCTATAGTGCTTCATGTGTACCATGAATCAAGGAAGAGAAGCTTATTCATGCGATTTGCTCAACAATAGTTTTTTTCAAAATTTTGCAATTGATAAAGGTGTGTCTTCATTCCTCTTATTGTGGAAAATCATGAAGATAAAAAATATTTGGTTTTTGAATTTTCCCCATAAAGAATGTGGAAGGTGTAATGGAAAACGGGGTGAAAAACAGAGAAAATTGGCAAAAATGTGCGAAAGGGGAGAAAGTACGTGAATTCACATGCCCACACGCGCTGGATGTCATACACGAGGAATCCACATGCCTACGTGCCCATGTGCCAAAACACGTGCCGGAGGGCTTGATACGTTAGATCCACGCGCTGGCGGTGCAATTGCTAGCACATGCACAGTAGTGAAAGCGCACGTGCTTACTGCCCTTCCCGTAATTACGGTTCTGCCCCTTCTTATGTTATTTCGTTTCTAGCCCTCTCTATTGGATAATTACAATTTGGCCCTCCTTGTTTTTATTTACCATTTTGCCCTTGGATGTTAAATTTGTGGTTCTACCCCTTTGGAATTATGATTTTACTGTTTTTCCCTTACATATTAATTTGCAGTCCCTTTCATGTAATCTAGTAAAGTGGATACTATCTTGGGTATTAAAGTTAAAAAATACAGTTGGGGTTATTTTTTGAGTTAATGTAATTATGTTGAAAAAATGCTAAATAAATTTTCACATATTGGTTTTAGGAAATAAGTACTTCATTTGATTCCAGTATTATAAACAAAGTGGGAAATTGTTGTTAGTTTGTTTTACAAACAAACTAATAGGTGACTTGGTTCACATCGAAAGGATGTGAGTGTGCACATGAATGAAATTTGACACTAAGCAACGATCATTATTTTTATTTATTAAAACTTAGATTCATTTTTTAAAAATTAATCATAGCATCTTGTTAAAACAATGCGACTGTTTATAAATGAGTTATAGTTTATTTTTTATTTTTTACTTATTTAATTTCGAATTTTATTATTTCTACCGACGGTTATCTCACAGTTTGTACTTGTTCAAATATAATTTCTTAATCCTTGAAAGGTTGTGTTTGTTCGGATATAACGTCTTACTTTTTTGCTATTAATTGTTGAACATGTTTGCTCAATTATAATCTTCTTCTTTCAATTTCGTTTTTTTTTAAAGAAAATACAGCCATTGTTTCCCTTGAGAGACCGTAGAGAAATACTAGAATTGCTATCTACTATTCTCAATCAAAACTTTGTTATATTTTGTAAGAAATTTGCTGGTAACCATTAACAACGTTGTGGAGCAAATGATTCCTTAAAAAATGGATCACCCCTCAAAGTCTAACTTCATTGTTCTACCCAATTGTTCGCCATATTTTCCCAACATTGGGTTAGTTTGGGCCATGCCGAACTTGACAAGCATTCCGACACGACGAGTGATGGAATCGAACCCAAATAAATCGAAGTGAATATATGTGATTGCGTGGTTGTATAAAGTCGCTTTGTGTGATTTTTAGTTTATTGTTGATGTGATGAATAAAGCAAATCACGCAATATAAATTATGTCAATTTATATTTTTTCTTTGGGAGAACACACATGTAGGCGATAAACTGAATAATCTAAGGTTGGTAAAATCGTTAATCTGAAATTATGCATGTGCAAGTTTCAGGATAAAATAGAGCACTGATCACATCCTTGGACGACCCTAGAAATATTGATTTCACCTTTTGAAGTGTAAGACCCAGAAAACTTAAAATTTGAGCCTGGTAGATTCTGCCGGTTCGAGCCTTGAGCCAAAGCTCTAGTAGTTTTGAAGTGTTGTAACCTTTAAATTTTGGAAAATTACTTTATAAGAACAAAATTCCTCATGATGTTAACTTTACAAATAGTTACGATAATAAAGATAATAACAATAACAAAGACGGCATTATCATTGTTATCATCATCATCATCATTATTGCCTGGCGAAAATGATAAATTGCGAAAGTTCTAATAATACATGCATAAACTTAGGTAATAGCTCTACAAAAAAGTTACAGGTATCCTACCGTCATTTAGATAATCGCATAAATTGCCCCACAAATTTTGCCAAATGCATTAGTTGTTCATAGCCACAATACCTGTAAAAGATGCGTCGCCAAACACGTACTTTGATACAACACGGCACAGTATAACCACGACACAGCTATAGAACTACTCCAGCTGCACTAAACAGCGTCTAATAGCAAAGTAAAATTAGAATGGCGCTCAGGATCAAACTGAACTCTTCCAACTCACACCGAGCTGCAAAATATGCTTTTTCAACAATCTTCTTGCAAGAAACGAAAAGAGGTCCAACACCAAACATGAATTTCATCTCCAAATACAAAACCAGGTCATTCCAATGTCAGAAATAACAGGATTGTCCCAATTCAAACGACAGAAATAGAAAGAAGCAAGTCCATAGCCATTTGTATGGAGATCTGAACTTGGAGCTCTTCATTCTTTCAGAGAAAGGGGCTACCAGTAAGCAAGGCGTCCACGAAATCCTCATCCCATATCTGCAACCAACCAAGACCTTATGTTAATCCACCGACAAGCTCGAAAGAGATATCAAATTTAACAGTATATGCTTGTATATATATGCAGAAGAAAAGGTTGTACAGTAGGATAGGATTCCTCATAAGCAAACAGATCATTTGTCGAAGTAGTTGGCTCCAGGAGAGGTATAGCACGGTTCTCATTGTTCCCTTGTTGCTGAATATGTATGCACACACCACATATTAAGAGAGGTGAGTATTCAGTTTTAGACAAATAGACATAAGCATATGTTCCTGTGTTCATGAAGATTGACTCACCAGATTGGAGCTTTCATTGGAGAGCAGAGGTAACCTGTTTTCTGGGGCCTCTTTGTCGTGGCAGTCGAGCTGAATATCCTTAAAAATGAAAAAGAAAAAAAAAAAAAGAAAGATTACCGACCGATGATTACTTGAAGAAAATGCTGATGGTCGTAAACATAAACAGGCAAGAAGCTGCATTAACTAGCTGTTTATTGTTCTGAATCGAATTTCATATCCGATGGCAGCAAGGAAAACATAAAACAAGATGATTGCTCAGCAGTTGAAACCTATTACACTTGCAGAAATTTAATTTTTAACTAAAAACTGTAAATTTCAAAGAAGAAATGGTGCTCAAACATGCCTGGCCAGGGCCCTGTTCAAACCAGAAAGCGAAATCCTCAAGTTGATGATCCAAATCAGAAATTTCAAACATCTCAAGTTCGTTGCTGGGACCATTCATGTCGGTACCAAGTGAGGAACTAATGACTCCCTGATGTGGTAATCCTTCCTGACCCTATTAGGATGCCAAGTTGACACGTTGCTCAAAAATTTCGTCATCAGAATGTTTCATACAAATAAAAGTACACGGGGGAGCAAACTAAGCTTAACCAATGAAAAGTATGCAATAAGCAATTCTTCGTACCTTGTTAGCCAGTTGGTTGAAAACGAGGTCAAAAAGATCACCATCTCCATGATTTTGTTGATCCAGACTATTCACAACTAAGGGAGCATTTGCCATCACATCCTGTTCACGAGCATTTCTTTGCTCAATCATTGCAACAGTTGGTTGTGTTATAGGTGCCGGTGAAAAGAGAGGACTCTCTGACTCATTAGCAGCAGGGAAACCAAGCGGAGGCAATGGCTCACTGATGTTAAATCCAAAGGGAGGCTCTTGCTCTTCTTGAACAATGTAAGGCCCTGTTGAGCTTCCTTCCCCAAAATTTGATGAGGAATTCACAAAATTATCATAGCCAATGGGAGACATGAACCCCTTATTACTATCAAGCATATTTCCAGCACCTCCAGTCATTTCAGTGCCCCAGAAATTGGTATTGGTGGGGCTTGAATTGACAGAAGGGTAATGAGCTATGTTGCTCGAGCTAGGCATGAAAGTTCCTGAACTTGAAGAATGATTCTGTGGAGGGTGCACTTGCCTCGGATTTGTAAGGCCTGATATGACATTTGTAGGGCCTAAAGATGGAATTTGTGAGTTCCTTGGTCCTCCGGTGTTGGGCAAGATCGCTTGCACATTTGAGGCATAGGTTCGATAAGGATTGTTATTGACACTGGAGTTAGCGAACATTGGATCATTCGGGATGGAAAGACCTCCAGTGTTGGGCCGAATCACTTGCAAATTCGAAGCATTTGTTCGATAGGGGTTGTTGTAGACACTGGAACTACCAATCACTGGATCCGTAATGATGGAAAGGCCGACACCTGAAGCATCTTGAGGAGAAAATCGTACCGGTGCAGCACTGTAGTTGGGGTCATTTAGTACCTGGGTACTCACACCGGGCCTTATTTCAGAAAGGAGTGGCTGGGGACGCCTGTTTGGAAAACTGTTAGGAGGCATTTGTTGCTGGACATCATTCCTGGCCGATGAACGCGGGTGTAATGTCAGGCTTGAACTTGGGGCTTCTCTATGCGGGTCCCTTGCTCTTGGTGGTGCGACATTGTCTACAACTGCAACTTTCTTCAGGAATATGCGATACTTCTGCAAGTTTTGTCAGATAACAGAAGTATCGTGAGATTTCTTTTCAACGATTAAGAAGCCTTCAATATGAGAAAAAATAACACGTAGCTGAGATATAAATATAAATGTGAACTAGATGGAGACTCCTTCACTCCATTTTTTGACGTTCTTAGTTATCTATGTAATGCTGGGGAATGCCCCTAAGCTCCTGTTTGTCATCTTATAAATGATACTTACATTTAAAAAAAAACAGCTGATGATTAGCAGAAGGAATTGGTAATGGATATTTATGTGCATATGTACATTTATGACTGTACCTACTTCTCTTGCATTCATGCCTAGATAGCTTGCATGGATGACAGGGAACAAAAGGAAAGTAAACAGAAATTTTCTAGTGAACTAAAGGCAATTAAGATAAGAGCTACTGAAGAACTCATTCATATGGAAGTCTGCCAGGTGTGAAGTTCCATATTTGTCCCGGAAATAGCCTAAAAAAATTTGAAGGACATGGTCATACTATAAGTACGTACTAAAACTCATCCTGTTCATTTTCATTCCTTTTGGTGTTTCCTTGTATTTTCCAAACATTCTATGAGATTTCCAAAGCAGACTATATATATATGAACTGGATTTTACTATATGCTCTGGAGGAAATTTATTAATATCAATTATCATATGAGAAAAATTCTAAACTCTTAGATAATTATCATATTATGTATGATCCCCCTATGCAACAAAAGGGAAAGACAGTGCTAGTCTGAAAGCCTTCCAAACCCTTTTCTCTACATATATTGTAAAGCTTCTGCAGAAAATTAGTCGATAATTATCTAAGAGTTTAAAATTTTTCTCATACAATAATTGATATTTATGAATTTCCTATCCAAAGCAGATGGTAAAATCTAGTTCATGTATATATTATTGACCACTAAATATTCTTGAAGGCAAGATTGGAAACTATTTTATTTAGATTTGGTACTTATATGTCCAAAGTTGTAGATTGTGAATACTTGACAAACAAGGAAAGAAATAAGATATAGACCATTAGAATTACGAACTCATACTTTGTACACATGCGGCAAATAGTGTTCAAGCAGTAATGGATTCGAATTTTTCATTTTTTGTAACTATCAATTTACTGTTGGTTCAATTTTTCCTCTTCAAGACAAATTGAAATGGACCTTATTAACACTCTATGTCCCTGGTCACTTTTTCAGTGATGAAAATTCGTACATCATCACATGAACCTGCGCATACGATCACTCATATATAAATACATGCACGTGTGTCATGGAAGGTTCTAAGAGCCAGCGAACAAATGGAGAACAGAATTGAACGTTGATTATTAATAGTTTAACTCATACAACAGAAGGAGTGGATACATACTCTCTACTTAAAAAAAAAAAAAAAATTAGTGAATACATAAAGAAGCTAGCATGTGGAGTACGTACATACCTCTTCTCTTGGTTCATAACTTGCAGTGAAAAGCTATGCTCATACTTTAGTTCATGTCAAACTAGCTAATCATGCATAAACATCGCATCTCAATCTATTTATTCTTAAAACCCTAAACCGCTGCATATAAATGGCAATGTATACAATATTCCAGCCCAAATGATTCATAATTTCTACTCCAATCAACCTCGAAGGATATATCTACTCATAAGGAAAAGAAAATAAAAGAAAATGAAACAGTTAGACTAGTGCGAACCTGCAAATGGCTGGCTATGTTCTCTCTAGTCAATCCAGGGACGTTCATGAACTCAAGAATCCTTTTGGGAACAGCTTCTGCAATATCAGAAGACAACATTCAGAAAATGGTTAATACAACCTCAAGAGATATATAGATTGGCACCTCTCAAATGGCGCAAGGCAAGTTCGGAGGTTTTCTTACTGTCAAGTCCTATGTAGTTGATGGCATGCAAAAACAGATCGTGCAGCCCAGTTGTCCAAACCACCTTTGTTTTTCTTGGAGGGATCAAGGAGTAATCGATCCCTTCATCATTTTCATCCTCCTCTTCCCTGCTCCTTTTCTTCCCATTTGGCTCCTGTGAAGAGCCTTCCTTTTCCAAATTCAAGGGTTGCATGGGAATATTGACATCTTCATGTATGATTCTCTCACACACTGGTGCACTAGCTGAGGCGTTCGCAGCTTCTTCCTCAATGAGAACTGCTTTTCCCTTTTTTCTCGCAATGCAATATTGCCAAACATTCTTCAGATCATCTGGCCTCACCGGTTTCACAATGTAGAAGGCAGCTCCTCCCTCTAAACTCTTTAGTATAATTGTTTGTCGCTCGTCACCTGACATGACTGTATGAAGAAAATGGATCGAAAGGATAATCTTTTAGAGTTCACTCAAGCACTTCTAAAACAAATACTGCGCTGTAAGTTTATAAACTATACAAATCAAATTGACTGAAGTTCGGGAATTTTGGACTCACTGATCACCGGCAGTTTGAATTCTTCTCGGACATGCCTTTGTAGCTCGAGACCATTCATGTCGGGCATGTGATAATCAGTCACGACAAGGTCAAAGGTTCTTGCTCGAAGAATGGATAGAGCATGCAGAGGATGTCTGGAGGTCACAACTGAAATCCATAACATTGCAGAGCCATCATTAGACATAGCAATTCTTAGAAAAATCAATGCCCCCGAGGTTGAAGCCTTGTTTTCTCCTTTAAAGTACCCTTTTTTCTATATGCATGTATGTGACTAGGGCTCTCGTTGAGGAAAGGTAAATATTTAAATATTTATTTTAGCGATCTTTATTTTTCTTTTAAATAAAAAAACAACTTTTCGACACAGACCTCGTAAAATCTTCGATTGATGTACTTCATTCAGCTAGATCAATACCAAAGCACGAAAAGTCTGTATCTTGATCAAGGATCTACAATTCTAATGCTTTGTTTGTACTTTTAGAGATAGATATAAGCAAATAATGCATAAAGAAGATGCGCCATAATTCTAAAAATTCGGCTTTGCGGTCATATCATGAAGGGGTGACTTTTTTATCGCAAGTGTTGATGCAGACCGCATGAAAACTTCGATCAACAGATCCATTCAACTAGATCAATCTTGAAAACATGGAAAATGAGTATCTTGATCAACAATCTAAAATTCTCGCATTTTATAATTAATTTTACGGATAAAAAATTAGAAAATTACCCATAAAAGCTTGTGTGTTAATTTTTTAAACACTCAAAAATTTTAGATGTAAGCAAAAGCAAATTTTTACCCAAAAAATATCCATCAGACGCTAAAATAGACTCAAATTTCCAAGGGTGTCAGATTGTTTAGTGTGGAAAAGAAAGATACATGTTTGTCATTTCTCCCAAACACAAAAGTTTTTCTTTTCCCCTCAAAAAACAAAGAAAAAGAAAAAGAGAGATCTTGCTTGGTCAAACGAAAATGGAAATCGTCTCTCTTGCTTCAGCCGAAACGAAGGAGGTAAAGGTGGCCCGATCATGAGTCACCCATTTGAAATCAAACAACATACAACACGATCTCAACATACATGACTAAAAAGCAACTTTCGTTTGTCATTTCACCTTGATAGTTCCACCCTCTAAGAATCGCAGTAACGACGGCGAGCGTAGTAGAGCAATCATCGACGAGTAAGATGCTAAAATTCATGGGTGAGGTTTGCGTCATTGAGGATTGGTCTCCTGTATCTGTCTCAAGCCAGTAATCTGAAAAAAAAAAATACCAGCTCTGCAAGGGTATAGAGAACTAGATGGCTCTTTTTATACGGAGTGTAGCGAAGGAAGCCGATACATTGGTCACGAGAGCCTTCTTTTATGGTGCCCGTTTCAACGAGTCTGGGGGTGTTTTGTGGATGGATTAGTGGGGATTGGTCTAATCAAAGGATAGGATACCCTTTATCATCTAGTGAGAATGAGAGAGAGAGAGAGAGAGAGAGAGGATTAAACTCATCAAGAAGAAAAATGGCATGCATGTTTGTTAAATTCCTCAGGCCTGTAATGTAAAAAAATCCAGAATTTATTCAGCATTTAATGCTAACGAGCTTGAGGAGTCCTTTACATGGCATTCTTCATGAAGCAGATATGTCTCATTGTGATTCTCCTGCCCAAATATCTATCGCCATTTTAGATATCAGCACCTAGGAACAACATATTTTTAGATACATGTGGCGCAATTTAATTGTCGATAGATACGAGTTGCCGAAATAGTTGAAATCATTCCAATTTTAGGCTTAGATGACGGATACATTTTTTTTTTTGCATAGATTTATTAGCAAACCGGGAACTTTTGGGATTGCAAATCTTTGAAACGGCTCCTGTGACATGGTGGTCGTAAAAGGAATGCTCAATCTACAGTATCCCGATTTCAGAGGGTTAAGTTTCAAGAAATTAAGGGTGTGTCTGGTTCAGCATTTCCAAGGGGCTTTCAGCCTCCAAAGCCCCTTAGAAAAATGCTAGACTGTTTGGCAATCATTTTGAAGTAGCTTTCGAGTGAAAGTCAGCATTGGGAAGGCTAAAAGCCCAATGCTAGTAGGAACTAATTTTGAGCTTTCAACATTTGGCCAAATTTGAAACTTATTTTTTTTTTCCAAAACTATTATCACTTATTCTTCAAATTTCTTATTTTGCCCTCGTTATTATTTTTTTTAAATGCCAAAATAATGCTAAAAGAATCAAATTTATATAAATGCTAAAAAAAATTAAATATATTTTGGTCTTTTAAAAAAATTATTTATATATTTGATTTTTAGCATTATTGTCAAAATTTATATTTTAAAAGTTGCATACATTAATTTTTTTCAATTTTAAACAAATAAAAATTAAAAAATTCCGACGAAAGGTTTGGTCTTTTTTTTTTAAATATATATATATATATGTATTTGATTTTTAGCATTATTTTCAAATTTATATTTAAAAAGTTACATACATTATTTTTTCAATTTTAAAAATAAAAATTAAAAAATTAAAAAATTTCGACAAATGATTTGGTCTTTTTTTATCTAAAAATTATATATATATATATATATATATATGTATGTATTTGATTTTTTTTTAGCATTATTGTCAAAAATTATATTTAAAAAGTTGCATACATTTTTTTTCAATTTTAAACAAATAAAAATTAAAAATTTCCAATGAAGGGTTTGGTCCTTTTTTTTTAAAGAAAATTATATATGTATGTATTTGATTTTTTAGCAATATTTTCAAAATTATATTTAAAAAGTTGCATACATTATTTTTTCAATTTTAAACAAATAAAAATTAAAAAATTTCGACAAAGGATTTGATATTTTTTAAAAATATATATGTATTTGATTTTTTTAGCATTATTGTCAAAAATTATATTTAAAAAGTTGCCTACATTATTTTTCAATTTTAAACAAATGAAATTAAAAAAAAAACCAATATTAATCATCCAAAGGGCTTTTCAAATGTGTTTTCTATCAAACAGCATTTCTCTCAAAATTGCTTCTCAAAGCATAGTATACCAAACAACCTTTGCATTTGTGTAAAATCCTTTAAGCTAAACTACTTTGCATTTTCCCAATAGGCTTTCAAAATACTTTGAACCAAACGCACCCTAACTCTTTGGATATTATAGTAAAGTTTTGTGTATAGCTTTTCGAATTTTGGGACTTCCTCTTTTTATTATTCCATTTATAACTCGCGATAGAGTATTTTTATTCCCCAAACTTACTTCATTACATTACATTCATGTTCTGTATTTTCTATGTAATTTCTAACTTATATATGAAATATAATGCGTACCTGCATTTTTCAAAATTCTTTTTTACCAAGCTTTTATGTCAAGATATAATATTTTTTAACATTATCCACTATGATTTTGATCAAATTTGACGTCTATCTAGTACCTTCCACTTTGAATAATAGTTCGACCAATGCAAAAGTTCTAAAAAAAAAAAAAACCACTCGTCATTTCAAATTTTATAGGCTTAAGCTTCTAATAAACGAAATCTGAATTTTTACTTAGCCGATCGTGTTTGGAGAAAAAGTTCTCGTTATTACATTGCTTGTACAAGACACGCCAAATATTAGTTATAGTCATTGAAATTTCACATGACATGAGACATGTATAAGAGAGTGCAAATTGGTAACGGGGGACTTTGACAATAATAGCAAGAATGCTATGCAAAAGTCAAATAAGAGAGTGCAAAATGCCCTTTCTTTCAAAATTACTCGGATTATATAGTAAAAGGCAGCACCTTAAAATTGTAAAATTTAATTAATCGATTACTTAACTAGTGCTCTTACAACTATTTTTTTAAAGAAAAATCTATCGAAAATTTCCAAAATTTCCTTGTTTAATTATTTAACACGTCCAGAGACTCGCTTCAAAAAAATCCAAAAAAGATAAAAAGCTGGAAAAAGCCTGGACTTATTTGGGGCTGCCAAATGGTAAGCATGCGGCCATGCATGGTCATGAAGAAAGAGTTGACCCTGAAATGAGGAAAAAAGCAAACTTTGTGGCAAATATGGATTTATTGCATGTCATAACTACGTTTATGTGCATTTAATTGAAGATCTTCTATCGTTCACCTACTATTAATTTCATCATAGTGAACTTTGTTAGTTTATGAATTCACTCCATAAAAAAATTGGCATATAAACATTGTGTTTGTCTTAGAAAATATTTTTCTCATTTTTTGGCATTTAAATCATTTAAAAAAGGGAAAAAACCACCAAAAACTCCAAACTTTACCTAAAGTGACAAATTTACCCCAATTATTTTTTTTTTGGAACTAGAGGAATCGCCTCACAGCGAGTGCTTGACGTAAACCCCTAGGGAGCACTGGCACAGGGACCCACCTCCCACGGTGTTTCGCTTAAGTCGCGCTATATGTGCACGCGGTGACTCGAATCTCCCCATTCCGCAATTAGAGGGGAAAGGCCTAAACTTTTTTTGTGACATGAAAAACCCGAAATTTGCTAACCGTGACACATTTACCCAAACTTTTTTTGTGAGACAAAAGACCTTGCACTTTCATTTGTGTAACACATTTACCCTAAATCATAGGGGCATTTTGGTCTTTTTACTTAAAAACTTTTTTTTTTCTTTCTTCTTCTTCTTACTTCCCTCCGCCGGCCATGGCAGAGGGAAGCTAGCATACGGCGAGGGCGGCCCTCAGTTGGGTCGGGCGAGGGCCTCCCCCGGATCTAGCGAGGGCACCTCGCCGGCGCCGTGAGGGCGGCCCTTGCCGTGTCCGGCAAGGGCAACCCTCGCTGCGTCGGGTGAGGGCACCCCTCGCCGGATTTGGCGAGGGCGGCCCTCCCCCAACATCACCGAGGGCCACCCTCGCCCGATCCGGCGAGGGCGACCTTAGCCGGCCCGGGCGAGGGCCACCCTCATCGACGCCGGCGGGCAGCCCTCGCCGGACGCTAGCTTCCCTCTGCCATGGCGGCGGAGGGAAAAGAGAAGAAGAAAATAATAAAAGAAAAGATAAAAATGCCCTTAATGGGGTAAATGTGTCACGATTTGCAAAGTTTGGGGTTTTTCATGTCACAAAAAAAAGTTTGGGGTAAATTTGTCACTTTAGGCAAAGTTTGGGATTTTTGGTGATCTTTTCCCTTTAAAAAATGAGTCAATGAAAATATTTTCCGAATCAACGAAAAAAGTTTTTCTACCAAAATTTAAATTCAGGAAAATGATTTCTACAATATCTAAAAAATATGACTAGTTATTAATGCCTGGATAAAAAACTTTGCGCTTAGGCATAACAATCCCAACGCTTGTTTTGGCAACAGAGTCAATTGCATCAAGGTCGAGAAAAAGACCCTGATGCCTGAGGCTATGTCGGCACCTCGGGCCACGCCTGAGACCTCGGCCTTCGCTCTTAAATCCATCAAGGTTGGGCCGAGGACTTGAGAGCGGAGCTGAGCATGGGTTGGGTGCCCTTGGACCAAGCTCCGAGCTTTGTAGGCCCAAGTTGGGCGTCAAGGAGCTGAGCACAAGCATCGAATTCTTAGGCTTGGTTTCGGTGCACCCAAGACCAATGCCCTTGCTTGTGCCCAAGAGTTAGGGATTCGGGCTTAAGAATATTGCCGACTCCTTGGTATTTGAGTAATAACTTGAGTAAGAGCAAATTGTACGTCATAACCAGTTAACCACAGGTAGCGAATTCTAATTTTATTTATTTATTTATTTGATAGGTGTAATAAGATGACAAACTTGTGTACTTTTGAATGTTAGGATATTTATATCTTGTACCTTTTTTTAATTTGAAAAGCAAAAGCCTCATGTCATTAATTGTTATTACATTAAATATATTTGTCGCAAAGTCAACTTTACGAACCAATGTATTAGTTAGAACCAAATGATAAAACAAATCCGATTCGCCTCAAATTTCAACTTCGAAGCTTCAGTGAACGATCGACTTAATATTGCCTATCAAACAAAAACAAATAAATACTCCACTTTAATAGTGAACTCTCAGTTGGCGATTATTGTTTGTTAGGATTAGTTATTTTCCTGATAAAGATCAGCGATATTTGGGTGGATTAGAAAATGAAGTCGACGTTTACGGCCTTTGTAAAAATTTGTGGTGGAAGGTCAAATAAGATGTTGGGTGCGAGCTGTGCAACGGCTAGATGGTCTCTTTCAACAAATAATTATGTTGGATCTCAATCATTGCCAATGAAGACCATTGCGAGTTGTATGGATCGATAATCACATTTGGGATAGGGGATGATGTCTTTGACGACATGGCGCTTCCACAAGACTGTTCGTTGGGCTCACGAATGACTGTGTCCATTTGTTCCCTGCTTCCACAAGATTACTTTCCTTTTTCTCTGTAAACTCTCTCTTTAATGACATGTTCCCTGCTTTTCTCTCAAACCCTGTCGGCGAAAGCGTCAAAGGAAAAGCTACTCTACTCTCCTTCTTGGCTTATCTAACGGAAAGGTTCGACATAAAAACCTATGACAAAGTAGGTGGCTTGAAGCTCTTGCTCCGAAAACATCAACCAGGAGCGGAGGTCATATTGATTTCAGTACAGTAGGAGTGCTTCTTATATAGGCGTACCAACATGAGCTGATTTCGCGGAATCCAAGTGTGGGACTGACACAACTCTTTTGGAAATTTTGGATATATGATATAGTGACGTGGTAGAAAGTCCGGCTAAAATTATTAGTTGCGTTATTATCGTAGGCAAGAAGATGATGTTCATACCAAATCGTTAAAGAAGAATAAAAACCATGGTACTTCTATTACCTTGTGAATTCATCTGTTTGAGATGTTTATGCATTGAGCTTGCTGACATCTTTTGTTTCTTCTTTGACTGTTAATGTAACGCTTGAAGTGTTAGGATATAAGTGTGAGTGAGTTATGTTAAAGAAATTTCACATTGGAGAATCGATGTACTGTAGAGCAATTAATATATCATAATTAGCCCATAACTCATTGGCTTTTGTTTTTGAGTAAATACGGGTCCAACTAGATATGTTGATGGGCTCAAATTTGGACTTCATCTTTGAGATCTCCCTAGGCAAAAGGTATTGGTTTTTGCTACGTGCTCCCAACAAATGGTATCATTTTCCTACGCGCTCCCAACAAATGGTATTAGAGCCCATGGTTGCTGGCCTATAAGGATTCAACTTTAGATAAGTTGATGCAAAAGGATACCGAAACTAAGGAAGCTCACACGTGAGGAGGAGATTATTAGGATATATGTGTGAGTGAGTTGTGTTAGATAAATCTTATATCGGATAATTGATGTGGTGTAGAGCAGTTAATATATCCTAATTAGCCTATAACTTATTGGCTTAAGCTTTTGAATGAATGTTGGCCCAATTAGATATGTTAACGGGCTCGAAGTTGCACTCCCTCTTAGAGATCTCCCCAGGCAAAAGGTATCAAGGCTTCTATTATGCGCTCTCAACATAAAGTAGACATTTTGCTTTGGTTCACTTCCATTAGTTGCAAGAATCACATTTCATGCTTTCTTCAAGGGCCACCTAGACAAGCAAATGACCCATTTCTAGTTGTAGTAATTGTCATATATAGTTATTAGACTTTCATATAGAAAGTTAAAAGCCGAGTCTACTATTTGAGAAAATAATTCTCGTAAATTAAAACATTGTATTGAAAATTAACTCCTTCATCGTTCCTATAAGCATGAAACCCTTGAGGATGATAGTTCTTACCGTATTTAGCCCTTTTCAACGACACTTACTAAGTTCTCTAATCACTTCCTCAGACAATAAATGGATAAATGCATCAAAAATCTTAAAACATATCATGAAAGTAATTAAGTCCTAAATCTCTCAAAAAATGCAATTCAATTCTAAAACTTGTCATAAAAATGTAACTATGTTCTAAAACTTTCAAAAAGTGCAATCAAGTCTTAAAATTTGTTAAATTGATTCAATCAAGTTTTCTGTCAAATGCACGTTTGTGATAAGTTTTATAACTTCCAATACATTTATCCCGATAATAAATCCACCCCTTCATCTTTGGCTGATGTAAATGCTAATAACGATATGTTTCATTAGAGCTTTCATGTATCAATCGATTAAGTACGATGTATTTGCAAGCCAAAACCGCAAAAATGCCTTAATGAATCACCTATTTGAATTGCATGGAGCTTCCATATCTTTTTATCCCCCGAATAACTAGTATTCCTCCCGTAGGTAACGGGGAAGGCTTACAAGCTTGTAAAACATTGGAAGATTGAAACCAAGGCATTGTAGCAGAAGCTGTGACCATACCAACACAATTTTATCTCACCCCCATCAGGCCCACCATTTCATCATCTAGCATGGATTTTGGAGATATGCATTCAGCGAACAACACGAGAAAACTTATTTGAACTTAGACTCATACACGCTGTAATTACATTCTTGAAATGCATTGCCACCTGGTGAGAATGATGTCGGTTTCTCGATATGGAGGATGTGCATGTGGTCCCATGGTATTGGGCTCAATGATCGGCGTAATGAGTAGGATGTTGTTAGGATATTATACTATGGTGATGTTTATGGAAGAGGCTTGGGTGAACCAGAAGTCGAAGTTTATTCACTGAATTCCATCCGTCGCTTTTCAAGTAAAGTGCATAGTTAATACTCTCCATATTTGGTCCACGGCAGTCGAAGAATTTCAATTGCTTTCGTTAACCATTGCTTTACGCATGATATGCACAAAAATTCAGTCCTAAACTTTTTATAATTATGTAAATTCAATCATAAACCTTTTTTTAGCTAATTCAGTGCTAAACCTTTTGTAATTGTATCAATTCTGTCCATTCAGTCAAAATGTGCTAAACTTAATTATAATTTTTCCAATTCAATCATAAACCTTTTTTTGGCCAATTCAGTCCAGCTAAATTTGTCCGGGTGGCGCTGACATGTATGCCAACTAGCGGTTGGCATCCAACCAATACTGACATTGTAATTTTTAAAATAATATTATATTTTATTTTCAGATTTTTATTAATTCTTTTTATTTTTCTTTCTTTCTTCTTATTCGGCCCGTCGCGGGACTTGCTAGTGGCTATAGCTAGCGAGGTTGACCTCATAGGCCACTAGCTAGACCTCGCTGTCGTGGGTGAGACTTTGCCGGTCATAGCCTTAGGCCAATCTGGTGATCAACCATAAGAAGACGAAGAAGAGAGAAAATTAAAAATAAAATAAAATATTATTAAAAAATTGTGATGTCAATGTTGGCTAGATAGTTAATGTTGGCCGGCATCTGTGTTAGCATCGTCCAGTTAAATTTGGCCAAATGGATTAAATTGAGAATTATAAAAATTTTAATACTGGATTGGCACAATTATAAAAAGTTTAATATTGAATTGACAAAAAAAAGATTTAGGACTAAATTGAAAAAATTGTAATAGGTTGAGAACTGTTTTGGTAATTTTCCCTTTCCACGAATTAAGTTCTATTTTCTATTTAGTTACAATGCATTTTTTTAGCATTTTTACCCGATGATGCTAGTTAGTGAAAAGTAGATCATACTCCTGCTTCTCTCTATTCAAGTTTCTCGGATCAATGGTTGGTGATCCAGCAATCAACACCTACAGGCTACATTCGCGCCCGTTCTACTCGCCCTTTTCGTCCAAAAAAGATGGATTCGAAGGTTTTTCCCAAGTTAGAGAATTAGGGTTAATGAGCTTCTTCCTTGAGTGTGTTGACACATAAATCTTTGTTTGCAGATCCATTATACACTTCTAGAAAAATTTTCGGGAATTTAAATTCGATTCTTGACCAAAAAAAAATGAAGAAGAAGATCACTTTACTAACCCTGCATCCCGTTTTCTCACTCAATTCTTTATGCATATAGAAAGCAGAGGCATTATTATTTATACATGTCTACGATTCATTTCACAAAGGTTCCTAATGCATTTCCTGGAGATTAAGGATCGAAATCGCCAATAACGAGGTAATTCAACCCTTAATCGAAAACGTTGTCATTCCATCATTTTGCATTTATTTATCTATTTCATTAGGTCTCTTCTACATTTAGTAATTGTACACATCGTAAGATTAGAATCTTAGGTCCAACGTCGGTAATTTTGATCTTTAGATGTGCCGGAGCTCACAGACTTATCAAATCCACCCCCGGACCAATCACGGTCTTGGTAATTTTGATTCACTTTCTCCTGCTTGGTTGAAGGCCTAAACGAACTCAAAAAATTGCGAACTTGGTATCGTAACGAGTGTCTTCAAGTCAAGTATCCAAAGGTACATAGCTCGTAGGGGTGAGCGGTTCCCGGTTCCTTACAGGTTCCGTTTGGAACCTGGAACCTACCCTCGGGTACAGGTTCCTCATTTTTTGGAACCTGGAACCTACCCGTCAGAACCAAGAACATGGAACCTACCCTGTCACAGGTTCCGGGGTCGGTTCCAGGTTCCAACAGGTTTTTTGTTTTTTTTTTTTTCATTTTTAGTTAAAAAATGGAAATGAATGCAGCAATAATAAACAAACTTGTCATTCATCAAAGAGAATATAACACAAACAGCAAACAGCATTGTAGAAGCAATAATAAACAAACTAATTTTAGTTTTTACACTCATGAAAATCTGGTTCTTAGAACTTCTTACAGCATCAGCATCATCAACTGGTGGAAGCTCTCTCAGTAAAATTGAGTCTGCTGTGAGATAGAAGGGAATGTCATGATCATCTATCATGAGACATTGACTTAAAAAATCTGAACAGAAATCAATTAAAACAGAACATCAGAGCAGAACACCTGCAACACCAGATTAGTGCTCGATCTTTGCAAGAAGTGTTAGGCAGGGAAAATGATGGCCAAATCGCACATATAATATGTCTATGGAAAGCTTGAGAAGTCTACTACAAATCTCCAGAAGACATTAAATCCTAATAACATCCTATACCAGCTCAGTCCAGTTAAAACAGAACATCAGTAAGTCAGAACAGCAAATCAATCTAAAACTGCTGCAGAATTGACAGATTTCAAAGGTGTTTTTCAGCGACCAAACGACATCCACTATGGGCGTGTGACATATCAAATCGAAGCTCTAGAAATTTATTTTTTATGTCTAGAAGGGCTCGAGGTGAAAAAACCTCATTTAGCACTTCGTTTCAGCCAAAACAGTAAGTCCATCACAAAGGTACGAAATTGCAGATTAATACAAATCAAGCTCAACCAACCTCAAGTTCATGATCATTGATCGTCAATCCACAGAAAATCATCCAATAACATCATCAATCACCAGACCTAAGCTTATTAATTAAAATCTAAAGTCGAATCCTAAGCCCAATCGGTTTAGCCAATCTCTAACTCATCGGATTCTATTAGATGTCCTACCCATGAACCTAGCAAATTTCAATGTCGAAGTTGGTCTCAGTGACGAGGGAGAAAGAAACAGTCTTAGTTTGTTGCCCGATTCAGGTAAAACTTGCTTAACACCAATAATGAACAGGCTTCAATCAAATATATGCAAATAATGCAACCGAGCAGCAACACCGGACTCACAATAACTACCAAGAGAACCCTTTTTCCCCACAGATCCGCGCAGCTTAGATTTCAATTCTTTTCGCTCCGTATGGGGAAAAGGAATTATGTTTGAGCGGCGAGGCGAGCGAGGGGTGACGGCGTCCAGCAGCGGTGTCGAGGGAGGTCCGGCGACGGTGAGCATGTGGCGACGGTGGCTCGACGGCGACGAAGGCACGAGTCTCACGGCACCAACGGCGGCATGAACGACGCAAGTGAAGACGGCGGCGGTTGCGGCTCAACCCACGGCCAAGGGGGAAGAGCTCGGTTTGGGGGAGGTGGTGACAGTTCGGAGCAACAACAGCCCGGATGGCCGAGCGAGCGGCGGCAAGAGGTGGTGGCGTGGCGGTGCCTCACGGCGGTGCGGACAGCGAGACATCTCGTCGAGCTCAACGGCGAGATGGCTCGTTGGCAAAGCGGTGGGTGGTGGGGGTTCGGTGGCCAAGAGGTGGTGGTGAGTAGGGCGTGGGGTGGTGGTGTGGTGGTGGGTGAAGCAACAGCCGGCGAGAGGAAGGAAGAAGAAGAAGAAGAGAAGAAGAAGGGGTTTCGGTCGAGAGAGGGGGAAAGAGAGAGAGAGAGAGGAAAAGAAAAAGTTTGGGGGGCAGGAAGTGATGTGAGGAGGAAAAAGGGGAGAAAAGAGAGAGAAAAAGAAAGGGAAAGGGGGAAGATTGAACAGAAGGGGGAAATCACGTGGGGGGTTAGGTTTTTTTTTTTTTTTTTTAACTTGGCCGGTTCTGGTTCCTATGGGAACGGGAACCGGAACCGGGAACCGCCGGTTCCTAGAAAAAGAGAACCGGGAACCGGAACCAGTCTTCTTAGAACCGAGAACCGAACCGGAACCTCCGGTTCGGTTCTCCGGCTCCCGGTTCTACCCAGGAACCACACTCACCCCTAATAGCTCGTGCACTATTTCCTAGAGAAGCCTCCAGATTTTGCATTTTTTTCAAGAAGGTGTCAGCGCTAATCCTCTCTTTTGGGAGTTGAAAGCATTCAACTCTCATAAGATTTAGGGCCTGTTTGTTTGTGTTTCTCATTTTTGTTTACGAACAGATTTTCTATTTTTTTGTTCCCAGGGAACAAAAAAAGAACAGAAATGCGTTTGTTTGCGTTTTTGTTCCAAATCTATTTTTTTTTGTTCCCGGGAACAAGAAAAGAACAGAAACAAGAAACAAAAAAAAGTTGTTTCTTGTTTCTGGAACAACTTTTAAGAACAAATTTTCTCTCTCCACTCTTTTCTTTTCTTTTTCTTCTTCTTCTTTTCTTCTTCTTTTTTCTTTGGCCAGTCGCCGGCCTTGGCCATGGCTAGCGACCGGCCGTCGAGGGCCGGCAACCTCGCCGGAGCGTCACCGGCCCCCGGCAAGGCCGAGCGTCGCCGACCCGGTGAGGCTCGGCCTCACCGGTGGCCGGGCGAGCTCGGCCTCGCCGGATCTAGGCGGCCGGAGCTCGCCAAGCCTCGCCCGCGCCGGTCAACGAGCTCGCCAAGCCAAGGCGAGGCCGAGCCTCGCCGGGGCCAGCGAGCCTCACCGTGGCTGGGCGAGGCCGCCGGCCCTCGTCGGCGGTCGCCGGCCATGGTCGAGGCCGGCAATCGGCCAAAAAAGAAGAAAAAGAGAAAAAGAAAGAAAAAAAAAGGAAAAATAAAACAAAAATATTAAAAAATTAAAAGAAACAAAAAAAAGAACACAATTTACCAAACGTGTTCTGTTCTTTTTTTATTCTCGAAACAAGTCTACCAAACATGTTTTTCTGGTAAAAAATTATTCCCTGGAACAGAAATAACTTTTTCTATTTCTGTTCTTCGGAGCAAAAAAAGAACAGAAACACAAACAAACGCACCCTTACTCTTCATCCAATTGGAATTAACCTCGGCTTCAAAGCTTTTTGCCTTGATTAACCTTACCCCATTAATGATGAGGTGCCTCCCTCACAAGATAGTCCTCGTCATTTTCAAGAGATTACCAGTAAAACCCCTCATGAAGTTCAAAAATAGTGACTTCATGGCCATACACTTGAAGCACTCCACTCAGCACAGATTAATATGTCATTTTAATGGATTGATACTTTCCTCGCCATCAAATAAGCTCTTTATATTCATATAAAATCTCTTACACTGGCTTCTTAGTCAAAAATCAAAGTTCGAAAATCATTAACCCTACCAGCAATTATCGTCTCATGGGTTTGTGCGATGGCTTGATCTATGTTGCTGTTGATGCCCATGTTGATGATATTCTTGGGAATTTATTCACTAGAAAGTATAAGACAATTTTGAGTTCATCTTTGGATCATCAGTTTGTTGACATGTACGCTATGCATGTAGGATTTGGATATTGTGACAGGATTAATCACTATAAGTTTGCTAGAATTACTTATTTTACTAAACGCAGTATGATTTAATTTTCAGAAAATATGAATTGCTGAAATAGTTGAAATCATTTTAAATTTCTGTTAAGATGATGGATTTTTTTTTTTTTAATCCATGGATTCATTAGCAAACTGGGAACTTTTGGGATTGCGAATCTTTATAACGGTACCCATCATATGGCGATTGCTAAGAAATGCTCAATAAACCGGATTCCAATTTTGGCGGGTTAAGCTTCGAGAAATAATTAAACCTTTGAACATTATGGTAATAGCATAAAGGTCTTCAAATTTTGGGACTCCCTCTTTTGATTGTTCTATCAACTACTCGCAGTATTTAATTTTTGTTCCCCAAACTTACTTCATCACATTACATTCATGTTATGTGTTTTCTTTGTAATGCCTAACTTATATAAGAAATATAACACGGAACCTGCATTTTTTCTAAATTCTTTTCCATCAAACTATAGTCTAAGATATAAATTTATTGACATTATTATATCTCTACAATGATGTTTATCAAATCTGAGGTCTAGCTGGTGCATTCCACTTTTAATAATTCTTCTACCTATGCAAAAGGTCTCAAAGAAAATCACTCATCATAATTAGTTCCATAGCCTTAAATCTTTTAATAAACAAAATTTGAATTTTATTCAGCCGATAGTTATTGGAGAAAAAGTTCTCAAATGCGCTACTATATTGCTTAGACAAGACCAGCAAAATTTCACATGACATGAGTCACGTAAATATTACGTGCACTTGTATTTATTTTTTAAAAAAAAAAAAAAAAAAAAAGACACCTCTTTACCAGTAGTGTGGGCCTAATTGAAATCGAAGCAATCATCATATGAGTTCTCTAATCCTAACTCATATTTATAGTGGGAAAAACATTTTTTCAGAAGATTTAGGGTATTGATGAGTCGACAACAAAATAATATACATCAAACATATTGCTTCGATTATTTTTGCTCGGTTGATAAGTAACAGGAACTTTGCCAATAATAGTGAGAGTATCAGGGGAAAATAAAATAAGAGAGAGTGCAAAATGTTCTCTCTTTCAAATTTCTTGGATTACACATAAGACGAGAATAGGTGGTGCATGAAAATTTGTAAAGTCTGATCAATTTATTACTTAATAAGTATTTTTAGAGCAATTTTTTGAAAGAAAATTCTGTCGAAATAAAATTTCCTTATTTATTATTTAACATGTATTGAGACTCGCTATGATAAAATCAAAACGGAAAAAAAAAAAAACAAACAAACAAACAAAAAAAGGTTCACGTGCATTGAGGGGGTGAGGCCTGGACTAACTTGAGGCTGCCATTTGGTAAGCATGCCCCATGCACGGGCATGAAGAAAGAGTTGACCCTAAAAGGAGGAAGAAAGCAAAATTGGTTTTAAATTTGGATTTACTACATGCCATAATTACGTTCATTTAATTTAACTAGAGATCTTCTATCGTTGATCCATATATAGTGCCCTGTTAATTAATGAATTCACTCCATCATAACTATTTTGGGGAAAAGTACAAAAAAAAAAATTCAACAATATTGCAAAAGTAAAACTTTTAATTGAATCAATTTAGTCTTAAATATTTTTATATTTTACCAATTAATTAAGTTTATTTAGCTAATTTTAGCTCGAAATCACCGACAATAATGCCAACTATCATAAGTGACATTGTTTGACTTTTTCTTTCCTTTAACATTGACATTTGTAATAATATTTTAATAATATTTTGGATTTTTTTTTCCTTTTTTTCCTTTTCCTTTTTTGCTTTACACTGTGGCTAGCCACTAATGATGCTTGGAGAGGACTGACCCTCGCCAACCACGAGGAATGGCCTCGCTAAGGCGAGGGTCGTCACCCTACTCGGATGAGGCCGCCCTCACCTGGGTGAGGTGATCCTTATCCTATCCAAACATGACCACTTTTGATGGCTACAAGGAGGGCCTGCCTTGGCTACATAGACCATGGCTAGCGAGGGAAGTGACCTTTGCTAGCGGCTAGCAAGAGGTTGCAAGCCATCACCTAGCGATAGCTGTCGCCAACCACAACAAAGAAAAAATAAACATATAATTTTAAATAAAAAATTAAAATTTGCAAAAATTGTTCACATCGACGATTAAAATTGATTGAATGGACTCAATTGACAAAATATGAAAATATTTAGGACGAAACTAATCTAATTAAAAGATTTAAAATTGAATTAGTACCGATACAAGAGGTTTATTACTTTTTTTATACTTTCCACAAAAAATTTGTACATTAAGAATGCAACCAATTTCTCTTCAGGTAATTGAATCCCAACGGTCGTGCCCTTTAGATTACAAATAAGTTGCTTTCTCCACAGTATCTTAAGCAATAATTTTGACCAAATGTGTAATGTTGTCCATGAACTTTCAATTTTTTCAATTTGGTCCCTCATATTTAGCCCAATCTAAATATCTAATATAAATTCAATTTAATCCCTAAACTATATTTAAAAAAAAAAAGTAATGTTGTCATTCTTTTAATTGAGTAAGCAATATATGTTCATTTGGCTTCCAATCCAGTACATTTGATCGGTGAATAAACGTCATACATATCCCCAAAAAAATAAAAATAAACGTCATACATAAATTACTCAAGTAAGATATTCAATCCAACTTAGAATATAATGATAATAATTATCCATGTTATTTATTGAAATGAATTATTATATCCTAATTTGAAATGAATATCTTACATGGATAATTTACATGTAAACATCATAATTCCATTAACTTAAATGAATGGAATGACAACATTAAATATTTTCATATAATCTAGGGGATTAAATTCGACATTTAAACAAAATTTCAAAAATCACATTGAACAAATTAAAAGTTTATGAACAACATTTTTTCATTTAGCAAGAGTTTACGAACCACATTCAATAAAATAAACATTCAAGAATGATCTGGCACATTAGGTTGAAATTCAGAAACCATTGGTGTAAATATCCCTTGAGTTTTCACAAGACTCTGATCCAACAACTATTGCTTGTTTACTTTTGAAGCCACATATACAGGTACAAATAATTGGAAATTACAAAACTTCCAAAACAATAAAAATAAAAATAAAAAGTTCCCAAACATATTGACCTATTGTCTTCAAATTAAAGAGGTCGATTATCTAATCCTTTGATCTAGTTTTATACTGCACTTTTGACCCATTCATACAATGCCCATAGCAGAATCCCCAACAGAGTGTCTCTAATCAAGCTCCTCGTGAGATCTTCCACCCAACCGCCGGTTTTGTTGCCCCCGGCCTTATTCCCTGCAACATCACGGAATCGCAAGTTCCCTTGGTCCGAGATAAGCGCATACACGACCCCGTTCATGTGACCCTTCCCGATCACTCCCACCACCCTCTTGCAGTTGTTCACGGCCTTGCTCCGCTTTAGGGACCATGCGAGATACTGTGATCGCATACAACGTTGATTGAGCAAAGCTACATATGTAAGAATTTTCTCCATATATAACACAAACAGATAAAAAGGCAAATGTCTAATTAGTAATGCTTTGCTGCCGTATATGTGGTGGACGGAAAGCACTACAGACATTGGATGAGTAATCTTGCTCACAACTTAAGCAATCCTGCAATGACGACTCTAATAGAATAGTTCTGCACTTCCCTTTATCTACACGTGAACTGTAATACATGATCCGCTGCGCGTAAGCTGAAAGATGTTGGAGAAGGGTAGCGGTTCAGCTGACAGATAGTGTACTCACCGTGTCTCGTTCATGTATGAGAGGCTGCAGAAGCGCTGGATAAGAAAAACCAAGCTGCTTGTACAACTCAAATGTGCTATCCCCAGTGTTTGATTCCTGGAGCAAAACCAGGAATTTGCTTTAGAAACCACCAGTTGTTTAATGTTGGATGTTCTAGAAACTCAATCATCATCCTGGGAGGATGTGAATCGTGAAGAATGAGCATAAAAGGAAGAATGATGTGATTCGTGAAGAAGCATGTTGCTCCACATTTATCTGGTAGACAAATCAGACTTGGAAAATTGCCCACAGCTAGATGATTCTGTGCAAGAAATGGTTTTCCGTATATAAGCTTCCGCCCTAGATGAGGACTTCAAAGACAGAGTATCATATAGAAAACATCAACCAGAAAAATTTACTCCCAATTTAGGTTCGAGGAAACAATGCAGAGAAAAATCTCATGAAGTGACTCTGATCTTACACCAATGTTTTATTGCATAGAATATTACAGCTAATTCCTCATGATACAATGCAAAACCAAAAGCTGATAGGGAGAGAGCACCTGAAGACTACTCCCTGATGCATCCGATTGTGATGCTATTCCACGAAAAACAGAGACCACTAGGCTTATTTTCTGATCCCATTTCAAACTACTCCACGCTCTCTCAAGCTGAATAACGAAACATCATAAATGAATTCTTCTCAGTCAACTATCATAGGACCTTAATCATCCTGTCCCAAATCTAATGATTAGGACGAAGAGAAGCTAAATGATCAGAAGCTTTCTTCATACATTATGAGACCAGATGTTCAAGCATACATACTGTTATTTCAATTGGCCGATCCCCCAAAACAATTTGAGCACCGATTTCTTCTGATACCTTCCGAGCAGCTCGGAACTGCAGGAAAGAAAACAATTGCAAGTTGAGAGAATGTCGTAGGAGTTTAGAGGAGTCGATTGCTGAAATCATAATTTCAGGTCACTACCTCATCTCCGAATGGGCGGTTGACATCTGAGGAGATTTTTGAAGAGAAAATTGCCAAGAGTAGACGTAATGCTAGGGCTGTCTGACCACCTGTCATGAAACCAGATAAAGATCATCTAATTGAGCTTTATTTTCCAAGTGCAGATCAGAACTAACAAGTAACAAGAAGCTAGAGCTTACCCAAGTTTATGCTACGACCAACAGCACCAAAAAACCCGGTACCACTCAGGGAAAACATGCTGGACTGTAATTGTTGACTAGGATCTCCTTCACTAGATGTGTACATGATCCCAGCTCTGAAAAAAAGCTCTGCAACGACTGGAGTTCAGATATGGATAGGACATCAAACTTGTTGGTGCTTATGAGATCTCAAAGTGCCAGTTTCAGTCAGAACTCAGAAGTTAAAATATGGAAAATTACTCTCCTTTCGAATACCCAACATGGAAGAGCAAAATGCAAAAAGAAAGGAGCACGTTGTTGACCTGTAACTATGATTTAACATCATGAACTATTGCAGTATTAATTTTCGAAACGCCCAATGCCTCTGTGGAATTTGGGGCGACAAATTGGAAACCATGCATGCTAAACTCTTGCAGCATCAGTCAATGATCAAATTTTTTAACCTTTCAATGATAGCCAAACATGCCAGCAAAATCGACCAGTTACTTTCATTATGTCCCATATCTAACCAACTATGGGCGACTTATATCTGCACTCGACTAAGATTTCTAACTTAATCCCCAATTCGTCTCGTTAGCTCAATTCATTTATAAGTGGCTGCACAATACTTGGTAAATCAACTCCTGCTTTCATCAGGATTTCTGGTCTAACTCCCAGCCTGCCAATATTTCCTAGACAATCAAAACAAAATGTTGAATATGTACACTACATTCGATCATCTAAGAAACATGTCAAGAATATATATCAAGCATGTTCATAGTATAACTATGCTGGGTTAAACAAAAACACAGTGAATCAACTCCTGTGTGCTTCCACTACACTCAACCAGCTCGGTAATCACATTCAACGCGACAGCAGAAAAAGGAAAAATGCCAACAAAGAGGTGGAAACGTGCCTGCTCCTGCAGAGCTCGACCACGACGTTGTCGGGCCTCACTGCCCTGACGACCCGGGCCACGTCGTCGGCGGACCGCCGCGAGATGTGGGTGGTGCCCAGCAGCCATATCTCCTCCGGCTCCACGAACTCCGACCTCCAAGCCGGGACTGGGCCGAACTGCCCCTTCCGGACCAGCACGAGGGTCGCGTCGCCCGCCAAGTCCAGCAGCTCGGGGTGCGACGAGGCGATGGAGGCCCTGGACTCCTCCAGAACCTCTCGCCGGAAGTCGAAACCGGGCGGCGGCGGTCTGACGGAGGCCCTGAAGGGTCCGACGGTTCTGGGTGT
Source organism: Eucalyptus tenuipes (assembly GCA_014182365.1). Taxonomy (NCBI): domain Eukaryota; kingdom Viridiplantae; phylum Streptophyta; class Magnoliopsida; order Myrtales; family Myrtaceae; genus Eucalyptus; species Eucalyptus tenuipes. The sequence continues at coordinate 1,232,508 of CM024547.1, read as the reverse complement.
GTGCAGAGCTGGGTGAGGCGTGAAAACAGGGAAGGTTGATCTGAGGATGGTGTCCATGGATGCTAGGAAGGATTTGCTTCCACACTCCAAGGATAGAGAGAGAGAGAGAGAGAGAGGGGCCTCGTGGTTGTGGTGCTTCCATATCCATATAGGTCGCCTACGTATGCAAGGCAAATCAGAAAAATGCTAGATATTCGGAAACCACATTGTACTGTATTCGTATCGACGTAGCTCATCCTAGAGAGGGTCACTCCCATCACACTCCATGGTACCTCTTATTCCTATACATATTGATGTTGTATATATGAAGGTATTTAAACTGTCCATCTCCTAATTGAGTTTGGTGAGAAGAGGATTTTGTTATATTATGGAAAATTTCAAATAAATACATAAAGTGACGTCATTTTCTAATAAGATTCTCAAGTGGATCTTATTTCAAATAAGGGTATGAACGGTGTGTTTGGTTCGATTTTTGGGAAAAGCTTTTGGAAAAATACAAAGGACTTTGAGTTAAAAGGTTTTCAAAATGCAAATTGTGTTTGGTAAATTATAGTTTGAAAGTCCATTGTAAAATACCTTTGTGTAAAATAGTGTTTTGAGAGATAAATTTACAAATGACTTTGGTGATTAATAAAAAAAGAAAAAATATATAAAATAAAAAAAAAAAGTTGGTTATTATTTTTTCTTTACCAAAAAAATAAATAAAAAGTTGACCGACAAGGCAAGCGGCCGTCGATGGCCTCGGGCGGCCCCGGAGACGATCGGCGGGCGGCTTGGGGTCGGGCGACCCCAGGTGGCCCTTCACGGAGGTCGCCTGACCTAGATCTAGGTCCGTCGGAGGTCGCGCGACCTCACGGCGACCAAATCTTGGTGCCAAAGATCGCGCAACCTCGCGGCACAACCCAAATCGCGCGACCCGGATTTGGTTGCCGCGAGGTCGCGCGACCTCTGGCGACCTAGATCCGGGTCGCGCGACCATATCGCACACCCTAGATACCCACCGGAGGTTGCATGACCCACCGGCGATGGTCGCCGTGACCGTCACCGGCCTCTCACTAGTCCATTGCCCACCCTCAGCAGCCTTGCACAATCCTAACGTCTGCCTGAATGAAGAAGATGAATAGTAGAAAGTCTACGAAGAAGATGAATAGTAGAAGTACGAAACAAAGGTAAAGCCAAAGCTAAAAGCCCAGGGGTGCCTTGGGCTTTCAGCCTTCAGAAGGCTGGCTTGGGCTCAATAAGGTTTCCAAATTTTTTCCTAAACACCTAATACTTGGCCAAAAGGCCTTTAGGTGTCCAAAGATACTTGGGAAAGCAGTTCCCAAACACAGCCGAAGTGGCATTGTTTGTTTCAAATAAAGGCATGACTTTCCGATCAATCAAGAGCATTTTCGCCATTTATCCTTTTTAATTTTCACTTTTTTCTCGTTCTTCAATCTTCTTCTCCAGTGGTCGTTCAACTATTAGTGATCTTAGAAAGGGCTGGGCGTGGGACAGCCTTGCCTGAGTGAGGTGAGCCTCGCCCTCGGTGAAGTTACCCTTGCCAACCCGAGGCGAGCTCGACCCTCGCTAGATCTGGCAAGGGTGGCCTCACTCGTAATTGGGGCGAGGTTGTGTAGCCCTCATCGACTCTTGCTAGCGTCCGCCAGCCCTTCTTGGAAAGGAAAAGAAAAAAAGAAATGAAAAAAAAGAATAAAAATAATTAAAAATTAAAATTTTAGTGGATGAAAATGTACTTTGATTGGTCGAATATTTAGGCGGGAGGTGGCCGACAAGGTCAAATCTTTATTTGAAATGACAATGGCCACTTTAGGCCCTTATTTAACACAAAGTCAATTTTGGGCCCTTATTTAACAAAATGAAAGCACTTTGAGTTCTTATTTGGAATTTTACCTTGATTTAATAAAAATATACTTCAAAACACATCTCCAATTGGTGGTTTCATAACGACATCGTTGCAAGCAAACTTAATCAAAGAAAAGCATGGGAGTGTCTATGTTTGTTTGCCAATTGGAAGATTAGTCGAAGGAAGTGTCCTCCTACTAGCGAATGAAGGAAAACATGACCCAGCTATACTATTTTGAAAAAGTACAAAAAAGAAAAAACATATTTCCCATGTCACACAATGACCGCTTACATATCTATACTTTTACAAATACCAAATACATACAAGAATCCCTGTCCGCCCAATTGAGGTCCTCGTTCAACTCTCTCTCTCTCTCCCCCTGAGCTCAAGGTCACACTATTAGTGGCAACAGCACGATGCTAGATTTGGTCTTAGACACATCGTATTTGACATTCCGAGCTCGAATTCAATCTGAGAAGAGGTGCCTAGCCATAGCACAAAGGAACATAATGATACATGAAATTTAACAAATGGGATGAATGCACATGCCAAGTAAATGGGGCGAAATCTGACTATAATACCTTGCTGGTGGGAAGAAAGGGCAACATAAGATTCTGACAATAAAATAAAATAAAGAACATGTCCACAATCAATTTTTATCCAAAAACTCAATAAACTAATATCAAATTAATCCCAATAGCTAAAGAAATTGAGAGACAATTTGGAGAACAAATTTAACGAACAAAATTGATCAGCTTGTGGATCTTGATCTCATGAACAACATATAAAATTTCAGCCAATTCCAGCAAAGTCTAACCGTCGAAACTGGATTGCATCGTCTCCTCTTTTTTCTCTGCTATAGCGAACTCTCTCTCTCACTCTCTCTCTCTCTCTCTCTCAATCAAAAGCATTTTGCCCTATATATATATAGGATGATGAGTTGGGCCCTAATAAAGACAAGATGAGCCCAACAAGAAAATCCAACCCAAAAATAAATTTAATAATTCAATGGAAGGAAATCGGGCGTGTATATATATGAACTTAGAAATTCCATAATCTGCAATTTAATATATTTGAACATATTGTGTGGCAGTCCTTCATGACATGCGATCTGGGACGTGCCTAAAGAGGCAAGTCTTTAGAATCTTGTTGTGTAACAAGCGTTTCAAACCATGCAGGAGATAGACAGGACGAGGAGCACTGTAAGTTCGGCATTAGCTATTCAACAAACCTGCCCTTCCTAGGGTCGGTCTGCCGACATGCCGGGGCTAGAAAAAATGGACACCCCTTTTTAGGCACGAGGACTCCACCGACTCACGCATCACCAAATTCTGATCTTTCGCTCTCTTTTGGCTCCCAGAAAAAGATGGGTGAATGCCCAGCCGCAACTTTCCACCTCTCGTATTCTCGGGCTGCAATAATTACTGCGGCTCGAACTAAGACATGTATGGCTCTCCTCCGTACTTCCACGTGCAAACTAATTTCGCGTTTGGACCACTCGCTCGAAGCTAGATTACTTCCGCTTAGCTCGCCTCGTTGATACAGTCTGAAATCTCTGAGTACGTTGCTAACGAGTGTTTAGCGTATTTGCTTTCGCTGTCCATTATGTGAAAAGGCCCATCTTTGTCCATGAAGCGTAGTTTCTTGACGCGATGTCGCCAAGTTGTTGGAATGAACACAAGTGAAGTTTGGTTTATTCAGAGGTTAAATAATCTGAGGCAGATTTGAGTAGGGGCGGATTGACATTTTCATCCGAACGTATACTCCCCTGCACTTCTACACTTGGGTTAATGGGAGTATTGGCATCCACTTCGCCACTAGATCTGCAATAATATAATATAATCTGATATGATTTCATGGAAATAAAAGAAACATTAGAGATTGAACTGAGCGATACAAAATGAGGAAATCATTATGTCTTTCCAACAATAGACGCATGAAATCTTTACGTCTAATTCCTACTTGATTGATGCGATCACTTGACACTAGGATTCAAGACAACATAATATAATCATACATGAAACAACAGGTCGACGTAATACAAATGGTACGCCTTTTGATTGGGCCCCTCCGAGTCCCCTCGTTCGCCCCTTATTAATGTTATCTTGTTGTTAGTAGCTAACATCGTAGAACCCTACCACCCTAAGCCTAAGGAGCAACGCGTTCATATCATATATCGTTCGTATTTAACACCTTCATGTATGTCCATGTGCTCGTTTTTGCATTAGATTAATGGGCGATCAGCCTTCTACTCTATGACCAAACCAACCAAACACTTCTACACTATAATACTCTTTTTCCACCACCTCACCCTCTCGAATGCGCTCTCTCCACGCCGGAACATTCCCCACGCGCCTCCCCCGCAGCCACTACCATGGATCAGCACTCCCCGCTGGCCGATGCTTCCAGGTCGCCTGCTCGTCATCCGCCGGTCTCCAGGAGACACCCAAAGTACCGTGGGATCCGGTCTCGGGGACGGAAATGGGTGTCCGAGATACGAGAGCCGCGTAAAGCCACACGCATTTGGCTTGGCACTTACCCCACCCCGGAGATGGCTGCGGCCGCCTATGACGTTGCCGCCCTTACCCTGAAAGGCCCTGGCGCGCTCCTGAACTTCCCGAGTTCAGTCCTCGCATATCCTATTCCGCCTTCCACATCGCCATCCGACATACGCGCTACCGCATCGAGAGCAGCGGCTTCAAAGCTCCTGAGGTGGGATCTCAGCATCGACTCAAACGAGCACACGGCGGCCTCGGGGCAAGAATTCATGGACGAGGACGCCATTTTGAATATGCCGAACCTGTTAGCCAACATGGCGGAGGGGATGCTCTTGAGCCCGCCGCGGCCGGAGGAATCACAGGAGTACCCCAATGCAGAAGGCTTGTGGAATTATCCATGACAAGAACAAAGTCATTCATGCAGTCACTCCAGAACTGGGAAAGCTACAGTGCTGTGGTGGAGTGAATTTGGGAAAATAGACGTCCAATAGCATTTCATCGACGTGACGTGGACTTTCCTGGTTTGTCGCTCTTTCAAAGCGTGGAATTTTATCAGCAGCTGATTGGTTCTTTCCATCCATGTGTCCGAGGCAAGATTTCTTGAAGTTTGCTCCAACGACTTTCTGATGTTTTCTTTTCTCAACAATCACGTTGATTCCCCGTCTTTCACTAATGTGTGTGAACTTGTAATACGGGCTTTGTTCTTTAGAAACCTTTGAATTATTGCGTTGTACTACGTTTGGCAACGCAGGGCTACCAATAAACCTAAGAGCAAGCAACTTCAATCTACTACATCTTCTTTTATAACTACTCTTTTTTGTGGTTTTCCTACGTATGATTTTGAAATCTTTTCTACTAGGGAATCCAGTATCCTTATGCATGAACATAATAAATTCGGTCGTTTGGATCATCTAGACTAGCAGATCAGGAGAATCCCTCATAAGTCTCATTATAAGAGGGAAAATACCAAAATAGGAAGAGGTAATTATCGGGATAGCTCAAGAGTAGTTATTTTAGATGATATATTGATAGAATTTAACACTCTATATAAATAAAAAGAGACCCATCAAATTACATAAAGTTTGAATAATAATTTTCTGGAGCATGATATTGTACATCTTGCTACATTATTGAAACTAAGAAATCAAGATTGATGGTAAATTTTTACAGAAACTCTTGATCATCTTAGGCAAAAAACATGATAGTTTTTGGCCAATGCAATTGAGAAAGCATCCGGTACTCTTCTCTATGGCAAAAGATGGTCGGACACGATTTGCTCAATTTGACGGACTCCACGCTCTAAAAGGTGGGTGGACGAGAGCAAGTATTGAGTTCAATTATTTCTTCTTCTTCAGAAAAAAAAAAAAAAAAAAAAAAGAACATTCAAATTCGGCAATGTATTTTTAGCAGTGTTATCGGCTTAGTTTACGCGAATATGGAGCTAGGCAATGCCTGATCAGCTCATTGAGGAGTATGCAAATTAATTAAATCCGGGACCACATATTTGGAAGGAAGAACTTCCGTGAACAGCAAGAAGGATCGAACTTTTTTGATCTGATCCTAAAAAAGAAAAAGTTAGAAAAAATCAAATGCTTGCATAATGAGAGGGATCTTTGACGATTTAAGGGCAAGGCCAAGGACATTATTATGTCATCATTCTAAAGTGGAATTATGTAACTATTAACACATTGAAAAAATTTCTTGGGCTCATGGCCAAGCTACATATGATGTTTCACGTGGTCTGCCTATGATAGGCCGACTTTCAAAAACATCCACTTAGAGATAGCAAACATCAAATGCACACGATCAAATGTCACCAAGAAAGAGACAAAGCGCCTAATTGGTTCTACCCTTCCCCGTTTTTGTATTGGTAAAAGTTTGATGATTTCTTCTAGTTAATTGGGTGGTGGGGTTCAAGGATGCTTGGAATATCTTTTTGTAATTTCCATTTCTACTAATAAAAATAAAATAATGGAGCCTATAGTTAGTAAAGACTTCGTTTGGCACAATTGTAACCATATCGTAACTATGTTGTGCTGTGATTATATTGCCAAATGTCATAACGTGCTTGTTTGGCAATACATATTTTAAATTTAGGAATAAGTGCATTGAAAATTCTAAAACTTTCAAAAAGTACAATCAAATCATAAAATTTGTTAAATTGGTTCAATCAAATCCTTTTATTAACTCCGTCCATCTAGACTAAGGGAAAATGCTGAAGGAGTTAATGGAAAGATTTGATTGCATAAATTTGACATTTTGTAATATGATTGCATTTTTTGAAAATTTTAGAATTCAATTGCATTTTTAGAATAAATTTTAGAACTTTCGGTACACTTATTCCTTAAATTTACAACACCTCATAACTGAGCCAGACTGTTTTCTCATACGAGATTGTTTAATAGTTACAGTGTTAAGATTTATCCCAAACGCATTTAACGGAAGAACAACCCCATCTAGGTGGACTCAGCCTCAAAAGACGTCTTGTGAGGTGAGGGAAGCCGCAGCGGTTATAAAGCAGGCCAGAGAGCTTCTCCCAAGCTATGTGAGACTACTAAGATCTCCTGTACTACCAATTCATAAAGGCCATACAAAAAAGGTTGAAACAACTTATTTTTGCTGTTGAAGTAGTATTTAATTCCAAAACAATTAATGTGCCAGACATGGCAATTCTAAATCATTATAGCAATTCACACATCACTTACCAGACGTCCAATGTAATTTCAGCTTATTGACAAAACACATCAAAGCACTTCAGTTGAAGCCATTCGTGGTAAGATTGAAACCACATGTTTATTCCACTCGTGTGAAAGCGAAAGGCTTTCGTCTTCCTCCACGAAAAACAGGGGTAAACACATGTTAGAATGACAGACAAAAGAACCCCTTATCAAACATCGACAGGGTTCCCGCACGAGGGGCGAATGCAACATAGAAAGCCCACTATACCATGAAACGATCGTTCTTGTTGACCGTGGGCCCGAACGATGTGATTGGACCAAGAATCGATGCAACTGAGTCATGATGACCCCAGGTTCCGATTCTCCAAAAGGAGGAATGGAGGGCTGGGGAATTATGGGGAGGAGGACTATAATTATATGACAAGATATGCTAAATAAGATGCATTAAGCCGCCGAGCATAAATCTTAGAGACATGATGGAGCGAA